>OZ035961.1:21567660-22317660 GCA_964034945.1 Chrysopilus asiliformis | reverse complement strand
GTTACAGATTGAATTTTGTTTAATGTTAGGGGCGTCACCACAGTACATCAAGTAGCTAGAATTTTCTACATTTTATGGCAATTTTACAATTTTTTAATCAACATTAGACCATTTGAGATTTAAGTACAATTCTTGTTTTTTTTTTGTTTTAGCAAGAAAACTTTGCCGTTAAGTTCTTAATAATAGGAAAACTAATTTAATATTTGAATCTCAATTTGCAAAATTGTAAATTCTAAGTAGTTTTAACAAAAAAGCGATTTTTACAAAAATATTTATTATAATATTTTCAGATATTAATAAAGATAGTATTAAAATTCACGGGAAATATCGAAATTCGATCAAGGGAAACTCGAGTCGAATCTAAACTATCGTCAATTATCAAATCCAAACTATCGATGGCAAAATCATCGAAAATCGGTCGTGCACCATCGAATTTTTGATAATACCGGCAATCGATGTTCAACCATAGTATATATATGTCTATGTTTGTATGTACCGAAAATTGGTTTTTACGAGAATACCCTAACCCAGTGTTTTCCAACCTTTTTTGCTGGTGTACCCTATAGTGTGCTAATATTTTTCCGCTACCCTCGAACCCCGTGAAATATAGCTATTTTTAACAAGATTGTAGGAAAAATTATTCAGTATCTTGTGATCATTTTTCCAACAATAACAATTCCACATTTAACCCTTAGAGGCACAGAAAAATAGCAAATATTTCTCACCCTTCCGGCACTCGAAAAAAAAATTTTTGTTTTTGATTTTTTCAGTGGTACCATTTTAAAGTATCATACGGCAATGAAAGACGGTTTAATTGGTAGTACAATTTTGATACCACCGTGCAGTATTTGTTACAAAAAAGGTGGTACATCGCGTGTACCACCAAGCCTTTAAGGATTAACCAAAAAATCGCTTTTAGTTTATAACTGCTTTTGGTGTTTTCTATACTTACAAATTGACATAAAAAATTTGATTCAACTGCCGTCTTTAATTTAAATTCTGTTGCTTTAAAGTCTATCTATTTTAATAAATTTGTTTTATTATTGAATTTAATTTGTATAATGGAGAATTTCATGTTTACATTCAGCATAAATATTAGAAAATATCTCATGTGACATTCAACCAGCATAAAAGTATTGTCATTCTTTATTTGTTTCACTTCTATATATTATCCTTCCAAGAAGGTCGGAAATTCATATTAAATTTCAACTGACCCTTGTTGTAGGTCACTTATCCTTTGGGTAAGTATTTCTAAAATGTGGCATTTGAAGAAACCCTAAAAAGAGGATTTTTCAGGCACTCAATTTTGTCTAGCTTTAATACAAGTCAAAAATTTTCTCGTTTTTATCATGGAAATCACTTTTAATTCAATTGGTATTCTTTTATATTAAAACAGACTTTTAGTTTCTCTTGGTATAATAAAATTTGGGAAAATTTTAGTTTCAAATTTGGTTAACCAAATTTAAAAAAAAAACAGAATTTAAAAAAAACAGAATTTAAAAAAAAAACAGAATTAAAAAAAACAGAATTTTTAAAAAAACTAATAATAATTTTATTTTATTTCTTATGCTTTTAACTCGCTTTTATTTCTGATACACTGCGGCCAAAAAAATATTTTTTCCTTTTCAGTAACATTTAAAAAAAAACTTTTTTTTAAATTTTATCCTTTTTAGTCATTTTTTGTATTTGATTAGTATTACTAAACATCCCAAATGACCAAATGGCCGTTTTTCGCCATGCTTTTGTATACTTTTTGGTCTTCGAAAATATATTCTTTCCTTTAAGATATCCTTATAGACTTCTTGACGCCAGAATATAATTTTTGAGGAAAAGAATAATCACGTTATCCTCACAGGACCTTCCTTTATCCTTACAGGCTTTTTAATACCAAAATCGGATTCATCGAGCCCCAAAAAAAAAATGAGATTTTTTTCGGAACATTTGAGAAAAAGGATAATCACGTTACCCTTACAGGACCTTCCCTTATCCTTACAAGTGCAAAGTGGTCCTTAAAAAGACGAAGTGTTGTTGTCGGAGTTACGTATGTGTTCAAAATTTCAATTCAATCGGATGATTCAACGTTAGATTACAAAATTTGACCCTGACAGACGGACAAACAAACATATACGAAAGCAAGCTAAATGAATCTGTTAAAAATGATGATATTTTTAATATTAAATGTTCCTCTACATTCCTTTTCTAACTGAACCAATCAACAAACATGTTTAAAAATCTTACTGTACGTTTGATTTGACGGTTGGTTGAAAAACTAAGTATTTTATTGCTCAAAAATTAAAATAGATAAAATGTTTTCAAATTACAACGTAATGACATTCTGTTCACTGACTATAGTTGATTTGCTGGGAATAAACTACTTTTGCTAGTAACAATTTTTGACGCTAGAATCTACGCTTACGTACATATAGACAGACTAAAACTGTAGTATAAACTTGACACAGAAACTATGAATTCAATTAGTTTCGAAAAGAAACTTTTCATTGTGAATGTTAGATAATTGTGTCCATTATCCAATTATTCTCCCGGCGAAATATTCTGTTTTATCTGACCCGCGGGGCGGAATGTGGAAATCACATCTTTTATCATTTGATATAAAATAAAATAATGTCTGGAAATTTCTTTCATGATTTTTCAATTGTCATGTTTTAGTTAAGTGGTTGAGAATTTCCTTGAACGGTTTCTAGAAATTGTGAATTTTCACGCTGCAATAGATAAAACTATTCAACTTTAACGTAAGTTTATGTTGGTCCATGATTGCCAGTATAGCTTGTTTGAATGATTCCCACAGCCACAGGTCTATAAACAGATCTACATCTAACGTTTGTCCCGTAATATGACCACAAATTGGATAACTATGCAGATTCAGAAACAGGTACAAAACATGTGCACCGTACAACACACGCATCAGGTGCAATCATTGCGATGTAGAGAAGCTTAAAGTATTCTCGTGTTTTACCCACTGTTTGTTAATCATATTAACAAAAGTACAAAAGCCGCATATTATATGTTTTGCAAACGCATACAGAATCTTGAGTTATAGTCAATTATTCATATTTTAATTAATAAAACTTGTATTTATGCTTGTTTGCCTTGCAAATACTTTTAGAGATGACTTAGCTTGCAATGTTTGTTTTTAAGTACATCAACCTTTTGATTATGAGTGAAACTTTTCAATAGTATTTCTATACAGGATCTGATAATATATATAGTCGTGTGTTTTAAAATCACACAACATGTGGCATTTTGAAACGCTAGTTTTTCAATGTGGATGCAATGAAGAAATTTAACTGACGGTTGAGTAAACGGTTCTTGTTTGATTCGTTCTTATCACTGAGCATAGGTGAAATGAAAAATAAATAAAGTGGTTTTTTTAAACAGATATTTTGTCACAGACAACCTCAGATGATAACCACTCAAACTTAAGAATTGACGTCGTTTCGAGAGATAATTTCCGGGAAAAATTTTATATTCTTTCGATGAGTTTTGAAAACCATTTATTTTTTTTTTATCAAAGAACTATTATTTAAGGGCGACATACATTAAACTTTTAGTAAAAAAAAATCTAATTTTTAAAAAATCTGATTTTTCCTATAATTATTCTTGTGTACCTTCGACAACGATAATAGGGTGAATAAAAATTCCTGGATGATTTGTAATAAATTTTCTCCGAAATTTCCGAACTTATTCCTTCAGGATATGTTTTCCCTAGAAACTCTCGTGCAGATGCACGCGCACACGACTTCTTCCTTGAGCCTCCCCGTTTTCGAACAGTAAAGTTTAGGGGTTCCTTCATTCCGTGAACAAAAAAATTTTATGATGATTTACCATCCAATGTGTTCCCCCCGGACTATAACCTGCAGAAGTTCAAAGAGAACATAAACCGAGATCTCCTTTCGTTCTTCCGACCATCCTGAACAATTCTGCGGCATTAAAGTATCTTCCCCTAAGCTCTGACTGAAACTATAAAAAAAGAACACCGTTCACTCGAAAATATAAATATTTTAAATGAATAGTCATCAAGTTCAAAACTACTTGCTTTTGAAAACTCCTTTTTTAGATTTAACTTGAAAAACATTTGACCGATTGACCTGAAATTAGGCTCTTTTGTTCTAAGGAAGGGAGCCTAGGAACAAGTTGTGGAGGGAAGGTGGAGAGGATCTTTGCGGATGGGTATCAGAGTTACTGAAGTCCTAGAGATATGAACCATTTTTCGATTTTCCTCAAAACTAAAAATTTTGTGGATAAACCATATGAATAATAGATAATTTAATTTACTATCTAAAAATTTTTTTCAGGAAAATAACTCTTTGAAAAATCGTTTTCCTTCAATTTTCAGGAATTTTCCGGAACTTTCCTTAATCGTGGAAAGTTTAATATTGACATTTTTCGCCATTAGTTTTTTTTTTCGAATTGCTTAAGAAATTTTATTATATTCTGATCACGCAATTTACATATTTACGATTTTGAAAGATACAGATTGTTTTAAGAAATAACGACATTTTCCTATGACTTAGAAACCGTCACGAATACCACTTTTGTGTCTTCAGATAAGTTATAGATAAGGTGATCAAATTTATTTTGTGTTAATCCGCGACTAAACGAGATGGCTAAAACGAAACACCAACAGAGCAACAAATTTTATATACAATAGAAATAAAAATTGATATCGACGAAAACCAAAAAAGGCGAATAAAAAAAGTACGCCGCAGACGAAATGTTTAAACAGAATGCGGCGAATGATTTTAATTTACGTTCCATAAATGATTGCTGCGAAAATTGTAAAAATACCAATAAAAATAATGCATACATGCCAAATCCTTTAAGATACATGCCCCCTTTGCGGAAAATCGTTTAAAAAATGCGCCGCTGGCGAAAAAAATTTAATTTTCAGCAACCTCAATCAATGTAGGATTTTTCCATATTTAGTAATCGTTTGTTTTTCGATCATTTTATAAATTATAACACTAAATTAAAAAATCCGGGAAGGTTTAGTTTCCGGAATGCCTAAAACTGGAACTGTTCCGGCGGCACTTTAGTTTGATATTCAACAAAAAAAATTATTTAAACCGGGGAGTATTAAAAAAACGGTTTTTAGTAGAATTTTGCAAAATTTTCCTACCCCGTGGAAAAGCTTTTAGAATATTTTTTTTTATTTAAATTAAATAACCTCCTCCTTTTTTGGAAGTCGGTTAAAAAAAAAAAAACAAACAATTTGAATTAAATTTTGATATTAAGATTGTGTAACATGTATTTAGGCCAAACCATTTGCGAGATACAATTTTTACATTAAATGATCTTTGGAAAAATCGGAAAATTCATGAACAGTGTTCCTGGATAATATGCGAGATTATAATGTTTTCTTGTTAACGAAAAATTTGCCATCATTTGCCAAAAAATAAAGTGTTTTCCGTACCAGGTCTGAAACTCTTCTTTGCAATTCCCGTGTTTTATTTTAATAATAGTATACGGTGTTTGTTTTTATTGTTTTTTTGCAACGAATGTTGAAAATTTATTTAAAACACGGAAGCCATTGACAATGATTAAAAAAAATAAACTTCTAAACTCTTCTCCCACTGATAAATCCCAAAGTATATGCACTAATTTAAAAATTCATAGTGTAAAATACCAATTCAGATACACACCGCCTTTTTCCGTCAATATAGCTAATTACTCAAGGTTGCCTCGAGGTTACAAAAATAACGATTTTTATCAGGTAAATCATACTCTAATTATATTGTTGTCACATGAAAAACTCTGCTCCAATTTTTATTTCAGTCAAAATATGGGTGGTTTTTTGTATAAAAATGTTTCGTGTCTTCATCGGAATTATATTTTCACGGTCATGGCGATGGTAATTTTCACGGTTGTGCCTATAAATCCATCGTCCATATGTATAAAAAAAACAAAAGTCTTTCATTTTCACGTGCGGAACTTTATAGACCATGATAGTTTGAAATTAGTTATGTAATACAAATGTGTGTACATATTATAAAATTCGGATGAGTTCACTATGTTATCTAAATGTATGGCCTTCACGTTCGTTTTATGTTTAATTAACGTGACAATAATGCATTAAGTTTTGTTATCCCAAATTGCCAATTCACCTGAATAAGTAATCACACCACATTTGAAAAGTGCTGCAAAGCAATTAAAATGCAATTAATAAAATCTCATCTGCATAGATATAAATCGCTGGTAATCTCAATAGTTTATTAAATATTGCGTTACTAAAAATATTTGTTCTGAGTTTCGAAATTTTCAAATTAAAGAAAAAAAAAACACATGAATCGTTAAGCTTTTCCATCAACTCTCTGGAAATCTATGCTATTTATGAATGCATACAAAATACTAGAAACATTCCCCAAGTGGATTTTCCACATTCTATAATATGTGTATGTATATTGTGTGAAATGCATTTATCTGTTTCGTTGTCAGTCTGTTATGCTTACATATGTTTATGCATTTATGTTTATGCATAAGAGCATTCATCTGATGCTTATGTTGTGCTGTGGTGTGTGCACAACATAAAAGCTTTATTCAAAATGCTGATACATTTTCCATTTAAAAACATATCATTCATGTCAGTCTTTTCTCAAAAAGGGGGTCGAAACGTTGTACTCTGTCGTGTTATGCTGCGTTTTGTAGGGTGCATAACCTCTGCACACGGTGCGGTTTTAAAACAATTTTTTTTTAGTTGATTAAAAATATGCATAAAAGATAGTACAAAAATTCAAAAGCTCTACGGAAAGATAATGTAATAATTTTGCGCTTTTAATGTGATGATGTGAAAGAACGAAAATTGATTGATATACTCATAATTCAAGCATACTTGCATTTTTTTTATATCCTCGACACAATCTTTTTTTTATATCCTCGATACAAGCAACGTCACTGTGTGGCAAAAATAATATTGGCGGAAGTGTTTTGGAAGTGGATTTCGTGTTAATTAAAAAGGGGATTAAAAATCCAACGAAATTTAATACAAAATACAGCGTTATTGTTCTTTATTTGTATTTTTTATCAGAAAAATGTTGGCTATAGTATTTAATTAGTAAGCTTAAATGTAATATTTCATATGCCATCGAGTAAATATCAACAATAAATTTAGTGATTATTCCTAGTGATTTTTCTATGTTTCTAATTTTTTAATTATTTGAAATATCAGGTAATTTTTTTCCTGATACTTAATTTATTTCTTTGATAAACTAAGAAAACCTGCGCTCGCACCCCTGGTAAATAATTTTTAGAACTCCCTGATGACCAACCAATTCTAGACTTTTTTCGAAGACCAAAAAATTCAGATTTTTTTTTGGGAACCAAAAGTTTAGAGACGGTGCACTTTTAGGTAATGCCGCTGAAAGTATTCGATTTGAGGTGACGATACTGTTAAATCACATATAAAAATCGTGAAAAAAATGTCCTCCGATGAGGGGAGGAGGAGTTTAAAAAGATTGAAAATTGGCGTGATGTATGTTATGGACTTTGAAATTTCGTCCCTCTAAAAAAATCGTTAGTGAGTTATCGTTTTCATAAACGGACGGAGACAGTTACGAAACAATCCTGGAGATTATTAATAGATGGGTCAAAGCGACATGTTTTTGGATTGGCAAAGTTTTTTCGATTTTTTGAAATTTAATTCCAAACATATATGAAATCTTTGAGGCGCCATCTTACAAAATAGCGTTCAGCACAATTTTTTGCACAAGGATTACGCTATTCGTGGGGCTGGTTTGTACATAAAAAATTAAAACTTGCAATACCCCTTCCTCCTTACCCCTTCGTCCTTACCCCTTCCTCCTTACCCCTTCCTCCTTACCCCTTCCTCCTTACCCCTTCCTCCTTACCCCTTCCTCCTTACCCCTTCCTCCTTACCCCTTCCTCCTTACCCCTCCCCGATATGAATAGAACAGTTTTAATATTATTCTCGAAAACGGTATCAAAAAATCATGGTAGTATTTACATTATAATTACACATAACTCTTCAATACATCAAAATTTAATCGAATCACACGGATATTTAAAATCGGAAAAAAAACCTTAAAACTGCGGTGGTAATTTGAACTAAAATTTTTTGAAGTTCAAAATCAAGAGTTGTAAAGAATGTTAGAAGTTAGTAAAAAAAATAATTTTACCTCGGCTATGGAGGAGTTATAAAACCACTTAGATTTAATATAAAATTTCCCTATATTTAAATCAGATTAAACCAATTATGAAACAAATTTTAATTAAAATCCTCAACAAACACAATATCGGTATTCCCTATTTTGCATTTTTATTAAATTTGAAACAACAATATAGCTTTTTGCAACTTAAGATCGAGGGTAATAATGACAATCTTAAAAAAGGCAAGAAGAGAAATAATCACTTCAGATAATTTCTTTAGAAAATAGATTCAAAACAGCAAGAAATAATGAAATGGTACCGAATTTGGGGGAAAACACTTTATCGGCTAAAAATGAGAATCACGCGCTAAATTTTCAAGTGGCCGACATCTATCAGACACAATTAACCAAGATTACATCTAAATAATAGGTTTCGTTTATTCAAAAACTATTTATTCCGCATTCAGTAGGTATTTTCTGTAAGATAGACATATTCGTATATCCACAGCATAGATTTATCTAGTATACTGCGTCAAATGAATTTAATATGTGAAAATTCTATTCCGAGTTAATCCGTATAGTTAAGTCGTCTTATTGATAGTTTCTTCCAATGTAAGTAAGAAAATGAAAATACATTTCCCTTTTCTTTTCGTTTATTTGATTTTTATTTTTTCCATGACTTCTTGCCGACAATCAACCTTTATTTCTCACGTTTTACCCTCTATGAAATTGTATTTTAATTAAGAGTTGTATTATTATTGCCATTAAAAGTTTTTTTTTCTGCCTGTATTTGTCTGTAGTCCTAAGATCGGATACAGATTCACACCTTATTAAGCTTTGAATGTGCAATTGTTTCGGATTAAATTATATGAAAATAAAAGAGCTTCTGACTAATGCTCATTAACTACTAGTGTTTTTATATTTATTGAACAACAAATGGCTGACATATTTTTGCTTTAATTGCTAAAAGTGTTTATTTATTTTATTGATTTTCCAAAGTGAGTCTTATTTAGTACGTGATATTTTTGTTTTGTCTTCTTCAAGTTAATAAAGAAGAAAAATTGTTACGCAGCAGGTAACTGACTTGACTCTTGACACACTCTTTCTAATAAAACTTGAGGTGTTTCGCAGCAGCAAAGGTGAATAAGTTGACCTACATCGCAGGTTTTTTTTTGTCCGTGAACTTAAAAGTTTTCGCTTTTCGATTTGAACTTTGGAATTGCTTCGATATTTTGTACTTCTGAACATGCATCTAAAAGTTTTATTATTATTTTTTTTTTTTTTGAAAATGTGGATTTTAACAGAAGCTCTACTTAAAAAGTTTC
Source organism: Chrysopilus asiliformis (assembly GCA_964034945.1). Classification (NCBI taxonomy): domain Eukaryota; kingdom Metazoa; phylum Arthropoda; class Insecta; order Diptera; family Rhagionidae; genus Chrysopilus; species Chrysopilus asiliformis. The sequence continues at coordinate 22,308,215 of OZ035961.1, read as the reverse complement.
AAAGTCGATTCAATATTGGCGATTTTTGTACTGAAGCAAAAATTTGCAGAGCAAAAATTCCTTATAGGGAAAGTATGGACAAAATGACCGTGGTTTGTATTCGAAGTATAAATTCCTTATTTTAACGCAAGAACTTTATTTTTGATAAAAATCAAAAATCATTATCTTTTGTCCATTGTTTGTTGTATTTCTTGTATTCTTGATAAATGAAAAAAATACTATAAAATATCAGATTAGATCAACACAAAACTTTCTTTCCTGTGCAATATTTAGTTTCGGAAAAAATAAGTAAAAAACATTTCTTTCAAATATTTCGAGAACCGCTAGAGATACGTAAAAACCATTAAAGCAAAACCTGTAGAACAATCTATATCCTTTAAACTTTGTTGTATTCATTTTTTCAAAAAGCGCATAGTTTTCAAGAAACTTTCAGGAAATTATTTTTTTTTTATTGAAAACCATTAGAGATACGAAAACTGTTAGAGATCGGGACTATCGCTAAAGTAGTTAATTTCAAAATCGGGTATTTTTATAATAAACTAGCTTGCATACCCGTCGTTTTTTGAAATTTTTTTTTTTTTTATGGTCTATGTTGGAGCTAAACTTTAGGCCAATCGGCTCGGTAGTTTCCCCGCGAAAGGGTAACATAGAGGAAGAGCTAAGTTCCGAGATCACTTTACCCCCTCCCCTTACTCCCCCACCTCTCGCGCCACTTTTTAATGGGTCTATCTATGCCAAATTTCAGGCCTATCGGTTCAGTAGATTCCCCGCGAAAGAGTAACATAGAGGGAAAACTAAGTTTCGAGATGACTTTACCCCCACCCCTTACTCCCCCACCTATCGGGCTACTTTTTAATGGGTCTATGTTGGGGCTGGACCCCGACGAACTTCTATGCCAAATTTCAGACCAATCGGTTCAGTAGTTTCCCCGCGAAAGAGTAACATAGAGGAAAAACTAAGTTTTGAGATCACTTTACCCCCTACCCTTACTCCCCCCAACCCCTCGCACTACTTTTCCGTATGCCTATGTTGGAACCAGAAATACCACAGACACTCATGCCAAATTTCAAGTCAATCGGTTCAGCCGTTTTTGCGTGAAAGAGGAACAGACAGACAGACACAAACTCATTTTTATATATATTAGTATGATTTCACCACTCTACTAATTATTGTAAGTAGTAAAATTTACTATTTTTTAGTTAAATTGACTATATTTGTAATTGGAATTAAATATTTTAACACATTGACTGCCATGGCTATCATTTTTGATAGCCAGTGAAAATTGGCACTATGATTCATGGGCGGCCAAGGCCATCATTTTCGATAGCTGGGTCTACAATCTACATGCATATATACATACATTCATACATACGTACATTCTACATACGTCTACATGTATTGGCATCTCCCTTACATTTTTGCAAAATTGGTCTAGCAGTCAATGTGTTAATTATAATTGCGATGCCCTATTATTAAATTTACCATTTTTTCGCTCTGTGTACCGAATGTTCACAGAACCGAGGGTCTACTGTATATTATTTTTGTGACTTTTCTGAAAAAAAAATCCATTTTACCGCAATTTTTTTTAAATATAGTGTTTTGTGCCAAAATATTTTAACTTGCTCACGAAATTTTTTTCATATCCAGATTATATCAATTATGATTAAATTAGTGAGCACTTTTGATCCAGTTAGTCAAATCTTAGGGATTTAATTTTTTCAGAAATACATGTTTATGAAATTTAACGAGATTAAACCAGAAATACAGAAATATTTTTGAATGAAAATTTATTTTATATATTTGGTATAGATAAAATGACGTACACCCGAAACAAACAATTTTTTGTGAGAAATCCACGAATTTTTTACAGGACAACCGACAATAAGCAATTGGCAATTAGAATTTTATTAATTTTAATTTCTTTATTGTAAAATATGGGCTTCAATGGCTCACAATAGAATTTTTGGGCTTCAAAAAAATATTGATTTGTATTTAAAATCTATCTTTCGTACTCTGTAACAATTTCTTTTTACTTTCATTTTCGACAGAGCATTTCTAATTGAATGTCTTTGCCGATAAAAACTTTCAGAGATTTGCACCATTCACCGATTAAATTTAATGCTCCACATAGCCGCCCTTCTTAATCACCTGAGTGGATTCTATAATCCCCCAAAAGAATTTCGCGGTGATAAACTTTCTTCAACTGAACTGAATAGAGTTCGAGTTTTTTTTACTGAATGGACGTTGGTTTTTCTAGACATTCGCTTTTACTAAGTTTAAAACCAAGTCGGGGTTTTTTCTCACTTGCGGTTTCCTTTACTGTCAAAAAATTCGTCTCGCCTTCAAGTAAAATATTAAGCTTTTCGCTAAAAGAACTCCGTTTAAGCAGATCGCGGCAAATTTTCGTAGAGAGTTTAGGGCGTAGAAAAAATGTTGCGAAATTTGCACTTTAATAGCGCTTAGACTGTAGAAAGTAATCGTCGTGTCTTGATCCACTTTTATATTCGCTTAAGTTAGCAATAAAAGGTAAAAAGATCCCAAAATTGGGAAATATACAAACGTCTCTTAAAGCGTATATGTTAGCAGCTCGTCCGACAAATTGGAGATTCTGTTCAGGTGAGGATAGAAAGGTATACAACATACTTACATCTACCTATACTTTGCAACAACGCAAAAAAACAAAACTAAATATGTAGGAAATAAAAAACTTGACATACATGACATCGGGTCTGGTCGAAATGAACAACCCAAAAAAAATGTAAAAGACACTGAAAAGGTTTCTTGACCTTAACCATTGCCATTGAATGGCCTACTTCCGATTAATTCCTTATGCTTTTATGCTATGCCAACAGCATAAAAAAGCAGCACTATCTTTTATCTGGATAAAAACTCATCAAGAGATACTTTGTATTTTTATATGGCTAAGAAAGCGACATGCGTGTATAAATATGCATCGTACTATTTCCAAAGTGGGCGACGTCACACTTTCCATGCCTTTTATATCGACTCTGTGAACCTTAAACATTTTATGATTACCTTTTTTATGCTTAACTCATCAATGGGCGCCGCATAAAAAGTTTCTCGTTTACAGCAAAGCATAGTAGAAAGATTGATTTACCTTTACAGGCAGCTTACACGAAGAGATATTGGCTTTAAATTTCTTTTTCTATGTTGCATTTATTGCTGAGTTAGAGAAGGCACACGACAATGTTATGATTTTCCTGGAACATAAAGAAGTCAATTGGAGTTGAAAGCTTCGAATAAGGATTCGATTTCTATGTAAAATCCACGCTAATGCAAACTTCTTACTTGGAAAGGTGAAATGAGAGAAAATCCTTACTGTGCTGTGTTTGAAGTTTGTTAAATGGAATTTTATTTTTATTCATTTTGAAGTGTTTTTATGTGGCATAAATGTGTTTTGCAGGCAACATTTTTATGTAAAACTGGCTGTTATCGGCACCTTTTTTCCACTAAAGAGGATTTTTTTAGTAACGGTTTGAGTCGAAGCGTTTTGAATATCTCTGAAATTTTGAATAAACTTTTTCATAAATATTGTATTGCGTTAACGGTTGTAGGCACATGTTTTGTATACAAAAATTGAAATAAATAATTATCTCCGTTTGCTCATCCATTTTTTTTAAATTTTTCGGTTAAATTTTAAAAGCAACGGCAATGGTTTTGGTGCACTAACCGAAAAGACTAGAGCTGATTTTGGGTAATTTGGCGCCGATAAATCGAAATATAGAAAGAGGTTGTCTGGGTCACCTCTAGTTTAAAAAAATGCTGGGTGATTCAAAAATTTGTGGGACACTCCCTGTATCTAAGAACGTACAGCTTAATTATGCCAAACACAGTCAGAAGATACCAAATTACCCCCAAAAATACCCTAGTATCGAGTGCACTAAAAAAACCTTGATATTGACATTAATAAAAAAAATTTACGACATACCCATATACAAAAGTTTTCAGATCAAAATTATCCTTAGAAAAATTTGAACTGAAAAACTTTTGTATATGTCTCTGTCGTAAAATTTTTTAGTAATTGATCTCCAAAGTTTTCCAAGGATTTGACATTCAAAAATTCATAGAAATTGCAATATTTACCGTAGAAGAAATCTTATTTTAAAAGTAATGAGCACTTCTACCATTTCAAAACTACAATAAGAAATATTTCCCTCAAAAGGGACGAAAAGAATAAAAATAGGAAAACTCCTAAATGGCTCGACTTACGTAAAAATCTTATGAGGAGCAAGTGTAGTCCATTAAAATTATCTAGGAAATGCCTTCACATTTTTCTCCATCACATGTACTAGAAAGAAGATATTTGCAAATAACTAATATTAATTTGGTCGACTTTCTAGGATCTGTTTGCGTATATGAGAGCCTATACAAATTAGTTTTTCGCAAAAATATTGTTGGCAGTGCATAATATTGTTGGGAAAAATAAAAAGATATAATTTTTAGAAAACTTGAAGTCATTTAGGTGTTATACAACGGTGAAGTCGAAAAGGGACACTTTTATTATCCTTTTAGTCCTTTTTGAAGGAAATGTTTCTCATAGTATTTTGCTAATGACAGTAGGGCTCATTACCCTTAAAATAATAGATAGATCAACATTCTACCGTAAAAATTGCAATTTCTTGAATCATAAATCCTTGGACAACTTTAAGGTTCAATTACTAAAAAAAAAATTGACGACATAGTTCTGCAAAGATTTTAGCTCAAAATTGTCTTTCAGAACCTACTCACTTAAGACTCACTTAAGTCTGCCAATAAGAAAAACGCTGTTCTACAGTGTTAATAATTATTTTATTGTTTAATATTTTAAAAAATGCATAATAATGCGGAATTCAGTTTTAACACGTTCGTGACATCGTGTACCACCAGTGGTACATGCATAGTGTAATCGATTTTTGAATATTCCTGACAGTCGTAAGTATAAAAACATAGTTTTAACATAAATTGTCAGTATTTTATGAAGTGATATGAAAAACACGCACCGTGTACCACCGATGGCGCACAACCGCCAGAAAACAAATCGCTAGTGTACCACCCGTGGTACACGATGTCCAAATGTAAAAAAAGTTGAAAAAGCAAATGTCACGAACGTGTTAAAGAATTAAGAGAAATTTAAAAAATCTTAGAGCCCTTTAATCGAATGGCAGTTACCATTAAATAATTTCTTTTAAGTGAAATTATTTTCATTACCTACAGAACGAAGTAATTTTTCTGGTTACTTGCGTAGATTTTTATGAATCTGTTAATTAATCAAATTTTATTTCGTCATAAGAGAAAGACGAAAGTGGTTTTTCGTGTAAATTTAAATCCATCTAACTGTAAAGTTTTTCTTAATTTGCAATTAAAATATTTCGCCATAGATAAAGTGTTTAATTACTCCATTGCCTTTTAAAGATGATAATTGAAAGTTGTTTGTTGTGAAAGGAAAACTGATACTGACCAACTTTACTGAAATTACATTTAAAAAAAAATTAAATAAAAATTCTTGTTAGACGGCTTTTTTTCTTCCTTGTTTCTCTTCTTCAAAATGACTTTGCCATATACGTACGTCTTTAATTATAATTACATGTTGGATTTTATTTTCACCGAAACCGAAAGGTGTCGTGGATCATTTCATTTAATTTTCATCCACTAAGAAATGAAGCCAGCAGAAAAATCGCTATTTAGCCACCCATTTGACTGTGAAATGAGTTTCACTCGATGAAAAACCTGTGGCGTATACAATCTTTTAATCACATATCAAGAAACGTGAACTAAACGTACATTCTTTGACACATGCGGCGAGTTATCAATCATCAAGTAAATCTCACGTGCATCAATCTGTGATACCTACATTCTGTGCAAAAAGGTATTGCCATCCATCGTCACTGCTTTGCTGTAGGTATAATTGAAGAGGTGAGAGGAGAACATTATAGTAGAATCATTATCGCCGCCGCAAAAAAAAATTAATGAATTCATCGGTGGATTCGAACGGATCGGCTTGGATCGTTCACGATCGCCGCGTCTAAATGGCATCAGTGAAAACCACCTGAGAGATTCACTTGTTGCCCTCGGGCAGGTGAGATGAAAGTGACTTTTCTGGGTTACTGCAGCACTTGTACGCCTCCCCATTTTCTATATCCCAATACCAAATTGAAAGCCGCAAAATTAACCACTGAAATGGAAAACCGAATCAATTGATCGATTTTGATCGTATAGAATTTATGAAAATCACATTGAAACTATAGGTAAATACGGGTATCTCGGTACCTTTAGGCGTCAGGTGGATATCGTCCAACCCATAAAAATACACCCAAGACAAAAGAGATATGGAATTTATTATGGCATGTCGGCGATATGGTGATTTATATGCGGGAAATTTTCATGATCGGCATTTATTTCTTGATATGGAAAAACATATGATCAACTTTTCCCTGTACACAGGCATAAATCTTACAGTACGGCGACGTAGCTGGAACTGATATTTTCATCTCGGCATGTCTCCATGCGCTAACAAAGAGCTCACGTACACTTTGTTCAATTGAAACGTTCGATTTGATTTGCTCGTTAGAATGAGAAAGTGATCCTCAATCGAGATTCATGGAATATATGTCAAATTACTATAAGTGAAATTTATCTCGCGGGTATTATTATTATTATTGTTGAATTTAGATATTATTTCCATTTTTTTTTTGAATCTCGGTTTTATGGTTGAGTGGTTAGGAAGTTACTAATTTTCTGTTAACATTTTTAGTAATTTAATATCTTATACGTTTGTACTCCATATTTAGCATCTGATTCCAAGTAATGCGTAATAATTATTATATTTACGAAAATGATTTCAGTAAATAATAAGCAGATGGAAACATAGTATTATTTGAGGTATCATTTTCAAAATATTTTACGTTAAAAATATGACATTCGAAGAATTGCGCCGAAAACAACGTTAATTACCTGTTGGATTTTTTTTGGTCTAGTTAGCTTATTTTAGGCGTTGTTTATTTGGATCAGAAAGGAAACGTAGGTGTAGTTATGCTATTAATACAACAATGATTAACACAAAACTTTTCTCTGCAATACATATCGTCGGCTAAAGGCCGCCCTCCATTACCATGACTTCGGCAACTGCAAAAAAATAGAGACACATTTATGTGAAGATACGTTGACGAGAAAGGGAGATAAGAATCAACTGCAAAAATTTGTCGGCAACTGCAAGAATAATTTCCCCTGTTTTTTATGGCGATTTTATGGCGATTTCTACTACAATCACACATTGTCCCTGTAAGTGAATAGTAAGCACGGACACATTCAAACTGTTATTATAGCGTGATGTCATTTTTCTCCTTCGCATGCATAGTCAAAAGCTTTGTTACCATGCCAATTTGAACATTATATTCATAGCATAAGGTTTGATATGATTGCTATAAAATTGTAAAACTGGAAGGGATAGCGTTTAACTTGTATTCAGTCATTCCTTTTTAGATCTACATAAGTCTATCTTGCTCTAGTTTTCTGCATTTTTTTGCAGTTACAGAAATGGTAATGGAGGAAAGCCTTAAGAGTGAAATTGTGCTAAGTCCATTTGGTATAATTTTCCAGAAGAGCAATGAAAACCTTCTTAAATCGTTTTAATTCTCTTTCAATAACACTGAGTTTTCTTGAAAAAGAAAAATTGGGCTCAGTTTTATTTAAATGAGACTCTGTTTTCTTTAAATGAAAATTAAAATGATTTAACAAGGCTTTTTATTGCTCTTCTGGAAAATTTGGTATAATGGACTTAGCACAATTTCACTTTTAGCCGACGAAATATTATTTTTTCAAATATCTTGATAACCGTTAAAGATATGTAAAACTCGTTAAAGCAAAAAATGTAGAAAATTTTAATTCCTAGAAATTTGGATATATGCATTTTTTCATACCAGTGCATAGTTTTCGAGAGATTTTTTCGAGAGATTTGAATTTATTTGAAATATCTTTAGAACCGTTAGAGATACAAAAAAAACCGATAAAGCAAAAAATGTGGAAAATTTTATATCGTTTAAACCTTCTTATAATCATTTTTTCCCAAAAGCGCATAGGTTTCGTGATATTTTCAAAAAATTGTTCTTCAAACAAATTGTATGGGAGATATCCGTTATAATAGCTACCGTTACTTTTCCAAAAGTTGATAGAAAACTAAAATTTTTGTAAAACTTATTCACAAAAAAATTCATGGTGTTAGGTCCAAGGCTTTCTCGCGTTTTATTCTTCCGCCAGTGAAGTTAATAGAAAGTATGAAAAAATGTTTGAGTTTTTGTTTTTGTCTTACGTTTTGATTTGCTGGTTTCAAAATTATAATTTTAATATTGCCCAGAAAAAGGAAAAAACAATTATTCACATTGTTTACTGTGATTTTGGTGCATGTAAACAATTTTTTACAGGTAAACTATTACTAAAATACGTTTTGTAAACAATCTGCACAACTCTGCTTGTATCTTTAAACATAACAAAAGCTATAATTGCCAATCTGGCAATTATTGAAAACCCGTATGGTGATTTAATTGAACTGCGTATCCAAATTTCATTTGAATTCAAATTTTCCAAAAAGATTTTTTTAAAACTTGTTCCAATCGGATTTTGATGTATGGGAGATATATGTAGAATCATATTCTAAATAACTTTTGTTCTTGCACTTTTTTGATAGGATGCACAGTTTTTGAGATATTCGCGAAAAACATTTTCGTTCCTATGGGGGGTACCCCCCCTAATGGTCCATTTTTGCCCATTAACGAACTTAGCCTCACATTTTACGAAAAACGTATCTGCGCAAAATTTCAAGTCTCTAGCTCAATCCATGCGCCCGCAATCTGCGCCACAGACGGACAGACGGACAGACGGACGGACGGACCGACGGACAGACGGACGGACAGACGGACGGACAGACGGACGGACAGACGGACGGACAGACGGACGGACGGACATGCGAAAATTAATTAATTTTATCATTCTAAACACACTGGTGTAATTCATTTTTGTGTGTGATGACGGGATCTTGGCGTTACAAACGGTAAGGCAAAGTTAATATACACTCTAAACCAGATTTTACTGGGAGCCCAGTAAAAAGACAACCACGATGAAGTACAGTAAATTTTACTGTTCCCTCCCAGTAAAAAAAAAATACTGATCCTCCCAGTAAATATTTTGAGTGAGTCCCATTAAAATATCCGCACTGGAAAACTGGAATATCTTAGGAAATTCGTAATATATTACTAGGAGCCCTAGTAAAATTTACTGGACTATCAGTAATATATGCAGAATTTTTACTGGGAAATCCGAGTAAATTTTACTGAAACTGCAGTAAATCTGACCCTTTTTTACTGCACTCCCAGTAAATTTTATTGGGAAATCCAAGTAAATTTTACTGACGCCGTAGTAAATCTGAAAACTTTTTACTGCACTCCCAGTAAATTTTATTGGGAAATCCAAGTAAATTTTACTGACGCCGCAGTAAATTTGAAACCTTTTTACTGTACTCCCAGTAAATTTTATTGGGAAATCCCAGTAAATTTTATTGGGAAATCCAAGTAAATTTTACTGACGCCGCAGTAAATTTGAAACCTTTTTACTGTACTCCCAGTAAATTTTATTGGGAAATCCGAGTAAATTTTATTGGGAAATCCGAGTAAATTTTACTGACGCCGCAGTAAAACTGAACTACCTTTTCTTCGATCCAAGTAACGCAGAAAACTTGAATAAAAAATATGTAATAAAAGTCGACATTCATTTCACAATACAATATATTTATTAAATTCGTTGTATAATGCCTGTAACAAAACGCTTACTATTTGTCTCTATGACAAGGTGAAAAATCGCTCCCGTATCCGGATTTCCCTGCAAAACTGAATAAGGCTGACTGAGTCCAGTGTTTGGAATTGTTGAATTAACATTCACGTCTTTCTAAGTAAAAACAAAAGAAAATAACTAAATTAAATAACATTCTTTTAAAAATAAATTCAGGATATATAATTTTTATCCCTCTCAGAAACTCAGAAATTATTTAATTTTCTGAGACTTTCAATATTGTATGGCTTTCCTAATACTTACATTTGAAAAATTTTTAAATCCAGGATTTATTCCCAAATTTTCCCGCATCTTTTTTTTTATTGACGGATGACGTTATAGAAGTTCCCAATTTTTTGAAGAAAAATTCTTGTGTCTCAGTATTCGTAGAAATGATTCGTCGGTTTTTTCAAAAAAAAAACAATTTGAAATCAAGTTTTATCTGAAAAACAAAATTATTGTGCATTAAAAAAACTATATAAGAAAAATTGTGAAAAATACATTCTAATATATTGCATTTGCAAGCCACTTTTATACCCCGCTCCTTGAAAAATTGCTTATTGGCAAAACATTGAAATTTTAGTAAAATTATGAAAAAGGAAATTCGAGTATTGTCGAAAACCCCGCACTCAATACTATTACAAAATAAACAATCACAAAACGGAGCTAGAATAATGAAAAAAAACGGTTTTCGCATGGCTACCCGTGTTCGCAAATGAAACATGAAAATCTAAATAAATTTCTCGTGTTAAAAAGTGTAGAAATTCACTTACCTGAACACTTATCAATGATCTCCTGTTTAACTCCTTCCTTTTCGAGGAAAATTCTTAATTCTCGCACTTGTTTTTCACACATTTCACTTGCGCACTGGATTAAAAATATCTGTCAGCAATGACTTTCACTTGAAGAATGACGAGAATCTGGCTTTCCAAAGCTGATGTGTTTCGAAATTTACTCGGATTCCCAGTAAAATTTACTTAGAATCCCAGTAATTTTTTTTTCTCGTAAAAAAATATTGCGTGACGTAAAAATTGTAGTGTTACCAGAAGTTGTAGGTTATTTTTTGAAAAACTTTTCACTTGATCATTATGCGGTTGGAAAAAAATATTTTATTTACATTAATAAAGAAAATTCTCGTGTGCTAACGTCGGAGAGATAGATTTAATTTTGATAGATACAAAAATTGTGAGACAAAAATACTGAGACAAAAATAGGAACAAAAAAAGTTTTGTAAAGTTTCTACAATTGGTGTCTAGTTACGAGTTGGAAAACGAAAAAACATATAAAAGAGAATCAGTGGGTACCAAATCGACACATTTCTAAAAGATAGTTAGTGTCTGCTATTATTATTATTGACATATTTTGTAAGGAACCATTTAACAACGTAAAAACTCCAAAGAAATTGCAAAAAAAAATCGTGAAAAACCGCTTGAAAGTATTCTAAAAGTTTAGAAAATAATTTCAGGCTGATCTTTATGGTGCAACGTAATTAAAATAATACAAAAAATTGAAAAAAAAAACAGGAAGCAATAAATGTTATGTAAAGGTTTATTTGCAATTATGCGTACAAAATTTAAAGCTGGTCACCCAAAAGCAAATCAAATAGAAAAAAGTGTTTACTGGGGATCCCAGTAAAATTACTGGGGATCCCAGTAAAATTACTGGGGATCCCAGTAAAATTACTGGGGATCCCAGTAAAAGTACTGGGATTCACAGTAAAAATTACTGTGATGCCTAGTAAAAATTACTGTGATGCCTAGTAAAAATTTAGAATATTTGCGGTAACTTAAGTTTTTACTTTCTTATACGAAGTACATAGTAGGTGGGGCGATCACCAAAAATCAACTTTTGGTAAAAATCTGTGAGCAATACTGGAAGTTACCAAAACGGCGCATTTTTAAAAATCAAAATTTCGTTTTTAGCAGTTTACTCCGAAACTATGTATTTTTCAGTAGTCTGATGATAACAAAGGTTGGGACGTAGATTTCGTATCAGAAAGTCAAGTGCCATTCGCATCAGATTTTTCTTTAGTTATTAAAGTTCGCACTCTTTTTTATATTTATATATCTTTTTCAAATATTAACAACTGTACGTTTCAGAAAACTACACGAAAATATATTTTTTTTTAACTTAGTCGCATTACGTAACTAATACCATAACAGTTGCTTTACATGTTATCTTGAGATTCTTACCTCATACACATCACGACAAATTTACTGGGATCAAACAGTAATGAGTCATAATCAGTGAGAAATTTTTGGAAGACTGGAACAATAAAATTTACTGGGAAGAAATCAGTAATTTCCCAGCAATAGTTCACTTCATTTTCAGTAATTTTTACTGTTTTTTCAGTAATCTTTACTGTGTCTCAGTAAAATTTATTGGGAAAACAGTAAAAAATAATTTTTACTGTTTTTCCCAGTAAAATCCCAGTAAAATTTTACTGGGGAAATTACTGGGAAAAGGCCGTCTGGTTTAGAGTGTACCCTTTGGTTTCACCATACGGGTATAAAAATGTCAAAACTCAGAGAAAATATATGTAGGCGAACTTAAATAAAACAGAGCGTGTTACTGTGAAGACAGTTGATTCGAAAGTGATCCTTTATCACAAAAATACAAAAGACAGCCGATCGGTAAAAGTTCATTGTTTTAAAGATGCCACTACATATATTAATGGTGATTTCAATTTTACACACTTTTAGCACTTGGTTAAATCGGCCACTTAAAAAACATTTTCCATAAATTTCCTACACAAAGATTTATTAATCTGATATAAAAACATTATGAAAAGAACTGAAAACCAAAAACATCAAAACTCTCAAAATAAAGCACCAAAAAAAAATTTGTTACAGCAAATAAATGTCTAAATTGAATGAATTTCTCGGAAAAAATCGCTATAATTGCTTTTGGGGTGCTTTTAAAACATTCAACTTTAGTAAAACGGAATGCTTAATTAGACCATTTAAGATCTAATTAAAAAGATTCATTAAAGTTGAGCATTATTTGTGAAAAAAAAAGAATCCCAAACAATAAACATAGAACTGCTCACCATACGACCTCTTCACCTTTCCAACCGTATTATAAGTTTACCTGTCTTTAGTATTGTATGTATATTTGGTTAGCACGAACTCGTCTAGTTGTCAATTATGGCTTCATTTCAGATTCGTTGCGTCATTTTGTCACTTTCACTGTGTGAATCTTAACTCAGTGGACCCTTGTGGAGTGGTAAATTAAAAAGAAAAGTCAAGTTCAACATGGAAAATGTTGCGATTAAAAAAATTTAATTGCTTTACCGTACGCCGTGATGCTAATTTGAAGTGTTGCACCTACTCTAACTCAACTCCAGGTGAACATCGCAGATCTTCAAATCGAGATGAAAATGAAGAAATTTTCGAGCACACATAAATGGTTTGTTTTGATTTTCATTGTCTGCAGCATGTCTGCGATGGTGATGTCTGTCTGGATGGTCGAACATTAACCTACCTACCTGCGTTTTATGCATATTAATAAATGTTCAAAACAAGACAACAATTGTGGGAGATTCATCTGATGGGCGGATAATGACTTCGAATGCAGTCAACCTAATCAAATGTAGTTCCAGCCCCAACATAAAATTATTCATGATTTTGCATATAAGGTGAAGTTGCCTCAAAGTTCTCAGTGTTTATAGTCTAATAATATCCACATCTACATATAGTCGTGGGGTACTGCGGCAAATTACTGAATTTGATTAAATTAGGTGTAAAGTAGTAGTAATTAGAGCCCATTGTTTTATGCATTATGTTTTATGCGAACAATTCGATTTCAATTGATGGTAAATCGATTGTAGTATTTATGGAGGAATAGGTGCTATAATTGGGAGACAATTGATCATAAAACGATCTCCATATTGGGACTTGCTTTAAATCGAATACAAATCGAATGTTTTGCATTACACATGTCTGAGCACTAATTAATTGATTCGATTATTAATATTGCAGACGAAAACAATTTCGCGTAATTAGTTTACATATTTGGAAGAGTTAAAATTTGATTAATAAGAATGCCACGAATGGAAATGTATCCGAAATTTATTTAAAATCTACGAACAAAAACGTTACATAATAATTGAATTACCCCAATTTCGTGAGCACTAATTTTTGTTATAATTTATTGTGACATTTTCATTCCCTTTGGACTGATTGAGTACTGCGGAACCTCAAAAATCGCGGTGCTCGTAAATCGAAGCGTTTACAAACCGACGATTATGCATTGTGTCAATTTTTGTCATTCCACAGGATGATAAACTTTTGACACAACTTATAACCGTATTTAAACATCTTCCTAACACTTCTAGACTACCACAACGTGGTGGTTAAAAAAAAAGTTAAAAAAAAACCAAAAAATAATCCTTAAAATCTTCCGCCGGCGACTAAAGCCTCCAGCCCTGACGATCCAACTTTGTACTACTTGGCATTTGGCCTAAGGTTTTGTGCTTAAGATACGCAGGAATTAAGATTTCAGTCAGAAAACAATTTCCTTAAAAGAAGATTTCTTTAATAAAGAAAACCGGATCCAAATCTCTTTAGAGGTTCAAAAGATATCAGGAGAGGGGGGTTAGAAATAGAGGTGGGGTATATTTTAATGGTCAGAAAAATATCCTTGAGGGATGACTTTTCTAAAGAGGAAAACCACATCAAAATCACCTCAGAATCGTAATAGATGCCAGGAGACAGCTTTACGGGGAGAGACAAAGGTAGATCTTAGAGGAATAGAAGTTTCCTTGAGGGATGATTTCTGTAAAAAAAGGGTTGAGTCCGGATCTCTTTAGCGATTTAAGAGTTATCAAGATAGAGGATGAGAAGGATAGGGAATTTCGAAAAACATCTTAGCCTATGTCGCTAGCCATGATACTCTAAATCTAACGAGAAAGTTTCGTTTTCTCCCAAAAATTTTTTTCCGGTTTTGTGAATGTTGTCCCCGCGTCTCAGTATCTAAACTTTTGTCCCGGGTTTTTCAGTCTAGAGTTAAAATTTATTTATTACTAAATAACGATTACTAATTACGCAAACTATAAGCCACTTCAGCAGAGGATTCTTTTTAAAAAATCGCCTGGGGCACCGGTTTTCGACTTTTCTGGTGCACACGTGTTTACCAAAATTTCCGCCTGCGGCGCATTTCCCTTTATTGCTATTTTCGTTATTTCGTTTTTCATACAACATAAAAAATCTCGTAAATGTATTTTTTCGGGACTTTGTGGGTCTTGATTAAAACTATTACATCGCATTCGATTTAATAAAAACTTTTTAGTGTTTTTTCATCGGATTTAATTCTTTGATTCTCTTCAACTCACGTTTTGCTTTTTAAGGGAATGCAGAATTTCTCTATCTCTGTATCTCTGAAATTTTTTTTGTTTCTGGCGCAGCGTTTCCTTGGTTCGTTAGTGCAAATTAACGTTTAAATTTTTCAGCTTAAAATGTTCAAAGTTTTGTATAAAAAAAATCGTCAGCCTCCCCCCGCAAATCCACAGCTTTTCTTGCTCCGGATTGACACAAAATAAATATATTTATATTATTAATATAACATGATGTTTTTCTACAATAGAAACACTTTGTTAAATACGAAATTCCAGAAATATAATAATTCAATCACATAAATTTCTCTGCAATATTAAAAACAAATAAATCATTTTGAGTGGCCATATTGCCACTACCCCGAAGAAAAAGAAAAAATCCTCATATAACAAAAATCAGAAGAGCAACAAACTTTTTTGGGATTTTCTTTTGATACAAAAGTCCTTATATTTACTAACGAAATATCTTGAAACTCGATTCAGCTTCGAGAAAAAAAGTAACAATTTCGAAATCATTTGCCATAATGCCCACAAAGTCCTCCAAACGATTATTATATATTTTGGGAAATTCGCAACAGATGATCACGTAAAAGTATCGTTTTGAGAGCTTAATCCTCCGCGTACCAAAAGTTTGCATGGCGACTTTGCTGTGCTTACGTGGAAAACACACACCTCACATTACTATTCTCAGGAACATGCTCAGTAACAAAAAATACATGTATATGAAAACATTTTTTTTTGTCTCGATTCAGACCGTGACCCCCCAACCCCAAATCTTAGCCACCAAGCCTGAGGGATGATACCTCGTACTTTCCACCTTTATAACTTCCTGGCTGTCAATTCAGTTCACTCTCCTGCCGTAAAGTCAATCACACCAAAGAAACCACATATGTACCGAATTGTACCCATAACTTCAAAAAAGACTTTTTCACCAACACCTCTCCTACACCATAAAGAAAACAAAGAAACACACAAAAGTTCTTAACTTTTTTTGTTATGTTTCGTTTTCCCATCTTTTTTTCTACGCCTCATATGATCCAACTTTTATTCCCTCTTCTCCACCTTTATATAACCACTCTGGCAACGATTTACTTTTTGTGTCAAGCGCTTTTCCTCGGGATTTTCCTCCTTAAGTTGAATATATTCCGTATTTCCATCGTTTAAATACTTTGCGTTTTCCCGTGATAGACTCCTGTCTTGGGAATGGGGAATATCGAATTCGGGCTCGGCACAGGCGGACTTTTACACGTGTTACGTAAACTCTTTAAATTATTGTTGTTAGCTTTCCACTTAAATCTACAATACTTGTTCCGTAAGACGAACATGAAAAATGAAGAAAAGAGGAAAATTCGGGAGATACAAATGAAATGTGGAGAACATAAAAAAATCCCAGGGAAGAAAAAATGAAAAAAAGTCCCTTTCTACACTGAAAATATGGTTAACAATAATGTCAAAGGGTATTTCCTTAACGGAGGTTTAAGCAACAATGTCCCATTGTTTATGCCGTATACTCTTCATGTCTATTCCTAACACATTTGATAAAAGTCAGCTTCATTATTAACGAAATAAACAAAAGAACAATTGAAACATAGAAAAAGATGCAATTGCTTTAAAAGGTAATCATTTAATCCCCGATGTGATATGTTTCGTATACACAACACAAATTGAAGATTAAATGCGAACGTTGGTTCAACTTAAGCTATTTTGGTAAAGAACGACCAAAAGTAATAATTATTTTTTTCAAATATTATAGGAGGGGAAAATCAGTTTCCCTCTATGATACTCTATTGTGGGAAAGCTCGAGGCCGATTGGCCTGAAATTCTGAACATATGTTCATTGGAAATCTGGTTTCACAACAAAAATTTTTTGAAAAAAAGTTTTATTTAAAAAAATCACTAAAAAGAGAAACTATTTGTTTGGGTACTGTGTATCAGAAATAGTAGCGATATTAAAGCATAAGAAATAACTTAAAAATAAATATTTATCTCGCTTTTATTTCTGATACATAGGGCCGAAAAAAAAATTTTTTAGTAGATTTTTATACCCGTATGGTGAAACCAAAGGGTATATTAACTTTGCTTTACCGTTTGTAACGCCAAGATCTCGTCATCACACACAAAAATGAATTACACCAGTGTGCTTAGAATGATGAAAAAAGTTGAATTTAGCATGTCCGTCCGTCTGTCTGTCCGTATGTCTGTCTGTCCGTCTGTCTGTCCGTCTGTCTGTCCGTCTGTGGCGCGGATTGCGGGCGCACGGATTGAGCTAGAGACTTGAAATTTTGCGCAGATTCGTTTTTCGTAAAATGTTTTTTTTTTTAAATCTTATTGGAAAGTTTGACTTCAAAGTGGAATTTTGGTACAACTGTTCGAATTTTGATACGAATATCACCATACGGGTCTCCAATGATTGCCAGATTGGCAATTATAGCTTTTGTTATGTTTTTTTTTATAAAAGCTTTTTATTAAAAAATGATTTGTTTCTTCGGCAGCTCTTAGGAAAGTCTGTGACCTCTCGGCTCAATTTGTACGATGATAAAAAAAAACCTACCGTTTTTAACGTCATAATGAAATATCGGGTCTTTCAACAAGGACATAACAATTTTGTATTTAAATAAAACACTGAATAATTGAGATATCGGGGTGAAATAAAAACCTTTATTCCAGGTGTAGTGGACATGTTACATTTAAGTATGAAATTCGATGTCGTTCATATGGCCACCGCGAGCACGTTTACAGATTGATTCTTTGGAGCCAGTTTTCCACCACTCTTCCACACATATCAGCCGGAACGTTGGCAATTTCGCGTTCGATATTGTTCCTGAGCTCCTCTAACGGTGTTGGCTTGTTGGCATAAACCAACGACTTAACATAACCCCAAAAAAAGATATCCAACAGCGTTAAATCGCATGAGCGAGGTGGCCATTCGACCGGACCATTTCTCGAGATTACACGATTACCGAACTTCTCCTTCAATAGATCAATTGTTTGACGAGCTGTGTGGCATGTAAACCTAAAAAAACCTTAAAAATAAAAAATTTAAAGCTTGACTGACGTTTTAGCATTGCCAGATCATAAAAAAAGTTTTAGGGTGCGTTTTTATTAAAATACAAAATTTTTATGTCCTTGTTGAAAGACCCTTTATTTATGCCATTGCCAAAAAATTTGGTATCTCTCAACTCCCCTTTTGTTTCAACACATTTTTAATTCCACAAAAAAATGAAATATTTTAATCACACAGGGTATAAAAATTCTTCCGCTTTCAACACTGCTGGCGCCACTGTTTCGGTGTGTAATTTTTTGTATTGTTTTTATTATTTTTAAATCAACTTAATACTTTGTTTCTCTGTTCTTTATATTGAATAAAAAAGTTTTATTCCTTATGCTTCTTATTTATATTTTTCTTCCCAATAAAATAGGAAACTTTTTAAGTCTTACTGGGAGATAGAAGCATCCCTTTCTGCCACTTAAAACAAAACGAGGAAATTTCCCTCTTCTGGTTACGCTTTAACAGAATTGTGTAGCAAACAATCGTTTAAGTGTTTCGAAGTTACTTTGCACAAACTTTAATGTTTTAGTAAAAGTTTTTTTTTTATGAAACATCATATTTTTGTAATAATGTGAAACAGGGATAAGAAAAATGTAAAAGAAAAGAAGAAATAAAATAATCTTAAGTATTTACATATTTGAAATATTCGTTTTGAATTCAAATTGATTTGAACTGGCGGCATTTTAATAAAACAAAATGATGTAATTTTTAAAAGATCTATAAAGGTTTTTTTAAATTGAACTTTTTATACACTTTCTATTCACATCGTTTCCTAAAGAACAAATGCGAAAATTGAATTTTTGTGATTAACCGTCAGTTTTTCAAAATCCTGTTTAAAATTAATCTTCTTAAGAAAATAACACAAATCCTGGCCGAGGCAAAATTTCTTTTTATTGAATCAAGTTTGAATAACACAAATCCTCAATGGCGCGATTTTCAAACAACTGAGTTTTCTTACAGACGAATTTTACAAGTAGTTTGCCGTATTTATTTATTCAAAGCGTTAAATAAGACATCATTTCACGTGAAATTGAAGTTTGAATTGAATTGAATTTCATTTGCAATTTGCCATTAATCTCGACATACATACATATATTATAGAACTACAACATTTTTGTCTGTCGAACACAAGTGAGATTCACAGTCAGAAGTGAGGAATAGAATTGAATTGTACTGAAGGATTTTCCTCCGGAAAGCAAGAAAATTTTGAAGAACTTTTCTTGGTTTGGATCGTTCCGTATCTCTTTGTCTCGAGGATAATCATCTAATTGACACGCTTCAAAAGAGCATTGAATAGTTTTTTTTTGTACGTGATACAATTCGTTCACCATGGGCTTTTCTTATATTCCGGAGACATCATAGAATGTCAACGGCATATTATAACTACTACGGTTAGATGGCGGATAGTGAATACATAGATCTAGAGTAGTATTTAGTTGACGATAGAATCTGTGAATGGCCAATGGAAAAAGTATCATCAGTGCCGTTATTCTCTCGTAATCGTCATCATGATTAAATAGACGAGTCCTATATCGCCTACCTAAACTGAGTACTATCTGTAGATACAAAATAGTCGTAAATTTTTATTATCGAAGGCTCTCTAAGAAAGCAAGCACCATCAATTCCGTTTGGACGACCGGAAATGAGAGGAATTTTTGTTTTGGTGTCTACGGTGACCAAATGGAATGCATTCAAAATGTTAATGAAAATCGCGCCATTCAAAACGCTTGAGGGCTAAAAGAAGATGCCTTTTATGAATTAATTAGCAAACAGTTGTTAAATAGCAACAGAAATTCACAAAATCACCTACAAGTTCATTAAGAATGTGACGTGTTTTTTGATTGTTGAATTTCAGTCGAATAAAGAATTTTCTTGGTTAAAAAACCTAATTGTAATTACCGTAAAAGGGATAAATTTTGATATGATTTCACTTATTCCTAGGGCGATTTGGATGAAAATCAATGATTTATACCACCAAATTTAAACAAAATAAAATTTCCTAAATTTTTGGCTTTAACGGTTTTTACATATCTTTAAATGTTCTCGAAATATTTGAAAAAATATTGTTTTTTAAAAGCTTTTATTTAGCTTGCCTTCGTGTCTGTTTGTCTGTCAGATCAAATCTTGCAACCCAATTTTGACCCACTTCCACTTGTCCGATTGACTTGAAATTTTGCACACTTATATAAGTCCGATGACAATACAATATTTTCACTACTTCGTCCTTGTAAGGATAACGGAAGGTCCTGTAAGGATAACGTGATTATCCTTTTCTCCAAATTTTCCGGAAAAAAATCTATTCTGGGGGTTTTTGGGGGTTTTTGGGGTCGCTGAATCCGAATCTGTCATTAAAAAGTCAGTAAGGATAACGGAAGGTCCTGTAAGGATAACGTGATTATCCTTTTCTCCAAATTTTCGTGCCATTCAAAACGCTGGAGGCTGGAAAAAGCGAGATAAAGCATAAAACAATAAAATAAAAATATATCTCGCTTTTAAAAAGCTTTTATATTTGTGATACACAGCGTCCAGAAAATTATTTTTTTCTTTTTAGTGCATTCTTTTTTAATAAAAGCTTTTTTTTAAATTTTTTTTTTATTTTTTTTACATATTTTTTCCGAAACTAAATATTGCAGAGGAAAGTTTTGTGTTGATCACAACTGATAATAATTTAAACATTGTGCGCGTGACTGAATCGTTCGATCAAATTTCATACCGAATTTTGATATACTTTTGATGTTCTGTCAAATTTCATACCGAATTTTGATGTACTTTTGATGTTCTGTCAAATTTCATACCAAATTTTTCATTTTGATATAATTTTCCATTTGTACCGGGAAGTAGTGGTCGGGTTCCATAGAAAACATATGTAAAATCATATTCTAAACATATTTTGTCTTGATAAATTTTTTGATACCGTTTTCGACAAAAAAGCAAAAAAAAAACAATTTAATTTGTATGGGGATGGGGGAAAAAAGACCCGATTTTGCCTGTTTCAGAACTTAGCTTGGCTATCCACTAGAAACGCAACTGCAAAAAAAATCATGTCTCTAGCTCAATATTTTTGAAAGTCATGGTATTCATGAACGGACAGACTGACAGACAAGCGGACATTAAAAACCTTTTGTCATGCTCGCAATTGGTTCGATGAGTTCTTTTATCATATCATACTAATATATAAAAATGATTTGGTGTCTGTCTGTGTATCTGTCTGTCTGTTCCTCTTTCACGCAAAAACGTCTGAACCGATTGACTTGAAATTTGGCAGAGTGTCTGTGGTAGTTCTGGTTCCAACATAGGCATACGGAAAAGTAGCGCGAGGGGTGGGGGGAGTAAGGGGCAGTGTTGGGGTTATCTAGATAATAATTATCTAGATAATCATCTAGATAAACAAAAATGTTATCTTTATCTTATCTAGATAACACCCCAAAAAAGTTATCTTTATCTTATCTAGATAAAGGAAAATCCCATTTATCTAGAGATAATCGTTACCACCGAAAATCAAAAAATTAAATCTGAAAAAATGCTGAAACGAAATTGTTTTCTGCATACTTTTGAAAACCTAAAAACTTTTTTTAGGAACAGTTTTATACTTGGCAACAATTTTTGTTTACGGACAAGGGAGCGAAGTGTCACTCTTTCCCTCGCCTCTCTTCTCTTGTCCATAAAAAAAAAGTTCTGCCAGTAACTGTTGCCAAGTGTAAACCGGGCTATGAACGAAATAAAAAATCATAACGTTATAAATTTCCTTACGTAGCAAAATTAAACTTATATTTCGTGACGTTATTTCGTTTTGTATCGATAAAAAACTTAATTTCGTTACGTTATAATGTTATTATTCCGTTACACATTGTATTGAAACTGAAAACAAAAAAACGCACTGTAATAATAGTTTATCACAAAGTAATTCAGTTCAGTTTCCATAAAAATAAATTGTATAACAAATAATAAAACTCAGCAAAAAGAAAATACAAATAAAAACGGAAAAAATGTGATTATTAAGTTAAAAAATCAATAAAAAATACAAAAGACAAAAAATCACACAAAAGTTTTGTTCATTAAAAAAACTGTCTCCACAAAAGCGTGATTTTGATATCAAAGATATAGAATTTTTTTTATAGAATTTCGCTCTACTTCTGGAGTTACTAAAAAGAAAATCTTTTCGCTACCAAAAAACTTGCTTAGAAGATTTCCATTTTTGTATCTCCAGAAATAGAGTGAATCTGGCCAAAACAAAATCCGATTTAGAATCAAAATACGATTAAAAACACTACTCCAATATTTTTGATTATATTTTATGTCTGTGGGGTTATACTTGATGAACTTTTGTGGGAAATTTCACAAAAAATAATACTGAACAAAACAAGGAAATACTAATAAACAACGAAAAAACGTAATATTTTTTTCGTTTTTCGTTATGGTAACGGAATTGAATTTCTATAACGTTCATTATAACGTAATTTTGAAGAAAAAGCCCGAAAATCATTTCGTTATTTCGTTACGTTACGATAACGTTTCTTATCCGTTTTCTTTTATTATTATTATTATTTCTTATTATATTTAAATTGGAAATCAAGAAAAGCAAAAAATTTTGTGCTATTTTTTTTAGTACGTAATTTTGAATTTTGTGCAATGTCAAAATAAATATTTATCTAAAAATTATCTAGATAATTTGGCTTTTTATCTTATCTTATCTATTATCTTTCATATTTTCATTATCTATTATCTTATCTAGATAAACATTACGAGCATTTATCTTTATCTTTATCTAGATAAAAAAATAATTATCTGGCCCCAACACTGGTAAGGGGAGGGGTAAAGTAATCTCGAAACTTAGTTTTCCCTCTATGTTACTCTTTCGCGGGAAACGACTGAACCGATAGGCCTGAAATTTGGCATAGATGTTCGTCGGGGGTCCAGCCCCAACAACGACCCATTAAAAAGTCGCCCGAGAGGTGGGGGAGTAAGGGGAGGGGGTAAAGTGATCTCGAAAATTAGCTCTTCCTCTATGTTACCCTTTCGCGGAGAAACTACCGAGCCGATTGGCCTAAAGTTTAACTCCAACATAGACCATCAAAAAAATAAAAATTTGAAAAAACTTAACCCGGCAACGACGGGTATGCAAGCTAGTAAAGTAAAGGGTGGTTAAATTTTAAGGGCCGATGTTGAATGTGAACCACACCTAAATGTCAAGTTTTTTTCTGCATTTCATTTGACATTTCTCAATTTCAGACTAACTCAATTTGAACCATGGAAAGATACACAATCGAGCAACGCGTTAAAGTTATTCAGGCTTATTATGAAAATGGGCGTTCAAATCAAAATGCATATCGTGCCGATGATGCCGCCAGCCCATAAACCGCACCAAACAGTCACTCTTTGTGGGTGCATTGGTTTTTCGACAATCACTCTTGGATTATCATTCGCCCAAATGCGGCTGTTCTGCTTATTGACGAATCCACTGAGGTGAAAATGTGCCTCATCACTGAAGATGATTTTCTTCGAAAATTGATCATCCACTGTTGCCATTTCTTGCCACCATTCTGACCATTGACGACGCTTGAAATGGTCAAGAGGCTTTAGTTCTTGAGTCAATTGCACCTTATAAGCGTGTAAATGCAAGTCTTTATGCATAATGTTCATCAACGACGAGCGTGGGAGGTGCAATTGTTGGGCACGACGACGAGTTGAGGTGGACGGCTCTTCAGCCACACTATCGCGAACAGCAGCAATATTTTCTGCAGTACGAGCTGTACGAGCATGCACTGGTGTTTTCACATCTCCTACAGACCCGGTTTGCTCAAATTTTTGCACGATTTTTCCGATTGTACGCACATTTGGACGATTAAATTGACCGAAAAAATCACGAAGTGCACGATATGCATTTTGATTTGAACGCCCATTTTCATAATAAGCCTGAATAACTTTAACGCGTTGCTCGATTGTGTATCTTTCCATGGTTCAAATTGAGTTAGTCTGAAATTGAGAAATGTCAAATGAAATGCAGAAAAAAACTTGACGTTTAGGTGTGGTTCACATTCAACATCGGCCCTTAAAATTTAACCACCCTTTATAAACACCCAACTGTAAGTAATAAAATTGGCTTTCATGATATCAACTTCTGCTTCCCTAAAATTGAAAAGTACTTAAAACAATAACTTTTCTCCCAGTCCCAATAATTGTTCATGTGTGGAAAAGTTGAATGAAATTTTGAATATAATCGAAACTTTTGAAACTTTTGCCGATTTTCCGTAACTCATGACGTTGAATTGTTAATTAAAATTGAATCTGTATGCAAAATACGTTTTTTTGTTAATTTCTCGTCCCGTTCAATTATTTCATTTGGAACATATTCACTTGTTGGTTATCGTCAAAAGTAATAAGTCGACCAACAACAACCGAGTCAACCTCGAGAATAGTTACATTAACAACAGAATTTCAATAAACGGAAAATTGTAAATGGCTGATGAGAAAATTTTGTAGTCCTCTTGTATTAAGTGAAGCTTGAATTTCAAAAAGTTTAACAAACTGCTTTATGTAGCAAGAAAATTGATTTGAGCGTAAATAGAGCGAATCTTTAAAATTAAACGGAATGCTGTTTGGTGGACGATCATCGTCATCATAGCGATAATTTAGCGCATTAAATCCAGCGAAAAGGGAGAAAAGGCGACAAAATGTCACGTTTTGAATGTGGCTTTTAGCCGTTTTAAAAGCGAAATATCAGAAATAGAAAATTACGTCGTCTCATCGTAACGATATTTCGTATATGGACGACAGCAAAAAAGTTTTTCTCACAAACATTTCAAATAACACCCAAAGAATTCATTTCTTCGAATTTTTCCACGAAAAAGATTTGAAAGAAATTTTTTAATATACTCAGAAGTTTTCAGAACGAACGAATGTTACAGCTAGTCTTAATTAGTATTCGTCATTCACGACTAAATAAATTAATAGTTACGATATTGGAGACCCACTAAATACTCATATAAATGACAAATAATAAACACACAATGTTAAAAGCATTTTTCCACATGGGAAATTCAATGCAGTACAGGTTATTGAACTGATTCGATTGTGTTTTCAACAGAAAAATATGTTATTACTGATATCGTTTTACTAATGACTTTAATTAATTATACCCACGTATGTCTCTAATTTGTCTACACTTGTCTAACACTATTGTTTGGAGTTTTCCTATATATTTTGTGACGGGATTTTTTTGGGCGTGTAAGTTAAGCACGCGACAAGCATTTATCTTTTAAATGACTTAAAGAAACTTTAAGACGAATTAGACACCAAAAAAAAGTCGAAGATCACTCGCGTTTGTGATAAATTATGATGGAAGGATTCCGTGTTTTCTCTAATTACTGAATTGGACTTAATCGGCATTTACTAATTAAACTTAGTATTTTTCGTACGAAATCTTTCGGGAAATCAAGGGTGAGGAATAAAATGATTTGGAAGAGAAATCTACAATTTTCTAAAACTGCAAAATAAATTAGGAGAGTTTTTTTTCTGAAGCTTTTCATTTAATTAAAAAATTTAGGCGATTTTCAACTAAAGGGTCTTTCAATAAGGACATAACAATTTTGTATTTTAATAAAATCGCACCCTAAAACTTTTTTTTTATGATCTGGCAATGCTAAAACGTCAGTCAAGGTTTACATTTTTATCATGGTGAAGTTCACGAACGAGCAACGTTTGGAAATTATTAAAACTTACTACCGAAATTCTGAGTCGGTGGTCGCAATCGTGTAATCTCGAGAAATGGTCCGGTCGAATGGCCACCTCGCTCATGCGATTTAACGCCGTTGGATTTCTTTTTATGGGATTATGTTAAGTCGTTGGTTTATGCCAACAAGCCAACAACGTTGGAGGAGCTCAGGAACAATATCGAATGCGAAATTGCCAACGTTCCGGCCGATATGTGTGGAAGAGTGGTGGAAAATTGGCTCCAAAGAATCGATCTGCAAACCTGCTCGCGGTGGCCATATGAACGACATCGAATTTCATACTTAAATGTAACATGTCCACTACACCTGGAATAAATTTCAGCCTGATATCTCAATTATTCTGTGTTTTATTTAAATACAAAATTGTTATGTCCTTGTTGAAAGACCCGATATATCTGTGTCAAAAAGCAAAGCATCATAAGACGATTTCCATGCGAAACCAAAGAGATCTGTCTGGAAATGCGAATACAGATTACTTTGGCTTCCCCTGAAAATCGACTTAAGCTACTTTAACTTATAACCACATATAAAACAATAGATAAATTTATTTCAAAAACAAGGAAAGAAACATATGCTGCTGGCAATTTTTTTTTTAACTTTTTGACCAATGACTTGTTTTGAAACATAATTGCCAAGGGCCAATCGTCATATATTCTATCTGAGGAGAGACCAAATTTTAATTTAAAAAAAAAATCTATTTATATGGGAGAGGAGGAGGGAGTGGTTCGATTGGATTTTTGATTAGAGTTTAATGTCTGGAAGATTTATGTAAGATCATAGTCTAAACACACATTTCGCCTTTGTAAAGTTTCGATGTGACTAACCTTCAAGAACTCAATTTTCCTCGCAAAAGCGCGCAATTTCAGACCTCTAGCTCAGTCCTTTCGAAAGTTATGGTGTTCACGGACAGTCAGACAGACGGATTTTCATGCGGACATCAAAATCTTTTGTCATTCCAAACACCCGTAGTTAATTTTTAGTATAGTCAATTTTTAGTATAGTTAATTTTTATGTCCGACGATATGTTCGATGCCTTACAAACGGTATACTAAATCTCCTTTATGAAAAAAATTAAAAGACATTTTACAAACGTTGAAAAGATCTCAAAGAGTTCATCTTCTTTTTTTTACAATAAAAGACTGTCGAAAGATTTAAAAAATTAATATAATGCAGAATGGCACGTAATACTTTTTAATTTGCACATAATAGAGTAAAAGCTCAAGCTTACATTACGGAAGTGAAACTACATTACAACCTGTGCATTATAACAACTATAAAGAAATAAATGCAATCCAAATCCATTCGGTAGCAGAGAAAAATTTCCATTTCGCCCTTTTTCGTCTTTGTATAGTACAAACTTTTTTCAAGAGTCTAAAAGTCTGAATTTACAGAGTATTCCCATTTAAAGTTTGTTTCCGCGAGGAAAACTTCATCTCGGAAAAGCATCTTCAAGATAAAAAAAACTCAAAACACTTTTTATAATAATAATTGCAGATGGTTGATAGCTATAGGAATTGAATTTTTATACAGGAAAAAAATTAGAAATTAATTTTTCCAGTGAAATTGTATTTCAATAACACAATTCCACTTCGAGCTATTCAAATACCATAAGAAAATATTTCAAGTTTTTTTTTACTGCAGTAACAGGAAATGAAATATTCGTGAAGTGCTCTCACAGTAACAACAGAACATTGTTGGTAAACAATATGAAAATTGGACGCTTTCCACATATATATTTTTACGTGGAAACGCGTGCCCAAGAAGAGCGTTTAGTGACAATATTTTTTTCCTTATTCATCGTCATGTTAAGTGAAAGCTGATAGTATTTCATTTTAAATGGGAAAAAATCCATGTGTAAATAAACAATTCACATGAGAAAATTAAACAAGTCTCTTCATCAAATGTCTTTAGTGCGAGAATATTTTTTTTTAAAAAAAGTGTGTATACCTCAACATTTATGTTACATTATGATAAATGTGGTGAAGCATCATCAAATGAAAGGCATAAAGTTGATGAAATTTCTGAACTCATTTCAACTTTTCATCCTGTTTTTCTTATCAAGAAAATGTTTTTCTTGGAAAGGTTCACTTTACAGGTTATGGTCTTTCAACTCTAGAAATATAGAGAGAAACTTCTTTGCAATCAAACAAGTTCAGCAATCAAACAAGTTCTTTTCATGTTGGTATTTAGATACTTTTTTTTAGAAAAGTTTTAGAAAAAGTTTCGGAATATCACAAACTAATAAGTCTTTGAGAAGGAGTTCTCATTGGATGTTATATTCCACTTTGTTTAGATAAATTCTCTTGAACTTCAAAAGATTGCAATCGGATCTTTTACAAAGTATGCAAAAAGCCAATATTTTTACAATAAAAGTTCAGTATTAATACTTCGAGTTGCGAAAAGTTCTAATGATTTTTTCTAAAATACCAAAATGTGGTTAGGCTGTGTGTAAAATACGTCACACTTTTAGGTTGAGGGTGTGACGGACACCTCATGGTGCCGGAGCTTATTTCCAAAACCCGCCAGACCACATGCCCTTTTTCGCCGGCTTTAGCTCAGGGTTGGGGGGGTTTTTAATTGTGGCAAAAGTTTCGGAAAAACACAAAAAAAATTTATATGTAGGGCCAAACAAACACCTTCTGCACTCTCCCATACCGTACTCATCTTCAATCAGATCAAAATCTGCAATGTCCTCTCATCACACCACCTGCATCGCCCTCATTATCCCCCTCACGCTTAAATTAAGCTAAAATAAGCATATCTTTATGAATCTGATTTCCCAAAAATCCTGAAAAAAAAAATCATAAGGACAACTCAAAAAAAAACAAAAAAAATCAAAAAAAAACAAAAGAAATTTTAGGAATTTTCTCTTTTAACAATTTATTTCACAATTCCTTTCTTTTCTTTAAAAAAAAAACCCTATCTAAACCTTCTTAATTCCTAAAAAAAATAATTTGGCCACAAAAAAAAATTACTTGAAATTTTCCTAAATTTTCTTGTGCTTCTTGGTGCTCCGCTTTTCTGATGCTCCGTTGAAATGCGCAGTTTTAATTTTTCTTGATTTTCTGGTACTCCGCTTTCTTGGTGCTCCGAAGATCCTTCGCGATTAAATATGTCTTCAAAATTTTAAATGTGTTGAATAAAATTAAACAACGATTTGGTCTGGTAAAACTGCAATCAATTAAACTCCTTTTTTTTTCGCTGAATATTTTCCTCTTCTATTCTTTCCTTCTTGAAATTATTCGTAGTTTTTTTTTTTTTTTTTTAAATCTTGTTCGATTAAAATATTGTAATTTTCACAATTCAAGTTCTATTCAAGTTATTTTAAAGTTAACTATCATCACAATTCACAATTCTTATTAAATTTCACAATTCTTATTTTTTTTTTAAATTAATTTAAAAGAAAATTCATAAAATTATTCACAAAAAAAAATTAATTAATCAGGCTAATTTTGCCAGTCACCAACCAAACTCTTCAAAGACTAAATTCGAACTCTCGAACATTCCTTTTTTCCGACTTTTTTCCAAAAAAAAACAAAATTCTCCGACCAATCAGAAATTCATAATCAAATCAATTTACCCGAAAATCAAATTAAAAAGTCCTGTCAAAATTCTTATGAGAAATCCCTTTTAATATAAAATTCCAAAAGCATACTGATCTATGATTTCCTTTTTTTTATAGCCAGTAGAAAAATTTAAATTTATTCAAACATTTTTTTTTTAAACTCATATATAATCCTTTTTAAAATTAGTGCACGCTACAAGGGTGGTCGACGATGGTGTGACGACGGGATTGAAATATATACAAAAAATTGCGAATACTGACGAGGTCGGGGAAAGGATCAGAAAACTCTGAAATTAGCGTGACGTATTTCATGGAATTCCATTTCGCCTGCAAATGCTCGGAAGGGGGCGAAACTTTCCTTTAGCTGTTCCATAGATATTGAGGGGAGGAAGAGGTGACAAAGAACTGAATGGGGTTCAAAAAGAAGCTTATTCAAACATCCTAATCGATTGAAAAGTACAAAAATTTAAAAAAAACAACGGTTTAAAAAACGTTCTGAAAGGTATAAAATTAAACGTCTTTCATACTCCAGCCATTCACGTCGTTCAGGAGTGGTATTCCGTAACTTGATTCAAGCGTTTGTTTCGAGTTAGAAGAAAAAGTGGTATTTGCTATCTCGGTTTCTCTCTGTCATTTATTTCGGTCAAAACAGAGACAGCGAATACTTCTTGTTCATCTAACTCGAAACAAACGCTTGAAACAAGTTACGGAATATCACTCCTGATTCTGAAGCTCTTTCACAAGGCTTCGCGATGACTATTTTGTCACAAAATGGGTGTTGTGAGTAAAAAAATAGCTTTTGCTAAAACTGATGTTTACACCCGTATGGTGAAACCAAAGGGTATACTAACTTTGCCTTACCGTTTGTAACGCCAAGATCCCGTCATCGCACACAAAAATGAATTACACCAGTGTGTTTAGAATGATGAAAACAGTTGAATTTAGCATGTCCGTCCATCCGTCCGTCTGTCCGTCTGTCCGTCCGTCCGTCCGTCTGTCTGTGGCGCGGATTTCGGGCGCACGGATTGAGCTACAGACTTGAAATTTCGCACAGGTCCGTTTTTCGTAAAATGCGAGGCAAAGTTCGTTCATGAGCAAAAATGGACCATTAGGGGTGGGGGGGGGGGGTACCCCCCCATACGAACGAAAACATTTTTTGCGAATATCTCGAAAACGGTGCATCTTATAAAAAAAAGTGCAAGAACAAAAGTTATTGAGGATATAGTTCTACATAAAACTTCCATACATCAAACTCCGATTGGAACAAATTTTTAAAAATCTTAGTAGAATTTTGCTACAACTGTTCGAATTTTGATACGAATATCACCATACGGGTCTCCAATAATTGCCATATTGGCAATTATAGCTTTTGTTATGTTTTTTATTCTTCTTGCTCCCCTTCAACCCCTTAAGAGGGAAATGCACCCACGCATTTTTATAGGTAACATACTACAATTTATCGCATGTCGATCTGACACATAGTATTAGAGGAGAGATGCGGTAATTATGAGGATACAAACACATTGGCATAAAAACGAAAATTTAAAACAAAAATAACCTTGGTTAAAAAATACCTCTTTTTAATTTTATTGATATGAGTACATTCCGTGAAAATCATAAATTATTAAATCAAAGAAGACATTTTATATTTAGATTGGCCCATAAAATTTTGTAGTGGATTTAAAAAAATTCTACTATAGAATTTAACAAATATTAATACGAGGTTTAATCCTGCAATGCTTCTTAAACTGTAAAAATTATGTGGGATTAAACGGATTAATCTCCTAGTAATATCAAAGTGATAAAACTTTGATTCTATTTTCTAACATTAAATTTTGACTCGATATATTTCAAAAACACAATACTTCTCTTCTAAAGCTACCCAGAGAAAAGACATTAATTAGACCATTAAATAACAAAATAACACAAAAAAACGTAACAAATTATATTCACAATTTTATTATTCGAAAAATTCCACGAATTTATGACATGGGATTATTTTTTTTTCAAAGGGTTTCAAAGAACTCACAGCCAATGCTGCACATTTTTTTAAATTTATTTTTTGAGCTTTTTACTCAAGTTTATAAAAAAATCAAAACATTCCTCCAATGCACAAAGCTCATTTTATGTGATTTGCGGCCAGGTAAAAAACTTTAAATATCCATAAAATCACTGCTTAAGCTTACCAAAACTAAAATGGTGGTATTTCCGAGAAAAAATGCAACAAAGTTGAATCACCTTTTTTAGAGGATTGGTGGTCTTTTTTATTGATCATTCTAAAAGTGAAACCTGTATCTGATTCACCGTCGAAAAATGAAGTTCTTACTTTATTTATATTTATTTATTTAATTTAAAACTCCCACGTAAAACCGGATTAAATCTTTAGGCCAAATTTTAACGTTTTTTTTATTTCTTGTTTGCAGATAAGCCGGTGAATGATGCATCAATGAGGTTTTCGATTAAGGTGAGTTTTATGACTTTACAATCCAAATGAGATCTTTTAGATTTTTTTTAAATATAAAATCACATAAAGTCCGTCAGATCTTGTTTGAGTATTAGACATTCTGAGATGCTTCCGAATAGTTTTCGAACTTTATAAGCAGAAGTATTTTTCACAAAAAAAAAAATATGTTGTTTCGAACATTTGTGGAGGAGTTCTTGATAACGGAAGTAAAAGTAAATTTTCAAGAAATTTTGACAATGACAAAATGTTAGAATTCGACCATGCTATCTTTCTATTTGTAGAAAACTGATGTTACTATATTGATCCTCTGACTGAATGACAAGATTACATTTGACCTTTTCATTGAAGTACGTTATAAATATAATCTTAATTCACTTAATATACTCGTAAATGAAACAAAACAAATAAAATGTGTTTCCACATTGATCCAAAAAAAATACAACTATTTAATTGATGAAAACATGCTTAACGAGCATTATATGTAAGTTTGTTATATACAGCAACATAAAAAGCTTTTATTTTAGGTTGAACTGTATATAGGGAGAAAATTCAATAGTGTTATGTATTCACTAAAGGGACTATTTTGCTCACCTTATTTGATTCTACTTAATCACGATAATCGCATTTCATCCTTTTTATTGCGATAACATCGAAAGAAGTTTATGGTAAAATAAAAGTTAAGCGTCATCAACGAACAGTGGATTACAAAATTGTGTTAAAAAAGTCATTTTCTTGGAAAATAATTTCTAGTTGTTTTTAAAAACGTTTTTTTCTTTAATTTTGAAAACATGAAAAACGCGGTGAAATCTTTGTAGCTTGACCGTTGTATTCATGTTTGTTTTTGTACGAAAAACGTTGGTATTTTAAAAATATGGAAATTCGGTATTATTTTTTTGGGGGTTTTCCCTCTGCTCTAAAAAACCGTGTTACGGTCGTTTATTCGATAGTTTCTGAATCCGTGCTGACTTTTGTTGTTCCCAAATATGCAACGTTTAAGTTCAACCGCGAGTAACGCAATGTAACCAATTTTTGTTATTCTGTTACCCAATCGAGTGTCATTTTTGAGGTAAGATCTGATCAATTTTCTCACGTTTGGGATTGACAAAAGACAAGTTCGATCAATCTTTTATTATTTTTTATGCTGTTGAAGTTTCAATAGGAGAAGAATTTTTCAAATGACACGAACGAATTTGTTCGCTTCCACCTCGTAAACAAAAAAAACCCCTTCACAACAATTTTTATCCACCACTGTTAAGACTTTTGATCCGAATGTTTGCTAGATTCCCCATTAGCATAAAATCAATGAATAAAGGACTAAAATATAAGCTGAACTAAAAGGTTTGGAAGTTTGAACATTCTACGGAATTGCACACTCACATATATTTCCTAGTAAAATACAAGTTTTCCTACAACAAACCATTACGACGGGAAGACACGGGCGAATTATGCAAGATTCAATCTAAATTCCCACGTACAAGGTAAAGGCGGTCGGAGTACGTCGTATCTCATCGCAATTTGCCTTGTAAGGATTCAAAATCTACATGAAAATAACTTTCAATTCTGCGGTTACTGTCAACCTTTGAACCCTTTTGCATATTCCTACATGAATGGACTTCTATAAAATTTTACACCGAAAGCTGACAGCCAACTACGACTAAACGAATCATACTATACGAGTTTCTTACAAGAAATCTTTACCTTAAGACGTTGTGGCTGCATGAAGTGTTCAGTTCTAAGACATTCTGTGTGACAAAAAGTTACGCCTTACGGGGAATATGCGAGGAATATCCACACAATAGTCACATTTTCCGATAGTCTGATGAGTTTTTATGTCATACACGATTGAAATCGATACACTTTATCAATGTAGGGTAATTTTAAGTAGTGAACTCGACAAAGGGACTGACTTCTTGAACCACTGAACGGTTAGGTTAAGTTGGATTAGTGCAACACCCTTTTAAAAGTTCAATTTTACTCTGGTTTTTTTTTATTATAATTATTTTTTTTTAAAAAGACTTATGTTGAAGAACATTGTTTATTTGGATGCGGTTTTCTTTACAAAAATGGTTTGTATAGTTTCTTTAGTGATCACTGACAAAAACAATCTTGATGAAATTAACAAAAGCAGGTAGAATAACAAGCTTCTGCTTTTCGTCGACTGATTTTTTCAGTTTTGGGATAATATCCTTAATGTGGTGGAAATAGTATTCAACATCCACACACAAACAGTACAAATAGTCCGATGTTATGGTTTTCTTTTAACAACGCTTTTTGGCGTTGTACAAATTATGTTTTCCTCTTCTAAGATATGTTTTTATGTAGTTACACATTCCTGTATTCGTCTTCGTCAAAGTTCTTCATTTTTAGTAGTGTCTTCTTCCATTATCGCCTCAAACTCTTGTAATTGCCAATACTTTTTGTAATCGTTTTTTTAACCAACAAAAATATTCTAAATTATATTCCAAAAGAATAAAAATATTTTCGAATGTGTCATGTTTAAAGATAAAAGAAAAAGTGCTTTATTTTTTTATACCCAATATACGTAAAGTCAACGTTTTCAGGATTGTTAAGCCAACACAAGATCCAGTATCCAAAACACAACATTTTGATCCTATGTACAGCGAATTAAAAATTGCGTTAATTGTACAAACACGAGTTTTGAAATTTAACACAAAGATTTTTGCTATTTCTACGTAATGAACGTAAATTCTACGTTTTAACTATCGTACAGACAACACAAAATTTTGTTAGTACCAGAGGAACTGTTTGTAATCCTTACCTATTATTGTGTAGCCAAAACACATTTTGTTACTCACAAAGTAACATGTTATACATAAAAGTTTGTTAGCTCGACTGTGGTCCTATGTATGTAGGGCATACGAAAAATTATGCTAATAATACAAATACGGATTTCAAGAATTCAACACAATGTTATTTGTTATCATTATGTAATGAACGTTAATTCCACTTTTTCACAGTCGTTCAGACAACACAAGGTTTTCTTAGTACTACTACAAATGTTGTGTTGACTGCAAGAAAAAAATTCTACATAATCAATTATGTTAAATTTACTAAGATTTTTTGCTGAGTGTAATTTTAAAAATTCCGTGGGTAGAGTTAAACATTTATGGTTTACGAGAAATCGTGGTTTGTGAGTTAAATTTTATCTTCCATCTGTTCGATTCTTGAAGAAAACAAATTCCGGAAATTCAGTTCAATCAGTCGATTATTAGTTTTCGAGTTAGAGATGTTGCAATTTCTACATACTATTTTTTTTAATTTTACTCGGCCCGCTCCCGTAGAAACCCGTCCTTCCCCTTTCCAATAAATCTGTGACGTATATTTTGGAGAGCGAATTATGACTTTACATAATTTTTCCAGACAATAAATAATGAATTTGGTATACGTGTTGCAAAATCGCATCTAAATTAAAAGCCAGCATTTTCACTTAAGTCGTTTCTTAAGAAAACCCGATCAGAATCGCATCAGCGGTTAAAGAAATAGCAAAGAAGGGGTTCGACGGGCAGAGGAAATAGGATATTTTTAATAGCGGATGTTTTTTCGCAAAATTCTTTATCCAGCTTAGAAAATTGCACACCCTTCTCAGTAGCATGGCTCAAAACATATCAGGCGAGAGATATCAAAAAAATACGGTAGGCAAATTTAAGGTGTTTTACTCCGCAAGTAACTCTATTTATGTACCTACAAAACACCATCAAGTTCGATTGAGCCGGTTTTGCAGGATGTCAGAACAAATATTTAGACAAAGGGAAAACAAAATTTTTTTACATATTTTTTTGGCTTCATTCCGTTAAAATACATAGTAAAATTTTAAAAAAAATCCAAAATTTGAAAAAACTATGATTTTTACAGTATTAGAGGCTGTTTGTTAAATACGTCATGCTAATTTTCGCTTTTCCGAATTCCGCCTTGCCGCTCAAGGCAAATTATCGCATTTTTTGTATAAAATTTAATAGTCTCGTTACACTACCGCAAACCCTCAAATGTATTTTATGCACTACCCCTTCGAACAAAATTTATTAATACAAATTTTACCTCTGCAAATAAAAACATAACCAAACCTATAATTGCCAATCTGGGAAACTAATCTGCGTAAAATTTCAAGTCTCTAGCTCAATCCGTGTGCCCACAATCCGCGCCACAGAATGACAGACAGACGGACGGACGGACGGACGGACATGCAAAATTCAATTTTTCTTTATCATTCTAAACACACTGGTGTAATTCATTTTTGTGTGTGATGACGGGATCTTGGCGTTACAAACGGTAAGGCAAAGTTAATATACCCTTTGGTTTCACCATACCGATATAAATATCGCGAGAATTTTTTTCATCGTGACGTACGAGTACTTGAAATAATTGTATTATTATGATGCACGCGTTTTACTGTAGATAAAAATCATGTCAGATGAAAAATATTTTGCGCACGGCAGAGGTTTGAATTAATCATATTGGGATATATTTCTGTCACGTATGTCCACAAGGTGATCAATAATTCAATAGAAAAAGGCCATTTCCTTTTTATTTTCACTAAAAGAATGTATACGGGTCTCTATTTTACTAAACTACATAACGAAATAAGAA
Source organism: Chrysopilus asiliformis (assembly GCA_964034945.1). Taxonomy (NCBI): domain Eukaryota; kingdom Metazoa; phylum Arthropoda; class Insecta; order Diptera; family Rhagionidae; genus Chrysopilus; species Chrysopilus asiliformis. The sequence continues at coordinate 22,271,654 of OZ035961.1, read as the reverse complement.
TTACCAACAGATGTGAGTTTCTATTTGTATCGAATTTGATGATGACATCAAAAACATATTTTTTAGCTCTGCATGAAAATCACATAAAATCCATAGGTATTCTCGATTTTTACATATACCTGAGTAAAAGTTTATTCAACCTGAATACGTAATTAATTTTAGTGTGAAAACAAAAGATTTTGTCCAAATAAGTTCGTTTCGATGTTTTTACAGAAATGACGCATCCGCATCTGAGACACACGATCTACAAGTTTGAATTGAGGCTAATCGGTCATTTTGTCACCATTTTTTATCTATCTATATTTTAAAATCATTTTCATTTTAATGATATTCCTTGAATTCAGTTTAGTTTCGAATTTTTTACATAATTAAAAAACTAATCACATTTTCGAAATCTCCAAACAATCTTTAATACACAACGAGGTATTTTACACAAAATTGTGTCGACGTTATGTTGAATTTAAATTTAACTTAAAAACTGAAATGGAATTTGCGACTTTAGTTATTCTAAAGTTACCTCTAAATAGTTTTCCATGAACGTGTCTGGTTTACATTCTAAGAGATCACTGAAATTAGGCTAAAAGCAAATTTTGTTGGTAAAAGTTTTTCATGTAATTTGTAATTTTCGTAATCGTTTTAATGGAATGACAGTTTTCATATATGAAACTTAAGATTACATAAAAACTTTTTGAATTGCAATGTCATTCAATTTAGTGAAAGGGAAGATTAAAATTATCGCAATATTATGCGCTTTTCAAGTACACTTGATGTTTCCAGTTTACAATTTCGGATTTCCTATGAAATAATGTAAGGATTTCCTCAACTAAATTGCGAGAAATTTTCTATGTTTTAATCGTTTACTGGAATTTCTATGAACATCTGGTCGATTTTCTTGGAATTTTATTTTTTAAAAAAATTGTTCCGGGTTTCCAACACAAAACATTTTTTTAAATAGAAATTTTTACAGTGTTAAATTTGTTTATGCTTCCAAATATTTTATTTAACACATAAAATTTCGCGAATTTGAAGCTTGTCTTTGAAATGTTTTTTCCGTATAATATGATTCAGATTTAAGTTTTTCCTGGAAACATTCCGTTTGGTGGTGGAGGTGTAAATCATTTAATATTTCGTTAAAAAAAATATAGTCTTCTGTACCAAATGCTACAACATCAGCAGAAAGAAAACTTGAAACGAATGGAAAACCCGAAAAACCAAAAAAACCGCAACATGTTGTGCTGTAAAGGGCATATAATAAAAAGCAGATGAGGAACATCTCATTCCATCAATTTCAATCGTTGGTTAGGAAATATCAAGGAAAAATCAATACGAAACCAACAGCAGAGCAGAGGCTCTCCAATTTGCGGGGGTGAGGGGAACTTGAGGAATTGGGAGCTGAGAACCAGGAATAAGAATTTTACTCTATATATGAATGTACGTTTGTGATACTCTACAGAAGGTACATGACATGGCCGACTCACTTTTCTTTATCGACCATACCACCTCGTGCCTTGGTGGCAAATCTATACGTATTTCAAGATATATTTAACTTTTACCTCTTATCGAAATATGTACATTGTAGAATCCTTCTTAGTCCTAAGTAACGTTGTTTGCCTTATTCAAAGAAAAGTAAAAGTTGTAATTACTTAAGATTCAAACATAATTTGGATAATTATTTATAATATGTTAATTTTATTAATCGAGGTTGGAGGTGTACCAACAACAATTTTATTTACGTCAAATAATTTGAAAACTCTGTAAAAACGTACATTCGTGTGTGTCACATTTTAAAGTTATAATCGTTTTAATCATTAGAAAATTTTTGGCTTTTTCCTGCTATAGAGAGAAAGTATTGTATTCATGATGGATACCGACTCGAGAACGGAGGCAGATAGAACATTTTTAATCAGTACGAAATCCGTTTCAGGCAAAATTATATGGGGATATCCGTGCACCTATCCGCCGGTTTGTCTGTCTGTTGGTTGTACGTATCTTAAATAACTCGAGAACGCGTTGACCTACACTCAGAAAAATGGAGGCTAACTCGACGACCTACATACGGCGTAATTGGCCTCGGGCAGGCGCGCGTTCGCCTGCATGTGGGCAAGTAAAACTGAGTTGACCTGTGGTCGGAGAAATTCTGAAATTAGGCCACCAGCAGGTGAAGTAGGGCATTGGGAGCTGCACGAGTTGACCTTAGATAGGTTAACTCTGACCGCTAGCTGGCTTACAGACACCTCTGTAAGGTCAGAGTTAACCTGACAAAAAGTTGACCTGAACATTTTTCTGAGTGTAGCGACTTGAAATTTTTTGTAAATATAATCGTAATTTTTTATCAACTTTTGGAAAAGTAACGGTAGCTATAACGGCTGCATTCCATACACATATTGCGAAAAAATACGGTTTCTTGAAGATTGGTCGAAACCTTTGCGCTTTTGGGGAAAAATGAATATAATAAAATTTAAAGGATATAAAATTTTCTGCATTTTTAGCTTTATTGGTTTTTTTGGTGTCTCTAACGATTCTAAAGATATTTGAAAAACATTCAGTTTTTTGAAAATCTCTCGAAAACTATGCACTTTTATGAAAAAAATTCGCATAACCAAATTTATAGGAAATTAAATTCTCTATATTTTTTGCTATAACAGTTTAACGTATCTCAAATGGTTCTCAACATATTTCAAAAAAATTAATTATTTCGAAAATTTCTCGGAAACTATGCGCTATTGAAAAAATGTTTTTAACCAAATTCAAAGGAAACAAAATTTCCTACATTTTTTTTCTTTAACGGTTTTTATATATCTTTAACTGTTCTGAATATATTTGAAAAGAAAAATTTTGTTACATATTTTTCCGAAACTAAATATTGCAGAGGAAAGTTTTGTGTTGAGCACAACTGATATTTATATGAAAATTCGTAAAATTTTGTGTTTTAAATGCGGCGCAGATTTTTCATAAGTTTCTACCTCAATAATGTTTTGCTGTTTTTGAAATTTGAATTTTCATTTTGAAAATTTTGAATTGAAATATGATCCGAATAAGGTTGCACAACTTATGCCTGGAGCCCAATGAACGCAACGCGAACGCAGAAACTCTCACTTACAAATTTGTTCAATAGAAATCATGAACGCAACTACAACGCAAAAGTTTGCAAACTTCTAACTTTGCCGCAGCAATTCTGCGTTGACAGTTTATAAAGTGAGGTTGGGGAAATGTTGTTCGAGGAAAAATTGATAGCCTTAGTGCAAATAACAAAGATAAAGACCACCAAAGCAAATTATCGCTTCAAAATTATCCATTTTTGTAATTTTGCCAACTTTATACCACTTTATATTATGTCACTTGTACTACTTCACGAGATGCCATTGGGCTTTGCCGCTGAAATGTTGCGCTGCGTGACAGTTTGTGCGTTTTAGTTGCGTTCGCGTTGCGTTCATTGGGCTCCAGAGGTTAGACCCTCAAATTGTCATAAAGGCTACAAACTTTTCCTGCGCCCAACACAGCCTGCCACATACTTCTATACATGCCTTTTAAGAAAATGTGGTTTTTAAAACTTTGAATAATTAAAATTATTTAATCCTAAACGAAATTTTGAGACCAAAATATTTCCTTGTATTATTATTCAAAATCTAATTTACTCTTCCTTTCTACAAACTTAAAAAATATTTTCCAAAATTGTGGTCAAATTTAAAATCCCGTCAAAAATGAAAGTGTCTACATATTAAAGGTGTGTAATCAAGTTTTTTCATACAATTGTACACAACAATTTAACCTCAAACATAATATCGTTAATTTCTGTTATATGATACTTTTCGACTAATCAAAACTGGATTATATTCAAATTAAGGCATTTTTTCGCAAAACTCGATGTAAAAATTTGGAATTGAGTGCTTCCAGCTAAATCAAATGCTTCAAATTAAGGAAAATTATCTATCAGTAATGAGACTGGTAGAAATTATTTACCATGAAATGAATTTTTAATGCTCTGCTCTTTTGCATAATCGAGTTAAATTTTTAATTTGATTAACTTGAGTGGAGCTTTATTTCACTAATAAAATTTCAAATTCCAGTATATAAGCAATCAACAAAAATAAACCATCTTACAGATTTTCAAATAAATATCCATTTTTTTTAAATATTCAATAAAATTTTTAATTATTTCAATGATTTTTTTTACCATGGATTTTAATTAAGAAAAAATTAAATCCATATTTCGATTTTAGTCAAATTTATCACTGCCTTGACACACAAATTCTAATTAATTGGCACGTTTCCAGATGAAGAAGTTATTCATAGTTGACATAACATCTGCAAAACTTTTTGTTGATATTTATTTTAGAATCTGTGATGAACGAAGAAATAGGTCAAAAAGAATTTTAGAGATCGCCTTTCATGAAAGAACGTAACGAGGGGGAGGAAGAGTTCAAAAATTAACGTAACGTATTTTGTGAATAGCCCCTCAAATTTTAATCTCTGGTCAGTAATCCATGAAATTTTCAGGTCCTGTAGAAAAACAGAAAATTGTTACAAAAACTGAAATTTAGAGTTGTTGCTCAATTTAACGAGAATTTAAAAAAAATACAAATTTTTTTTTTTTTTTCGAAAAAATACATGAAATTTAAACTGGCGTAAAGTCGGATAAAAACAAATGAATGGGAAAAAATGAATATAATAAAAATTTTTGCAATTCTTTCCCTTATAACGAGTGTGTTTAGAATGATGAATCGATTTGATTTTTGTATGTCCGTTTGTCTGTCTGTCTGGCTGTGTGTCTGTCCGTGGGCACGATAACTTGAGAAAGATTAAGCCTAAACCACAATTACGCGTGCGTGCGTGCGGCATTATTTAGTTCTGGCATCTAGTAGTTGTCACCGCGTCTAAAAGTAGAGACTGAGCCTACTTTACGCGGCACGGACGCGGCAACGCGTCTGAGCAACGCGCAATTATACATTTACTCATATAAATGCGTAATTTTTACTTTCACCGCGTGGGTGCCGCACGCACGCACGCGTAATTGTGGTTTAGGCTTTATGCTAGAGACTTGAAATTTGGCACAGCCGTTATTTTCGTAAAATGAGAGGTCCAGTTCGTTAATGGACAAAATCGGACCACTCATGCCCCCCTCCCCCACATAAATGGAACAATTTTATGAAATTTTCTCGAAAACGGTACATCGCATCGAAAAAGTTACAAAGACAGCATCGTTCATAATAAAATTTTACATAAGTCTTTCATACATGAAAACTCAATAGCAGCTTCAAAAAATTTCAATCGGAATGTTAAAATGAAATTGAATTCATTTGAGAGTTTACAGTCACGCCTTGTAGAATATTTCACGATTCCCTGGCAATCGTAGTTTCAATTATGTTCCCTTCTTTAAAGTCTCTTTTGAAACTGCAAAAACATAGGCGATTAACCGTGTTTTAGATGAGGAGAAATGAAAAACACCACAATAAAATAACCCCTAAATAAATCAAATTACATAAATTTTCAAATTATTTTAACGTTTCTTCGTTCAAAACATAATTTAATCGATTAGAAATAATTTAATAATAATTACAACTGCTCCCATTAAATGTAATTAAATCATTTTTTTTATTGTGAATTGGGAAAAAAATCAACAAAATTAAATACATTGAAAGATTTTTTTTTCTCGTTTCCCATTCCACCCTCGCGGACAGGATATAAATCAAAGGAACTCCAAAAATTAATTATCACTTCCTTCAAATTTATCCAAGACAGTTTTCTGTCAGAATGACAAAATGTAAAAATTTATCACAATTACAAACACAGATTCTTGCTCTAAGATTAACAAAACCAACCAACAACAACAAAAAAAATTGACTAACGAAAAAAGTAATTACCATTGTTTTTCCGTATGTTTTTCCATTCAACGTTTTCACACATCAAAGGGCAGCATTAATGTGAAAAATGTTTATATTAAAGCTGTTTCACTCTATAAAAAATACTTTACTGTCTCACATATTTTATTATGAATTTCCACTTTACTTTTTATTTTATTTTTTGCAGAGTATCTTTTATCTCACACTCCTACATGTATGTATCATTTATGCCAGAAATGCGAAGCAAAGTTATCTCTTCTATGCTGTAGAGAATGAACATAATGCCGGCTGGTAACGTTCATTGCGGATCCTTTTTTTCAGCTGGATCAGACTGCCACAAAACAAGTAGGAATCCTCTTCACTATTGCCCAGGGGAAAAGCTCATTATCCAAAATAATGGTGAACCATTTATAAAAAGATTTCATATTATTATCCTCTCACCCTGTATCTATAAGAACGAAATCTCTTGAAATTTGTTCATCAAAATAAAAATCAATGAGATCTCGACTTTATGAACTTTATTCTTATTCAACCATTGATGAACACTAGATATAAATTTTGTATCTTTATATCTACGGAATATACTAAAAGTGTACTGCAGAGGAATTCCTCCTTCAGCATATCAATATTAAATCGTACAGAAAAAATTTACTTCATCCTTCATGTCCATTCATTCTGTCTGGTTTCTAATAGCAGGAGTAAATTTTCACGAATTCCTACGTTGAATCAAAATCTATATGAATCGTGCAATGAAATTTTCATTTCAAATTGCCTACTCTGAGAAATTGCAAATACGATTGAATTTTTACAAGATCATAGTATACGGAGCTGCCTAATAAAGACTGGACTCGTATTATTGCATCAATCCCAAAAAAGGACTGAAGGATATACGATCCAGTCCTTTATCCCCAGATGGCTATCGAAAAAGCTGAACAGATTTCTGTTTAGCGATAGCCAATGTTTTTAAATAAACATGTTTGCCTTTGTGCCTTCTTCGATTTTTTTCCTCTTTAGTGAAATTTATTTGTACGAGGATAATGGGTCCTAGCGCCATCGTTTACTATTACTACACAGCTCCGATATACGGTCAAAGATATCCTTAAAGTCAAAACATCCATCTCGTATTTTCTTGTTTCACATGGAATTTTGTAACGTTGTTCTGATAGGAAATATTTTCCTATTGGGTTGATGGGGAAATAGTTTTTGAATTTTATAGAATTTCATAAAACTTTTGACATGATTCTAAAATAGTTATCCGTGCAGGATTTCTCAGGGATCATTTAAATCTTTATTCCGCAAATTTTATTCTTCTATACTTAACTCATGTTGCACAACCATGTACACTACGACATAGAATTCAGAAATTTATTCCTGAAAGACGCCGGAAATCAATTTTTATATATTGATATAAAACCGCCGAAATAAATTTAAATTTTGACAACTTTTGCTAAGTGAATTTACTTTGCGACACATGTACAAATTCTGAATAAAATTCGATAAGAAATTCAAGAAAATATCGCATGTGTAAACGGAACCTTAAGGTGCCGCTCCACATGAGAGTAAATGCTGGCGAGAACCTGTCGATAGCAGCTACTCGAAAATGGACACGTCTCTGAGAGTCGCTCGCAGACATTCGCAAAAACTCGCGAGCTAGCTTCTGTGAGCTGTCAAAAGTGATTCTACTCTCTAGTCGACACGCACCCACTGAACTCTCGGGGAGTTGCTCGCCAGATACGAACGACGTTTGAATTTCACTAGTAGCTCTCGAGAACTTGCCAAAGCAAAATGTCAAAAAATCAAGATATTGGTCTAGAAAAGAGAAAAATCGCCGAAATTAACTCTCAAATGAACAACCTCCTGCGAGTAACTCTCGAGAGTTTTTGAGAGTTACTCGCGTATTTACTCTCATGTGGAGCAGCACCTTAACCCTCTCAATGGATTTGCCCTATATATGGGACAGACCTTTAAATTCATTTAGCGGCTTCTGTAACGGTTTTTTAAACGCTTTGTTTAATTTTCATCATTGAATGGACACTTTTCTAAACACTGACCCACTATGCCTTTGTCTTTTGAAGTCTGAGTCAGTGAAACTTTAGATTTTGTGAAGGGCGATCCCGGTTGCTGCGTTCGCCCAGCCATTGAGAGGGTTAAGAACTGAAATAACGAAATTTCGAATATTTTAATTAAAACTTATTAGAGATCTTTTATGTTGAGTGCACTTAGAATACCTGCGACTTCACCGAATCTATACCAAACCAATTTTTTTAAATTCCAATTTCGGGCAGGAAATTTTACTCATTTAACCCTATTCCTGTCAGGCTGTGACTGTGAGTCACTATTCAATTTCGAACCAATATAGATGATTTAATACATGTTTTAACGCAAAATCAATTTAATGTATTTTATTATTGGTCACTACGCTACTGTTATATAGAATAAATTTTATGTTTTTTTGTTAAATTGATTTTGCGTTAAACATGTATTAAATCATCTATATTGGTTCGAAATTCACAGCCTGACAGGAACAGGGTTAAATAAAAGTGTTTGGATGAATAATTTGCTTTTTCGAAATTTATTAGCGCCAATGAAATCTTCGGCTAAAAATATTATCACAACCAGGCAAAACCTTACAAATGTTGCAAATCCATTTGGTACCGTAATAGAACAAAGGTCATCGTAGCATATGTGCTCGCTGCGATGTCTACAAACAGAATGAATTCCATAAAACATGTCACATGAGGGGAGGGGGTAGGTCTGCGATAGTGTGATGGCGGTTCTAAACTCTATACAAAAAATCGCGAAAAAGCACTACAAAAAAGAAGTTCAAAAAGCCAAAAATTAACATGACGACAAGTCTCTCGCGAGATCTAACTCTTTTCGGTAAGCCTGCGGTCTGGATTTTTTTTAGCATTTTTTGTATATGGGACATATCTTAAAATTGTATCTTATTTGTTGGCAGATACGTGCCATACACCAAAAAAATGCTAGTAAATATGTGGTTACAACTTTCCAGAACGATTGTATGCAATCCTAGCGATCCCATCCGTAATCAAACATTATTTTCTATTCAGTTTGATATTTTTCTTATATAAAGTAAACTTAAAGGCAACGCTAAATAGATAAAAAAAATAGCGAAAATTCTGTGGGAACCGCTTTATCCCTTTTGTTGAAGATAAAACGAAATAAAAGCTTAACCAACCCATTTTGTTGGGAAAAGCATATATAAATCACATGAGCAACTCCGCCTCGAATAACCCAGAGAAAATTTTATTTATGCCTTATACAAACTTATGTGGTTGAATCTCTGCCAAAAAACAGGGAAATTTCACACAGGGCCCAAGCATGTTTGAAAAAACCAAAAAAAAAAGGAAAATTCGTTGGAGCTTTATTAGATCTAAAGAGGCTTTCCAATACCCTTAGCTCACATGGGGGTGCTGTTTGCTGGTTACTGCTTGCCATAATTCGAAACAATAAAAGTTTAATAGTTAAGTTGTTTCGAATAATATTACCTAATTTACATTTAATATGAATTGGTGTAACAGGGGGAGAAAATTGTAATAAATAGAACGATATTTTTCGTATTTCTCTGTATTACATTAAATTCTTTGATAGATGATGTTTATGCCATCATTTTTGTCGTTTGTGTCACAGCCCAGATGAAGTAATAAAATATTAAAGTCAGCAGAACGTGATCTGCTTAAAGGAATTTCTTTTTCTCAACAGGCACTCCAATTTCCGTGTTTTGTTCGCTTTTCTTTTGTTGAGAGTGAATTTCCTTTGGAAACATCATAACAGATTTTTAAAAAATTAAAGTTCATTCAAAATTTATTATTTTGCTGTAGCGTAACTAAATGGCAAAAGTTTTTCACGTGACAAAGATTACTCAGTACGAGTAGAAATTTTAATCAGGAAATTAAATTGGAAGTGTGATCTTTTCAAGGCTTTCCATCCAAGTTTTCAAAAATGCAAGCATAGAAATCGTTAGAATTGCGGAAAAAATAATAGTAATAATAATTACAATTTTTTACCACTGCTCAAATTGGATTTTTTGATATAAAAAGGCTGGGAGCTATACATAAATGATGTTACGCTAATCAGGACCCTGTCACCCACTCCGCCTCTTCGGGCTTCTCCGCGATTTGTTGCCATTACACAACCGCAAACCCCCCCTCTTTCCCTTATAAAATTGGTATTTTCTGGACGGAAAATATGTAAAATACCTTTCGGAACTCCTCAATAGTTTTTTGGGCTTAGGAAAAATCAAAATTATGGGTGCGGGGGAGAGTAGTTGTAAGGAGGGTTCCGGGATTTTTTACACACCAAAATCGTTGCATAAACTTATGCAGGTTACGTAAAAGAATTTCCATACAGATATTCCATACAAAGTTCATTTACGAGGTGGTGAACATACACAATTCACGCGATTTACAAGGTATTTCCGAGATTTCATGAATAGCCCTACTTTTAAAAAAAAAATCGTTCCAATAATTTTATGAATGGTAAAAACCGATTTTTTAATAGAAATATTTTCTTTCTAGGATTCGATTTTCGGAAAAGCGGCTAGTTTGTATATAAAGGTAAGCGACATATCAATAGAAACAAAATTGTTGCAAATTTTAATTATAAAATGGATTTGAAAAAAGACAAACAGTAAGATTGAGATGTTATTGCCAAAATATTGTATTCATATTAGCCCATTTTGGCTCAGCCTTACAACTTTGACGTCTATGTTGTCACAATAACACTCAAAGTTGCTTGAAGTGGTTGACCACTTGGGCCAAAATGGGTTAATATCATATGTTATGTTATTGCATTAGATTGTAACGTGTAAAAAACACTAATTGTCATTGGTGCACCCAGAGAGAGGGCCCCAGGTCCTTGATTGGTAAGAATTTCCACCTGCCACACATTTCTTTATATTTGGTTTTTTTTATCATCTCTCCATCCCGTTAAATTTTGGGTATGGCACTGCGCGTTGTTTTTATTAAAAAAAAAAAGAATAAAAATTTGAAGAAAAGAATTTTTTTTCTTGAAATTCTTGGATTTTCTTTCAATCAGAGCACATATTTAATGATTTCTTAATGTTTGTGGAACGCCCAACAACATTGTTTATTTAAATTGCCGTCCTAGCCTTGGCATATATTAAATATAATTACATTACACTGATATAATAGCCCCCATATCAAATCATGTCCCTATTGTATATTTATACAAATATGTTGCTGCCATTTATCACAGAAATTGTAATTACGATCCTGCTTATTATTATATATGTATCTTGAAGGTAGCATGCACGCTATCCAATGTTGTTTGTAGGTAGCACACAAATACACCTTTAATTATGCAATTATAGTAGATTGCTAATGTTCATTATGGTATACATTATGCTATCCTATTTTCTATGAAAATATGTGTACTTCACATACATTACGGAATAAATTCAGTTCATTCGTACAGAATGTTGGCAAACATTACCGATTATGATGCATGTTGTACTTGCATATTTACCATCTTGATTTGTTAGCTTAGCTCCGGATCAATGTTACTTGAATCTTCATAACTCGTACTATTGCTTTATGCTGATGAGAAACAGGACGTAGCGAAAAAGGATTACACTATATATTCATACCAAATAAAGTATTTCTGGTATATATATATAATGAAAATACGCCTCATTCTTGTTGGATTTGGTTTATAATATATAAAATCATTCTCTTGCTCACACATTCCTCCTATAACATTTAATGGCCATAAAAGATTTTCCATACAGAGTGCCTTAAATTGTAAAAGATTCCGGGACGAAAACGTTTATCTTCCATCAGTATTATGATGGGATAAGCAAAGTATGTAAGTTAAGATACGGGCATTCATAAGATATGGTGAAGGATTCTCAAGGATTCTCATCACAAATAAATGTATAAAAGCTCACTCAGAAAAAAAAATCATCCTGTTGTGGAACATTTTTCGTTCCACGTAATCACAATGAGTGAAAAAGATTTTTTTGGCATACATACAAATTTTCCAGTCAGATAAAATGGGATTTAAGAAATATGCAAATTAGGGCGAAACACTGCTGGCAAATTGCTATTAAAATTTGCAAAGATATTCCCAGTAAATATTTTCATATTTTTCCATACTGGATTTTAATAAATTCACTCCATTATCTTATGTTTATATTTTTGTACAATCTACAAAGGATTTAATGAGAGTTCCATCTCGTTATGTTATTAATCGGTCACAGGGATGAAACGCCCAAAAATTACATGCTTGTTCGAAGTATATATTTAATGCTAAAAGGAAAAGAAGAATTTTGGTAATGAAATGATCTTTTCGCCGAAAGTTTTAAAAGATATATCATTGGTAAATGAAATTTTAATAAAAAAAAGTTCTACTCCCTGTGTTGGCGTTTTAGAGATACTTTACTTGGTTGGAAAAGGAGGAGGGGGCTGAAACATAACATACTGAAAAAAACCATATTTATATAGAAAATAAAACACGACTTAGGTAAAAACCAAAACATAAGAAGAGGTGCCAGGTGCCAATCGTCAAATACTCTCTATGAAGGCGGACAAAATTTTTATAAAAAGGGAGAGAAGGGAAGAAGTGGTCCAACTTGATTTTAATGTATAGTTAAATTATGTAAAATCATATTCTAAACATATTTTACCTGTTTACATTTTTCAATACGACCCACCGTTTTCGAGAAAATTGTAAAAATTGCTTCGTTTGTATGAGAACGGAGAAAAGGAATAGTCCGATTTTGCCCGTTCAAGAAACTAGCCTTGCCATTTACGAGAAACGCAACTATATAAAATTTCAAGTCTCTAGCTCAATCCTTTCAAAGTTATGGTGTACACGACACACGGATGGGCGGACGGACGAGCAGACAGATGAATAATGAAAATGGTTTACCCAAAATCATGCAAATCAACAATTAGGTCATTTAAAAAAACCATTTTGTTTCTATGAGGGTGGGGAAAAGCAATGGCACGATTTTACCCACTCAAAAACTCAGCGATTTACCGGCTTGAATTTGTCTGAAATTTATATCTGACTAGTGGCGATTTTGCCCTCCCCCTACGGCACAGTGCTTTTTCGAATATCCCTACCCATTTGTCCCGCTTTTCGCGATTTTTTTTACATAGAGTTTAGTACCGCCGACATCAAATTAACGCAAATCCGCCCCCTGCCTCCCCGGCCCCTGGTCCACCCCTAAAAGTGTGACGTATTTAATGGACAGCCCTTGAGCATTTTACATGCCACAAATGCAAAATAACATCTGAGTCTAAAAAAATAAACAAAAAAATCCTTTCAATACTATTATAAAAATTTTGTGGATTATTTTCCCCGCTTTTGTGTTTAGCCACATTTAATAAGTTGATGGAAAAGTCTTCGTAATTTAGTCACCCTTAAAAGGTCTAACAGAAAACTCAGATATACCTACAACATGATCCCGTCGAGTGGAAGATATTTAATTTCAAATTAAAATTTTTCCCAATTTTCGTTGCCGGTAATTATTTACGCATTTCCAACTGTTTGGGATATCTTTATCAAATATTAAATCTCATTGACCAGAATTTTGTGTGTATACCACGATAGAGCACAGATAAATTACACAATGATAGCTGGAATTTTGGATAGGTCCGGTTTACGTTTCACTTAAATGCCCAAATAAACCACTATATTTGCTCGATTCTCATTTCTCGAGTACCTTAAAGTACCATATAACCATATCAATAGCCCAAAGGTGTTCTTCCCCAAAATGAAGACAAAGCTATAAAAAAAACCAAAATTGCGTATACCTACATCTGTATCTACGTTTTTGTTTACTTAAACATCTCTATATGCATTTAATACAGGTGAATATTGTAGTTATGTAGAAAGTACACAGCAGATATTTGTACAACTGTACAGAATGTTGTTATTCAGATATTTACGTATAGTATAGATATAGATATCAAGGCACAGAGAGATGGTATGGATAAGGATCTGTACCCACGTAACACAGTATAGTATCTACCGCAACGGAACGCAACGAATCCTGGCCGTAAATATTCCTTCATCCTTACTTACACAACTTGGTAGATGAAATGAAATGCGGTTACTTTAATTTCACTGCTGGTGAAATGTGAAAAGGACTACGAACATGGATTCAGCTAAAGTATCAGGGGGTTTGCATGTATCTCCATCGCCGCGCCGCCACCAACAAGAGTGTCAGTTTTTACATACCCGACTTAACAGGATAAGAGAAATTTCCAACATTTTCGGGATTCAAAAGGACCACCGGGAGGAGGTGGACGAGTATGGAGTGGGCGAGATCGGCTGCATTCAACAAAAGAATTCAATTTAGTACAAAGTCAAGTATGTAGGATACTAAATTCCATCCTGTACCGAGCCGCCCCACCAACACTGAATAAATCCAAAGCACAAGGATAAAGCGCCACAAGAAAATAATCAAAAAAAAAACACGTTTACTTATATGGAATTTGGATTAAACAACAAAATGATGGCTGCAGGAGAATATAAAAGAAATGCGAAACTTGCCAGCAGGAAAACCTTTACAGCTGCAACTTTAACACTACAGTTGCTAGTTTTCCTCACAGGTACATACTATCTATGTTACAATCTTTGGATGTGTATACGGGTATATAGTAAAGATATATATATGCCCCTACACGTAGTATACTCCAACTTGCTATGCGGGCTTAGCACACTACTATCCTTGCGGTGACGCGAAAAATATACAGGAAGACGAACCGAAAATCCTTGCATTAGAAAATCACCAACCCCAAAGGGCAATTCCTTCTAACCAAAAGCGAATGAACTGGGCGAACGGGCGTTAAAGTTCGTAATCGAAGAATATCACCATCCTCCAACTTCTCACATATAGATAAAGGGCAGAAGGTGATCGTATGCCGGTGTTGGATGTTTTTATTATAGTTTAGCCAAAGTACGAGAGAATCAAAAGTAAATGACGAAACGGAATAAATCGAAGGGAAAAACATATGAAATGGGAAAATTGGAAAACTTTATGCGCACGTGCGATTCTTAGCCAAGGGTAAGGTGGAAAAGAGTAGAATTTGTTGTGGGAAAAAACACCTTTTCACGGAATGAAACAGCCATCGACCGAGTCAATTTCAGTTCAGTCCGTGTCGAATCGAAAAGTAACTCATCCGGTGAGTAAAATTACAGCTGGATGTGATGCTATGCATACGTACATCGTATTGCTCAGATAATTTTCCCCGCTTTTCCAATTTCCCAACTATATTATTATTCATCGTTAAATTCTGTAGGAAGTTGCCAGAAAGAAATCCAATTTGTGTGGGCTTCAATATAAGTGAATGAAATTTTCAAAAAGGAGTGAAAATTTTAAAAAAAATCTACACAAATGGAAGACCGCTTCTTTTTTGAGCATTCCAACTTAGAGCTGTGGCAATCTGCACTAAGTATATTACATTGCCGCGTTAAGCTATTTTTAAACCCGTAGAAACAAAAATATTCCAATATAAACCTTTTCTAATAGGAAAAACGACTAAATTTGTTTGGCAGTCTTAAAAAATCGCGGAACGCGGCATCGCAACGTGCTTAGCATATCGTAGCTCTTAGCCTTTCTAGATGCTGTTTTGCGCAAATAATATCGTTTACAAACTACATGCTATTATCCTTTACAAGATAGTATGTACCTGGGAGAAAAACTATTTCATGGACATTTTGAGAAGCATTGCCAGGTGTGTGGAATCGGATGCGGAGTCGCGCAGTTGCTGGCTTTTACACGGATTCGGATTTAATCTGCAAACATTTGCAGAGTCGGAGTCAGAGTTGGAGTTTTTTAGAACAACCTGAAAATTACATTGAAAGTTCTACAAGTTACTTGTAGTCTAAATACAATATTTTTCACATCAAATAGTTTATTTTTTTAGATCAAATTAGGTTTTTTACAATTGTGGTCCGATCCCTGCTCACGACTTGATTACCTTCTACCCCGAAACTTTTTTGGACCTCGATACTTACTCAGCCTCACACTAAACCAACTCAAACCCCTTTTAGAGATTTGAAATCGAACTAATATCCTCTTAGTGGTTAATGTGTCAGGTAAAATACTAAAAAAATCTAATCCAAAAACCAATTTTAAAAAATCAATAAGCATTAGGCTATTTTGTGCTTAATTTATACATTTTCGATACGCATTTTTTGAATTTTTTACCAGATCTTTGCTACACCGTAAAAAATTTTAAGGATTTATATAAAACTGGCATTCTTTAATATCCTTTTAATACACGATTATCTCTATGGACATGCAAAATCAATCATGCTCAAAAATTTTTGGAAAATCGAACAGATGTCAGATTTCTATGGCAACACCCCATATGATTTTACGCATTTTCCCAATTTCCCTTTAGCGTCGTCTATCGTGATATATTTCTATATGGTTTGTGAGACAATTATGGAAGTCATGGAAAGTATAGGAGCGATTGTGCGCCGTTTCACCATCGGAATGAAATTGGAAAGCATTTTCCCATCGCAATGGAAAATGTTTCGTTTTGTGTTTTACTCAGTGTTTGTCGGTATTTCATTTAGTTCGTTCGACATATCTCCCATTCATAAAATAATTTTAGTTTATTAGTGACCACTGATGTATTTTCGCCTAAATTTTTAAAACACATCCGGGTTTTTAAGGAAATTTAACGATTTACATCAGTTTATCAGGGATATTCACTAACATTTATTGCATATCATTAAGCAATCATAGTATGTTCATATCATAAGGATATTCGCTGTAAGGAAAATAAGAAAGTCTTCAACTCCTGGAGAAAAACAGGACAATTGTGTTGTGTATGTACACGCCCTGGTAACCTTTTTACGGTCGTGTGTTATCGATGGAATTCTCTGCCTCTAAGGATCTTTGATTTGAAATTCCTTCAGTCCAGTTGTTGAAGTGGAATTAAATTTATCGTGAAATTAAAAGAGTTTCCACGAACAATTTATTTTTGGCCGGGATTGATTTTGTTGGTGGGTAGCGTATAATATCTACACCAACTGAAAATTCTTTTGAATTTTTGGAACCCAAAAAAAAATTACTTTAAAGAAATTAATAACAGTACGCCCATCATTGTAGTCTATGGTGTTTTCGAGGAGGCGGTTCATTAATATGCGAGACCGTGGGTGATTTTCTCAACATTTCAATTGATGGAGAGGCTACGCGCCCTTGAATTAGTACCGCTGTAAAAAAAAATATATATATATATATATATTGCAAATTGTACACGGCTTGAGGTGGTTATTCTATGTGTATTATCCTCGCATTTGTTCAGTATGACGGGGACTTAGTTATGCATAACATAACCCGCAACATAATTATGAAAACATCGCGTTTTGTCGCGCCGGTTATGCTTCTTAGTTGTTGATGGTTCGACAGTACGTTTCCAAGTACGATATAGAGTTGGGCTGCTGAACACCTCTAACCTACACCTACATCCGTTTACCTGGCAGCATAATCTAAGAATCAAAACTGATTCCATTCTGTCGGTAAGTTTCGGTCGGACGACATTCTTTTGCGCGCAATCTACCTTTTAATAAACAATGGTCGGCAGCGGGTACGCGAAATCCCGAAATTAAGTCGCACCTACAAAATAAAATGAACGTGAAACACCCTAAATGACGGTCGAACGATGACAGCGACAAAAGACCCAAGTTTGATGTCACTCTTAATTACATAATTAAATATTCATAGATGGTAATTCACATTAACAATAGAAACAGCCACAGATATAATACATTAAATACATTCACGTTGAATTTATCATAAAGGTGTACATAGTGTTAATAAGTAATATTCATAATTCACAGTTTGTTCTTAAAGATATTCCTCGCCTCAAATCGTGTCAACAGCGAAATGTTGGAATTTAAAATGCAACGAATTTTTTGGCCATTATCCATGTGTAATAACTTGTGAGCGAAATTATTCAACATTGAGTAATTTTCATTAAGAATAAATTAATAATAAAATAAATGAAAATCTTTTATATTTTGTATGTAAGTTGTGAAAACATTTTGTTCATAACACAACGAATATAAAATGGTGAAAATATGTGAAATAAATTGAATGCATAATTCTTAAAAGTAAGTGTAAGTGACATAAATTAATGTGACAACATGGTAGAATACCACCAAAAAAAAAATAATAATAAATAATAACGCAAAGAATAGAAAATTGAATGAAGTGAATCACAAAACCGGGCGTTGACATCCTATCATTTTTTATGCTTCTCAAAAAAGTGTCTGATTATCACGCAGATATAGCGTTTGATGCCTGAAAAGATTAAGTGACACAGCACACAAAAAAGCTCACAACAGCATAAAAAAGAATAATAATAAAAAACCACCCTCTCAAAATAGGATCAACAATCCGGCAACTACCAAGTAACTAACTATAACCTGAGAACCAAGCCAAATATCTACCGACGCGCAATCCTTCAACCCATCCTTGTTAAAAACAAAACAAGGACATTTTAAGCGCATCGTAGAGCTGGCGGTAGGGAGTAAAACATAAACCATGGTACACTAACTAACCCTATTTATGTTAGGAAAGACAAAATATAAGCATTAGATATATGCCATTCCAGATGTCTAAAAGAAATTTGAGGTCTTTTTTCTGTAAAATTAGATAACGTATTTTATGAAATTTTACGGCCAAGGGCTTTTTTTAAGTTATGAGATGTCTTTTTACTAAACTTTTTTTTTTATATTTTTGTTGGAATGAAAGATTTTGAATTTCTCATGTCGATTTTTTTCGTTTTTACTTTACAACACCAGTAACCAAAAATGTTTACATACTGGTTACATGATGGTTCCTGCGACGTTACAACAACATTGGTGGACCATTTATGGTACCGTTTTTGGCCACTTATGGCTATCGTTGTAAAATAACTATTGCGCAACCGTTTTCGCAGAAACTATTTTGTCAAGAACTATGACAAGTAGAGAGGAAAATTACTTAAGAAAAATATGAATTTATTGTCATTTAAAAGTTCTTTTTTAACTAACAAATTAATTCTTTAATTCTTAAAATTACTTAACAATTTTTTTCTTTAAATTATTAAGCGTTTTATAAATACTAAATTGTAGTAATGATGGGCCGTATACATAAAAATTAGAATATTCTTATGCTTCACTTTTTTGGTGCAAATTCTCCAATTGTTCTGAACAAAAATCAGCAAATTTTATACTTCGGAAGCGAGTGAATAGCATGATGCTAAATTGTTAACTCCTTATACTTATTACTTGCTTACTTACTCCTGCCATAATTGTTTTCAATTTTTCAAAAACTCTACTTACCATTTTAGTACCATGTAACCATGTAACCATTGGAACGGACTTACAGAAAAATATTTTTTTTGTTCTACGGTTCTTTAAAAAAATTCTAAACCAATTCTCGGGAAATTGGATCGTAGACTACTAGCCTCTAAAATAGGACTATTGAAAAATGCCGTCTGCCCGCAACGCAAAGTAGGAGTCTTGAAATCTTTTAATTTTCGTTAGCCAAAAAAATATTTAAGAATTGTTTTAATTTTTAAGAATCCAAAAATATATTTTGTCTTTAGGATGGTAAAGGTGATGAAAGGGAACAGGAGGCAGGAGATGGGGAAGAAATTGATCTGCTTGCAATATCGGGGTCCCTAACGTCTTCTACTATTCGGTCTGAGAAAAAAGGTTTTTAACACGTTGGCTACCATGTGAGTCACCGGTGTACACACACTATTGTCATTACCGTCAGTTTTTCAAGTTCCATGGTTGAGTGCAGTCGCTCGTGCGGTACAAAGGGGGTTTTTTTTGTCCGCTATATTTTATTCGATTCGTTCTTTTTGTCTGTATTGATCTTGTGTTCACTGGTGACTCACAAAGTACAGAAATGATTTTTGCGTTTTTTCCCAGTGTATACTAGCGGAGTAAGCGTTTTTTTTGGCTGGTAGCCAACGTGTTAATGATCGGTAATGATTTCCCAATCCTGACACTTCCCCCGCCGAAGGATTTTTTATCATTTTGATGTATAAAAAAATTTTAAAACATATTTCAAATTCTGATACCTTTAAAGGGTTTACAATGTATTGCGCAGTTTGCCCATTTCCTTTTTCGTTTGCAGGCCAAATAAACTTATGTTTTATTCGTTGGATAAAAATTGCGCAGAGACATGGATTTTTCATAAAAAAAGTCATGTGCTCATATCAGATATTTATAAAGAGAAACCATCAAAAAACGCTAAACAAGCAAACAAGGTCTGCGGAAGCTTCCTATTTGATATTTTACACACTTAAAGTTCTTTAAGATATATTGCAAGAGGGCCTTACTTTTTTGTCCCAACATTTTAGAAAAAATAAAAACAATTTTTTCTTTACAACCAACCGAAATAAGAGAAATTGTAAATTTTTCGTTTGAAAAGACCTTTCAAGCAGTTCAAATTGAAAATTTAATTCGATAATTGCCATGAAACAAAAGTGAACATTTTCATTTTCTTTTATTCACTACAAAAGTGAAAAATCCAAGAAAATGTAAAATTCTTTATAAATAGAAAAATCAAATAAAAGGACGAATGAAAAAAACTTAATGCTGCTCAATTTCGATCTTTCTTTTTTCCTTTATTGATGAAATTTTTTGGGGCTTTCCATCTATTTTTGTCGAGTTTTTTTCCACCATGTGACTCCCCAATAATCCGCCATGAGTCAAAAGAGTTGACGACCCGCAAAGAATATCAAAAGCCTCGTCCTTTCTACCACTACCATCGTAGCCACCACAATCCATGTTACCGCAAAAACAAAAATACGCAGCATTAGAACTAAAATACGAAAACCAACTCGATCCGTTTGTCCATTCCCTCGGTTTTCACGTCCCGAAAAATACTGGGTTGTAATCTAGTTGTTGTTGCTGTTGATGCTGCTGCTACTCATTCGACCTCTTAAAACAATTTGTCCTTGTGCTTTTCTTTTTCCTTCTTTTTAGCGCCTTTTTTCATATCAAACGTGTACATTTTCTTTTATTTGATTTTATTTCCATTTCAGTTCAGTTTTCTTTTTATTTTTGTTATTTCACACTTACGCACAAAGTCCCAAAGGATCTCAGAAAGGAACGAACGAAAAAGCATCGAATGTGTTACGGCGCAACATAACAGAAACATAACAAAACATAAGAAGGTACCATCATGGTAAAAGATCAAAGTGAGGTTTTTTCCCCGATGCGCGCTGTTCCCACTTTAATAAAAACTTTTCATGCTGTTGAAAAAAGGCGAATTTCTCCCATTCAAGTTTTGTTTTTTTTTTCTACGTATCCCTGTTTCCTTCACTTTTCCTGGTATCTTTTCCAAAAAAAAAAAAAACTCCCACTCGCTTGCAAAAGGCATTCGAGGCACGTTGAATGGCCTACAAGACTGTTTTTACTACACGCACGTACATATGTATCCCCATGCACAAGTATAAAAGCGATGATAATCTTACGTATAGATGTAAAATATATAGATGACATATTTTACATCTATACGTTTACAAAAGGGTGTCAAAAGAAATAAATTATACTAAGGGCAAAAGTTTATTAATATACTTTTCAAAAGAGAAAAAAAAGAAACTTGAGAAAAAATTATAAGGAAGTTTTTCCATTTCTCTGGCTAGAAAGTCGCGTCCTATCCAGTATCAATTGCTACCCCACACACTTGGAGTATTTCTTATCATCAAGGCTGCTAAAGAAGTCGCTCTCTCATTAAGGATGACTTGATTTCAATAAAATAACTTGAATTAGTCACTTTTGCTTGTTTCCTTATTATGAAAAAAGATGATTTATACTCAAAGTTTCTCGTTTCAAATTTCCTCAGGGTAGAAATTTGAATTTCATTCGAAGACAGTGCTCCTAGTTTCAAATTAACCAATGAGAAAAATTGTAGATTTCAAGAGATGATTTCAATGCTTATTTGTCACGTTAACTAATTTAGAAAAGAAGTCAAAAACTGAAAGAAAGAATTTAAAAAATTTCGAAAAATATGCGATTCGTCGCGCAGTGAGCTCTTAATAGAAATAAATATATATATTTTAAAAAAAAGTAACAAGAGATTTTCTTAGCGTAATTTTACCTATAGGAAATCGCGGAAAATATTTTAATAGCTGAACTAAAATTGAAAATTAAAATTTCTAGAGAATTACTCGTAGTTGGCGTATAATTTTTATGAGCTAATTTAACTTATGTAGCGTAGCGAGTTAGACAATAAATTCGATTTGGCAGTGAACGTGTTAATTGTCGGGGTATTGTACTGAAAAATCTTTGTATAAAAGTTGCCATTTTGTTTTTAAATCGTGTAATTTTTTAAGTACGTTCATTTCCCGTCATATTTTTTTTCAATACTGATAACCCGATTAAAATTCGTTCACTAGTTTAGCATGGAGAGAAATTTATATTTTATTTACCTCATTCAACTATACATGTGATTAAATGATCACGTTCGTTGTCATTTTTGTAAAAAAAACTATCTGGTTCAAGTTGACGATAAGCGTGATCGTTAATTGACAATGAACGTTGTATCGTTATGTTAAATGGCAATGTGTCCTTAGTTAAATTAATCACGAGCTCTACTAATAAACACAAAATCAACTAATAAAATCTCTCTCCATGAATATATAGCAGGAAAGACAGCCAAATATAGCTCTGAATCAGTTTGGAAATATTGTTACCGCACTGGTAATATCAATTTCACCAAAAAAATCTTGTTTTTGTCGATCTATATTATCAACAATTTTTGATGTAAAATTTTTCATCTCTTCATTAGTAGCATTATAAGAAAATATTAAAAAACTTTCAACGCAAAATCTTTATTTTATTTCCCGATGGAGTTTCCTTCGGAAAGCTTTTTTCGTATATGAATAATAAAATAAGTCAACAAAACTATATGTTAACTAACTTTTATTCCCAAAAGATGCTTCTACCCTTTTTCAAAGCAAAACCCTAGCAGGAAATTAACGACCAACATCTTTTATTATGTATTTTAATTTCAACTTAATTTAATTAAATGGGAAAAAAATGTTTGTCGAAGCTTTTATGTGGTTGCTCAGCACATAAATATACAAATTTATATTTTTTGGTTGCTATAATGAGCTGTTTGAAGAAAATAACGAATATTGCATTATTTATTAATATTCTTGCAAAAGGAAGATTAATTATGATTTCACCTGCAACATTCTCTTTATAAAATTTTCAGCATTATGCCATAGCAAATAAAACAATTTCTAGAATATGTTACTAACTATTTATGTATTGCCTCGCCTCGAGTTGAGTCCTTTATTGAGATCTTCAAATGATTTGTGTTGCTACCCCATTTCAGCATGAAATTTATGCTGCACGCAATAAGATTTATTGAAACGGAATGTCTCTGTTACTGCAGCCATATTTCTGCTTTAATTTCATAAGGGATGAATGCCCCCAAATCTTTGACAGATTAAATAGGGAAAGCAATTACTTTGCTGGGAAAGTAAATTTTGGATCAAATTAAATTCGGCCTTAAAACTATTCCGAAATCGATACTACTTTAAATTTTGGCATTGATTTTTCATTCACAACTCAAATCTTCTCAAATCCATTAAAAACTTAAATATTTAATAGATCCATGTTTTTTTCTGCTGATTTTAATGGACTTTCTATCTTTGTATTTTATTCTCAGTTTTGATGAATGCCATCATATATCATATCCGATATATAAGTTTTCTGTGAGTTTCCCGGTTTTAATTGAACTGTTACCCTTTCGCATTCCTTTAAGCAACCTCTGAATCAGGTGCTGAAAAATGACGTTACACATAATATAATAAAAACTAGAGTTCACCTCATGTAAGCCCCATTCAAGTGCCTTTTACACAACTAATTTTTTCTTAGCGAAAATAAGACTGCTACATTTATGTAAGTAGTTCCTGTGAAACTTTAATAAAGTATCTATGCCAAATTTCAAGTCAATATTTGCAAGTGTGTCGAAAACGATTACAAGATTTGACCCTAACAAACAGACAGGCGGACAAAAAAGCAAGCTTTGCTTAAAACTCCACTTATTTATAATTAAATAAATAAGTGGAGTTCATTATAAACAACATATTGAAACCAAAAAACTTTTTGTCGAAATTTTTTTTCTGAAACAATTCTCGGTACAAAACATTTTTCTTTAAAAAAAATTGCCTGCGGCGCATACGACCGCGGAATATTTATTTTGAAAGATTTTTTTTATCAAATACAAATTGAGGCCAAACCTTGTAGCTTTGATTATTATTTCAAAATGTCTAGGCCCACAAAATTTCATTTATATTGATTTCTTTTAAAGAGGAGTTGCCAGATCCGGATTTTGGCTCGACATTGGATGAGACATATTGATTGTTTAAGAAAAAAATAAATGAAAAAGCCCCATATTATATTTTCACCCACTATTGATACCCATAAAAACAGTAATTATCCATATCCTATGGAAGAAATTCTACACTCTTTATAAAATCTGCCGGCTCAATTTATTCAGAAAACTTCCTTCAATTCGAAACTTTAATTACAAAACACCGAACAATTTAAAACTTTTAAAACTAAGTACTTAAATTATGTATAAAAAGTGCAGAAATAGAGGTGGCATGCTATGTTGCTCATTATGATGAAAAATGTGCAGCAAACCGCAGACAAGAAAAACTGAAAAATAACTCAAAGGCTTTTTTAGACGTCATTTGCATTTGCATGGCATGCACTTAACTTGTCTGCACCTGAATCAAGCAAAATTACAATAAAATTTAAAAGAGAACGTGGATATAGAGATTCGTTGAGAAAAATAAACACGTGAAATGGAGGAAAAACTCTAAGCTATGAAAAGCTAGTGACGGTTGTTTTTCCTGCCGAGATTAAAAAAATGACTGCCGTTGCGACTTCAGACTACTATAAACTATCAAACTAAACGATGTTAAATGTGGAAAACTTCCAGAAAGAATCCTTTGCTGTAATATTGCAGACTTTAACAAAAAATATTGCTTTCTCATGGATTTTCCTCATCCTTCACCAGATTCCAATAATTCTGATTTTCCCCTTAAACGAGTTCAACAAAAGAACAAACATGTTTAAAGATTACATTCCTCCCACAAGCCGCAAACTCACAAAATGAAATCCTTCGGGAATCGTTCTCCTGAGTCAAATACAAAATCACACGAAAATTGCGATATTTTTCTACTCAATTGTTTTCCGCCCCTGCTTAAAAAGTGATTCAAGGGAAAATTGCCGGAAAAGCTGCTTTTACTCTGAATTTAATAAACGGATCAAATGAATTTTCCCTCCCGGATCTCAAAAAACGCGGAAAATTAAACGACCAAAACTATGGAGAATATTTTTGACGGAGGTACGTTCTGTTTTTGAAATTTGACATAACCTTTTTCACAAAAATGACACTTTTTACGCCCTCAAAAAATACTTTTTAATTGGTATATGAATATGATATGGGATCTATTTTTAATTCAGGCACATTTTCCCCAACAGTATATTTTACGGATTCGTTAAAAAAAACGACAAGCATACAGTCTCAGGTGTTATTCTGCTTTTGGGATATTTTCCAGTTTCTTGCAGATTAATGGGGAGCTACACTAAAAGCTTTTTACCTAAAATGCTGTATGTGAGGTATAGTGGATAATTTGCATTTTAAATCCATCATTTATTAAGTAATGTTGTGGTAATTCTAGTGAAGAAGCCTAATACAATGTTCTAAAATAGATATGCCAATCAAATGTGAGTTTTATCACATATTTTTGGTTTTATAAATTTAGATCCCATATTTGTTGAAAGATAGTCTTTTAGAATCAAATTAAATATAAATTTAGTGAGGTTTTTGCCAAAGTTTTACAGCTTTTCAATGGAATTCATTTTAATAATTAAATTTGATTAAAAGTTTTTTTTTAAACTAGAGTGTAGAATAACGCTATTTCGAAATCAGAGTTTTGCTTTTCGGGCCTCATAAGAATTTTATTAGAAAAGGGAGGGGAAACCTTTGAAGTTACGCCGCTCTTGCACGTCAGTCACACGTTCGTTTAATTGGCAGAAGCTGTAGTTCAACCGAATGCCATTTCAGAAAAAAATATCCTCCTCCTACCCTTTGTTATTTCAAATCCCCTCTCCGTATAAGTTTTATATAATTGAACCGATTTTAATTCGTTTTCGTTATTCAATCAAAACAGATTTTTTTCTTTATAAAAAATCCACTCTACCCTTCTTAATTCAAATTCTATATCCTTACAGAGAGAAGTAAATACACAGATTCATATAGAAATTGAAATATAAGAGACAGTGAGATTTTTGGTAATGATTCCCAAAACAAGAAGTATTCATACAAAAAAAATAGGAAATTCTCATCCCTATTTTCAGGGAATTCATCCCTATTTTCAGGAAATCATTACAAACTAAAAGCCACTGTCTCTACACTCAGAAAAATGGAGGCTAACTCGACGACCTACATACGGCGTAATTGGCCTCGGGCAGGCGCGCGTTCGCCTGCATGTGGGCAAGTAAAACTGAGTTGACCTGTGGTCAGAGAAATTCTGAAATTAAGCCACCAGCAGGTGAAGTAGGGCATTGGGAGCTGCACGAGTTGACCTTAGATAGGTTAACTCTGACCGCTAGCTGGCTTACAGAAACCTCTGTAAGGTCAGAGTTAACCTGACAAAAAGTTGACCTGAACATTTTTCTGAGTGTAATATTTTAATTATCTACAGAAATCTGTCCGATTATTTCTCTCCGTGTGTAGTCTTCTAAACACATTTCTATGGCTAGTTAATCAAAATGTATAAATTAACTAAAAACGTTTAAAAGTGCGGAAATCTCTTGGTTTAAGACAACTCGATATAAGATGTTTTGGTGTACAATGTTCTATGCGTGGATCTTGTAGGCTTTAGGAAGCCTACATCCCCTTCTCGACAGACCGTTTCGCAATTTTTTGTATGGATTGTTTGCGTAGTACCGCCATTACATAAACGCAGACCCCGCTTCCCCACGAAACCACCCTCTCTTAACCCTCATACTATCCTCCGGTCATTTCTGATCCAAATTCGATTTTAATTAAAAGTATCTTCTCAACTACATGAACAATGTTTGTATGGTGTAGGCTCTGTGAACAAATTTCTTTTGAATACCGAAAACAATAATCTATTTGTTCATATTTTAATCCATTGAAGAGCACTGTAGTCTTCATGGGTCATAAATGGGTCATAATGGGTCATTCTTGACCCACGAAGACATCATACTTTATTTTTCTTAAGGACAGTATGAGGGTTAAATTGTGACGTGTTTTTTTAAGCAGCCCCTGGAGATATTTTGTTCCTTATAGGCATCCCTCGACGCATCCCTCGGTACAACGCTCCATGTGTAATCTAGTTCAAGCATTGTCGCAACACTCTAACCTCTATTATTATTAAAATGTAAATATATAATAAAATTCAAAACCGCATGAGAGTTTCGATATACGATGCAATTTGACGAGACCAAAAACGTCGTAAATCGAGGGTTGCCTGTACTGGAAGATTGTTTTATAACTGCGATTTCTAACTAGCAAAAGTTCTCTCTCAAAGGAAAATTTAGTTTTTCAATTAACTGGGTGAAAACTTCAAGATAAACAAAATTAAACATAATTTTGCCAATAGCCATTATTGACACCACAAATTCCATAATTTTAATAATTGCTAAACTTTCATTCGATAAAATTACGTCCACCAAAGGTCATCATAAAACTCTTGGTTAACTCAATTACTCAACCTTGCGTATAAGAAAAATATTTGTTAGCACTAGTAATTTTGTTCACGAATATTAGATCAAAGGAGCAACTTCGATTCCAATCAAACGATGCAATATTTGAATTTAAAGTGAGAATCGAAGAGCACGAACATCATTATTTCGATATTAGCAAAAATTTTCATCCCAGTATCCATCCATAGTCTTTATCCACATTGCACGTTAAAGAAAAATGTTGATGGCGAAAAAAAAACTTAGGAAAAATCGTGGCATGGCAAATGAGAAGGGTGTAAAAAAAGAGAATTTCGTTGTTAGTTGGAAAAACTTTATATTCAACTCAAGCACGCAGTATCTCTGTAACATGAATTTACGAAAAAGACAAAAAAAAACACATGCAAATACAAAAAAAAATAAGAAATAGCCCGAAACTGCTATTACAGATGATCGAAGTTTCTCCAACTTTTTTTTTAGTTGCTAAAAGCGACGATATGCAAATATTACCTACCGTCAACCCAACTCACGCCTGCTTCTGATGTTTATTTTCCAAGGCGAAGCTTACCGAGGGTAATAATGGCAGCAATTCCTGACAGTGATGGATATCGAAGTGAGGAAAAAAATCGAACCAAAAAATAAATAAATAAATACCAAGAGAACGTGTAAATAGAGAGGAAAGCCATCAACTTAAAACGAAAACCCATAAAAAAGACACTTTTTTTTCGGATACAAAACAGAGAATATTTGACACATTGGAAATGAAAACTTGCGAAAATTGATTTTCCACACAGCCTATCGAGTTAATCTGATATGGTTGATTCCATCAGATTCTTGAATATCATATCGTTGTTCCCGAATTCCCGAAGGATACCTCAAAAAAACACTTCAAAATTTTTATCCTGACAGATACATAAACAAACGTGCATGCGAGTTAAATGACAAAAAGATGAGTTACCTATAATACAGGCGAAAATTTATATATTTTTTATCATTATAATTACAATCAACTTTTTTAGCGAGATATAGTCAAGATACATCTGGCTTTACAGAGTAAAATACAAAAAATTGTTTAATGAAAATTTCTTATGTAGAAAACAATCTTGCGAAATTCAAGAAATATATATTTTTTCCCCTATTTAATGATAACCGAATGAAATGTTTGTTATATTTAAGGAAATCAGTTACAAAATCACAAACAAATTATACAATTCAGTAAAAAGATTATTTTCTGGTTTTAATAAATTTGATATAGAGCAAGGGACAAGAAAGTGTTCATAATCATTTTCAAGTCATGTACAGCCTATGATTGTTTGGACTTCTACCCTCCTACCAAGGCATTCAAAACTGAAAAGCTGCTTACAAAGATATTTTTAAAAAAATGTGGAAAAAATTAGACTGTAAGAGTATTTTTTTTATAGTTTCAGCCAGAGCTTAGGGGAAGAACCTTTAGCCTCTAAAGTGTGCTAGTCCGCACACTCGCTAACCCGGACGCTTCAGTAGTCTGAACACTCGCTGACCCGGACTATTTAGTAGTCCGAACACTCGGTGACCCGGACGATTCAGTAGTCCGGACATCCTATTATTTCGGAAACTATCATAATTTTACTTATGCAGTGCGGGCAGGTTACTCAAAAGCATATTTTCACTATTATTCCTCATACATATTACATTTTTCTCCCTCTAAACGAAGCCATCAAAATATTATTATGCTGATCGGCAAGTATATTCGAAATTTTAGCAGGGATCAATGGTTTTATTAAGCCTATAGTACACGGCATGTAAAAAGCCACATATAAATGTGGCTCTGACGTCACTAGAAGGTGTCGCATATTGGGTACACATTTCGTATGTGACACAGTGGTTGCATACGGGAAAAATGTGCTAGTACACGGCATGTGTCTTTTGTCCCAAAATCCATATGTCCATATGTAACCAATGTGGTCGCATATGCTGTGGTTACATTTGAGTGCACATATGAATGGTTGCATATATATCGCTAGTACACGGTATCCAACGCAGCATGCGCATATCGCATGTGCGCATCACAATTTCACATATATATGTGGTTTTCTAGTACACGATGTGCGACATGCAACCATTCGTATGTAGACGATTCATGTTTGACAGATCATTTTCATCATTTCAGTGTTGTGAAAATGTCGAAAAGAAAGTGGGCTGCTGTTGCTATTGTGGCCGCGCAGGTTTTGGAAAATGAAGAAAACGAAAACCGCCTCGAAATCCAAATTCCAAATTTGCATTCATATTTCTTTATTTTGAAAAACACACATAGCAAAACAAAGGGAAAAAAAGAAAATAAAATTAAAGAAAAACGAACGAAAATAGCCGAAATCAATTAAAATTGAAAATTAAAAAAAAAAAACCAAAAATAATACCAAAACAACGTGCTGCTAAAACAACAAAACACAAACATAACAAAAGCTATAATTGCCAATCTGGCAATCATTGGAGACCCGTATGGTGATATTCGTATCAAAATTCGTACAGTTATACCAAAATTCCACTTTGAAGTCAAACTTTCCAATAAGATTTTTTAAAATTTTTTCCAATCGGATTTTGATGTATGGGAGTTTTATGTAGAATCATATCCTAAATAACTTTTGTTCTTAGACTTTTTTGATAAGATGCACCGTTTTTGAGAAATTCGGAAAAAACGATTTCGTTCGTATGAGGGGTACCCCCTAATAGTCCATTGTTGCCCTTTAACGAACTTAACCTTGCATTTTACGAAAAACGGATCTGCTCAAAATTTCAAGTCTCTAGCTCAATCCGTGCGTCCGCAATCCGTGCCACAGACAGACGGACGGACGGACAGACAGACAGACAGACAGACAGACGGACGGACGGACATGCTAAATTCAACTTTTTTTATCATTCTAAACACACTGGTGTAATTCATTTTTTTGTGCGATGACGATATCTTGGCGTTACAAACGGTAAGGCAAAGTTAATATACCCTTTGGTTTCACCATACGGGTATAAAAACTGAATGCTGAAATCAGGGTTGCCAACCATAGAAAAAATTTCCTTCTAAAAGCAGGATGAACAAACCCCTAAAATACTATTTATTAAAAAAATTAGTTAAAACTACTAAATATGTCAGCCTGAAATGTCATTCAAAAGTTACATATAAGGGCTACATGCGATCCATATGCTGTGTCAAGTTTTCGTGCAGACACATATATTGTGACTGCCACATTTATATGTAACCACTGGACAATATGTCACATATAGTCACAAACTGCATGTGCTAAGGTAGTACACGACATTCGAAAAAGCCACATATCCTTATGTGTCACGAGTGCCACATATAGTACACATTCGTATGTGTACCATATGTGTGTGTCACAAAGAGAGCTAGTACACGGCATGTGGCCATTGGGACCACATGGTGACGTCAAAATGACGTCAGAGCCACATTTATATGTGCTTTTTACATGCCGTGTACTATAGGCTTTAGTCTTGTTCGGAAATCAATTTTTCATTTTCAGTTTTCCTCATAAAATTAAAGTTAAACATCGGAAAAACTACAATTACCACGGGATAATCGTTATATCTCTATATTAGAACAGACAAAATTTTTATTGAAAATCTCCATGGAGAAGGAAGGAAGTAGTCCGGTTAAATTTTGATTTATGGAACAGTGATATAAAATAACACATTTTGTCTCTATAAGTTTTTCGATAAGGTGCAATATTTACACATATTAAAAAAATCACTGAAAATTCTTTTGTAACCTTACTATAGAATTTTTAAAAACAACACTTTTGAAAAAAAAATCATCATTTTAACCAACTTAAGCAGGAGTTTCTCTATCTCTTTAAAAATCCCCTAAAACTCACCATGAGACGAAAACAAATCAGGACCATAAATAATGTTTTAAGCCCCGTATCGATTTTCCAAATGATCTTAAACGTGCCGGAAATTACTTTTGTATTCATTCAAAATATTTTCTTATTATACCGCTATATATAATATACATATTGGATGATATTTAGCTTTTAAATAAAATTTTACGATATCCGAGAACCAAAAAGAAATGCCTTTGCCATAATAAAACTTAATGGTCAGCCCTTTTTTTCTGCTGTAATAAGAAGTGAAATGTCGAAAAATGTAGGCAAGCGAAATGGCCAGCAAGGGAGTAACGACGACTACCTCAGCTCATCGTGCTTCCGGTTAAGTAATTACCTGCGTATCCGGGAATAGGGTGAAATTGTTTACGTTTGCAGTTAATTGTAGTCGTTACGGATGAAATGATCCTTTCCCATAACAACATTTCCCTAAGAGACTGGTCTCTCTATATAGGGTCTTGTTTTTATTTTATTCCGCTGATAATTAAGTAGGGAACCCACTATCACAAAATAGAACAACAAAAAAATCAAGTGACATCTCGTTTAAAAGTCAATTTTTGCTTATGTATATTTATTTGTTGTTGTTGTTTTGTTTATTGAGTCGAAACAACCAAATTATTATCTTGTTATTTATTGTTGATCATTTTTAATACCAACATCAATTTTAATAGACTCTTTCCAATTATGATTATATAACACACTTTATTCCGTTATTTTTTCATAATTGATATAAACAAAATGTGATCAGCGCATAAAATTTAATGCTTTTTCGGGTTGCGGAGTATTTAATTTGTAAAACCATTGACAAATGTAAATAAAAAACTTTAAAAAAAAAATTTCTTTAACACATCCTACTGTATGCAAATAGTATTGGAACCATGATAAAAAGATGTTCGTACTATTTCCTCCAAAAATAGATTTTTAGTGGGAAATGATTTTAAATAATATTAGTTTATATATGTAAAACTAGATAACTTAAAGATTATGAAAGTTGTCACACTAAAAAAACTGTAAATTTATTCCTTTTCGGTTTGACGAAGAGAGGGAGACTAGCAGGAGAGTAGAAGGTTTAAGAAAGCAAATTTTACCAGTGCGTGCGTTTTTTATTTTATTTTAAAACTTGACAATACCACAGAAACAAATTTTGGGCCACTATTTTTTTAGTTATACCCCAACCACAGATATCGTACTACTAGATCGCGGCACTCGAACAATTCCATAGCAAAAATATGGGACAGCGTGACTATGGTTGTCTCATTTATTCTTCGAACTTTAGTGAGGTCAGATGTTTGAATTAACAAACTCAATAACACTTGAATTATATGTTTTACGTCGAACTCATAAGACTTATACACAGGTTTAGGGAATTGCATATTAATGTATGTGGCAGCTCTGAATATTAACATGAATAATCGGTATAGGGATTGAATAATATTCCGTCGGGGACCTGCATAAGCATTTTTTTCCAGAATTTTAATTTCCCAGAATTACTAGCTTTGTCCCTTTTTTTCGTCATAGCTTTTTGACGTTTCAGTGGCCTATTTGAGATAGCAAATGGCTTGATCTAGTAGTTGGATATCTGTGACCCCAACCAATCGAAACCACTTTTCGAATGCTTTATGCATTGACAATTCGATCGTAAAATATTCAGAAAAGCCACAGTTACATTAAAAACAAACAGGAAAATGTTGACACCCTTAATTATTTATTTCAGCCTGAAAAAAAATCCGCTTCATGATATAAAACTTTAAATCGGCTCGAACTTTAGTAAAAAAATCTCTGTTGATATTTTTTTCCAAATAAAAAGGATTTAAATTGTACTGTTCAGACATTAAAAGCACGTGCATAGTTTTCGCTAACTTTTTCAAGGATTGTTCAAAAAATGTAACAATAGAACAAACATCACATTCACCTTTTCTGATGCTTGCTTTAACAGCATCTCGCAGACTTCCATAATTTCTTTCCATAATATGAGTTCACTGGCTCCAGGTAGATGCAATCTAAAAGGGTGAAATTATTAAAACTCTTTTGAAAAAGTTCTAAAACGTTGAGAAAATTTTTTTATTTAAATTACTTTTCACTGCTTGCAGGATGTGAATACAAGAAAAGAGTTCAAAACTACGGTAAAGGAACAATTTCACATTTCAACACATACAAAAAAAAGGAAGGAAAATTTTCCTATTTTCACCACATCCAAATTGAAACGTGAACAAGTAGCTCTATCTGGCTATGTGTATATCCAGAGATATGTGTTTACTTGGTATAACTTGGATGTGGGGATTTTAAACAAATTACCGGAGGTAGACTTTCCTCCCACCCTTCGGCACCAGTTTTATAAGCACTGCTATTCACATCTATTAAATTCAGTTAGACGATTCTGACAATCATAAAACGGCTGAATTTTTCTATAGGACGGCGCGGCGGCGACGTTAGAATCCTCTCGAAACTCAAAAAGGATGTTAAGCCATTTCCCTGGAATTATTAAAATTTTATTGAATTCCTGTTTTTGTTGTGGAATGTGAATGCTATGGCTCTATTATAAATCATGTTTGAACTTTTCTATTGTTCATAGATTGGGGAAAACTTTTCAATAAGGCAGAATTGCCTTTGTCATTTCGATATGATTTACAGAACAAAAGCAAAGCAAAATAATATTTTCTCATTTTCCTGTTTTTCTTCTAGTTTCGAATCATCCTTTTGACACTTTACCAATAATTTCCATCGTATCGCATTCTTTGCGTATCTATCGAGATCAAATCCTTTTATATATGTACACAGTTATCTAAATGGCGTCGGGGATATTGTTTATCCCTTTATATTATCACTAAAGGCCCAATGGAAATTGCCTTTAAATGAATCTATGATGAATTGGTTTTATCTTATCATTGGCATTCATTAATTAATATCGTTGTTTGTTATTGTCTAATCGTCTGGAAGGATCTGCTTCTAATAGAAAAGAATCGGTCATTCTAGGTCTTTGGTTTTGATTTTTATCTTAAATACGGGTAAACTGGATTAAACGCGATTGAATAAAATCAATGTTAAGATATTTTGTTCTTCAATTGTTTTTTTTTTTTTTGGAATTCCGATTTACCATTTAAAGATTTTCTTTTGTTGGTGATCTTTCCCAGAAGACAATGTAATACTTTATTTCAACTGAGAGTTAGTGTAAACTACATTTTTCGCATATGCCGCATTTTTTCGCATATATGCCGCATTTTTTCAACGATTTTCCACAAACGACGCATGTATCTCTAGAAATTTAGCTTGCAGAGCATTTCTCTTTATTGGTATTTTCACAATTTCCATTGCGATTATTTTTGGAACGTAAAGAAGGCGAAAAATTAGGTCGATTTTCACTTGGGACGCTATAATAATAATAATAATAACTTTATTAATGCTGTGTGCAAGACAATGGCTTTTAAATTACACAGCTTGAGAGCTATTATAAAGGTATAGCGCTTTATATAAATCTTTTCGCCCGCGGCGCACATTTTTCAATTGTTTCTCCTTAGTTTTCGTCCAAATTAAGGTTTATTCTCCCTACTCCATTTTCAGTTTTGTTGGTTTTTATATTTCAACAACCCCCCCCCCCCCCTCCTTCGCCACCCTCCCCCGCCCCTCCTCTGCACAATTCGGTCATATTGTCTCGGTTTGCCACAAATAAATATTATCACCCTCTTAACCCTTAAAGTCACAGAAAAATAGCAAATATTTTTATCCATCCGCCACACGAAAAAAAATTTATTTTTATTTTTGTAGTGGTGGTATTTCAAAGTTGCATACGGCAATTAAAGACGATTTAATTAAATGTTACAAAAAAGGTGGTACATCGCGTGTACAAGTACAACACTGCTTTTAAGAGTTAAGGAATTGTCTGTAAATTGTTGAAAACCGAATCTCAATCCCTTTAGCGATTCAAGAGATATCCAAAAACGGGGTAAGAAGAAAGAGTATTTTGCAAAACAGCATATAGATACCATTTTTCACTCCCGTTGATATTATATCGGAAAAGTTTCCTTAAAATCGGTTTAGTTGTTTTTGAGAAAAATTGTCATAAAAGAGTTTTTCTAGAAGATATGTCCCAACAAGGTGCCCAAAAAGTCACCACAATTGTTTCCCGTCTTTTTTTTAGCCTAACTAAGCAAACAAGGCACCCGATTGGCCTATAAAAATGGTCGTCGGATTTTTAGTCTCCAAAAAATCCCCTCAAATTTTCGGACGTTTTTGTGATTAATTTTTGGGGATAACAAAAATATTTCGCATTTGTAGTTAAGAGTTTTTCATAAAATTGCCTTTTCAGCCTCCACTTTACTCCCCACCCCTCCTTTCGCGCTATTTTTGTTTTGAAGATTGTAAAAAATCGTTACACTATCCCAAACCCCTCCTCTTCCAAAATATACAGGGTGCGCCATCTATTCCTCCGGTATGAGAATGTTGAATAACTTTTGAAAGAAACAATAGATTGCAAAAAATGGTGTTTTTTTATTTAGTTCAATCCTTTACAATTTATGTGGACTACTTTTTGAAAACAACATCGATCAAATGACCACCTTTATTGGCCACCGCAAACTGTGCTCTTTTTCGGGCATTTTCCATCACTTCTTCCAGCATCTCCGTCGGTATGGCAGCTATTTCGGCACGAATATTGGTCTTGAGCTCGTCAATGGTCTTCGGGTTGCTGGCGTAAACTTTACTCTTCAAATAACCCCACAAAAAGAAGTCTGGGGGGGTTAAATCAGGGGATCTTGGTGGCCAGTCAATATCGCCTCTTTTCGATATCACACGTCTAGGGAATTTTTGTTGCAAAAACCGTATTGTTTGGTCCGCTGTGTGGCATGGCGCCCCGTCTTGCTGAAACCAGAAGTCAGTCAGACCTTTTTCACGCATTTTCGGACACACAAAATGTGCCAACATCCACCGATATCGATTACCATTAACTGTTTCACCTTCATTGAAGAAAAATGGCCCAATGATGGTTTTTGCGCACACGCCGGCCCAAACAGTCACTTTTCGATCATGCAATGGTATTTCATGAATCTCGTGAGGATTTTCTGTCGCCCAAATGCGGCAATTTTGTTTATTAACACCGCCAGAGAGAGTGAAATGTG
Source organism: Chrysopilus asiliformis (assembly GCA_964034945.1). Lineage (NCBI taxonomy): Eukaryota > Metazoa > Arthropoda > Insecta > Diptera > Rhagionidae > Chrysopilus > Chrysopilus asiliformis. The sequence continues at coordinate 22,235,087 of OZ035961.1, read as the reverse complement.
CCTCGTCGGTCATTAAAACTTGCATCCAAAAGTCCGGCATCGTTTCCAACATTCGGATTTTGCCGTATTCTATACGACGCGACTTGTCTGTTGCCAATATTCTTTGAGTTAGTTGTATTTTGTAAGGAAACAAATGGAGATCGTCCTTTAAAATGCGCCGCAACGTGGTTCCACTCATTTTCAACAGCTGAGTTCGGTGGCGATACGAGACATTTGGGTCCTCGGCAACACTCTCTCTCACGGCTTCAATAATTTCATTGGAACGTCTTGGGCGTGGATGATTATAGGTTAGATTGCCTACTGTTCCGTGCTCAAAGAAATTTTTACCCAGCGCCCGAATTGTTTTGTCGGTAGGCGCTTTTTTGCCACGATATTTTGCACGATATGCACGTTGAGTTAGCACAATTGAACGACTATTTTCAATGTACATCGTCACTATTTCGGCGCGTTCTTTCGGTGTGAAGCGGTTCATGGTTAAAATTGTACTGGTTTGACGTTTCCAAAACGTGTCTAGGAAAGCAAATCGGTTGACAAATGGCGAAGTTATTGAATGTTTACATACCGGAGGAATAGATGGCGCACCCTGTATGATATTTTTTTATGCCCGTATGGTGAAACCAAAGGGTATATTAACTTTGCTTTACCGTTTGTAACGCCAAGATCCCGTCATCACACACAAAAATGAATTACACCAGTGTGTTTAGAATGATAAAAATAATTAATTTCTGCATGTCCGTCCGTCCGTCTGTCTGTGGCGCGGATTGCGGGCGCATGGATTGAGCTAGAGACTTGAAATTTTGCGCAGATCCGTTTTTCGTAAAATGTGAGGCTAAGTTCGTTAATGGGCAAAAATGGACCATTAGGGGGGGTACCCCACATACGAACGAAAACATTTTTTGTAAATATCACAAAAACGGTCCATCTCATCAAAAAAGTCCAAGAACAAAAGTTAGTTAGGATATGATTCTACATAAAACTCCCATACATCAAAATCCGATTGGAATAAATTTTCTTATTGGAAAGTTTGACTTCAAAGTGGAATTTTGATATAACTGTTCGAATTTTGATACGAATATCAACATACGGGTCTCCATCTCCAATGATTGCCAGATTGGCAATTATAGCTTTTGTTATGTTGTTATCGACAACTGCTTTTGCCAAACGTCTTTTGTTTATTTCCTCTACGCCTCGACCCTCGAAAATTGAAATCTTGAAAACATCACAACTTTTGGGATTAGCATCCAAAAATTGCAAAAAACTAATAAATTCATTAATTCAAAATGTAAATCAACACAAACAAAATAAAGTAATTGAATTAATATGATTGAAATTTCGTAATGGTTGTCCTTATGTAATTTTTAACTGCCCTTAGACAGTTTAAATTTTGAATTTTTCAAATTCAACAAGTCAAATATTACAAGGAAATCAATTTAATGATGCAAAAGTTTTGCCAACTGTTATTTATTTATTAAATTTATGACATAGAAATTTGTGCAAAATTAGTTAGAATTTTTGAAGCACCGACGAAATATCCTCCGCATTTGTATGTACAAAATTATTTGCTTTACAATACCGTCAACCTTAACGAATTACACTTGATCCCCTATTGAATCTTAAAAGAGGGATGATGAATATTCAAGTGGCTTACAGTGAATATAAATATACCCACCCATAGATATTTCACCAATGCTCGTATATAAATTATGATAAACTACAAACATTTAAAATAAATCCCCTTCAATTTGTAAATCAGGGCAAAATTCCTGGTCCAGAACAACAGACCGGGCCGTGATTTGTTTACCGAAAATTTCCTCTCATGTACACGGAAGTATTACATAAATTGAATCATTATATATATATATGTATGTATGTCCATTTGTCAGTACCTACTATTAAAATTCTGATGGTAGTAATATTGCTATACGCAATCAAAAAACAACAAATAACAAAAGTTTTGATTTTTGGGCACGCGCATTAATTTTCTCGGAAATATGGCGACGAGCCTTTTCGGTTTGTTGTTTGCTATTCCACAATAATTCAACAAATGAATGAAGTCCAAACGGGATGGGATGGTGGAGGAGAATGGGATGAAAAGTTCAATTCTGGAATAATTTATATGTTTAGATTTCTTTCTCTGCTCCCTTATATCCTTATTATTAGCAATATTATTATATGATATATCACAGTGTTTCACAATCAAGCCAAATAGGATAAATGATCACATTGTTGACTGTATATATATATAGATACGAATTCAAATTTACATATTTTGCATTTATTTAAACGATACACATATGAATTTCATGAGTATAATGGGAAAATTTCATCAATAAGGATGTAAATATTTATGTTAATACATAAATCCATTAATATTATACATACATTCATAGTAAACTGAAAAGGTACCGAGAAATATTTCTTTGCGAGTTAATTTTGCCCGAAAGTCCTTTATTACCATCGATTTATGACCATTCTAGCACATAATTAAATGGCCGTTGTATTTCATTGATTCTTCAAATGTTAAACGCTTAAGAAGGTTTATTACAGATTTTATGACTCTATCTGAAATAATTTTATTCCGATATTGTGTTTACATTTAGTAGAATAATAAATGGACCATCGATTTTTGATATTATTTCATCAACAAATGGTTGTGTTTCCTTCATGCCCGCCTAAAATAACAAAATGAAACCAAACGATGATATTTTAATATTCATTAAGAAAATTTATGCAATGTTTTTGAAGTCAGGAAAAATACCATTAATATAATGAGTAGAAAACCAATTAATTCTTCAATAATAGTTGATTCTAAGGCCATTTTCGATATAATTATTGTCAATCTAGCAAACAGAGCGAGCAGATCATTTTCAAATATAATTTTGGGACAATTCGAGTCGTCCTAAGATAACCTAAAAATTTGGAGAAAGAAAATGCTTCAACAAACTCACCTTTATAAATGTGGCGATTCCTCCCTACAAAAAACCTCACAAATGTTACAATTTCCCTCCAACAAAACCTTACAAATCTGCAAAGCATATATCGGAAAATTAATTTACAAATTTTCCGGAGCATCTCTACCTGTAGGTGAAATGTCAGGCAAATCTGAGATTCATCGGCCTACTTTTTTCGATATTAAACATAACAAAAGCTATAATTGCCAATCTGGCAATTATTGGAGACCCGTATGGTGATATTCGTATCAAAATTCGAACAGTTGTATCAAAATTCCTCTTTGAAGTCAAACTTTTCAATAAGATTTTTTTAAATTTTTTCCAATTGGATTTTGATGTATGGAAGTTTTATCTAGAATCATATCCTAAATAACTTTTGTTGTTGCACTTTTTTAATAAGATGCACCGTTTTTGAGATATTTGCAAAAAACGTTTTCGTTCGTATGGGGGGTACCCCCCCTAATGGTCCATTTTTGCCCATTAATGAACTTAGCCTTGAATTTTACGAAAAACGAATCTGCGTAAAATTTCAAGTCTCTAGCTCAATCCGTGCGCCTGCAACCCGCGCCACAGACGGATAGACGGACGGACAGACGGACGGACATGCAAAATTCAATTCCTTTTATGATGACGGGATCTTGGTGTTACAAACGGTAAGGAAAATCTAATATACCCTTTGGTTTCACCATACGGGTATAAAAACCTCCGCTCAAACATACAATGATCTAGGAAGTGTCTACAACGTTGTCCCTTGATTTTAAATCATATTAAATTACAGCTTTATTAAAGTTACGATCTGTTCTCCCTATTAAGTACATAAGATTCATATACTAAAGACACATTAAAAATAAGTTCCGTGTCAATCTCTAGATTAAGTTGTCAAAACGTATTTCGGGTAATATCACTTGAGTGATTTTCTTATACACTTCCAAATGAAGTCACTTTCAATTAGTGATGCTAGAAAAATTCTCCTAACTTCAATTCATCCAGCATAATAATCTGAAAAAAAAACACAATTTTCACATGTAATTACATCCTTGTAATTATGTTCGTTTAGAGAATGACAAAAGGGCTTAGGACTTTGCCATGGGTTCATTTTGAGAGCACTCTTTATCAAAAACGACTTACCACAGACACACATAAACGCAACTTATAGAATGATCTACCGCACGTATCTGGAGTGGCTGATTTTATCATACACAATTTAAAAATTATCCAAGCAAACATTATTCAATCGTTTCCACACAAGTTAAATCATTTAACTCTTTAATAATAATCAATAAACTCATTACGTTTTTTGTCCTCATAATTTATCCTTGTTTTCGCTTTTTTTATCAGCAATTTGGAGTGAAAAGCGTGGCATTAGGTTAATGTTGCGTGTCCAACACTCAACAAAGTAACAAAAAACGTGCCCCAGCTGGAGTAAAAAAAAACACTATGGTTCCCGGTCGATGTTGATGTCGCCACCCCGTCCTCTTGGCTGTCCCATCCATAATCTAAAAACCAAATGATTGTTATCAAATTTCTAGCACGAAGGTCCGCCACAATGAAACCCCATACTGTGACCACAAATTGCCCTTGAAACAAAGCCTCAAAAATTTCATCGGGTTGAATTCTTAGGGAATCCCCAAAACACTTTTCAAAATCATTTCTTAAGTGAAATTATTTCGTTCGCAGATACACTATAGGATAGTATAAACAGAATCATAATATCATCATCGTCCTTTTTCACTTCATTTTGCTTCACTTTTAATATTCAGCCACAATGACGCCTTTTTAATACGATGATTGGTAATTGGCCTCGCCACATTCATCCCATCTATCCCTCATTGATCCCCAACCCGTCGACACCATTATTAAAAGCTGGGTTCGAGCCCGGCCACATTTCAAAGTGTATTCCTTGAGCACGACGCCTACTAAAGGAGGCATTAAGAGGTCGCACCAGACCCGAACAGTTTTTGCCTTGGCACTTGTCCCACTATATTATAGGAAAATGATGGAAAATCTTGACTGATCCTAATTTTCTAGCGTATTGGAGCGTCTATCGATTTTTCATTATTGAACTATTTTCCATTACATCAAGTCGAAATTTTCAATGATTTGGAGTACTTTCAAGAGTCGAAGTTAATGACTTTTGCGCCTTCTTGGGAGAATGTGTACACGAAAGACGATCAAACTTTGAGGTTTTCCCCAACATTGAAAAACATTTTCGATTACGATAAGTTGTAGTGTGGTGTTGGTATAATTTAAAAATTCTGCCAGGCCCGCCCAAAGCGTTTCCTTTTACAAAATATCGACTGAAATTGGTGTCTGTTGAGCTAAAGTTACAAGATAACGATATCGAAAGTTTCCGGCTCAATTCTAAAGTTTCCTTTCATCAAATTTAGATTAAATTTTTTTTATAAATAATTAACGGTTTGCAATCTGGTGGATATTATTGATTTCATTATTTTTCACTACAAATGGTTGCAGCCTTTTTTGCATATTATTAAAATTGTGGTAATAAGCCAAGTGTTTCGCATTGGTAATACCAGAAGAAGAACAAATTAACATTTTTACCACATAGAAAAATCCATATAGCTTTTTAAAAATTTGATTTGGGATTTAAGAAATAACCCAAATCACATATAAATTACACCAACATGTTTAAAATGGCAAAAAACGTTGATTTATCCCCCGTTCGATTTCGTGACCACAATTCTATTTGAAAATTTTATTTAGTGTATTTAACGACTAGCTGCTGGAATTTTTAGATTTTCGTATCTACGTAATAATTTGGCTAAAATTAAAACGAAAATTCGAAAAAAAAATCTCAAAAATTATTCGTTTGCTTCAAAATTTGATAGAAAAATATATCATCCCAAGAAATGTTTAAAATTAAAATTTTCCAAGCCATGTTTTCGACCTAAATTAATAAAGTTATCCTTCTTTTACAAAAACCGCCTATTACTTACATTTATTCAACTGTAACCACATTAGGAGCACGTTTAGAATTTATCGTGGTGAAGTGTTTTTAATCCTCTGACAACCCACATAACTTAGTCGTTTCTCATAATAATATAAAATTAATTCAATATTGATCGTTGAAATGAAAATAACGATAGATATGATGTTCCAAAAGTATTTAAAAGCCCAAACGACGTCAAAATATTAAAAGTTTGAAATGAAATTCCGTAAATTAAAAATATTTTAGAGTCATGAGAATCCATTAGGCAATTAAACGAATTTAGAACAGTTATTGCTTAACTTTAAATTTTCGTCATTTTTTATTTAAATTTGAGTGCAATTTTAGTGATACGAAATTCATGAATAGATAAACGATTTTAATTAACATACTTTATGCATAAATTTAACTGCAACGATATGGCTACGAATTGTTTGAATACTCTGTCAACTGGCCATTTATTTTGTCATTTAAACATGTGAAATATGCGGAACTACCAGAATCTATTCAACAGAATATCTGTGTGGGTTTATGGAACTGGATGGAATTCATTAATAAATAAAGCAAATATCTGTAATTGGTCAGTTTGGCTTTTCATTAAATTTATTACGATTTTACTTCATATACCTATCAGTAATCAAGTCAAATAAATGTCATTATACCCGTATGCTGAAAACAAAAGGTATACTAACTTTGCCTTACCGTTTGTAACGCCAAGATCCCGTGTTTAGAATGATAAAAATAATTAATTTTTGCATGTCCGTCCGTCTGTCCGTGCGTATCTCTGTCTGTGGCGCGGATTGCGGGCGCACGGATTGAGCTAGAGACTTGAAATTTTGCGCAGATCAGTTTTTCGTAAAATGCAAGGTTAAGTTCGTTAATGGGCAAAAATTGACCATTAAGAGGGGTCCCCCATACGAATGAAATCGTATTTTGCGAATATCTTAAAAACGGTGCATCTTATCAAAAAAGTTGTTTAGGATACGAATCTACATAAAACTGCCATACATCAAAATTCGATTGGAACAAGTTTTAAAAAAATCTTATTGGAAAGTTTGACTTCAAACTGAAATTTTAATACAACTGATCGCCGTTCATAAATCACCATACGGGTTTTCAATAATTGCCAGATTGGCAATTATAGCTTTTGTTATGTTGTTTGAAGTAAATTTATCAAAGTTTTGTATGTATGTATATTCACCTTCTCCGCGATATCTTCTATCTATATGGATTGGTCTAAAAATTGTAATGAATATTTGTTTTAGACCCAGTTTTGACATAGGCCCAGGAAAATTTCACCCCACTTTGCATTTTCGGTGTATGGCACAAATTCGCCACTAAACAACATACACTTCTAGTGGCAGATACGTTCCTTATTCCAAAAAGTCTAGTATCGTATTTCACTATTACGTAAAATGTGCATAAAAGTTATAGATAAACTGAACTTCCTTATTAAACAGTCAAATCCCAATGCAACAACCCTATAAAATGGCATTTAATGATTTTATGTTGATTCTATAGTGGACACACTGACCTGGTGTTAATTTTTTCCCAGGGCACATCGTAATCCTGAAGCCATGTAAATCGATGCCATTGTATGATTTTCCACCTGTGTTGCTGTACGAAAAATTTTAATTAAATTTCATGTAAGCTGTTTGATCTACGTATCTGTAAATTGCATGTTATATCAATCGTGGATTGCACTAATTACGGATGAATACGGGTACCATCTCACAAGTGATAGCATTTAGCAACTATGGAAATGGATAGTCACAACAAAAGCTCTAGAACGGGTCGATTAACCGATGGACCAATCCGATTATGTTGGTGGACTGCACTCAAAATATGCTCGTTCCGACAATGTTGTTTTTGTTGTAGCTGTTGTGATTGGTATTTTGATTGTTTTCAATGGGCCAAGTGAGACTTGAACTAGGGAAAATTATTGATTTTCCCGAAAATCTTGATAGTATCGAGTCATTGGGGAATTCTTTTTTTTTTTTTTTGGGTTCGGCGTTTCATACAATAAAGGCAATATGATGTGGCTGGTTGAATGCACTACAATCGCTATTATTGGAAACTGTGCTGCTATTCAAAATACACCAAGCATATTTATGTACAGCAATGTAGATAAATATATAAACAGATATAGTAGTAGATCACATCATAGTAGTCCCCGTTCACGAAATTCACGGGCCATTTATTTTCGGAAATAGAATTTATGGGTAGGTGGGATGCTGGGCTGTGATCGTTTTATCTATTCCATATAGCCAAAATAACAACACGTTTTATATAAAATTCATATTTCTTCTATTTTTCGATATAACGAAAATCCCATCTATTATGTGTTTGTATTTGCAGCAATATTGTTGAGGATAACAGATAAAACTGTTGCACGATAATAGCAGATTGCACAATAAAAACTTTTGGTCCATTTCAATTTCACTGAAATAAAACCTTGATATAGAAAAATGGACTTGTTCATGTATGTTTTTATCTCATGAGTGAAAAGATTGACCTGTTTTCCATATGTTCTGGCCTAATAATTTTGGCATACCTAATGCAAGTTCTTCCAATCTTCTATTGAAAGCTCTATTGAAAAAAATGTAGGAAAGGTTGCTGTATTCTCAAATTTTGTTTTTGCAGAAAGGAAACATTTTCAGGGATATACATACGTTGAGTATGTTCAACAAATAAAATTACTATTAACAAATCCCCTTCAAATATGTTTTATGCAAAAGACTTTGTAATATAGGCTCTCTAAAATACGAGTGGGGACATTTTTATCGGCCAAATTGCCCCGATGTGTCTCTAAGTCTCCAGAAATGTCGCACACAAGAAAGAATTCTGGTTTTACTAACAAGAAAGAAATCGAAAAAAAAAATCTAGCCCGCAGGTTTTCTAAAACAAATTTCTCAAAATTCACTTTAGTTCATTACTGTTTGGGGGGGGGGGGGGAATCTTTGATTGATTTGAAAATTTGAATCTCAGAAACGGTTGGTCCTACATATATGATACATAGGGGAGGGCGGAACAAACGGTCTCCTCAAAAAAAAACTCCTGCCACGAGCACAATTTTCTAAAAAAATCACCTACGGCGCATTCATTCAAAAAGTTTCGATAGTGCAATGGTTGTTTCTAAAAAAAATTGCTTACTGCACAATTTTTATTATATTTTGAAAACATGAACCATCCATAACACTTTTTATATAATCAATCACAAACAAAAATTGATTTTCAATTGATTCTCGATAACTTTGTACCTATACTTCTGTAATCTCTGTCGAAATTTTATCTAAGAACCACCTAATTCTCGAAACCACCTCCTTCCCCATTTCCCCACCAAGAATAGTTTTCCTAACGATCGCAACCCTTTTCAGATTCTGTACTGCAATAAACATGTGTGAATAAATCTTTTCTATCCGGAAGAGGTTAAATCAAGACTCCATGACTGCTTCTTACCCTGAAGTCAAAGTTCCTACCAGCAAGAACAATACGGAAATCCAATGGTGACTCCTGTCTGAGGTCACTCCACATATCCTTTTGTCATATTCACATGACTAGAGTAGGTTTTTATCTACAAATGGAAAAAAAACTGTTCACATATCCATTCACATTCTACTTGCTTTTATTTATGCACATTGGAAAAAGTCCAAGAGTTTATGTGGAGCACAAACACATCTGTTGAAACGACACGTTAGTAATATTTGCATATATTCTGACCATTTATATCGTGAATGTTGCCTATATTTTTATGTGGAGTAAGAAATAAAAGGATCGTCCTGGGACAAAATACGAAACCATTTAAATTCGTAGCATTTCCATTTTAAATATTTCACGGCAACATTTGTTTTCACTTTTCGCAAACTTTTCCCACTTTTTTCTTGATTTTGCAGTCGTTCCCATTTTTATGTGAAAGCTTAAAATACATATTTAATATCTACGAAAAGTGGAAAGGCATTCATTTTGGCCAGATGGCAATTTTTTCCCACTACCAATAAAGGACATTACGAACGCTCCGCTCCATTCAGGTACATTTGGTTATCATTTATTTAAGTAATTCCACCTTCGTTTCCGCTTTTGGTACTTTTCCAATTTCCTACCAGTCATAGAGTTTTTTATTGCATTTGATTTAGGTCGCTGATCCGCTCAGTTTTGCGCTGGAAAGTAATTGAAATAGAAATCGTTGCAAAGTTCTTAATACTTGATTTTGCGATAAAATTCTTTGTTCTGAATTAGAAAATTGTAATTACTCACAAAAAGGGAAGAAAAAAAATAGTTTGAAACCGTAAATTTCGCAAATTTTAATTACATTTCTAAAAAAAACTTTTTAGTTCCTGCAAATACGATTTTTAATCTGTATTGATACAAGCAACTAATATCTGATTGTGTTTTCGTTAATGTTTCGCAGTCAAAAAATATGTTTGGGTTTAAATAGGCTAAACTCACACCCTAATTGTTTAAGAATAACACGCGTAAAAGAAATCTAAAAGATTTTTTTAATATCACAGACCCGCCTATCCCCGCCCCTCTCCCCCTAAATGTGTGACGAATTTTATGGACGGTCCCTCACCTGCTATTTTCTAAGCCATTTAACATTTCAACGTTAGAATTTCTAATAAAATCGTTGCTCCTTCTCATACTTAAACCTGCCTCTCTCCTTACTTCTGCCTTCCTCTTTAAGACTATGTTGACTATGTTTAGACTATGTTCACACTTCCTCGTCTTGTCTGCATTTTGACAGTTTCGTTCATTCCCATGTTCATGCCCAATCTGTGTGTAAACATAGTCATAGACAATAAAAAAAAACTTTGGCCCGGTTCTCACCATCCCACAAATCGAAAACTCCATTTTTATCACAATTAATTACAAGAAAAAAAAATTATTAAAATTCAATTCATTAAAAATTAAACAAGCAATTATCGTAAAGTGCCATTGATGTAAAATGAAAAATGTAATTATTCGTGTGAATTGTAACGAAATCAACATAAACAATCCTTTTAACATAAGGGCTCTTGCACGTTGCACTTACATGGAAATATTTACCATCGCAAGTACATAAATCGATATTTTTACCATTTCCCATTGCTTTGGACAACAAGATATGTTTCTGTTTTGAGTTAAATTGCAACGGCTTTAAAGTGCAAGTTCAAGTGAAGCTTATGCTAGCTTTTCATAGATTTTATTTTACACTTTATTACTCTCTCTCTTTTATACGTTTTCCGATTCTACATACATAAATTGATAAATCATAAAACGGAGTGCATTGAATTCATAAATCTAATTGAAATTCAAGGAATACCATCATCGTTAAAACTGATTCCACGATTAGTGGGAAGACGTACTCGTGTAAGCGCTTGTTTTCTCATAAATTATGAAAATCCCAAAAAAAATTAAACTTTTCGTGTCATCGTTTTCCATGGAGTTTCTTTTTCACGTCTACCCAGACACCGGCTGTGCAGCTTTTCAGAATTCTCATAACTGTCTTGATTTCAAAGGTGAATATTCTTTTATGTTGTTTACTTCTACACCATGTCCAACCCATTAGTAATAGGAGGAAATTACTGTTCGTTTTTTTTTTAAGTAGAATCAAAGGTTTTATTTTCTTAGAACTCGAGAACCAAAAATAAAGTGAAGGTGTGAAAATTCACAGATACAAATATTAAAAAGAAACCATTCAACAATCGTTTTCTTAAGACAGTTTTTTGTTTACTCCAGACAAGTCAAAAATGATTATCCGCAAATCTTCAAAAATGCAAATTTTATCTTTTTGGTGATTTTTGCTAATTTAACAAACATGAATCATCAAAAACAAAATAAAAATTTTCGTGTGGCTGAATTGAATTCAACGTATTTTATAAATATTTTGATTGTTTCGCAGTTTTTTAAATTTTTTACAAAGATAGAAATCCACAGATAGTATAAAGTGGATAGGAAGAATGGTGAACCATTTTGGTCTATCTGTACTAGCATTTTTGTTGTATGGCACGTATCATATTTGCTACTAAATAACAAGCCCTTTATAGTGGCAGATACACTCAGAAAAATGTCCAGGTCAACTTTTTGTCAGGTTAACTCTGACCTTACAGAGGTGTCTGTAAGCCAGCTAGCGGTCAGAGTTAACCTATCTAAGGTTAACTCGTGCAGCTCCCAATGCCCTACTTCACCTGCTGGTGGCTTAATTTCAGAATTTCTCCGATTACAGGTCAACTCAGTTTTACTTGCCCACATGCAGGCGAACGCGCGCCTGCCCGAGGCCAATTACGCCGTATGTAGGTCGTCGAGTTAGCCTCCATTTTTCTGAGTGTAGGTGCCATAAATCAAAAATTCTAGTAGTGTATAACTAGGGTGGAATTGCCAGGCATGTTGTCCCAGCGTCCCGAAAAATAAACTTTTGCCCAGGAATTATTCAATATACTGTTGTAATTCCCTAATCGTAAAAAGGATTAATCTCGAAATCCAAATTTTTTCGCCTGCAGCGCAGTTTCCTTCAAAATTGCTGCTTCTAGCGTATTTTTATTCAAATGAATTCTCTTACGGCCAATTTCATTAGATAATTTTCAATAGTGAGATGTTTGTTTGGAAAACTTTTGCCAGTGGCGCATTTTTTTGTTGTATTTTATAAATAAACCACACATAACACTTTTTATATAATCACCAACAAAAAACAAAAATTGGAACAAATCGTTTTCCCTCTGATCGGCCTTTCAAAATTAATTTCACGATTAATTTCTCAGGATTAATAATTGTCCCACACGTCGTCGCCCCGCCCCCCTTCCTTTTTTCACTGATAACCTGCGCCGGACTCACACAAAAATATGGTCATCCTGTCAAAAAGTTGGGCCCATAATCATAATTTTGTACCACATGGTTAAAAATTGCTTTTTTCGACACTCTTCCGTCGTCCTTATGACCCCTTGCCTTTTCACTCTTCAATCGTTGAACCGATTAATACGAAGTTTTCGTTGTTTTATAAGAAATCTCTGAAAAAAGTCTTTGCACCAGTGGCGTAGCAAGAAAAAAGCCTCCAACCCGCTCCCACATCGTAAAAATCTTCACCAGACCTTTTACAATATTTGCTAGTTTTAAAATTTCCAAGTTTTAAAATTTGCAACTCCTAGAAATTTTTGACTCAAAATTTAAAAGTTTTTTTTTTGAGATATTTTTGAATTTAAAGACTTTTTCGGGTGGTTAACCCCCGTCGCTTCGTTCCATTTCCTGTTCTAAGCCGGAATTTGCCGCCCTTCAAAATGACCTGCCCTTAAGAATCTGATATGCTAATTATCTGAAACTAGAAAAATCATTTTCTCTCTTGTCAAAATCCTCCCTTTCCATAAAATCTTGTGATTTTTAAGAATAAACATAAAAAACATCAAAAATTTAAAATGTTTTTCAAAAAAGATTTTTTACGCAGCATATTTTTCGAATATCCAAAAATTGAAAATCATATTAATAATTTTTTCCCACTTATCGTCCAGTTTGTTATTATTTCATGCTGGAATACAAAAAAAACTTGCTGGAAAGTTTTTCCATGAATAATTGCGTATATCCAGCAAAAATTCTTCACGCCGAAATCTCGTTTTTCATTCTCAACATTGAATTCTTTCTTAAAGTTATTTCTGGCATAATAAGCAAATCATTTTGAACATTTGTCAAATACATACTCGAGTATCGCGAAAATACGCAAAACATTTAATTTAAAACATACACGAATTATTGTTGATTTATAGAATTTTTTCTACATTTTGTCAATAGATTTATTTACTTCGATTTAACTGAATTATCACGAAAAATCGTTGTTTACCCGTGTTGTTTATTAAATTCTTACAAGCAATTTTTCTTGTTTTTTATTTCATTTTTTTTTTTAAAAAGAAGGTGTTAGCAAACCATCTTCCCGAGGAGATGATAAGGTTGGCCAACCAACAAGTGTTTTACACTCAACATTTTTACTACATCCAACAAAATAATTTCCCCCAACAAAGTTTCGATATTGTCCAGATTGAATTGTCAAAGTATGAGACTATAAATATTAAAAACCGAGTAAAAACAAACCCTCCAACGAAATACTTTGTAGTAAACAAATATTGAAAGTGTTCAAAAGCGAACGATAAACCTCAGGGCAGTTTAATGGGCCATAAACTGTCTTCGAAACAAGAGTCACCCAAAAAATGTTCATCACTTCAGCATATGTGTGTAGAGAGTTCAGAGGCATTTATGTTACATCGAAAGTGGGTGTATTTACACACTTGCTTCGGTTCGTTTGCTTTGTCCTGGTCAAAATCTATAGAATCTTTTCAGGATACAAGGCGGAACATATTAAAATCTATAGCATCACAATACAACATCCTGTACAGGCTCGATGCCAATAAAACGGACACGCTGACATTTCAACTGTAATTGAAGTTTGAAAACGGACCAACTTGAGCTCCATATAAGGGCTTTTAAACTTACCCATTCTAAATTTGTCCTGCAGATGACGGCTCATGGAAAGGATATGTGAATCGTAAGGCCACACAAAACATATATTGAGTCCGTGTATAATAGAAATACCCGTCGTTCTAATGGGCCTTCACATGTATCACGTCCTTAAACTCACATACGACCAGTGTTGGGGTTATCTAGATAATAATTATCTAGATAATCATCTAGATAAAAAAAAATGTTATCTTTATCTTATCTAGATAACACCCCAAAAAAGTTATCTTTATCTTATCTAGATAAAGGAAAATCCCATTTATCTAGAGATAATCGTTACCACCGAAAATCAAAAAATTAAATCTGAAAAAATGCTGAAACGAAATTGTTTTCTGCATACTTTTGAAAACCTAAAAACTTTTTTTAGGAACAGTTTTATACTTGGCAACAATTTTTGTTTACGGACAAGGAAGCGAAGTGTCACTCTTTCCCTCGCCTCTCTTCTCTTGTCCATAAAAAAAAAAGTTCTGCCAGTAACTGTTGCCAAGTGTAAACCGGGCTATGAACGAAATAAAAAATCATAACGTTATAAATTTCCTTACGTAGCAAAATTAAACTTATATTTCGTGACGTTATTTCGTTTTGTATCGATAAAAAACTTAATTTCGTTACGTTATAATGTTATTATTCCGTTACACATTGTATTGAAACTGAAAACAAAAAAACGCACTGTAATAATAGTTTATCACAAAGTAATTCAGTTCAGTTTCCATAAAAATAAATTGTATAACAAATAATAAAACTCAGCAAAAAGAAAATACAAATAAAAACGAAAAAAAATGTGATTATTAAGTTAAAAAATCAATAAAAAATACAAAAGACAAAAAATCAAACAAAAGTTTTGTTCATTAAAAAAACTGTCTCCACAAAAGCGTGATTTTGATATCAAAGATATAGAATTTTTTTTATAGAATTTCGCTCTACTTCTGGAGTTACTAAAAAGAAAATCTTTTCGCTACCAAAAAACTTGCTTAGAAGATTTCCATTTTTGTATCTCCAGAAATAGAGTGAATCTGGCCAAAACAAAATCCTATTTAGAATCAAAATACGATTAAAAACACTACTCCAATATTTTTGATTATATTTTATGCAGGTGGCAGGTCTGTGGGGTTATACTTGATGAACTTTTGTGGGAAATTTCACAAAAAATAATACTGAACAAAACAAGGAAATACTAATAAACAACGAAAAAACGTAATATTTTTTTCGTTTTTCGTTATGGTAACGGAATTGAATTTCTATAACGTTCATTATAACGTAATTTTGAAGAAAAAGCCCGAAAATCATTTCGTTATTTCGTTACGTTACGATAACGTTTCTTGTCCGTTTTCTTTTATTATTATTTCGTTTCTTATTATATTTAAATTGGAAATCAAGAAAAGCAAAAAATTTTGTGCTATTTTTTTTAGTACGTAATTTTGAATTTTGTGCAATGTCAAAATAAATATTTATCTAAAAATTATCTAGATAATTTGGCTTTTTATCTTATCTTATCTATTATCTTTCATATTTTCATTATCTATTATCTTATCTAGATAAACATTACAAGCACTTATCTTTATCTTTATCTAGATAAAAAAATAATTATCTGGCCCCAACACTGCATACGACCCAATGTACATTTTTGTAGGATTTGCACAATTGGTCATCATTACAGTTCCTTGGATTAAGCAAAACCGGATGAAGTGTACTTTCAAATGAAATCCTTGATTGTTCAAAATTTTCCAACTTTTCCTATCCACCCAATTCAGGATTGCGGTTGCTAAACTTCATCGTCTGCTGACTGGAAATGGATGTGATTTGGTTTGAAATGCCACCTAGTCTGACGGCCGGCATCGTTCGTCCTGATGCGTCCTCGGTGTCTGTCCGGAATTCGATTAGCCAGATGAGAGGATATAACACGGAAGGAAAACCTTCACGCCGTCTCGTCTGCTAAGGAAATTGTAAAATTTCTCAAAATTAAATTTCTGCACAGAAATATTTCACTTTGTTAGTGGTAATATCTGGAAATCAGGAACAGAATTTTCTCACAATTACGCTGTTTTTTTTATTATTATTATTTCTTCTTCAAGTTTTTAATCGAATTTTCAATGAAGGTGACATTTTCCTGTTATATTACCAGTGATTTTATGAACGAATCGAAATAAAGGACATTTTTGACAAAAGAATACCGCCAGGAATCTTTTAGTTTCGATAGGCAGAAAATCGACAGAAAGGGGGAATTGGAAATTTCTAAATCAAATTGAAAACTGGATTTGTGTCAGGAAAAGTTGAAAGTGATTTTTTTGCGAATGTTTTATCACCCATATTAGGGACAAGAAAATTTACTTTTCCAAAAAGACAACTTTGAAATCGTCTACGTCACGTACACGATCGGTTTAGCAAATGTTTTTTCACAATCTCAAAAGTTATAATTGAAGTCACATTATAATACAGTTTGAATTTAACATGTTCTACAATTGAATTTCTATGTGTGCAAAAATTATGTGCAAAATATAACAAATTTTTTTTCTAGTAATCTAAAAATGCAGAGTTCTATCAAAGCATCTGTCACTATTTTCATTTTCTTATACCAAGTATAATAAAGTCTTGTATTCATGAAAAATTTCGACCTCTTAATTTTACCTTAAAACATTTCCCGAGCGTCCCTGCGTTGATTGGCGTTTTCTTTAAAATTCAGTTGTTAGTATCAAAGTAAAAAAAAATGTTTATCTCACTTACATTTATAAACAATTCCATTATAATTGTTCACACAAACAATTCCATTATAATAATTTTTCACACAAAAATAAAAATTTTGATTATAAAAAATGCGATTTTACATAAACTTTCCATACACCAATGTTCAATTGTACTACGTATCTCGAATTTGAATCTTAAGAAAAATCCTAAGGGATGTCTTAAAAATACGTTACTTTTTTGTTCACCCCCCGCAAACCCTGCCCTGCCCCTCTGCCTTCCCTAGCCAGGCTTTTTCGTTTATGTATACCACCGCCACACTACCGCAAATCCCCGCTCAGTTTAAATGTGTGAAGTATTTTAAGAACAACCCCTTATTGATTTTTTACAGTATCTAGAATTAGGGTACTTATTGGAAATTTCTGGATCTATAAAATTTTCTACAACTACTTATGGGAAATTTCTGGATCTATAAACTCGTCGACTGATAACAGAGTAAAAAGGATAATTTTTCGTCTTTTGTAAAAATAAATTTTGATTTTGTTATTGAAATACGGCACGTACGCATTTTTTAGCAAATACGTAAATTATTTTTTCATTTGGATCACCATATCTAAGTCTCCATTTCTACAGACACGAGTAACAAAATTTTACTCATGTTTCTAGAAATGATACATCAGTCAAATCTTAGATACGTACGTATATCCGTGGGTGGATATCAAAAGATACAGGGATAATGGATATGGCATCAATTCCATCTTATTTACTCCTGGCCTGGCGAAGGGGATGTTTAGTCGTTACTTATTGAACGTGATATCATTATCTCATGGCTTAAGTTAAGTCGGTTCTCAGTTAGTTTCTGCGTTGTTGTTGCAAAACACAAAAAAAAAACACAAAAACACTATCGATTATTCTAAATGCTAAACTCGTACATATCCATTTATGTATCAAAATATGCTTAAATAGTTAATATACCCATATTATTACGGATATATGAATAGTGTATATAAACCACTATGGAAACACGTATTGCTATCATAGGTTGTAATTCGTTTACTTTTCTCTTAGCATTAACGATGGCTTTTCAGGTGTAATTTTCCATAATTTACTTTTTATGGAAATTGCCTTTGCCATCCGTTTAACGTTTGGTTAATGCTAACGTTAACCTAAATAGAGATAGGTCAGTAATTGGAATGGAATACGCATATATATATTTATATCAGTAATTTTTACTTTCTTCTACGGAGTATAATAAAGTATTGTATTCATGAAAAATTTCGACCTCTTAATTTTGCCTAAAAAACATTTCCCGATCACTCCTGAGTCGATTGGAGTCATATTTAAAAAATGTCTTTCTGTCTGTCAGTCTGTCAGTCTGTCAGTCTGTCAGTCTGTCTGTCAGTCTGTCTGTCAGTCTGTCTGTCAGTCTGTGTACAAGATTTCTCAAAAACTAATAGAGCTAGCGCCATAAAATTTTATAGGCATGTTGGGTCCTGAAATGGGACGATCCTATCAACTTTTGGTGGAAATCCGTTAACCGGAAGTATCCAAAATGGCGGTTTTTCAAAAATCGCAATTTCGTTTTTCTCGATTTACTCCCAAACTACGCGTTTTTTAGTGGCCTTAAGTATGACAAAACTTGGAGAAAATAAAATTTCCCACACTTTTGTCTTTATCTATAACTCGATATCTCCACCTGTTATCGAGATAAACCGTTATTTCCAAAAAAAAAAACAGTTTTTTGCGAAACTAACGGGTTTTTGCTGACTGAATGTATGAGGTGAATTAATGAGAATGTCATTCTGCATAATTTTGTCTTTTACCGTTATCCGTTATCTTTTACCGTTATTGAGATATTTTCATTAATATGTAAAAAATCATATGTTTGCGAATAATTTGCAAACTAACGGTTTTTCGACAAATCAGTTAAAACAATAATTAAAGATGTTAACATTTTCTACATTTTTGCCATTTACCGTAAATTGATATCTTTTACAGTTCTCAAGTTATCTCAAATTTTGTACGTTTTTAATATTTTTGAATAAACCAAGAATTTATTGGGAGGTCGTCTTAGGTTAACAACGCGACAGGGCTCTAGCGTAAATTGCGCAGGGTCGTAGATTTTGTAGAAGAAAGTTTTGTGTTGACCACAACTGATATTTTATTATAATTTTTTCTCGTTTGGTTCAAAGAAATTTCCGTTAAAATGAACGATATTTGACTATTTTGTTCTCGAGTGAATTTACGTTGTCCTGCATAAATATCAAATTAAATGACACAACAACACTTCATTCAAATAATTTTTTTATTCGTAAAGTATGTCCCCGCATAATATCAAAAAAAAAGTAATTTTTCGTTGTGTCTATTAATCCATACAAATGAAATCATTAATTTTATACAAATTTGATATTTAGCACAATTAAAACAACAGCAATGAAAAATACTTAAAATACACTAGTTTAAAATTGATATCGGAAAAGTGGAGCAATTGGTACAATGCCAATGAAAATAGAAACAAATTTCAGTTGTGAAAATCCACATCGAGTGGGAAATTTTCACTTAAAGCTACTATATGCAATTTTGAATGGCATTGTGTAATATTCGGACATATTTTTCTTTTATATTGTCCGATTGCAGTTTATTAAAGTGAGTGAATTTAATTTTTAGTGCTAAAATTAGAATATTTTGGTCCAATTTTGGTACGTGAACCTATTTTTAATAAAAATCGGTTAGACAACATCTGCTATACGATTTGGATTCTAGCCGAAGGAAAACTTATTTATATTGGATTCCAACATGTTCAATTGTTTGTGGCAGCTGTGGGATTGGTAAGTTTTTAATAAAGATCCAAAAATTTCGTGTTTACTATTTTTTGATGTTGTGTTTCATGTGGTGACCATATCGGAAAACATGAGACGTTTATTTATCGGCATGATTATAATTTGTTTTGATTTATTGGGGCTTCTATGTGTATAATAAAAGTTTTAATCAATTTTCACAAAATCTGTGAAAATTCTTTGCTTTGAAATTTTTCGAAAAATATGAAAATAAAATTGATAGAGAAAAATTTCGAAAATGAAGACAATTTCTGGTTGTTGATTTTCGAAGCAGCAACCTTAGATCACCATAGCTTTTCTCGATCCGTTGGTCAAATTTTGACATTTTTTTACATTGGAAAGATATTAAAATCACTTCAACAATCGATATTTTAAAGGGTGCTCACTTGTCGAACTTGGGGCATATACTCATCAACTCAGTTGGATGAATCCGCAACATGTCAGTGTATATATGTGTGTGTGTCGGTTTGTACCAAAAACTGTTATCCCATACCTCTATGGTGACCATACATTCCGAATTCGCCGGAACAGTCCCGAACTGTTCCGGCGAATTCGGAATGTATGTTATATCGGCGCTCCGGAATCTAAATTATTGTCCCAGTTCATTTCATTAATGGCGAATTCGAATCACAGATTTAGCAAAGATTAGGTAAATAAAGATAAGAATCCTTGAACAAATGTTGAGATCCCAAAAAATCCGACTGCCGAAATGGAATCTTTAGTATGCCTTGCCCTTATATTTCGACGCTTAACGGCCAAAAAATAAATAAAAATATTTAAATTCCATGCGTTACTTGATTGAGATTCATAACTTTACAGTATTTCCCATACATCTTAGAAGTTTTATAAAAAGTTCTCTTGTTTCTTATCTTTAGTGATCTAATCTTTGGATTTATAGCATGCTCTATACCTACTCTGGAATCGAAGAGTGCCTACTTTATTCAATACAATAGCTGCGACCCATTGAACATTTACTCCAGAGTAAAAAAAATAGCCCAATGGGTTGCAGCTAATATTAGTTGCGTTTTTTTAATGTTCTGAAGCAGTTCAGAACAAGCTTTCCATACAAAATCCTGCACCACCTTTTCATCTCGGACAGCGTTTGGAACAAAGGGAAATTTTATACGGTAATGAAATGCTGCTAACTTCAACATAATAAATCTGACATTTTATTCCCAATTAAGGATTTTGTGTTGGTGGTTTGATGGTTCTGTTCGACAGCGAAATAGTTTTAATCATGGGAGATAGCGAATCGTGATTATATCAAGAAAATATAGCAGTAACGGCCTACTGATGTAACCAACGTGAAGTTAGTTGCGATTCGAACTCGATGAAATTTCCTACTTACTCTGGATCGTTTTTTTAATGTTCTGTGTTCTACACTCTAGAAAATTTTATTGTAATTTTACCCCTATTATCGTAGGAAACCATTTTCCTACGATAATAGGGGTAAAATTACACCGAGTCGTAATGGCTTAAAAGCTATGCATTTTTACTCATTTTGTGGCGTACAAAAGCCTCTTTTACGGGGGAACTTTAAGCTAAATAAGAAGTAAAAGTACAATACGGGTGTAATTTTACGACATGGATGTTTAAAATTACCACATTTTTGTTGTAATTGTCCTCCTATTTGGTAGCAAAACCGCGTCTTAAAGGTGTAATTTTACGACATTTTTTGTTTAAAATTACACCGAAAATGGTATTAGAATTTCTCGGCTTATACGGTCTGCAAAAACAAAAATATTATATTATTTTTGCGGATATTTTCACATCCAAATTTCCCGGGCATGTCTGCCATGTGGCAGGCGCTACACAGGATTTTGGTAGAGTAAAACTCGATTCGAGTATTTATACTCCGATGCCACAAACCTTATGCGAATTATAAGGTTAAGGTTAAATTGTCCGTACAATAATGCAAAAATACCCTGCGAGCGTGTTTATACACCAAAATGAGAGTAAAAATACGAATATTGGTCGAAATTTTACGCAAGGTTTAAAATTACCCTATTTCTAGTGTAAGATTAATGTTTTTTGGGTTATTTTACAACTTAAATGGTGTGCGAGCTAAATTCTGATTTTTTTTCGAAATTTTACGACGTTTTTGCAAATTTGCCCCGTTTTACCCATTTTTCGGTTTAAATTCAAATCCATTTTCTACAGTGTAGAACATTTAAAATACGGAACTATTGTCGGAAAAAAATCGTCAAAATTTTCTATTCGATTTAAAATCTAAATCGATTTTGAGCAAAAAGAACAGGCCATTCAAATACACAAAAGTTTTCCCCATCGCGACTGATTTCGCCACCGCTTCCATGCTTTTATCCCGTTACAATTTTTTACAAATTAATATTAAACTACCTTGCAAAGTTTATAACGTTGACAAGAATTGAATAATCATTTAAAATGCCTAAAAAATCATTTGCTACACAAAATATTCATTTATATATAAATTCGCACAAAAAACTGGTAAATTTATTTTAAATTTCTACAATAAATGAAATGTAGTGAAATTTTTTAATAACATTAATGCTACATTTACACGAATGACAAATTTGTCATTTTTTTCTTGTCATTATGTTAATTCCCGTGTAAATGGCATAATTTTTGTAATTTTTTCTGTCAGAAAATGTCAATCTCTCATAAAAGAATGATCTTGTCCATTCTTTTATGCCAGATTGTCATTCGTGCAAACGCAATATTAGTTATGACAACTTTAGTATTCAACTTTTGTCATAACTAATATTGCGTTTGTACGAATGACAATCTGGCATAAAAGAATGGACAAGTTCATTCTTTTATGAGAGATTGACATTTTCTGACAGAAAAAATTACAAAAATTATTCCATTTACACGGGAATTAACATAATGACAAGAAAAAAATGACAAATTTGTCATTCGTGTAAATGTAGCATTAGTTACGAAAAATGACTGCATAAAATGAAATAATTCATATATGAATAATGCATGTGAAATTATTATTATAGCATACATTTTACATCCCACAGAATTAAAAAGAACCCTCCTGCTTTTTTTCAATTATTTCCACGGGAAAAATTTAATTAATGTAACATACGTTGGTAAATGTGAAAAAAAATTATCTTCCTGTGACATTTTTACCGAACAATTTTCCTCTATTTAAACTTGAAATGTATGCGTGAAATTACATAAAATGTAGGGGGAAAAAGATTTCCCTCTTTTTTTTCTTCCCATTTGGAAAAAAGTCAAAGCGAAATGTTTTCTGACCAATTTTTCGCATCGCGGGAGCAATACCGAAAGATTTATATCAATTTTCACAGTTATTTGGCTAATATTTAAGTTCGCCGTTCCTTTACGAGTCCTGTGAGTTTTTCAGGACTAATGACAGTAATTTTCGGGCAATGATCATAAATTATTAATTTAATTGTTATACGGTGGGAAATTTT
Source organism: Chrysopilus asiliformis (assembly GCA_964034945.1). Classification (NCBI taxonomy): domain Eukaryota; kingdom Metazoa; phylum Arthropoda; class Insecta; order Diptera; family Rhagionidae; genus Chrysopilus; species Chrysopilus asiliformis. Next base: position 22,211,782 of record OZ035961.1, on the reverse strand, counting down.
TGTCGACTTGAAAAGAATTTCTTTAACGGAAAGTTCATTTTCCTGAAATGAATTTTTTTTGAATCACATTTAATCGTCAAATTACTTTTTCCAAATAGAAATATTCAGGAAAATTATTATCAATTTTTTTTTTCAAACAAAATTACAAAAATCTTATATAAATGGCAGATTTTTTACACAAAAAATGTTGCGCTCTTCAATAAAATGCGCCACGCTAATTTAAGGCTTTCCGAAAACCCTTCGCCTAACCCCTAATGGTCCTTCCCGAGTAACAAAAAAGGCCGTAAAGTGGTCGTCGCGACTTTGATTTGGTAACTTTATGGTCGCGACGACCACTTAACAACCTTTTCTGCGCTTTGGGTTTTGCACTCAGAAAAATGTCCAGGTCAACTTTTTGTCAGGTTAACTCTGACCTTACAGAGGTGTCTGTAAGCCAGCTAGCGGTCAGAGTTAACCTATCTATGGTCAACTCGTGCAGCTCGCAATGCCCTACTTAACCTGCTGGTGGCTTAATTTCAGAATTTCTCCGACCACAGGTCAACTCAGTTTTACTTGCCCACATGCAGGCGAACGCGCGCCTGCCCGAGGCCAATTACGCCGTATGTAGGTCGTCGAGTTAGCCTCCATTTTTCTGAGTGTGCGTGTATGGAGTTTAATATGTAATTGGTGGACAATTACATTGAGCGTTTTTGCTCAAGTTTTTAACTTTATGGTCGCGACGACCACTTGACGACCTATGTGTTTTTTGGATTTTTCGTGTATAGAGTTTAGTACATATTTAAGCGTTTTTGGTCAAAATTTTACTTTCTTATATGCAGTATTTTTTTTAAATAGCAATTTTTCTTGAGTTTTTTCCTGACAGAAAAAAATAGCAAACAGATCGAAGGTTTGTTTTCCTGCGAAATAAAACTGCGCTTTATAATCAAATTTCCAATATAATTTTCAGTTAGGCAAATAAGTTTTCCACACAAATCATTCGGTACAGACAGATTCATAGATCTAAGATTATTGATTGTCGTGTTACACCGGAACTCTGTAATTATCCATTCGAGTTGCATGTTCAGCACACCTAAATGCAGTGGCAAAATGTTTATGTTTTATCTGCCTGTAGCCACAGGCACTGTAGGACTATTTATCTCCGGTCGATAATTACAGTTAAATTATTCAATTCTATAGTCTTACATCAGTTATTTGTAGCCTATCTAATTTGAATGGGAAGTAGAAATTGGCCAAGGAAATTGTTTAAAATTGCGTCACAGATTTAAATACTGTATAACTCCGTCAAGTTTCATTAATTTTTTTTATGATTGAAAAACTCGTTGACGAGAAAGTAATTAAAAGTAACCAGTAAAACTAATGTTGTTTTTTTATATTCTTTCAGGCTGGAAGCGCCACCCCTTTTCACCACAGCAACGATGGAGAGCAAGAAATTACAGCAACTGCAGCAAGCGAATTCACATTTGGCACCTCAACCGATGCCACAGAAGCGAGGTCCATCATTCCATCCAGCGAGTGCAGGTGATTACCGATCATCGCACTCTCCAGTCTTCCAGAACCACCCGCAATATCAGAGCATGTCGACGAACTTCGCTCAATTGAATCTCAAGGGCCAGCAACACTACCAGCCCAATTCGCCGGGCAGTGCACAATTGACACCAATGGATCAATCACCCGGCAGCCATATGCACAGCAAACCCGTTCACCCGGGATCCTATCACCAGCATTCATCGCCCGCGTCCCAATACCATACCGAGCAGCTGTACCAAAGCAACAGGGAGCGACTTTACCAAGTCCCACCCAGGATTCACCATCAACCTGCGATATCGCACGCACATCCGCATCCTGTCGCCAACTTGCAGCAACAATACCAGCAACTCCAACAGGCCAAAATGCAGCAGCAGATCCAAACGCAGAACGAGGCGTTGGCGCAGCAGCAGCGAACGTTCGCAATGAGACAGCAGCTGAATCCTCCTGTGCCCCAGAGTCACTTCCACATGCAGAGCCCGAGTATAGTGGCGAGTCCTGTTCAGCCACAACAGATTCAGCAATCTAATCTGCAATCTGCCGCCCATCGAACTGTCCCGCCATCCACTTTAAATCTCACAACGCAGTTCCAACCCGCCCTCGGCCCGCTGAAAATCAACAATGCTGAAATGCAAGCACAACACTATCACCAGGATCTGCACAATCAGCAGCTAATCCAGAACCAGAAGCTCCAGAGCCAAGCGATTTATCAGCAAAACCAACAGATCCAGCAACAGATGCTGCAGAATAAGGCGCAGCAGAGCAGTGGGACGCCAGGAGACAGTGGTCCCGTGTACATTCAGCAGAACCACCCTGGTCACGTGGTCAATCAGGCGTGCCAAACACAAATCTCAGGGGCCATCGGAAACAAAACCAAAACCCCAACGGAGGAGATCAAAAGTCCCTCTCACCCGCCATTAGACCGGAAAAAGAGCGCCGGAACGATTCAAGCGCTGAAATCTCCAGTCACCAAAAGACCCGCCTCATCGCCCGTCACCCTATCTGGATGGCTCTACAAACAAGGATCCGACGGTCTCAAGGTCTGGCGAAAACGATGGTTCGTCCTGTCTGAGTACTGCCTGTATTACTACAAAGGACCGGAGGAGGATAAACTTCTTGGATCCATCCTGTTGCCATCCTACCGAGTTTCGGCATGTTCCGCAGACGACAAGGTCTACCGGAAGTACGCATTCAAGTGCGAGCACACAAACATGCGGACTTATTGGCTGTCAGCGGAGAATTCGGAAACCATGGGTCAGTGGGTCAGAGCCTTAACAGCCGCGTCGATGATGCAGGGGAGCAGCGAGTCGGATCAGGCGTCGCAGCCCAGCGTTTCATCGCTGAACCACAGTGGGGAGAATAGTGATTCTGGAATTCACACTTTTCAATCACAGCAAAGTAAATTAAGTATACCCCAAGGTCCTGTCACACCCGCCTCGGACAATGGAGGAGGTCCGCAGCCGCTCTATGCGAATGCACCACCGAAGCCCCGGCGTGCCAACGACGGTGGTTACTCATCGCCTAGTCCGGAAAATTCAATCGAGAGGTACGACACATTTTATGATTTTGCATAATTTCAGGCGTTTTTTTCTTTCTTTCTTAGAGATTTACTAGTAGGGTAAAAGACACATGTGCTACCCAATAATCAACATTTTTTGCCATTTTATTTTGTTTACATTGACAGCCGATTTTGAGTTATTTTTATTTTCTTGCATGATAAAGATATTTATTTAACTTTTCTACGATTTTTATTTATTTTTTTTTAAGTTTGTTATTTCATGATTATTCATTTCAATCACCATTTCTCACCCGCCCCGCCCTCCTCTCATTCTTCTTATGCTAAATTGACTCAAAATAAATATGATCATCTAATTTATACTCAAAATGTTAAATTCCAAGATATCACAACATTTTTTTCCAAAAATATGGTTAGCTTCACAATTTTCCCTGAAGCAGGTTTCGTGGTATTAAAATTATACAGGAAAAATTTTTTTTTTTTGATAAATTGACACAATTTTAGGGAAATATGTAATGAAAAGTAAAATTATTGTGAAAGGAAAATTATTTTTCAGTTAAAATGAATTAATATTTTTTAAAATTTTTAATTCTTTAAAAAAAATGTACTTTGTAATTAAGACTGCTAACTTTAAAAAAATTGGAAAGGTATTTCGCGAACTAAATTGTGCCTTTTAATATTTTTTTTAAGAAATATCTTAATAATTAATTTAAATGCATCTCCAACAGAGCTGAATCGAATCAAGAACGAGGACATCATCAGTCTTCTGGTCACTATGGAAAACGGAGTGATGTCATTAAATCGCCAAATGTTCAACCACATCCGCACCAGCAACAGCCGCAGCATCATGTTATCTACGATACTCGGACTGGTAATATAACATCCGCCTTGAAAATTGAGCACAATCAAAATTCTACAGATGCCATGTTGCCACAACTTCACCAAATACACTACGACCACAATTTAACGCCAGGTGGCGGTCGGCAACACACGAAATCCCCGTACCACATGAACGAGTACACAAAATCGCCAGCAAGTATGCACCAGGCGATGCCCGGCCAGGATATCGACTATGAACACCACATAATCAAGGCACCGCAACGCTTCAATGATGACTTAAGGAATGATATTTACGGTGATAGGGAGTTGTACTCGCAGAAGTTCATACAACAACCGAAATATCCGTCACATATGGCACCCGGGGCGGCGGGCATGTCCTACGCAAATGCAGAACGTCGCACCCCCGACACATATGGCCGATCCAAGTCCGGTCAGACGAGACCGTTTTCGGATTACGAGGACATCTACAATCTTGGCCAGCATGCACAGTTACAGCATGGTCAAGTGGACATGGGCTCGTACCGTCGGCCCCTCAGTCCGCCCAGTTATGATACCACGAAACATGTTCCCCCGATGCCATCCCGTTACACCCCCAACCACCTCGAGGTACGTAATTTTCTCAACTCATTACAATTTCAGCAGGTGATCACTTCTGAGAATCCTTTATCGTCGCCTTTCAGAATGCCCCCCAGCACATCAATATGCGAGCACGTTCTCACCAGTCATCCGGAATGGTGCGACCCCACTCGGCCGACTTCCTTGAGTACGAAGCACGCGCAGAGGCTGCGGCGAATCTGAAGCCGGAGGGAGTGCGGGCGCCCCGTCCAAAGTCCAGTCTCGACATCAACCGGAATCTGGACAGCTACTACTACTCGGAAGCCAGTTACGCAGAGAAGATGCGACAGAGTGCTCTGTACCTCCAGAAGCCGCAGTTCCATCTATCGCAGTCCCAGAGCAGTAATAACGTGTACAAGGCACAGGACATGAGTCCCTATTCGCCAAGCGGTTCCAACACCCTCTCCCATGAGTCGCAGTTCGACAGGGCTAGACGAATCGAAATGATGAACGATAATATCAGCCAAGGTGCTCTCAGTGTGCCCCGTATCCATCGACCCAGCGGCAAGGGGTACGGCGGTAGTACTCAGCATCAGAAGGAACTGTTCCTGAGATCCGCTAGCGCCCGTCTGCCCCGGAAGGACGACGATTTGGCGATAAAGGATGGTGAACGGAAACGTGAAGAATCAATGAAACGTTTGCTTGAGTGGAAACAGCGGATGTTGCAATCGCCATTGACCCGAAAGAATGTCCAACAGAATAGTAGCAGCAGTTCCATCTCAAAGTTGGCCGCCAGTCAACAGCATCTCCTCTCGCCGCACGGAAGTGGCGGCATCCAGAGATCCCGGTCTGAGACGAACGCGAATGCTGCTGGTTACAATAGCTACTCGTCGGACGATGAAGGTAAGAATGTTTACCAAGTTTACCTAAAAGCTCTTTTTGATTTTTTTAATTCTGCATGTGCCTCTCTAACCGTTACGTATAATAAATTACTTTTCTTGTTATTGTTATTATTATTATTATAATTTTTTTAATTAAAAAGTCTAATTTGCAATTCAGGTTTAAGCATTTCCTACGAATGGTAATCAACAGCTAATTATAATTCATATCGCGATTCGTGAATTTCTTACGTATCTCAACGTCTTAAGGACTAACAACGACACCAACTACATATAAAGAAAAAGTCCCACAGTGATGAAAAAGGGCAATAAAATCCGTAAAGTAAACCTGTCATTTCCCTAAGTCCACTTTTCCGTTTCGACTTTCTTGCTCACTGCCAAATCAAAGTGGAAAATATTCTCTCCACATTTCGCCCCATTTTTTTTTCTTTCATCGTCGAAAAGAAATTGACTGACAGCCTCTTATCAGCAGTGCCTTTTCTTCTATTTACGGATGGCAAGAAAGGAGAATTCTAATATAGCTGCACTGCTGATTACATATTTATATTTTTTGTGTGGATTTTTCCTTTTGTTTTTTCACATCAAAGAGCTTTCCGAAATATATTGAATTTCAGTCATATTTCATAAAAAATGATACCCACTTTAAAGTATTAATGCAGCCTCTCAGAATCGAATGAATACATCAATCAAACCGGTCGAGTGAACGGAAGTTATATTAAAATTCTTGTGCTGAATGTCGCTTTTTCTATACTCATATCTATTTATAATAAATATGATATTAAAAGTGGTTGGCCGACGAATGCTGAGAATCAAAGAATCTTTGTGTTCAATTTTGGGTTTCTATAATGTCAAGGATACAAAAATAAATCCTTTTTTTTCACAGAACGTTTTATAAATATGAAGTTCTGAATAATAAATATTTATATATGTGCAATTAACTTTTAATACAATATCCGACAGTACGTTGAAAATAAAATTTTCCGTAGTAATAGCTGTCCAGATTCCGGTTGATGTCGAGATGGACACTGGACCGCACTTCTTACGGATGCAGTAATCTTTCCGTTTACTCGTAGTTCATTTACATGAAATGCCTAAATTTAACGTGCCGTATTTTTTCCACAGCCATAAAAGGTTTAAAAATGGGAAAATTAATTTTCCCCTTCACTGTGAACCCCTCTCCTGCTATGTCCTGACCAGTTAAAGCAATTTTGACGAACTTTTCGCCATTGGATATATCGTCTCCCAAACAAAGTTTTCGCCAACAAACCTCGACCCCTCCCCCCCCCCCCCCCCTCCCTTGCCTATAAACGAATTTCCCATACATATGGTTTTCAAAATAACAAATCGACGTTGGTCCTTTTAGATTTTTTTTTTTTTGAACTAGAATCTAGGATGGCCTACACGAGTTCAGTTTTCTAAAATGCTCTTAAAAACAGGATTGCGATTACCCGTCGTAGGACGGGTTTTAACTGATAACAAATATACTCCGAGAGGAAAAACATTTTTTTGAAATGAAAAAAACCCTTCATAAATAACGTTTTCAGAAAATGACACAAAAAAATAATTCAAGAAGTTTAAAAAATTAGAAGAAACCTAACAAAAACTACAATTTTGATGTATGTAAAAGTTATGAGAAATTATATTTTGAACACACTATGGCTTCAGAAATTTTTCCAAACGACTCACCGTTTTCGAAAAAATCGTAAAAAAAACTTTCTCATTTTTATGGGGAAATGATCAGAATCTTTCCTTTCAAGAACTTTGCTTTGCTATTTACGTGAAAATACTTTTATTAAATGTAGCACAACGACACATAGTTCAGAAATTCATTTCTAAAAAACACCCGAACTCGAATTTTTTCATGTAAAACCGTACGAACAGATTCAAATTTTGACAACTTTTGCTAAGCGATTTTATTCCGCAGTAGATGAAGAAAATTCGCACAACTAATGCGGTCCCTAGACGTACAATATTATTGTGCAATATATTGTGCAATATATATAGACGATGCAATGTTATTGTACAATAAATGATTTTACGTTTGATTTGTGAGCAGTCAACATGTCTCTAAATGACATTGAAGCTAGTTGTGTAGCCCTTGCACTGGCTGTGAACTTCAAAAAGAAGTTTGAAAAAAGCGCAGATGGTTGAAGGAGTGGTTAAAAAACAGAATGACTTAAAAATAAGCGAACCAATTGATTTTCTTCGCCATAGTTAGGTGTACTCTCTGCGATATTTCATACGATACTGAGCCAATATTGTGCAATATCGCGCTCAGACTATACAATAAAACTTTATTGTGCAATAAAAATCAAACCTTCAATATATTGCACAACCATTCAATATTACCCCTAGACGGTCAATATATTGCACAATATTGAAATATTGCACAATAGTATTGCACATCTAGGGGCCACTTAATTCTGAATAAAATTCGCGGAGAAATTCAAGAAAAAAATCGCAAGTGTAAACGGGCACTTATCAAATATTTGTATAATTTACTGAAATAAATGCTTAAACTTGAAATTTGCTTTAAAAATTTGTCATTCGTAATAATACTAAAATGTTATTTATTTTTATTAGAGCATTATTAAATTGGATTTTGGTGCTGTGTTTATGAAAATTTGTATGTACCAATTATATTTTTATTTTAATTATTTTTTTTTTATGATTTTAATTTATGAATGTGATATTATTTTTATTTAAGTTTTTATTTTATTTTTTATGTTTTTAATTTATTTAAATATAATAATGTACATACGAATTTTCGTATGTCTATTAATTATTTATTTATTACAAATATTTTTTTGTTCTGTACATTTTCTATTTCTTTAGCTGTAAATACTACTTGTAATCCGAAACGTCTTATGTACCAAAAAATAAATAAAACAAATTCAAATCTAGCATAAAAAGCCTTCCTGCCGAGCGCGCCAAAAGTTTTCCAATCCATTGTATATAAAATAATATTGGAGTATTTTTATACTCTATATATGCCATTTTTATCTATTTTACATATTTTAATACTTTATTTAATAAATTTATTCATTTATTACAAAATATTTTTAAAAAAAATATGTTCCGGATTTTACACAAAAAATGCTTTCAAAATCGCTACTAATGGAGTAGAGTTCTCTTCATTCCAATCAACACCGCACTATGTCACATTTTTTAAAGTGCATAAAATTACGCTAAGAGGAGTTGGATAGGTTGTTTAAGCCAAATATACACTTAATACAATTAGTTAAATAACACAAATCAGCAGATATATAACTAACACTTAATGTCTTTCTATTTTTATTTATTTGATTTTTTTGTTTTTGAACTTTAAACAAAGTTAAGTAGATAATCCAAGTATATTAGATTAAGATCACGTTAAATTCGATTACGATGCATGAAAATTGAAACTGGATTTGATTTGGTCGGAAAATTAGATGGAAATCTTTTAGTATAAAATGAAACGTCAACATTAAATAATTTAATATGGGCTATGGGTTAAATGTAAATAAAATTAAACACATTTATAAATCAATCTCGGTACAAATGAATCTCTTTTTGATTTATTAAGTAGGAAAGTATTTGAAATTGGTATTTGGTAATTAAAATGGACACTTTTCCTAAATTATATGAAAGTGAATTTGTTTGGGTTTTATTCTAACCAAAAAAAACAAATAAATTTTAGCCAGAAAGTTATCGTCTATAGAATATCCCGAAAGGAAATATAACAAAAAAAAACTCAAATCAATTAAATATTTTTTAAAACGCTCAGATTTAATATTTATTAAAATATTTTTGGAATTTTATTCAAAATGTTAGTTATGTTTTTTTTAATAATTGAGAATTCCTCACTTTTTTCTTGTCTTCTGAAAAGGTTTTTTAATTAGAGACTGGTTTGTTAAAAACAAAATTTATTGCGCTCAAAACTCACTAATATTGCGATGGACGCAAAAGGGCAAACAAAATCTGAAATTTTAACAAAAAAAATGGTGTTGATGATAACCCAATCGTACTTTGAAAAACAAATTTCTAGAACGGATCCTGGAACGGAATCTCAACGGGTTCTCAAAACCTTATATTGCCCTGAAAATCAAATATAAAAAACATGCATCCATTAACAATTGAACATCCGTGCTTTAAATTTTTTTCCAATTCTATGAATTTCTGGTCGTGGCGACCAATTTGCGACCTCTTGTGTTACTGAGGCTTTAATTTACCCAATACTGTTTAAAAAATTATTATAACAATTTTATTAGAAAATTTAGAATTAGTCAGCACTACCACGTTGACCTGTAAAGAAGTTTCAAAAAAGTTCCAATTTAAAATTTCGATCCTAACCCCTAGTTAACAATAGGCTAGTTGCTAGTTGAAGACAAAAATGTCCAACTAGTTGAATGCTAGTTGAATGCTAGTTGAAAAAGCTAGTTGTGTCCTAGTTACCGGCTACTGTCAACCAACAACCAGCAGATAGCAGTCAACATTTCGGTTTTGGTTACGCCCTGTTTCGGGCAAATATTAAAGATTCAGTTTCGGTCTGTTTCGGCTCAAAATTCGAGATTCAATCAGGCACTAGCAAATAGCTAAATGTCTACTGAGCATAAGACTGAAATATTTAGTAATATTAGATTAGAACTCACGCCCTTTTCATAAATTTTCTTCGCGCCGCTAAATGTAATACTGAATTTTTTGTCTTCATATTTTATTTATAGGCCCTATTCCAGAATCCGAAACGAATGGTTCGAATCGTAAACTCAATGTTGTTGTTGGTATAAAACACTAACAACAACATTGAGTTTACGATTCGAACCATTCGTATCGGATTCTGGAATAGGGCCTAATACTCAAACATCTATCGTGATAGTAAAAAAAAGTAATTTTGCCGCAAACATTTTTGTTTGATTTGAACAAAACGAGACTCAATTGTACCAAAATATTTTTCTCACATAATATAGACACTAAAAACTCATAACAGGCCTTTAATTTTGCAACGGGTTAAGGGTTTTAGTTAATCTTTGTTTATAAATTAAGCAAAATAATAAATTGCAAAGTCAAAAATTCATTTTAAATTATTTTTTTGATACAAAAAAAAACACTAGTGGCAATTTATTATTTTTTCCCAAAAATATTATTATAGTATTCATATAAATAAAAAATAAACATAAAAAAATACGTGATAAAAAATATTAAATCTCATTTTGTAAATGTATAATTTCGTCCAGATGGGCCAGAGTTTTCGCCGGCAGGAAGGTCATCTCCACCAACTCCCTCCTCCTCAAATATTATTGTTGTTGATACAACAAGTCAAATACAAATTAACAAAAGCCCCCCAAATATAAAAAGCCCAATAAATGTTAAAATAAAAAATTTAAGTACCTCCCTGCTTGAAAATCCATCATATGTGCCCGTTTACACACAAAAAACTTTGCATGAAAAACTTCGTGACGCCACGAAATTTAGCAATAGCGACTGTATTCAATCGCGTACATTGAAAGAATCAACAGAAAATCAACCAACGGATGATGAAAATCAAATCGTCGCTGCAAATGATTCTATCACAGAGGAAATTTCACAACTACAGGATTTAAAAAGTGACGTGACGACGACTAATGCTGTGACATCGCCTGCCGAAATTGAGGAATCCAACCGTGAATCCGAGATGCCCAAAAATGACGCAACGGATGACGACAGTATCGACGATGAAGACGATGATGATGACGATGATAAAACTTTTGAGTACACTGACGACGATTTAGATGAGGCTCTAGCAGAAGACGAAGTTGCTGAAATTCCCAAAGATAAAGACGTCAATGAGGCTAACGATGACGACTCTGAGCAGTTGTATGAAAACGAACCTGTAACACCGACCAATCATAACTCATCGGAAGGTCACTATTTACCAATGACTCCGAAACGTTCAGTTTTAAGTCCTACCGAGGGATTCATGATGGCCAGTGCTTGTACGGATAGTGGTATGGAGGAGAATCCCTACGTCGAAATGACGAAATACGTTGAAGATGAATCGAAATCGAACTATGAGATCGTTTGCATTGGTGCTACATTGAAACATGACTCTGAGCCAGTTTACATGGAATTGTCGCACGCCAATAAACTACGCGAGGAAGCCAACCTCGAAGAGATTGTAAATAATGGTAAAAGTACAATTAAGAAAAGTACACTGAAGAAACTCGACAGCACAATGAAGAAAAAGCCAAAGAAGAGTTCTGAACGCATTGCGAAGCGCAAGGATCTCCCGGATATCTTGAAAGCGTCACAAAGTACAATAATGGACAGTGATAGTTCAGACGCTGATGATGAATCCTCCAAGGATGTAAATAGTACAAAAATGCGATCTCGATCGAGATTCAGTCTGTCTGACACATTCCGTCCAGCTTCGTACTATTTGGGTGCTAGTACTCCACTTGCGAACTGCGCAGAAAGTTCTGATAGTGAAATTGTGTCGCCGCCACCAATCCCGTCGTCTCCGCCACCAATTGAAGAATTGAACACGGAGGAAATTTTCTCATCGGAAAACTATGATACCGTGAAAAGACGTGACAAATTAAATCTTTCTTTTGATCAAATCCCAAAGATTCACTCGAGCAACTCATCGCTAAGTCTAAATAAAACTGAAGGGCTGAAATCTAGCCGGCTTAGCCTACCGGATCAGTTCTCGAAGTTAAGAAACTTCAAGCCGCAGTCGTTGAAGACAAACGAAAGGACATTATCGGATTCAAACTATAGCTTCAACACCGATAATAGTTCGAATACATCGTCCGATTATGATTTGTACAACAAATTGAAAAACAGTTCGCCGTCATTCGCTGGAACCTTATACCAATCGAATAGTTCTCTTCCGCAAAAGTTTGGAAACACCGATAGCAGCGAAACAGATTCAGTAGAACTTCGCCACCGTCAAGGATCCGACTCGGAACTTGAGAAACAACGAAGTCGACGTCCACTTTCTGAAGAGTCGATCAGCGAAATCGAGTCTATGAGTGAACATTTCGAGGAAACACTGACGACAACCGAATTAGACTCCTATCTGAGCCGATTGCAGACCAGTGATTTGTATCTGTATCAAAATGCAGATGCTGGGTGGATAAATGAAGGGATAACAAACTTCATTAAACCACCGGAAGTGTTCCGCAATGACAACGACGAGCATTTTTATGGGAACATTAATTTTGTATCCTCTACGGATTCGCTGCAGAAGCTCGATCCAGATGTAGCGGCGGCAGCTGAAAAATTAGAAGCTATCAATCGAAAGGATGCTAAAAAAGTTGATTCTAAGGGCATTCTATCCCCATTAAAAGAACAAAACCTTTCGCTTCATGATGCACAATGTGAATCTGAAGATTTGATAAAAGCTGGCAACACTTCGCTAAATGTTGAACTTGCGAAAAGTGTAACACTATCCTCGGTCGACATGGATCAGACGAGTTTTTGCACTGCTTACGATCTGACGCACATTTCACCAATACATAGTCGTAACAATAGCAATATTTCCGATCAATCGGCGCCGTATTACTACGCAGATCTGGCAAGCCGAAACAATTCGAATTCCGATTTCACGGAAACGCTTAACAATCAACGGGATGTGAATTTAAAACGCACCGGAATCTCTCAGATTCACAATTTGATCCACAGTAAACGCAGTGAATTCGGTCCGTTAATGGTTGGTGGTTTGGGCACTGAATCTCGATCCCTGTCGGCTGAAATCCTTAATGTAACTGATAAAGATAAGGATATAAATAGTAAGAATTTGTATAAAATGAAACAAAATTTAGAGAAGAATATTTTCAAGGAATTAAGGTATAAGAAACTAAAGCAATCTTCAAATCTTGGTGGTGTAGTAGATACTGGATGCACTCCCTCAAATGTCTTACTAACCAAATCAGCGGTATCAAAGTTGACTAACAACTACAATTCACCGTCATCCACATCCGCATCGAAAACATCAAATCTAGATGCTGGCTTAATTGATAGTAGTAGTGTCTCAATAAACGATTCTAAACTTTCAGACCAATCGGCTGGCGAGCAGCTGTGGGAGGAAGACGCTCTCTGGCGTGAAAGTTTACGCGAGAGTTTACGGAGAGTATCGCAGCGACACGCTAGATCACTTGACGATCTCGATCGGATTAGCGAGTTGCCGGCGACGTCGACTTTGAAACGTGTCTATGAAGCGGATAAAGCGTGGAATATTGGCAACACTGGTACACTAGAATTGAAATCTAATCAAAAAGTCACGAAGCTAACCAGGGATGTAACATACGTAAATGACAATGTCTCCCCCCAAATACGTTCCTGCTTCAAATCCAGACGAAGTGAACCGATCACGTCGTACACCAGCAACAATGCAGGGGAAGAGGAATGGAACCCGGATAAAAACGAAAATGATGTCTATGTCCAATTAGCAGTCGATGATGATAACTCTTCGGATGTTTACGAGACCCTCCGATCCGATGGGGATTCTGCATATTCCCGTAAATCAATCGAAATCGATCGGGAAGTGATCCGACAATGGGACTCAATGTCTAGTGGGCTGATGAAAAGCACGGGAGGTACGACTAGTAACAAAATCGGCGATAACGGCAACAATAATATGGGGCCGGCTTTAATCAATCCTGTTGTTGAGCACATAGCGAGCACTGACGCAGATGCACAATCAGATTGCACCACCACAACCACAAGCCACGTATCAAATTCCTCAAAATCATATCGTGTTCCTTAAAACCAACTGAAATTGTCAAAATATTTTCAAAAAAAAAAAAAACACATACAATGTCAAGAACATTTCAAAGAAATTAAATAAAACATTCACAAAAATACAAAAAAAAACACAATTTACGAAAATTACAATCTGCTACGGGTCTACTAATTTTTTCTCATTAAAATGCATAATTCGGTAAGGATTTTTTATTTCTTGTTTTATTTTCTACATATTTTTTTTTATTTTATTTTAATTTAGTTATAATATTTTGTTTTATTGATTTACTCTAATTTTGTGCATTTTGTTTGATGTCCGATTTAATAATATTTTGACGAAAATTATTGGAATTTTGTACTTAAATAGCAAATGTTTGTTTTGTAAAAATATAAATAAATTCAAATTATAGTTATTGTATGATATTTGTTAAATTTTATTATCAAATGCTCATTTATACACGCTCATATTTGAAATTTTTGCGATTGAAATTTCCCGGGAATTTCTGAAAACTTGAAAACACTGCCATCAGTTTTTTTTAAACAGTGTCTAAAATTTAATTATGCTAAAAAAGTTGATTCTAAGAGTATTCTATCTCCATTGAAAGAACAAGACCTTTCGCTTAATGATGCACAATGTAAATCATAGTATCTAACTTTTATTACATTCCTTGATAGAATTTGTCTATGTGTTCTGTCAGTCACAGTCCTCTGGCCTATATACGGTTTAAAAAAGAAAGTTGAAACTTGTCTCCAAAATATAACACCTAAGCTGTGTTTAGCGTCAATTTTATATTCATTATTCACACACAGAGCTATGGTATACCGAATTCTTTGCACTTTTAGATACAGCCGAACAAATTTAGATGTTATTCCTTCTACAAAAGGTTTATTTTTTTTAGTTGTTTGGCTATGCGAATATAAACCTTTTATAGTAGTAGATCTAAAAATCGTGCAATGTGGTATTGAATTTAGCTAATGCAAGGTGTTTTAATCGAAAAAACAGATTTTCTTAAATCGAAATTAATATTTTACACATACCTAAAAAATCTGTTACCATGTGAGTTACCGGTGTACACACACTATTGTCATTACCGTCAGTTTCTCAAGTTCCATGGTTGAGTGCAGTCGCTCGTGCGGTACAAAGGGGTTTTTTTTTGTCCGTTATATTTTATTCGATTCGTTCGTTTTTGTCTGTATTGATCTTGTGTGCACTGGTGACTTACAAAGTACAGAAATGATTTTTGCGTTTTTTCCCAGTGTATACTAGCGGAGTAAGCGTTTTTTTGGCTGGTAGTCAACGTGTTAAGAGGCTATCGATCCATAAATTGCGCGACTGTAATTTTTGCAGTTTTTAAACCGTTTTTTAATATCGCCGTCACACTACCACAGACCACATTGCTCCCCCAACAGGTGTAACGTATTTTGTGGGCAGCCCTTGAGGTACTCTCCATAACTTAGGGTGTGTTCATAACATACGTCGCACTTTTTGTGTAGGAAATGGGAGGAGAGGAGTCTGTTTAGTGTGGCGGCGATACTAAAAGCCATATAAAAATGCATGTGATGAAAGGGGGAGGAAAAAAAATTAAAAGCCTGAAAATTAGCGTGATATATTTTATGGACAGCCCTTACTCAAATATGGTCTCATTTTCATAAACGTGTTTCGGAACACAAAAATTCGAACCATGCCAAAAATGTCCCTGCCCGATTTTTTATTTGCATATTCATTCTATAGGACAGTTTTATTATTACGCCATTTTCACTTACGCCACTGCGACATGCAACACCAAATCCGGGTGACGTGAAAAGGTCGACATATTATTTTAAAATATGTCATTAGATTTTTGATTGAAAAATAGAGGTCCCTAAAATTTTCAATTTTCTGTCGCCAAGAAATTTTTTTTTCATGACGGTTTTAATTTTCAGGACTTTAACAAAAATTATTTACGAGGGGGTGGGGTCTAAAATTTGTATTGTAGATACCTACAACTTTACTGTTCAGTAAAATTTTTGGAAACCACATCGATTTTTTTTGGAAACCACATCCATTTTTGGAAACCACATCCATTTTTGGAAACCACATACACTTTTAATGGAAGACTCACCAAAAATACTGCAGAGGATCATTCAAGCACATAACTTAGATAAAAATTAAAAATTTCTAAGAAAAAAGAAATTCTCGAAAATTCAAATTTAGACAAATGCATGACATAATGAGCTACCATAAAAAGAAAAACCGAAACAAGAGAATAAGAATCTACATTTTAACTGTTTAATAATAAAAAAATACCATAATAAGTAGTAAATAAATTCCAGATACCAAAATCATTGTTAAAATATTAAACACTTAAAATGGTAGAATTCGAATAAAATACATTTTTAAAGTAGGAAAAGAATTTTTTTTTAAATCCAACCGAAGTTGATTGTATTTCTTTGTAGCTTCAATTTCAGTTCGTAATGTGAGGAACATACCAAAAGTGAATTTAACCGTGAAACCAGAGCCATCAGATCCTGTCGATATTCATCAAAATCATAGACCGAATTCCTACTATTCATCCAACATTGATTCAAATTACATGTCCGATAGAAATTATTACCAATCGGAGGCGGACGTACACAACAACTACGATCCCAACGCCTACAAGGATAACAGAAGGCCCTACCATCCGCTACGAAAGAGCGGAAGTCGTGCAGAAATTGACCTTTTGGAAAGGGAGACCAGCAATCAAATTCGGGTAAGTTTCGAGGAATTGGGAAATTTAAATTCTATCACGAGTGAAACACAAAAAAAATAGAACTTTTAATTATGTTGAAATTTTATCAACCTTGTTTTTGTTTTTCAAGTTTTGATTGTTTTAAGTAGAGAATGATATTTTTTATATTATTATTTTTATTTGATTTTTTTCTGTTACCTTTTAATTTTATAATTTTCAACACGGCCACACACTAATTATTATGCAGAACTTGGACATGTCTGCTGGAGACCTTCTAAGTCGAACACATGAAGAGCTTGTTTTATTGTTGATACAATTAAGACGACAAAATAGCACCACAGCCAGAGCTATTGAGCAATGCTGCACTGATATACACGAAGTACAGGTTAATTTTTGCACAAAATTCAATTTAATTATTCGCTAGCCACCATTCGATAGATCATTGCTAAATAATGCTTTGCCAAATTATTTGAACATAGTTTGTAATATGAATATCCATATATTAAATGTCACACGCTATAGTAGCAATTACTTTTCAAAAGATTCAAGTCTCATTAATTGAAATTGCCATTAAGTATAGTGCCAGATAACATAATTTAATTTAAAACAAATTTTGATGTTACTTTGACATTAATTGTTTAATTTTATGCGGGGAATAAATTTGATTTAATTCTTTTGAATATTTATGATAGAATATCGTTTTCTCATTGATAAAAAAAAAATAAAAAAAAAATTTTTAAAAAAAGCTTTTATTAAAAAAAATGCACTAAAAAGAAAAAAATAATTTTCTGGACGCTGTGTATCACAAATATAAAAGCTTTTAAAAAGCGAGATAAATGTTTATTTTATTGTTTTATGCTTTATCTCGCTTTTTAAAAGCTTTTATATTTGTGATACACAGCGTCCAGAAAATTATTTTTTTCTTTTTAGTGCATTTTTTTTAATAAAAGCTTTTTTTAAAAATTTTTTTTTTATTTTTTTTTATTTTGTTCTTTTTAGTCTTCGAATATATAGCTTTACATTTGAGATGTCCTTACAGGCTTTTTAACTTGAGAATCGTATTCAGCGAACCCCAAAACCCGCAGAATATATTTTTTCCCGGAACAATTGAGAAAAAGGATAATCACGTTATCCTTACAGGACATTCCGTTATCCTTACAGACTTTTTAATGACAGATTCGGATTCAGCGATCCCAAAAACCCCAGAATAGATTTTTTTTCCGGAAAATTTGGAGAAAAGGATAATCACGTTATCCTTACAGGACCTTCCGTTATCCTTACAGACTTTTTAATGACAGATTCGGATTCAGCGACCCCAAAAACCCCCAGGATAGATTTTTTTCCGGAAAATTTGGAGAAAAGGATAATCACGTTATCCTTACAGGACCTTCCGTTATCCTTACTGACTTTTTAATGACAGATTCGGATTCAGCGACCCCAAAAACCCCCAGGATAGATTTTTTTTCCGGAAAATTTGGAGAAAAGGATAATCACGTTATCCTTACAGGACCTTCCGTTATCCTTACAGACTTTTTAATGACAGATTCGGATTCAGCGACCCCAAAAACCCCCAGAATAGATTTTTTTCCGGAAAATTTGGAGAAAAGGATAATCACGTTATCCTTACAGGACCTTCCGTTATACTTACAGACTTTTTAATGACAGATTCGGATTCAGCGACCCCAAAAACCCCCAGGATAGATTTTTTTTCCGGAAAATTTGGAGAAAAGGATAATCACGTTATCCTTACAGGACCTTCCGTTATCCTTACTGACTTTTTAATGACAGATTCGGATTCAGCGACGCCAAAAACCCCCAGGATAGATTTTTTTCCGGAAAATTTGGAGAAAAGGATAATCACGTTATCCTTACAGGACCTTCCGTTATCCTTATAAGGACGAAGTAGTGAAAATATTGTATTGTCATCGGACTTATATAAGTGTGCAAAATTTCAAGTCAATCGGACAAGTGGAAGTGGGTCAAAATTGGGTTGCAAGATTTGATCTGACAAACAGACAAACAGACAAACAGACAAACAAGATAGCGAGCTAAATAAAAGCTTTTAAAAAGGAATATATTTTTATTAAAATGGGATTTCATTTCTCTTGGACTTCCAGAAAAGCTTAATTATGAAAAAGTTAAAAAATAAATTTTTGCAACCATAAAATTGTCTTTTACACTGTCGAAAAAACGGAGTCAATCACGCACTGAAACGGAGTTTGAGGGAGTCCATCACCTATCGGAGAAAATCGAACTCCGGGCTAGGGAGTTCACAACAATTCCTTTTTTTTTCGAGAGTGTATAGAATTGTTAAAATTCTAAAAAAAATTATTCAAGATATTTGCAATTTTATTCACAATACGGCTTTCAACTTTTTCCTGTGTTGTTTTTTTATATATATATTAACCCTTTCATGCCCGACTTTTTCTCTTCAGTCAGAAATTTTTTTTTCTTCGACTGTTGTTCTGCAGTCCTAGAGATATACTATGTAAAATTTGAAATTTCCACTTTTGTATGAAAAACTTTTTTAAAAAGTTGCGTAAAAGCAACATCGGGCATGAAAGGTATACACCTTCAGTATGCCTCACCAATTTTTTTTATACAAAACATCTAGTTATATTCAAGTGAAATTAAATTATAATTTAATTCATCAAATATTAAACATTACACTTAAATATTTCCATGCATGTAGATTTTTTTTACGTAATTACTTACAGTTTTTCGTTCTGATTTTTTTTCAACAACACCAAAAATATAGCAAGCATTATAGCAATTAGTATTTTACAAAGTATCCATTAAAACTTCTATACTAAGCAAAAGCGGTTAGCAGAAGTGATTTTGGTACAATGCCGAGTGTAAAAGACTGAAGATTTGGTGTGTAAAAACTTAATCTAAAGAGTAAAAGCTTTATATCTAAAGCTTTTATACCCAATAAAAGCTGTGTGCACAAAAGCTGGCGATAAGTGTAAAGCTCGATCCAGACTACACGATGTACGGGGTACGAGGTTGGCACGTACCCCGAACATCGAGTGTTTGGATGGGAAATTTGCACATGGTTTCACCTAGTGAGTAAAATCAGAAGCTGTTTGATTATCCTCGTACGTGGTAACCGCGTACACGAATGAGCAAAACCCTGTGCAGTGTGGATGCAGTTCCATGTACGAGGAAACCAAAAACCTCGTATCTCGTACCCCGTACATCGTGTAGTCTGGATCGAGCTTAAGTGGTTGTCTATAAAATATGTCACACTTTTAGAGTGAGGTAGTGTGAAAGCTTTACTGACCTCCGCAACAAAAATAACTGAAAGCCTGACGAAGGGGAAGGAGGTGCGAAAAGACTAAAATAAGCGTGACGTATTCTATGAGCAGCCCCAAAGCACAAAAGCTCTGAATGAAGCTTATATTTACAAAAGCTCTGACACAAAAGCCACGAACAAAGCTTTTATGCACAAAAGCCACGAACAAAGCTTTTATGCACAAAAGCCACGAACAAAGCTTTTATGCACAAAAACACGGCCGCCAATATGCTAACCGCTGCCGCGTATCATCAACATAAAAATATATATTAACAAATAAATCTCCAAACATTTTCACTAAACACTTTACTAACTCTCACTTTAACAGAATCGTATACGAATTACTGATGGTCCAAGTCGTGCAGAAAGCATTTCACGTTTGGAATATCTAAAACAGCACCTTCTTGAACTCGAGAAACAGTATGAGAAAAGCAAACCACTGGTGAATTTGGTCGACAATATGGTGAAATTGGGTTCATTGTATCGAAGCAACGAAAATCAGAGGCAATTTTATGAGCCCGAATCGGTAACCTTGGATCGTCTTGAATTCAATCAGAAAATCCAAGAGCGCCGACTATTGCAAGAAGAACAAAAGCACTGGGATCGCTTGAGTCCCAATCACACCGAACTACAGGTAAGTCATTCTTGAGTGTTGAGCATGAATTTTCAAGTAATTCGGCGTAATTTACACACACACAAAATTAGTCAAAAGTCCGTCAACTGTATCAGCTTGATCAGCTTCTGCAGGAAGAGTCCGGTACATTGCAGAGTTTACAGCGAGATAAGGAAGATTTGGAAAGAGCGCTGGGTGGACTTCGGGCACGTCTTCAAGATACAAGTGGGCCGGCTGTTGTTCTTGAAGCTGCTAAGAAACAGCAGCACGCTCTTGAAAGAGAATTGTCTCGAGTCCATCAGCTCTTGGCAGAAAATTCAAAGGTAGACCAGGTGCCTAGTAGACGTTGGTTTCTTTCTTTTCTTAGTGCTATACGAGATTATCTTGGACAACATACAGTGGCAGATTGGTTATACTGGAATTCTTGTGTAGCCAGTAGTCACTGAGAAGATTTTTTTTATAATGAGTGCATTAGCGATCGTGGGAATTTTTGATGGAAATAATCACCCGTATTACGATTGTCCTGTCGTTTTCGACAAGAGTCGCCCCAAGTTAATGCCCTCATTATAAATCATCTTTGCACTTTGCAGATCAATTTCAATTGATCGCAGTGTCCAAGACGCTTTGTTTTCTTAACCTGAGTTTCGCACTGCATTCACTAACCTATGTTTATGTTTTTAACAACACATTCTCACCAAAATTCATCCAAACCATCCCAATTTTTCCATAATATTTAACTATTATTTTTCTTATAGAAATTGGAGCAAACAGTCGCTGGGAACGCACGTTTAGAACAAGAGCTGCTAGTCCTTCGGCAAAAACTGCAAGCATCTCGAGGATCGCGAGGATCCCAAGGTGCTTTGGGTGGAAGCCAAGGGGCAGGAGATAGCATTCAGTACGCTAGTAGTACAACAGCCGTACTTGAGTCAGAGTTAAGGCGCGTCCAGCAGCTAGTAGGCGACATGCAGCGGCAGAGACAGGAGTTAAGCCAAGCTGTGAAGCAACTTACGGAGAACTCCAACACGTTGTATCAGCAGCTAGGCACAAAAGATCAGCCACATGGTTCCTCATCGTCGCATATCAAAAAACGTCAGCACGCATCCTGCTGGACTGAAACTGATCTGGACACAATGTCCAGTGTTGATCACACCACAACCATTAACCATTCAGCCATGGATAACCACAATTTGGGAACTCCTCTCTATGTGGACACAGGATCAACGAATTCTAGTGCGAATCTCCTGAACTGTTCTACTTCGAGCAAGTTTAGTGACTATGATCCCAAGAATGGCCGAAACTATCGGTATTCGGAGTCTGATGGAATTGAATCAAGTGGAATGGAAAGCGATGATCTGTTGGAATCCAGCGCATTCGCAAATCTTACGAATCAGGAAAAGCAGGAGATCAAAACCGTGCGAATTGTGAAGCGTGAATCCGAAAGGCGACAGCGTGATCGTGAACGATCGACCAACATGAATACGACGACCTCTAGTCAAAATTTGGATCAGGTCGTAGAAGAGGAGAATCACAATCAAATCATCGATGATTACAACTTCATGCGGGCGACATCATTGCCACGATCGTACAATGAAACCTACGAAGCGATCAAACAGATCAAAGAACGAAAAAATCATTACCAGGAACATAATCAAAAATCACTGCCATTATCGAACACGAATTCGATGTTCGCAACCTCAAGTCCATCGATTCCTATGAAATATACAGAATACTATACGACCCAATCGAACGATCCCTATCCGGTTTCAATGACAGATCTCAACTATCATCAGCAATTATCCCCATCCACTAACATTAACTATTCGAAGCAAAACAAAGGTAGCAGTTATTCTAGCTACCTGGACACACCATCAACATCGGCCAGTGGCTGTAATACAGATTCTACTATCACCTCAAATAATGGTCTGAGACACAAAACGGATTCTGTCCAGAGTCTTACAAAATCGATAACCGATTTGAGTCCTGTATTCCAGAGTGAGGCTGCCCGGCAAATCATTATTGAAATGTCTGGAAGCGCATCCGAGGACAATAGCGAAAAAGTTCCTTTGGCTCATAAGCACAAACGAGCCGTTCCAAAAGAAAAACGGAGACACTACACCGCACCGAATAATGTTAATGTGAAAGCCATGCAGAATATTCAATCGGAGAATGACATGAATCGGAATGTGAGTACAGAATTAAATTTTAATTAAAATTACGCGAGATTAACGGGAAGGGGGGCGGGGGTTTGGAGACTTAAAGATTACTAAAACCGAACCAAGATTTTTTAATACCAAGATTTTTTAATACCAATATTTTGAAAAACAAAACATCTGTCACTCTGTAAGTCTGTCAGTCTGTCAGTCTGTTAGTCTGTTAATCTGCTTTTTTTACCATTATTGAAATATTTGCATTAAAAATTTAAAAAAAAATATGTTTTTGCGAATTCTGTGGAAACGGATGGTTTTTCGAAAAAAAAAACAACGAAAGAATTAAAGATATTAAAATTCTCTACATTTTTGCCTTTTACCGTAAATCAACAGCTTTTACCATTATCGAGGTATTTCAGATTTGGTAAATAAAATCATATTTTTTTTTTAAATATTTTATTCGCCGTGTTATAAATTGCGCATGAACATAGATTTTGTTTAAGAAAGTTGATAACTGATCTCCACTGAATTTCTACTATAAATTGAATATTTTTACAATAGAGTGAATATTTTGATTTTTTTTTCAGAATACAAACTGGCGAGCTCGAGATGACTTAGACATGGAAGTAGCTTTAAGGCCTAGAATTAATGCTCCCGATGTCGTACGATCGGCTCTAGGGCCACGTGAGAAAATATCGGAGACAACCATTGATAAATTACTTGCTGCACCCAGTAAAATCTTAATACCAGAAAGATATATTCCTGAACAGGTAAGATTTGAAAATCTTATTTTTCAAGCGACTTTCTTATAACACCACTTACAAAATTTTTAGACTCCAGAGCTCTCACCGGAGGAGAAAAAACGACGGCAAGAAAAAGTTGAAGCAATTAAGAAAATGCTATCCGAGGCACCAATAAATACGTCAAATGTAAATTAATAGAAATGAGGGGCTGTCCATTGAATACGTCACGCTTTTTTCGGTTTTCAGGACCCCCCCCCTCCCAACTCCCAAGGCTTCCTTTTCGTCAAGAATTTTCACGATATTTTTGTATGGAGTTTAGTACCGCTTATTTTATATAACGTATTTGACGGACAACCCCTAATAAAAAAAAATTATGGTTTTTTATCGAAATATTTTTTTTAAAACAGGACACAGTGAGTCAACCTCCAAGCAAACTAAACGCTGAAAAGAAACAACGAGAACATTTGCTCCAACTAAATCAAATCCTTGCCCAGCAAGTAATGCAAATGAGTAAAATTGTCGCAGGTAATTCAAGAAAATAAAAAAAAAATTATGAAAAATAAATAAAAACAAGCAAAACACCAACTGGAATAATTTTTCGCATGTGTACAAAGATTTTTGTGCAAGTTTTGTGCCATTTTTGCTATCTACTTTTCTTTTTTGGTATCTAATCGAATTTTAAATTACCCAAAAAAAAATGTTTTTTTTCAAGATGTACTTTTTAGCAATATTTTCTAAGCAATCATCAACAAACTCACACATTTATTCATTTGATTTCTAGATGAAAACTGAATTTCCTGTAATCTCGTTTAATGCATATCATTTTCATCAGACTGTCATTCATTCATATCAAAAGTCATATCAGAAAAAATCGTAAAAAAAAATATCGCGAATGAGCAATCATCGACATCAAATCATATCATTTTCATATCAAAATTCTTCACAATAAATCAATTATGGTTTTGTATTTGTCTTTTGTCAACTTTTTTCAATTGGTTTGTTTTCAAAAATAAAAAATTTGGCATTAAAAACTTTTTTTTGAATATTGGAAAATGATTTTTCTTTTCATATATTCAACTCTTTAAAAAAAATCGTTTGTGTTCCAACAAAAATATATATTAACGAATGTTGTTGTGTTTTTATTTTTAATTAAAATATTTTTTTTTTATTTTTCTTTGTTTTGTTTTCTTCCTACTTTTTGGTTGTTTATTTATTTGCTTGTGTTTGATCCTGCGTGTATAGGAAATCCTAGCCAGTCTAATCAAAAGTAGTTACGGAGTCTTCTAATGTGCTTGAACGGATGCCTATTTTAGAAAAAATAACTCGATTAATTTTGATTGATGCAAAAGAAACCTAAGGTTTGTACCAAATATTCATTTTATACTTTCTATCATTTTTATTTTTTATTATTGTATTTTATATTTGTTAAAAGTGTGGCTACTATAGCAGAAGAAAAAAATATCTGTTTTAAAAAAGAAATCTTTTTGTTTTGTATTTGTGTTGTTTTGCATTTTCAGCAAATCCATGAAATTGCACTTGGTAAGCAAAATCATACCCTCGCCTCACACAATAACCTTAGCTATTGATTTGCTCATTATGCACCTGGAAATTGGGAATGGAAAAAAATAATAGCAATTCCTTTGTTTTAAACCCTCGCTATCCAAATTTATTCCAAAATATCTAGTCAATAGTTAGTGTTAAGATAATTATCCCTATTAGCAAAACGTGAAGGGGAGACAGCATAGTCAGAACTTGGTAAAAAGTGGAGAAACACGGACAGAAACACTATAAAATGTGATTTTAATTATAGTTGTTGTTACTACTTAATGAATTTATACTTTTTATGGTATTATTATTGATTTTTTTTGACCAGGCGCTGTCTATGCTATCTTCTGTGATGCTTGACCACTAATTACCCACTTTTAAAACTCGAAAAATGTTAAACTTTTATAGTGTTTTCTATGCTTATTCCCAGATTTCTTAAATAGTCTCAAACCCATCTAAAGCGCTATTTGAAAACGAACCCTCATTTATCTACAAGTCAAAAATATTTAAAATTCAAAAAAAGTTTGTCTTAAGGTAGAAATAGACGCTGCGATGGTCGTACCGACTTGTGTTGGACCAATATCGGGCCGACGGTTGTATACAGCATACACACGATACGATTTACTTGCGATTTTGATCGAATAATCAGTTTTTACTAGCAAATATCACTCGAACAACACAGAACAGTTGTGAAATAATATCGTATCGACGGTCGCATTGCAGACCACAAACGATACAATCTGCCGCATGCGACCGCAGGTTTTGGCTCAGCGACGTACGACCGTGCGATATCGGGCCCAACCGTCATTTCGTGCACATACACTATACAATTATCGCATGCAACCGCAAATCGGCCTGACGATTGTACCGACCATCGCAGCGTCTATTTCTACCTTTAGACTATTGTATATTTTCGAATAAATAAATAAATCCTAAGGCGCCGTTTACATCTGACACCTTATTCCGCGAATTTTATTCTACAACACTAAGTTCATGTTTCACAACCGTGGAAAACCCTGGAACTGAAATTTTTTGATACAAAACCACCAGAATAAATTCAAATTTTGACAACTTTTGATAATTGAATTCGTTCTACGATAAAAAAATGAAATTCGCGGAAAAAATTCAAAAAAAAAATCGTGGAGAAATTCATGAACCAATCGCAAGTGTGTACGGGGCCTTGCTGTAGGTAGAATACCGGTTGTAATAAATTCAATTCCCCTTAAAACAGCTTGTAGAAAAATATCATTATTGATTTAGTTACATGTTTAATTTTTTTACAACATTTAAACCTGCAGAATCTGTTAAAAAATTCAACGTCCTAAATTTTGCAAACCCTCTTAAAATTAAAATTAAAATCATCGATTGCCCAACTAGAAATACAATTCATAGTTTTGCTCTAGAAAACTTATTTAGATGAAATTAATTCCATTTTTAAAACAGAGATTAAATAAATGTAAATCATGGTAAATTCGTGTGTCTTTTTAATTAGCGTCGACTGCGTAAGTCTAATCAAAATAAGAATTTAAAACTTAATCCCTAGGCGCTAAACCACTTAAATAATGTAAAAACTTTATAACATTTTAAAATTATTAATATAAAAAAATGTTAAAGGCTTTTCTAAAAAATGGGGAAAAAGTCACCACCCACCTTTCTTATCCTTTTATCATCTTTTTCCTAATCAAGGGCGGGACACCACAAGCATGCCTTTGAAATGTGCACGAAAATTCCAATGTCAATTGAATGGGATTTTCGTTCGTTTTTCAAAGCTCACGCTCACGACAGCCCGCCCCAGTGGAACCAATCTAAATCTAGCCTTCACATAATATAGACTAAATGAGAATAATTTCTGTAAAAATGGGAAAATATGACACTTGGAGTTTTATAACAACGATCCCCTAAAAATATTAGGTCTGTTAAAATCAGTTCCCTGTTCTGCATACTAAGCGAAGCACTTGCCCCCGCCCTTCTGGAATTGGCAATAAAATTTTAAAACTGTTAGGTCAATTTAGTGGTGTGTTTGACATTGCCATTTAAAAATTTTCGCCTGCGGCGCAATTTATTTTAATAACTTACCGTCTATGTGCATTTTTAAAATAAAAATGTCTATGGCGCAATTTTTGTTGCATATGGAAGAACTAAAAAACCTCATTTTATCTAGATAATCATAAACAAAGATTTGGATTTAGAGAAACCTTTCTTCCCTCTAATCTGTCTCTAAAAATTTTCAACCACACAGAAATGGGTTTTTATTATTAGTTTTTATAAAGAGAAGGTCAGGATTTATATCGGGCGCCGTTTTCTCTAGGCAGAACGTCTCAAAATCATAAACGAGATAAAAACAATTTCTTTGCATGTTTTTCCAAAAAATACAATTTACATTGTTTGATTCAAATTTTGACAAAAAAATTATAATAAACATTTTTTTTTTTGCTTTTGAATTGGCTTTTAATTGTAGTTTTTCTTTATTAAATTTCTCATTTATTTGCCATGGTTTACACGAAATTTCAAGTCTGTTTTAATTTAAAATTTCAAATCAAAGTTACAAGTAGGTGAAAAATATTTTAGAGAACCAGTTATATAGGCTGATCGATTACGCTTCAAATTCCATTCAAATATAGTAGGAAATCTACATATATATTCAAATGTTTAAGACATTTATTATTAAGTAACAAAAATACTAATTGATTTCATATTGAAATCCTACTTCAGATACTCCAGAGACATAAGAAAATCGAATTTTACCTTAAAAGTTTGAAGAACACCCAAAAAATTGAAACGATTATAAGATCAGAGGTGATTCTCTTAAAATATTCGATTATGTTTTAAAATTATGCAAATTTTATTTAAAATAAAATATTTTTATATTATTATTTTATTCCAGTTACCAATTTCTAATTCAATATTTTGTGTTATTGATTTAGAAAAAGCAATGGCTGCACTACCATCAAAAATAGCCGAAATAAGTCATAAAGCATCATTAGAGGATGATAATCCATCACCAACTGATCCACTGCCAATTTATCAACAAAGGGAAAATTATTTTACCTAAAATATTTACGAAAAGAAAATACATTGGAATTTCAATAACTATTAATTACATTAATTAAATGGTTTTTTATAAAAGTTTATATATATATAACACAAACTATTACAATAATCTATACTACATGTGAAACATGCAGAGTTAATTCAATATTTTTTTGAATTCGATGGCGCAAATATCATTTCAAATTTTTATAATTTTATCCGTCCATGAGAATTTTCTCTTTTAAGAATAAACGCATAAAATACTTCTGCAATAGACCATCAAAAATCAAATATTATTGATCAAAAAATATTTTTTCTTATCATTCTTTACTATATTTTGATGGAAATCACAAAAAAAATATCACACAAGGGAAAAAATATATTTTAACGCATATATCTGTGACAAAAACTCAAAACATCTTAAGTTGATTTTATCCGAAGCCAAAGTGAACTCCATTGGAATGCAAGTACAGATCATTTTGGCTTCGCCTGAAAATCGACGTAAAATGTTTTGGGTTTTTGCCACAGATATTATTTGCAGATTTGTGTATTTTTTATCCAAGAAATTAATTTTGCAGATTTGTGTATTTTTTATCTAAAAAGTTAATTTTTTACTTGCACAAAGTATTTTTTTTTTTAGTTTTCTAACAGCAAACCCAATTTATCCCAGAAAAGTGCATTTCTTTATCCAAATATAAGTAATATCTTTGATGGTTTCTTGGTAAGTTTTCTTACAATTGATTTTTCAAAGTTTTACATTACATTTTGTTCTACAAAAAATTACCCTTTGATCTGATTTTTAAAAAAATCATTGAAAATATTTTACCCTCAATAAAAAAAAACCCCAGAATTTAAAATTGCAAATGCAAACTAAATTATTGCAAACTAATGATGCACAATTTTATATGAGAAATGGTAAAACTATTACCAGATAGATAAAAAATTACTTACCATTTGTTCCATGTAGGTAACTATAATAAATTAATATATAAAGAAAACTTAAACTCTAGCGACAAATAACAAATAACTATTTACGATCAATAAAAATATATCAATTTTTAATCAAAATAAATTGTATTAAAATAGTGCATTTAAAATAAGTTTAAAAAAAAGTTAAATAATAAAATCAATCACCTAAAAATGGGCTTTACGAAATATTTTGGTGCTAAATGGCTTTTTTACAATTTTTATTGAATAAAAAGTTTTTTCTTATCAAAAAAGTTATTGACCGTTTATAAAATCTTTTAGGCAAATCTTGCAACGTTGTCAATTTTTTTTTTATTGGATATAATAAAAAATGTTTTTTTAATATTTCTATTAAACTATTAGGCACATACCAAATTTTAAGTAATCGACATGGTAATCGATTTGGTAATCTATCCACAAATCGTTGTCGATACCTCATTAATTTCATCAAACGTTATTGAACCCATTTTTCATGCACAATGAAACGAAAACATCATAATATCGCAAAAGCGAAACGATTATTGAACATATTATTTGTAATGCATATCAATTATAATAAACGACAACATGAGAATCATTAAAACTATCGAATAAAAATATTCAAAACGCATTTGAAGTGCGTATAAAACCTATTTGCAGTAGTAAAAGCAGTAAAATTATTTATTTATTTAAACAAAATTATAGAAAATGCTTGATTTATTGAAATTTGTTAAAATTAATCGCATAAATTGCGAAAAATTGGAAAGATAAATAAATAGAATTATTGAATACAATAACAGCTGAAGACTTCTTATCAACAAAGAAAAACTATTAATTAAATAAAAAAGGAATAAATATTTAAGGAAAACTTGACGAACTATTACAGGTCTATAAAATTACTATCAATTAAAAAAAAACATAATTAGATTGGATAGTATGAAGTTAAATATTAATTGATAACTAATTAAACATTGTTAATTGAAATTAAACTTAAAATAATTATTTATAAGAATAATTATTGACTAAATAATTGCAAAAGGTACATAATAATAAAGTTGAAAGGTAAATAAGAGTAATAACATTAGACTGATTAGGAAATTGTTTCGTTTTTACTTGAGATATCAATTTATAAAAATATATGTATCAAAAATATCTAAAAAAAAAATACCTGCTGGATTTTGAGTCAAAATTGTTGTAAAATTTGGAGTGAAAAGATGCTAGCCTTGTATTTTTTTATTAAGGAACACTTTTTCCCAAGTAAGATAACAATGATTTGAAAATTTTAAGTTTTAATTAGAAAAGTCTCAATTATGGCTAAATTGGTAAAAAAAATTAAAGATTTTTAGTCAATACTACGTCAATCTGATGTTTTTGTCAGATCAAATTGGATTTATTATACATCGAATTCAGCATTCGACATTTCAAACTCATTATTTGACAAATTCACAGTTTTTAAATTGAGAAATTTGGTTTTTCTTTAATAAAACAACTTTAAAGTGTAAACGGATTAAAAATACAGTGGAACCCCGGGCAGCAATCATGTATTCCGACGCGTCTCTGTCTTTCGACTTCGACGCAGCTTTTAACTCTTGACTTCGCCATATCAGCAGCTTCAAATTTCCTGGAGTGACCGTCAGAATCACGTTTCGATTGACGATTGTTACGATTCCGCAACATTTCAAGCTGCAGATATGGCGAAGTCAAGAGTTAAAAGATGCGTCGAAGTCGAAAGACAGAGACTCGTCGGAATACATGATTGGTGCCCCGGTTCGTTTTGTGAACACAATTCAAAGAC
This sequence comes from Chrysopilus asiliformis, assembly GCA_964034945.1. Taxonomy (NCBI): domain Eukaryota; kingdom Metazoa; phylum Arthropoda; class Insecta; order Diptera; family Rhagionidae; genus Chrysopilus; species Chrysopilus asiliformis. The sequence continues at coordinate 22,180,924 of OZ035961.1, read as the reverse complement.
GAATAAAGTTCACGAGGATTTACTCTTTCCATTGGTTTATGGCAATGCCTAAATAATTTTGAATTCGGAAAATCTGCTCAAAAATCAAATTTATCACATATAAAAAACTGCGAAAAAAAAGTCTAGGCGAATTTAATTTGTAAAATAATGGATTTAATAAAACCTCCAATTTGATCGCTAAATTATTTAGTCGATTTGAGGACTAAAAGTTTGTATTTGAATTAAAAACCCTGTATTGACATAAAAATTAAAAATTCCCCTGATTAAGCTTTTACCGAATAATATTTCAAATCATTTGAACTTGAGTTTACTTAAAAATCCCGAAAAACTTCTAGAGAATTCGAATATTTTTCATAAGTTTTCTATTATCCTTAAAATACGTTACGCCAATTGTCCTCTCTTCCTCTCATTCTGATTTTTCGTATTTTTTATCGGATTTATTACCGCCTTCCTCCCTAAATATGTCATGTATTTTATGGACAGCTCCTTAACTAAAAATCAGTGTTTACCTGGGCACCAATCATGTATTTCAAACTGCATATATGGCGAAGTCAAGAGTTAAAAGCTGCGTCGAAGTCGAAAGACAGAGACGCGTCGGAATACATGATTGGTGCCCTCTTATTGATGGTACACATAAAATTCCTGTTTTAACTCTTGCTCCTATTTGTTATATTAATAAGTAACGAAATGCGATTTGAAAATATGTTAAAAAATACAGCCATAAAACTGTTTAATGTTGACGTGCCATAAAAATTAATAAAAATCACCGAAAAAATGTCGCGGCAAACAAAAAAAACGTTATAATTCAGTTTTATATCCTGAAATGTATTATCTTCAAAAATTCAACTATGAGAACAATTTTGAAATAAATGTCAAATTATTGAAAGACAAATAATAAAAATATTGAACTTATATCAATTAAAAAAAGCAAACAAAAAAAATTAACAAATTATAACCGAAAATAGTGTTAATAACAAAATTTCATTTTCGATCTAAGATAGTCAATTAAACTTTGTCAATTTTTATCATTTAACCGTAAACAAAATTCTTTCATTATTTTCTTTTTTGTTGTTGATTTGTCTTAGTTTATTTTTAATACAGAAGAAATTATATTTTATACATAAAAAACAGTAAATTGTAAATAAACAAAATGTAAAACTAGAAAATTTATCCCCTTCGCAATAGCAGCTGCAAGAATCATATCAAATTAAGTTAATTTTTAACTATCTTACACTCGAAATTAGTTTAAAGAAATTTTATTTAATTTATTTACAAAACTATGATTATAATCACTTTATTTAGTTGTAAAGTAATGGAGCCCTATTTATTTTTTATGGTGCTATCAGAAATTGATTTAATATGTAAATTTTACTTGTAGTAATTTAGTTAAAATGTAAATAAAATGCAAAATAGAAAAACAAAACACATAGAATTAAATTAATTGCATAATTTTCTCCTAAAGTTGTTCAATTGTTTTTTTTTTTGAAAAATTACTTCAATGTTAAATGATTTGTTTTAATAATTTAGTTTTTAATGTAAGTCGTTTAGATTTAAGTTGAAAAATACTTCTTTCATTTCGATTAACAGGACGTAAGCTGAATTTGATATTTTGTATAATTTTAGACCGTAAGTTTATTAAGTAAAAAAACAAACACCATTAGCATAAGAAATTTAATTGAACATAAATAAAATTGATTGAATTATACATATTATAATTATTATTATATATAAAAAAATCTGTAAAGTTTTAAAAAGTTATGAAAAATGGTTAAAACAAATAAAATAAAAAAGTTAATTAACTAAAGTATTGTGGTTTAATTGCGTTATATTAGGCCCTATTCCAGAATCCGATACGAATGGTTCGAATCGTAAACTCAATGTTGTTGTTAGTGTTTTATACCAACAACAACATTGAGTTTACGATCCGAACCATTCGTATCGGATTCTGGAATAGGGCCTATTGATCTTTAAAGGAATACACCTTCTTCCAGCACAGAGGCGGATGTTGACAATCGACCCCCATGACAATTTAATGTCCAACCTTTATGGAGACCCTCTTTTTTTAACCAAAATTACCTTCATAGACAAATGGAAAAAAAACTTGTTTTATAAAATTCTATGACAAATACAAGAAAAAAGTTTACTATACGAAATTTGGAGCAACACAATATATTTTTTTAAAACATTTATTCTGTTTTAAAAAATCTTCTGGAAAATCTAAGACTTTGTGGAGCTGTAAAATATCACGGTGCTGCTTTTAAAGCTTACCTTTTAGAAGCTACCAGCGCGAAATTGAAGGGACAGACAGATTAACCACCGCTACTCTTCCTCTAAATGAGTGACGTTCTGCTCTTTTTGCGCACAATGATTTAATACATTTTTTTCTAAATAAATAAAGAATTCCTAGGGTGAGAAAATTGTAAAAACTATAGGGTGAAAAGTTTTTTTTAACTTCAAATAATTGAGTATCAACTAGAATCAGCATTTCCTAATTACGACTCATGAGATTTTTTTTTTGTCGTTCTCGAGAAGAAAAATCTCGAATTTCAAACAAATTTCTGCCTTTAACATAAAACTTAAGTTTTCCATGGGTTATTTGGCAAATAATGATAGAAAAGAATTTAAAAAAATTGAACTTCGGTTTGTAAATCCGTTCCTGAAGAGCGTTCATAAACCGAAGGGTTCACAAACTCAAGTTCCACAGCATCTAAATATCTCATTCGCTAATTCAAAAAAAACACTTTCACGCAAATTTGAGCTGAAAATTCACTTTTCGAAATACTTAATCGCGAAATTCTGAAAAAAAAACAAATGAGACCTATTATGGAATACAATCGCAATAGTAACCATCGGAATTTGTGTGTTTTCTACTAACAGCAAATAAAACAAAGGCTTCTAAGCGAATTAAGACGCATTTAAATTTAGTTTTTTATAGAATAATGTTTTAACTATTGAAACTTTAACTCGAAAAACCATTCAACCTACATAAGAGTTTGTAAAGTGGGCGCCGTACCCTGAATTTCTTGACTTTGTGGGCGCGGAGTGCATTTTACGATGTGGGTGGCATATATGGATTTACAGGATGAGGATATCTAAGATCTTTCTGATATTAAAATTTATTTTTGCAAAGATAAAGCAAAAATTGAAAAATTTCTGAAAATTACCAAGTAATAAACAAGTAATACAACCATTTATATTCCATTAGCGTCTTTGATACTTCTCAATGGCTCACATTAATCACGAATTTACATATTCTTTTACATATCTATATCTATGCGTCTACTCATAGATGCAATTCGTCACACAAAATCCTCAAACAAGATCATTGCCACTGACCAACCAAAGGAATTCCATGAGAAAATTCATTTTAAAAAAATTTATTTTCCTTTTTAATGCTCATGGAATTTTCTTACGAAGAAATGAAGATATTTTTCTGATGCCAATATCAAGGTTAAAAGGTGAATGCACCTTTTGGGTTGTAAATAAATGAAATAAAATATAAAAAAAATCACATTAAAAATTTCACGTATCGTATTCGTAGCATTCTCCAAATTGTCATTTAATATTCAAATTGTTTGTTTGATTTCTAAAAACTGGTTTCGATTTTAATTTTTTGTAGGCGAAACGCGATAAAATTGAGATAAGGCACTGACATATGCATAAGAATTATAGTAGGTTCTTTGAACCTAAGTAGATTCTATCAAGAAAGATGTTGATTTACTTAGGATGATGCACTTTCCACGCGATACTATTAAATCATTTAATTTTGGTACGTAATGTTATTTTTTCTTAAATATAAGTAACAAAGATTATTGCTTTTTACCAAACTTTATTACTGTTTTTGTTTTTGATCAGTAGTTATTTTATTACTCAAACAAAATGTAATTAAGGTGTCAATTAGCTTGTTCCCTGACAAAGAAGTAAATTCTGTAAATCTTTTTCGAGTATCTGACTAGCATACAAATGAGTGTCATAAAATTTTATTTTCTGAAATTTTATATAAAACACCTATACTGTTTATAACACAAAGGAAATTTGTGTCACTAGCGCTTTTTTCAACTCTGAATATTAAGTTCTTATGCGCAACATATTCAATACACAGCAGCTTATCTAATACGTCACGCTAATTTTCGCTTTTCAAACCTCTCTCCCAGGCTTTTACGAGAATTGAAAAGAGGAAAAGAGGAACAAGAGAAAAGGAAGAAGAGAAAGGGAAGAGAAGAGGAAGAGATGAGGAAGAGAAGAGGAAGAGAAGAGGAAGAGAAGAGGAAGAGAAGAGGAAGAGAAGAGGAAGAGAAGAGGAAGAGAAGAGGAATAGAAGAGGAAGAGAAGAGGAAGAGAAGAGGAAGAGAAATGAAAAGAAGATGAAGAGAAGATGAAGAGAAGATGAAGAGAAATGAAAAGAAGATGAAGAGAAGATGAAGAGAAGATGAAGAGAAGATGAAGAGAAGATGAAAATAAGATGAAAATAAGGTGAAAAGAAGAAGAAGGGAAGAAAAGAATTAGAGGTGAAGGAAAACGACTTTCTGATAGTCAATAAAAGTCGCTTCAGCAATTGCAGGGAAAAATTAAGGGAACGAGGCGCATACATTTTTATTGGGAAGAAATTTATTTGACACTCAATATATCGAATGGTAAAAACTCGATCAAAACCCTGCATTGGTTCAAGAAATAGCAGGGAAGGGGTTGCAGCGGAAGGGGATGGGTTAATTTTTAATTGTAGATATATGTCCGGAATAATATTTTTCAACTCAAAAAACTTCATCCTAATCGGTTAAACTGTTCAGAAATTATCCGGCTAAGGGTCCAAAGGATGGGAACTAGATCGAAATAACCTAATAAGTTCTAATAAGTTCACTGACACCCTATCTAACGAATTTCTAATTGCCATTTGGAAGTTTTACAAAAGTGGGACCCACCGGTAGGTTTCACGGTAATAAATTTGATAAAGTATAGCCAAAAACCCGAGATTTCGAAATCAATTGTAAAACACATCAATTGAGACTTTTTTATGAAACAAAGAAGCCATCTATAATTTTTCCATGTACGAAATATCAACCTAATAAGGTAGTAACATTGCCATAAAGTGCGGAACTGCTAAATAATCGATAAAGCAAACTACTTTGTGACAAGAATATTAAACATTATCACAGTAGGTACCCCCGCACCTGGTGCTTGAATATATTACACATCGCATTATTTTCAATAGCAAATATAATTAACTTTCCCACCCTTCGACGAGTGTGGGCTGAGGATTAGTCTTGAACCAGACTCAAAGGTTCACTTCGAAACGTGTCGCTCGTTCTTCGTCTATAATAACTGTACGTAACTTCTTTCCAACTTTCTTTGACGCATTCTTGTTGGAAAATGTTACTCTATCAAAATCTACTCAAGAAGTCTTCTAAGTTGTCCAATTCCATTCGTTCAGTGATCGTTTGATCGTTAGGGTTCATCTTTGGTATAAAAGTTGATAGTAGACCGATTTTCTGGTCATTTGCGTGGTGTTATCCAACTGTTAAAGATGGGTGGGTAGAAGTGTGGCTTTAAATGCGTTCAATTATTTTAGTTTGTTTAAAAAATTGTGATATTCCATTACATATTAGATGTAGTTCATGAGCATCGTTAAAAAATTTATGATCAAGATTCAGACGTGATTTTAACGGAACATTCGTATTATGGGTTCAAGGAACTTTTCTTCTTGTTTAAACCAAGTTCAAGAAAATTAACATTTACTGATCGTTATTTCGTGTGCATACTAACAAGTTTACCATAAAATCTGTTTCAATATGCAAAAAAAAAGTTTTTTAACGTTTACTTGATAAAAAAAAAGTGCACATGGTTTTTGTTTTTATTGTTTTATAAACTGTGATTTGAAATAAATATTTAAGCTAAGAACTCTTAGTTTTTACATATTTGTGGGGTTTTTTCTAAAAAATAAAACTATTTTATCCAAAGTTTTGAAAAATTTATTGTGAAACGTACAGACACATTATTTTGTTTTAAAATTTTTTTTTTGTGAAATATGTATTTCCTTAAATATTTCTTTAAAAATATATTACGCTTTAAATACAAATTCTTGAAATATTTCTTTTAAAATATATTATGCTTTAAATACAACTCAAAGTTCATTTGCCACTCATCCAGAAATAAAACTTCAAATCAAGTACAGTTAATTCTCGTTTAACGCGACTTCGGTCCAATGTGATTAATAAATTGAGTATTTTTCCGGCCAAATATAGTTGAAATTTGCAGAACGCGATTTTAAGAACACGATTTTTCTATGCTTTACTGCCGCAATATGCAAGATACGAAAAAAAGAAATATATCTAGAGAACTTTTTAGTCCGAAATTTAAGTCGACTGACTTTTTTACAGATCAAATTGACTATTTTGCATATCAAATTCAACATTTTACAAGTTAAATTCACCTAAAAATTATTTGACTGATTGTTCCTTTATAATGAATTGAGTTTTTTGTGAAAACTTTCAAAGCTTTGATTAAAAATATTCTTAATTTGTCACAATGTCTTGATATTTTCTAGCCTAGTAAATCTTCACAAGCATCAAATTCAGTACAAGGAAAAACTCCTAAAAAGATGGATTTATAAAATTTGATTTGCGGATTCACAAAATGATTACAAGTGTTTCTCAATTTAAATCGCCTTGATATACGACGCTCGTTCTTCATATTTTTTTACCAAATTTTTGAACCATGAAATGGTTAGTTCCTTCCAAATTTACCGTGCATAAAAGTTTTTCACATCTACTACTTTCACAATATTATACAAAGCTTTGAAATACGACGTTTCTATATACGACGCAAAATAACACAATTTGGCCCGTCCAAAAACGTCCTAAGTCGAGAGACGCTTAAATTTAAATACATATAAGAAATCCTAAATTTTAATCAAGTATTGTTGAAAAACAAAATTCAATAAATATTTTTTTCGTTCTAGGGAAGTTTTTGTTGGTTATCACGTTTTTGTGTTTAGGATTCGTTAGTACCTACGCTGAAGGTAAAATTTTTGTAACTCCCTGTCTCAAAAATATTTTTAAAAAAATATTTTTTCACGATATTTTAGAAAAACCCGCCAGGATAGTATGTTATTTCAGTAATTGGGCAATTTATCGGCCTGGAATTGGCAGATATGGAATTGAAGATGTTCCAGCTGAACTTTGCACACACCTGATTTATTCCTTTATTGGAATCGATGATAGTAATTGGCAAGTTTTAGTCATAGATCCGGAGGTAAAATCCAATTTCACAAACATAAATATTTTAAAAAATAATAATTTTTTTCATAGGTCGACATCGATCAAAATGGATTCAAAAATTTCACAGACCTGAAGAAGACTTACCCAAATTTGAAACTTCAGTTGGCTGTGGGTGGATGGGCTGAGGGTGGTAAGAAATACTCCCAAATGGTGGCACAAAAGAGTAGTCGTCAGATTTTCATCAAGAGCGTTATTGAATTTATGTATCGTTATAACTTTGATGGATTCGATTTGGATTGGGAATATCCCGGAGCTGCCGATCGAGGTGGAAGTTTCAGTGACAAAGACAAATTTTTATATTTTGTTGAGGAATTGCGACGCGCATTTGATAGAGAGGGCAAGGGATGGGAAATTACGATGGCTGTTCCGGTGGCGAAATTCAGACTGCAAGAGGGTTATCATGTCCCCGAATTGTGCAGGTAAACGAATCCCTAAAATTTTTAAATTAGTACAGTTGACCCTCGATTTATGAACTTAAATAATGCTGTTTCTTAATGCTGCACGGCGAGAAATAATAGGACAGATTCCTACAAAAAATAGGAAAATACAAGACAGCAAAATTTTTTAGTGATGACTTCCAAAAAAGGGTAATTCATGCCAAAAAATAGGAAATTTTCCCACAATTATAAGAATAACTCCCTATTTTTAGGGAATCGTTGCAAAAGAGTCCACTGTCTCGTAAATTCCTGTTTGGATTTGTCTCCGTGTTTGTTCATAAACCGAACTGTTTTTAGGGAAATTGATTTTTTTAAATTCAATTTCGAAACCAACAAAATTAATTGCAGCTAAAAATTAATTAAAACTTTCGTAGTTTACTTGACGCGATCCACGCTATGACCTACGATCTCCGAGGTAATTGGGCTGGATTTGCAGATGTCCACAGTCCACTTTACAAACGACCTCATGATCAATGGGCGTACGAGAAATTAAATGTCGTAAGTGTAGTTTTTTTTTAAATAGTATGGGTTTATCATATACAAAATTTGTATATTTTTTTCTATTTTCCTAGAATGACGGATTAGAGCTTTGGGAGGAAATGGGTTGCCCAGCAAATAAACTAGTTGTTGGTGTTCCTTTCTATGGTCGAACATTCACCCTGAGTGCCAGCAATAACAACTATGACCTTGGAACATATATCAACAAGGAGGCAGGAGGCGGTGCACCAGGGCCGTACACAAATGCTTCGGGTTTCATGGCTTACTATGAAATCTGCACAGAAACTCAGGATGAATCCAAGGGATGGACAGTGAAATGGGATTCTCATGGTTTTTGTCCCTACACTTACAAGGGAACGCAATGGATTGGGTACGAAGATCCGAAATCGTTGCAAATCAAAATGGATTTCATCAAAAAGAAGGGTTATGCTGGGGCTATGACTTGGGCCATCGATATGGATGACTTCAAAGGGTTATGCGGACCGGAAAATGCACTCATGAAAATTCTTTATTACAATATGGTTGACTATCGCGTTCCAGAACCAACGAAACCAACTACACCAAGGGTAAGATTTTTTTTGTAAAGTTTCCATATTTTTTTGCTCCCAATTTTGCCAATCGCTACTCTAGGAAATTTTTTTAACAAATTTTATATTAAGCTTGAAAAAGATAAAATTGAAAATAATATTTCGAAACAGTTTTAAGAAGAGGTGAACACAAAAACACTTAAACGTTCCAAAATCCGCCTTTTATTTCGGATGCCTTAATGAAGTTCAACTAAAACAGCCTTCAGGGTCGTTTATAAAAAACGTCACACATTTAGGAAGGAGGGAGAGGCACCCACTTGCAGTAGTGTGAGAAAAACGGAAAATCCGAAAAGGCTGAATTTGGCATAATATATTTTACAAACGGCCCATTTTTAAAAAAAAGTTGAATCAACTAACTTGAAATTTGTGCCTAAGCTTTTTGGCGATTTGCACAGGCTTTCATGCTGCCGAACCTTGCCCTCCCTATAGACGCTTAACGAATTTTATAGACATCTCCTTAAACAAAATTAAAATAAAGGCAAAACAAAATATTCTGACACATTGTGGATTTTTGCATTGACAATGCAAATGGTTTTCGACTGTGATTCAAATGAAATGAACATTTGTTTTGTTTTTTTAGCTTTGCCTTTATCAGTCGTGAAAGTTTTTTCTGTTAAACCTGAATTAGGTCCAGTGCAACTGTGGCCGAAACAAACATGAACCTTCACGGTGATAACACAGTGCCACAGTTGCACTGGACCTAATTCAGGTTTAACAGAAAAAACTTTCACGACTGATAAAGGCAAAGCTAAAAAAACAAAACAAATGTTCATTTCATTCTGACACATGTCCTGGCAACAATTATTTTAATAAATTCGGTCTGATAGATGACGTCCAATTTGACTCATCACACAGAATTGAGAAAAGAAACACAAGCTCGTTGTCCAACTCTGAATTATTTATAGATTTATTGTTATTTATAGAATTTACACCATTATAAATCGACCTTAAAATTTTTATTTATTGCTTTTGATGAGAACCGATTAAAAAAATTGTGTTAGAAGTTTTACTCTTGATTTATTTGCGTGTTTTTTTTTTTGCTATGAAATTTTTCATCTTAAAATGTTTGATGAAATGTTCTTAATTTCTACAAATTTGTTTATAGCCGGAGTGGGCCAAACCACCAGCCACGCCATCGGAACCAGAGAAGGATGTAGTGTTGCAACCAACCACTCGAAAACCAACAACAACCACTAAAAAGCCCTCAACTGAAATCCCATCGACACCTCGACCAACACCGCCACCCACCCCTTCAACCACACGTGTAAGTGCAATAAATCGTGATCTAATTTCGGGATCAAAACACAAACGTTAAAATCACAACAAAAATAAATTCGAGAAAAAAAAACTACCACTAGAATAAATAAACAAAATCCCATGAGATGAAAATTTGATTGATTCGATCAGTCATTAACTCATAGATGCCATTTAACCAATGCCAAAGATAAACTGTGATCACATCATGTGCTAAATTGACAAAAAAGTGACGATCTAATTATTTATTTTTTGCAGAAAACCACCACCATGCCACCTAAACCTCCATCGAATTTGATACCTGATCTACCGATCGACATTCCCAAGCCAGAGCCTGAACCCGACGATGTGCAGATCCCGGAAATTTCCTACCCCTACGATGAACTGCACCCGAAATGCAGCGATAGTGATGATTTTGTTCCTCATCCAGACTGCACCAAGTACTTCCGGTGTGATCATGGGAATCCAATCGAGTTCCATTGCAAAGAAGGCACCGCCTACCATACTGTAACTCATGTTTGTGACTGGATAGAAAATGTCGATCGCGTTCATTGCACGAAACTCAAGAAAAAATCACCTGAAGAAAATGAAGCTTAAAATTTAGAAATTTGATTTACTTTAGATTTAATTTTTCAAACATGATAAAAAAATTTATCCTAAATAAAAACAATTTTTTTTACAAAAAACTACAAACTTGAGTATTTTTTGCATGCATCTCAAGTGTTTACGATCGATCAAAGATATTTTCCCAACACAAAAAAAGTACAATTTGATCAATGGCCAATTTTAATGTTAGATGCGAAATTTTAACAAAATCGCGGTCAAAACCAGAGGTCAAAGGGCCCTTGGCAAGGGAGTTGTTCGCGTGGGCCTGGCCACCATTACTTTTACTATTTCAAGAACGATCGGTGTGTACTTCCGAATCTACGTAGCCAATACCCAAATCATTTATAAATATCGTAAATAAAATAAAAACGATCGCCGATTGATCTTGATCTTTTAGAAAAGAATAGTAAAAACGAAAAATCCGAAAAAAAACGCACACACGAACTCAAGTTGGTTGCTGCTATGAAAACCGCAAGAAAATCCGCAACTGTATAATAAATATTATTAATGAAATAAGAAACGTCGAAAAATTATTGTAACAATAATATTATTAATAATAGTATAAAAAATATGGGCCACTTGGCTGATAGAATTTTTCTGATTTTTACTATGAGAAATTGCTGTAGACACTGTCGTCGATTTTTCAAAACGAAAATTTATGCAGCTATGCTAGAGATAGAGATTACACAGTTGGTCAATTTATATCTATTTCATAATATTCGGCACATCATTCGGCTTTCATAATTCGTCGTTTTGGCAAAGCTATATTAAATTCAGCTAATATTCCTGAATATCCAATGGAAATCGGTAGTAACACATTCGGCGTTATAACGTCTTGTAAAAAATTGCAATTTTCAAATCTTCAAACCGAAGCTGAACTTCAAAACCAGGTATAAAATCATCTTGAAAGCTAGTCAATAAAAATCTGACTGACAATAGGGATATTCACACTTGTTGTAACTGGATATAGTCACATTATACAGTAACCCGCGGACTACAAATGAGAAAAATCCTTGATTTGTTGTGCAGTTACGAGGGTTTGCGCTTATCCGAATTACCGTTACACTTCAAAGGATTGTGTAATTATCCGAGAAGCAGTTATCTGGGGATTACTGTATTACAAATTGACAAATTTTAGTCACGAACAGAGATACAAACCAAAAGTTGTTTGAGGGTGGTTCGGTTTTAGTTTAAATGTGAATTGGATTTCTGGTTTTGGTTCCAAAAATTTCAAAAATTTGGTTCTGCTTTCAGTTTTGGTTCCTAACATTTCAAAACTTAGTTCTGGTTTCGGTTTTGGATTCTAAGATTTCAAAACTGAGTTCTGGTTTCGGTTTTGGATTCTAAAATTTCAAAAATTTGGTTCTGATTGCTATTTTGGTGTCAAAAATTCCAAAAATTTGGTTTTGGTTTCAGTTTCGGTTCCTAACATTTCAAAACTTAGTTCTGGTTTCGGTTTTGGATTCTAAAATTTCAAAAATTTGGTTCTGATTTCAGTTTTGGTTCCTAACATTTCAAAACTTAGTTCTGGTTGTGGTTTTGGTTTCAAAAATTCCAAAAATTTGGTTCTTGTTTAGGTTTTGGTTTCCAAAATTTTAAAAATTTCGTTTTGGTTCATTTAATTTTTAATGGTGTAGTGGTTTTGGTTCTCACACAAAACTTTTAGAGGCCATGTGGAAAGTTTTCTGTACTAGATTAACGTAAAAAAAGTGCTGGACTCTAAAGTTGGTCAAAAATATAAGAAAATATGAATTTTTCGATCCTGAAATTTCAAATTTGAACCGAACGAAACCATTTCGGTCCTTTTTGATTTGGTTACAATTGTTTTGAAAAACTGGTTCGGTACATTGGAAAACATACAAAAACATTTGAAAACTCGAAAACTAATGGAGATAGAGACTTGAATATAGGGCTTTCGGCAAACGGTAAACTACGCCCAAAAATGGGAATAGTCGTACTATCCCTCCTCTCCTCTCCCATACAAATGGGAAAGGTTTTTGCAATTTGCTCGAAAACGGTTCATTGTTTAAATACAATTTGTCAAACAAAATTGTTAAGACAAATTGTATTTAAAATATGATTTGATATAGCTCTTCCATATGCAGCAAAATCCCATCGAACCACTCCATCTCCCTCCATTACATAAATTATTTTTTTATACCCGTATGGTGAAACCAAAGGGTATATTAGATTTGCCTTACCGTTTGTAACGCCAAGATCCCGTCATCACACAAAAAAATGAATTACACCATTGTGTTTAGAATTATAAAAAAAGTTGAATTTAGCATGTCCGTCCGTCCGTCTGTCCGTCCGTCCGTCCGTCTGTCCGTCTGTCCGTCTGTCTGTGGCGCGGATTGTGGGCGCACGGATTGAGCTAGAGACTTGAAATTGTGCACAGATCCGTTTTTCGTAAAATGTGAGGCTAATGCTACATTTACACGAATGACAAATTTGTCATTTTTTTCTTGTCATTATGTTAATTCCCGTGTAAATGGCATAATTTTTGTAATTTTTTCTGTCAGAAAATGTCAATCTCTCATAAAAGAATGAACTTGTCCATTCTTTTATGCCAGATTGTCATTCGTGCAAACGCAATATTAGTTATGACAACTTTAGTATTCAACTTTTGTCATAACTAATATTGCTATAATATTGGTATAAAAGAATGGACAAGTTCATTCTTTTATGAGAGATTGACATTTTCTGACAGAAAAAATTACAAAAATTATGCCATTTACACGGGAATTAACATAATGACAAGAAAAAAATGACAAATTTGTCATTCGTGTAAACGTAGCATAAGTTCGTTAATGGGCAAAAATGGACCATTAGGGGGGTACCCCCCATACGAACGAAAACTTTTTTTTTTTGAACATCTCAAAAACAGTGAATTTTATCAAAAAAGTCCAAGAACAAAAGTTATTTAGGATATGATTCTACATAAAACTTCTATACATGAAAATCCGATTGAAATAAATTTTAAAAAATCTTATTGGAAAATTTGACTTCAAAGTGGAATTTTGATACAACTGTTCGCTGTTCACTTAAATCACCATACGGGGTTTCAATAATTGCCAGATTGGCAATTATAGCTTTTGTTATGTTTTTAATCAAAATTCGATATGTCCTCATATAGAGTATTTGACTATTGCCACTGGCAATCAAATTTTTTCTAATATTTTATTTTTATTAGGTCCTTGATTTTCGGTTGTCGAAAGAAGAAAGGATTTAATTTTTATAGAGCCATTAAATTTTTATTCGCAAGGCAACGTAAAACTTCTAATGCCTGCTCCACACTCTCCCCGAATTGCAGTCGAGCGATGTTGTATATTATGCTGCTTCTAATGCCTGGTCCACACTCTCCCCGAATTGCAGTCGAGCGATATTGTATATTATTTATAGCTGGATAAATATAATTTAAAAAAAGGGGCTTAACCTATCAGCCTAGGCTGTGATCGGAGGAGAGTGTAAAGCAAGCAGAAAACGAGTTACGATATCAAAGAGAAATATCAGGAAAAAAATAAATTTGAGTTTCAATCCGAAAACCATGCAAAAACTGAAAAAATTATCAAAAAGATCTACACACCAATAACGCTTATTAGCGATTTAAGCGATTTAAATTTAAATTAAAAACTCTAACAGCAAATTAAAAGTCGATAGAACTTTTACGAATCATTAGCATCTGAAATTGTAATCGATTACATCAACAAACCATTTGGAATTGACATATGGCCCAAAAATTTCATGAAAGCGTAAATGATTTAAAAAAAAACTTTGTTTCCAGATTCCGCACGACTAGAAAACCAGTCGTTCTATGTTGTGCCATCAAGGCCTCTATCACGAACGAAAAATTTAAATATTGTAGTGAAAAGTTTGGCGAATCTATTATTATCATTTCCCATCCTCAACTGTCGGCGATTGAGAGTTTTCGCGGTCACAAGGTAATATTGGTTTCCCTGTTACGAATTGGGATTAGACCGGGAGAGATCGACGGCGCGTTTAAAAATAAAAACTATACATTTTCAACGGGAGATTAAAAAGTCGGTTTTCTTTTCGTTCTGTTTTTTTTTTCTACTCGATTATTTCGAACATCATCATCATTTTTTCTCATTTTCTCCCTTTTTCCACATATTTTTTTTATTGTTTCGAATTGGTTATTCCTGAACAAAAAATAATTAGTTAAAAATCCGAAACGAATTGAATTCTATCGGCAATGCCTCTGGATACTTAACGAATTTTGCATTAAAATTACCTAAATTAATTCAATTAACAAATAATTATTCGTTTTAAAATCTTTTTTTCGTTTACTTTTATTTAGTGTTAAACGCGACGAAATTCTACTAAAATTATATATAACGGATAGAAAAAGTTTTGACGGTTTGATAGTGTGATAAAAAAAAATATATTCTCAATTTAGAAAATATGAGACGGCCTTCAGTGTGGGTCTTTTTGGGGCTAGTGCTCCTCGCCGTCTCCTTGCATGGTAGGTGTCATCATTTCCAACATAAAAATTGCACTTCCTTCCAAAAATAAATTCAAATGAATCATTAGGATCCGCGGTAAAAAATTGGGATAGGTCTAAGGACAAAAAAGATAGTGAAATAAATATTCGGAAAAATGATAAATAACTCGACTGGTCATCCAAATATAGCTGCTTTCATTCGGCATTTTATAATTTTTTTTTTTTTTTTATCTTCAAACGGTTTATAAATAGTTCAAAACCAAAGTGAATATGTTTGTAGTAGAAAAAAATTACAAATCAACAAATGAATTATTTTTTTCTCAACGAAATGACAATTAATTATCATCATGTAATTGTAATTAGTTGAATGCGACGATATATGAAATTCTTAATTATATAATATCGGAAACGAAATTATGCAATGCAAAATTTCTTTAAACAAGTATGTGTAATATTTAATTTTAGAAGTGAAAAAAAAATTCGGGGTTTTTTTTATATTCCTCGATGAGATCAAGAGAAGATTTCTGTGCGAAATATACAGTGGGGCATATTAAGTGACACCCGTGTTATTTGTGTGCGTAGAATGTGCTTTCGATATTTAACAAAAATGAAAACAGAAAAAAAAATAAAATAAAATACTTGTATGAATGTGAATGAAAATCTAGGAAAATTAACTGCGAAAAAGTCCTCTAAAGGTCGGTTAAAATGCGTTTCGATGGATAGAAAGCGGATTAAGGCCCGGCTAAGGATATTTTGATTGTGAAACTGTGAAAATCATCATCGATATGTGAAATGGATTAAAAATATCAACGCAAAAGGAGAAAGGAAACAATGCGAAAATATGTATTTCTTGTCGTACTCATTAGCTAAGTGGGCAATTAGCCAAAAATATAAAAATATGGTATTAATATGGACTACAGTGTGACAAGGACGACTAGAACAATATATGATCACTTCATTTCAGCAATGTAATATAACCCTGAACGGATTCTGTATTTGATCTACATATAATCATCGATTTGCACATTTAACCCCATTTGAAGCTTTTATCCTATAAAAAAATAATTCAAATTCACACATTTTACTAATCAAAATTGCATTCTAATAATTTTAACATAATAAAAATTTTTGTTTGTTCATATGTTTGTATGTCAGATCTTGTTAAATTTATTTGTTTTACCAAAATCTCAAAAATGTGAGATTTTCACTCATCTTTGGTTTGTTTAACAAAAAAAACTTAATTTTCAAACCCAAAAATCATGAAAACTTCGCTCAATAAATTTTTGATTTCAGTAGAAATCTTAGTATTGCAAGGTTTAATCCAATTAGAAAGAATTATTTAAAAAATTATTGCGAAATTTAACCCAATTAGAACAATTTTCGAAGAAAAAGTATCATAAGAATGCATTTCGTGTCATTTCATCCAATTCGATGTGTGCTAAAACTATATAAAATCGTATACAGTAAACTCTGTATAAGCCGGACTCGCTTGGGACCAGGAAATTTGTTCGGCTTATTCAGGTTTACCGATTACACAGGTTGATTTACCATGGAAAACAAAATCATGAAGCCTTGAAAGGTGTGCGGCTTAGAAAGGTTTCCGGTGTATCCAGGGTCCGGTTTATACAGGTTTCACTGTATAAATTTTCTCGTTTTATTGAAAACTAAATACCGAACACCTTCCAATATTAATAAAAAATACCTGACGTGAACAGTACATGACGACAAATTTAAAAAAATCAGTTTACATAAAAACATCAAATTTTTTTACGAAATCTGAAATATTCAATATCATTAAAATATATCGAATTATGGTAAAAGGCAAAAAATTAAAAATTCTTTTTTCATATTAAAAGTTAGCAAGCAATTCGCAAAATCTAATTTTTCACATTTTAATACAATATCTCCATAACGACAAAAGATAGCGGATGACAGTATAAACGAAATTTTTCTTACACATTCTTACACATTTCTCTTTCACTCATATCGAATTTTAGTGAAAATTTTATACCATTTAAATTTCCAACTTCCCATTCAAACCTTCATGAAAACGACGCGTCAAATCCGGAAATTCTTTAAATTGACGACGCGTCTAATTCAGCCATTCGTTAAATTTTTACCTGAAATTTTGCCAGTATGCTCTTAAAAAGTTGTTTAAAAAGATTTTATGAAAATTAAAAAGTGGCTTTTACTGCGATGTTCTCCCTTAATTGATTTTTTGCCTAAATCAGTGTTTCATAACCGGTGCTCCGCGAGCTTGTTACAAGTGCTCCGCGAAATTATGAAACCCAACTTCATATTTGTGTGAGCTCGGTTTCTCGACATTAATCAATATAAAAACTAAGAAACGCGCAGGACTTACTAATTTAGACGAAGAGTTGAGAGTAGCTATATCAAATATTAGACCTAATATCGCTGAAATCTGCAAAAACCGACAAGCTCTCTTCTGATCAAAAGCGCTCCCTGACTTCAAAAATGTTAAGAATCACTGATCTAAATTGTTGACTTTTGAAAAAAAAAATCTTTAGCATACAATTATTTTCTTCTTAAATGGCGGCGCTACAACTATATTCTAGTTTTGGCTGGATACTACAAAAGCATTATAACTTGTATTAAATTATAGAATTTACACTTAATTTCGAGGGTTTAATTAAATTTTTTCAAATATATTCGGATACAACAGTTATTTACTTTTACAATTTATTATTTTATAATTGTTAGCGACTGTCATTTAGGTTAAACTATGTTAATTAACTTCAAATATTAACGAAATTCTTGCTTTGATAACACTGTTTAACACGATTTTTAATACTTTGTTTTGGGTTTTGACTTGCCAATTTCAAATCAGAAATTTGTTTACATAAAAAAAATTTATTACTCAGACTAAGAATAAGACAGAGGTCTGATGTTAAATGCGTTTTTGAAAATCGGGTTTTAAAATTTTCCAGTTTTTTAGGTGCCTTAATGGGGCCTCATGCACTCAGAAAAATGGAGCCTAACTCGACGACCTACATACGGCGTAATTGGCCTCGGGCAGGAAAATTTAGCCTATGCGAAGCGCGCGTTCGCCTGCATGAGGGAAAGTAAAACTGTGTTGACCTGTGGTCGGAGAAATTCTGAAATTAAGCCACGAGCAGGTGAAGTAGGGCATTGGGAGCTGCACGAGTTGACCTTAGATAGGCATTTCGAGGATGTAATGTCATGTAATGGAAACCTCTGTCAGCCAGCTAGAGGTCAGAGTTAACCTGACAAAAAGTTGACCTGACATTTTTCTGAGTGTAGAAACTGAAAGATTTTTCGCGACTTTCTTAAAAACTGTGCGTTATATCGGAAAATTTATATAGATAAATAGTGTTTAGAATATGATTTTACATAGCTTTTCTGTACAATAAAATTCAATTGGACCAGTCTATTATACCTTATCCACACAAACGTGTCATTTTTTTCGAATTTTTCAATAATTGTGAATTTTATCGACGATGTTTTTCAACCAGGGTAAATATTTAAAAAGGTCATTGAATTAAACAAAATATAGATTTTCTAATGATAAAAATTTAACTTTTGGTATCCTTTTTGCAAATAAGTCACATTTGCATAAGTTAATGAACACAATTTAATTTAAAACGTCTATCTTTAAAAGTTTTTAAAACAAGAAAATATTCTAGATACCGATTACAGTGGAACCGCTGGGCGAATTAAAAACATCTCGTTATATAAAACATAACAAAAGCTATAATTGTCAATCTGGCAATTATTGAAAACCCGTATGGTGATTTAAGTGAATGGCGAACAGTTTTATCAAAATTCCACTATGAAGTCAAACTTTCCAATAAGATTTTTTAAAATTTGTTCCAATCGGATTTTGATGTATGGGAGTTTTATGTAGAATAATATCCTGTTCTTGCACTTTTTTGATAAGATGCACAGTTTTTGAGATATTCGCAAAAATCATTTTCGTTCGTATGGGGGGTAATGGTCCATTTTTGCCCATTAACGAACTTAGCCTCGCATTTTACGAAAAACGAATCTGCGCAAAATTTCAAGTCTCTAGCTCAATCCGTGCGCCTGCAATCCGCGCCACAGACAGACAGACAGACAGACAGACGGACGGACAGACAGACAGACGGACGGAAAATTCAATTTTTTTTATCATTCTAAACACACTGGTGTAATTCATTTTTGTGTGTGATGACGGGATCTTGGCGTTACAAACGGTAAAGCAAAGTTAATATACCCTTTGGTTTCACCATACGGGTATAAAAATGATCGAAAAAAAGTTAAAAACGTGCATTTAAACAGCAACAAAAAGTTTTTATTTCAAAACACCACAAAGCAAAAAAAGTTTTTTTGGAAAATCAAGACCCACTGATTGATACGAATTCTTTTAGAAAAGTGTTTAATCGTCCGTTACATTTGTTTATGACTTTTTTCATGAAATTTTATTATTTTGTCCAAATCAGCAAATGATTCCTCAGTTGTTTTGAAATATCAATTAAATCATTTGAAAAAAATCGTTATATGAAAAGCAAAACTCAAACAAATCAAGACGTAACGAAAATTCTTTTGTTTTATAAGGAAAATTTCGTTATAACGAATTTCTTTATATTTTTTTTTGTTTGATGTATGATAGTGTCTCACAGAACTAATAGTTGTCCGTATGTTCCATGTCAACATTTATAAAAAAAAGCCCAATATTTATCAAACTAGGGAGGTATGTTATATCGGGGGGTATACACTCCCAAAAATGTTTTAGGTTTCTTATCTCTATTTACATAATCTTTGATTCAACTATAATATTTGCGAATCTATTTTACTAATTTTTTCTGCATTTTAGCAAAAACTCAAATACAGAATCCGATAACACGTAACCGATGTGCAAACACTTAAATCTCAAATACTTTTACCTTAAAATATGAATATATTGTTTTTAAAATCTACATTGCTGTTTTAAATATGGTTGTCTCGTTTCAATTCTGTAGAATCGCAAGTCAGTGCCGAGGTAGGCCCAACAGAATCCGAATGTCGTCCGTATATTGAAAAAGCAATACACGAACTACAGACTAGCGAAACAGGTAAATATCACTGATTTGGAATATTGAAAATACTTTGGCTAAGCATTGTGTAGATGGCGATGACAGTCAAGAAGGTGAAAAACCGGATGATACGAGCACAGAGGATACAGGCGGAGGTACGACCGGAGAAAAAGGATCAGACGAAGATGGCGACAGCGACGATCAGAGTAAGGAAGTTGCTGGGACAGCGGAACAGTCAGTGGAGGCGGAGAATGACAATGACGACGATGATTCCCAGGAGGATGGAGAGAACAAGGACGAGGGTTCCGCTGACGTAGATGCTGATGGCGGTTCTGAAGAAGAAACCGCAGACGCCGACAAATCTGGAGAGGAGGCGGACGCAAAGTCCAGCGAACAGGACGACGATGATGACCAGAAATCCGGTGAAGATGAGCCGAAATCTGGCGAGGATCAAAAGGACGATGACGACCAATCGCAGGAGAAACCAGACGATCAGGATGACGACGATGACGATGAAGAGAAGGAAAACACAACTGAGGAAGAGGGAAAATCTGGTGAGGCTGAAGACGAGAAATCCGGAGAGGCAGCCGACGATGACGATGAAAATAACAAAGAAGCGGGAACAGCTACGGATGACGATGATGATGACGATAGTAAACAAGCGGAAGCAGCTTCTGATGACGACGATGGGGATAGTAAGGAAGCGGAACCAGCTTCTGATGACGACGATGGGGATAGTAAGGAAGCGGAAGCAGCTTCTGATGACGACGATAGCGAAGAGACTAAAGAAGGGGGCCAACAAGGGGATGATCAGGATTCTGGCGAAGACGATCAAAAGACCGAAGAAATAGCCGCCGACGATACCGAAGAGGACGACCAATCTAAAGAAGATGGAAAAACAGCTGAAAGTGGCGAAGATAAGGACGATTCCGACGGCAAGGACTCAGGCGAACATGATGAGGGCACCAAAGAGAAGGACGATGACGACTCTAAGGAAGCTGAAGAACCGGTAGTCCAATCTAGAACGAAACGTAGTTTGGGCGAGCAGCCAAAGTCTGATGACGATGATGACGACGATGATGATGATGGCAAGGACGATGGAAAAGATAGTAAGGAAAATGACAAGGACGATGCCGATAGTGGAGAAGATAAAAAGGACGATAAGGACGATGATGGAGACGATGACGAAGACGATGATGAGGAAAGTGGAGAGGAAAAATCGTCAGAAACGCGCCCGATGGATGATCTCTTACTGGTAAGTAACCTATGTTTTTACTATTTCGGTATTTTTATTAAAAAGCGCCTCAAAAAACCAGAGAAAATTATGAATTATGAATGCTATGCCATAAAGTTTCAGCATTGTATTCATTTAAATATGACTAGAAGCTCTGTAAGACAGAAGTAGAGTTTTTGACAAAAAAAAATCTTCAGTAGTGCAAACCGAAACAATATCCTGTTAAAATTACAGAAGATAGCAGAAAAGGGATCAACGCGAAGGGGTTCATAGTTTAGAAAAAATATCGAAAAATAAAATATCTGTTAAAAACCATATCTAAAAAACAAGGATTTTCAAGCAGAATCGTAAGCAACACAAGAGGTCATAAAGTGAGCGTCGAAACCTAAATTCGTATTGATTCTTTGACTTTCTGGCCCCTGCGTCCATTTTATGACCTCTCGTGATACTAAATATAGGATTTACGGGAAAAGACATATTATTAGCCAATAATTTGAAAATCTTTTTGTATAACTTAAATAAAAAACGCTTTTAAAGTTAAAAATAATATTACAGACAAACTATGAGTCCCAGCGACAAGCGATTTCCGAATATGTTCACGCGATACGTCAATTCAATGTTCTCCCTACTTCTTAGTCCCGCATCTGCTATTTCCTTAACCGTTAGATCCTATTGGAATTTCTCGGCTTATAAGGTCTGCAAAAACAACAAAATTATATTATTTTTGCGGATGTTTTCACATCCAAACTTCCCCCCAACAGGTCGGACATGTCTGCCCTGAAAACCCATCAGGAGCCTGTTTCTGTTATGGAAAGCTGGCTCACCGTCATCAGAGCCCGCCCCGCCAGCCGTTAGAGTTAGAGCCATTTTGACACGGTTTTCGTCATGGGGTAAATCGTCGCCCAAGCAAAATTTTCGCCCACAAATATCGATCCCACCTGTAAACAAATTTTCCATACATAGGTACTGTTTTCAGAAGTAACAAATAGACGTTGGTTTTCTCGAGTTTTTCTTTATCTAGAATCTAGGATTGCGCTACACTTCACAAGTACAACTTTTTGCCCACTCACAAGTTTAACTTATAGCTCTAGTTTTTAGTCTTCATAGTCTTCATAGCCAACGTCGAATAAAACTATTTATCATAATAAAAAAAAACTTTGTTGGAAATTAAAAAAAAACACAAATAAAAAACAATTTTTAAATGCTGATTACATTTTATTGTTTCGCAGGAAGTTGAAATCCCGGACAATCTCCGTGATCGTCAGTATATTAATGAAATTCTGCGTCTTGATAATGAATTCGAGGGCAAAGAAAGCGCCATCGAGAATGTCTCAGAAATTATCCTTCGCGATCTGAAGAGAATTTACGAAAACGCCATCAAACCCCTGGAAGGCATGTACAAATATCGTGATTTAAGCAATCGTCACTTCGGAGATCCGGAAATTTTCTCAAAGCCATTGGTGTTGTTTATGGGGCCATGGAGCGGTGGAAAATCAACAATCATTAACTATTTAACGGACAATGAATACACACTCAATTCATTGAGATCTGGTAAGAAAATTTTTGAGACTTTTTAAAAAGAAATTTAATATCGGCTTTTTAGAGGATTTTCCATAATATAACTTAAATTTGTGTCAAATAACATTCCGCAAATATTTCAAAATATTTGCCTGATTTAAATATTTATCTCGAAAATATTTTACGATATTAAATATAATATTTTAAAATATTCCTATTGTCTAATATTCCTAATGAGAGGTCTTTTAACTTCTGCCATCGTATAAAATATTGTTTTTCTAAAAAAGTATTTTTTTTCCTAAAATAAAAAAAAAATCGAAGGTAATATTACGCTTTGTGTTTATTTTAGGCGCAGAACCATCGCCCGCCTACTTTAATATTTTGATGCATGGTGAGGTGCCAGAGGTTCTAGATGGCACACAATTGGCAGCTGATTGGACTTTCTCTGGACTACAAAAATTCGGCCAAGGTCTTGAAGATCGTCTTCGTGGTCTTAAACTTCCAAACAAGCTGTTAGAAAAGGTTTAAATTTTTACTTTCTAAATTCTTTATCCCAGTTTTCTAACAAAATCACACAGCCTCATACATCCGTTCCATTTTCATACATTTGGTTCATCAGTTAAGAAACTGACAAGAATTCCAAAAAAAAAAAAATTCAATGAGCAAGGTCTTGAAATTTTTGCACATAAATAAGATTAGAGAAAAAGAAGAAAACTTTAAGATCGAATAAATATCTTAATTATATTTATTACACGTTCTTGGTGTATTTCTCTCGGGCTAATTCACAAAATTAGAGATAAAAAAACTTGAAATTAAAGAATCTGAACACAAAGTTTCTAAAATGAAAAAAATAGGTGACGTGGCCAATACGATTTGCCTAATAGACAGAAAAAAAACGTCATTGGTGCGAATTTGACGATTATTTTTAGAAAGACTCTGATTCTATATATAAACATTCAGCAGATATTAGTGTGCATCCGAAACATTTGATTTGGTCACACGACTAATTCAGACCATCCAGATAAACTGTATGCGTTGTAAAACTTACCAAAAAAAAATATCATTGAATATAAACAGAATTTGGGAAATTCTTTCGATACATTAGCATTTTGATATGAAAATCTATACAAATTATGTTTTTTTAATTACAGGTAAATATAGTGGAGATACCTGGTATTCTAGAAGTACGCAAGCAAGTCTCACGTCTATTCCCCTTCAATGATGCTTGCCAATGGTTCATTGATCGTGCCGATATCATCTTTTTAATTTATGATCCTGCAAAATTGGACGTTGGACCCGAAACCGAAGCCATCCTTGATCAGCTGAAAGGACGCGAATATCAAACTCGTATAGTTTTAAATAAGGCCGACTCAGTTAAGCCAGAGGAATTATTACGTGTCCAGGGTGCTCTCATTTGGAATATTTCACCATTGATGTCATCAGCCCAGCCACCCGTTATGTATACGACTTCTCTGTGGTCCCATCCCTACGAGACCAGTTCACCAGTACGTTTGCTACAAGCCCAAGAGCGCGCATTCCTCAAGGATCTTCGAACCGCTATTGATAAACGTATCGAAAATAAAATAGCAAGTGCGCGTCGTTTTGCAGTGAGTATATTCGAAATTTTATTACAACGACAAAAAAATCAGTCTCAAAACCTATCCCCAATTAATTAAAAAAAAAAAGTTGCAAATGGCGGGATATTGGATTATTTATTATGAAAAAAGAGAAAATATTTATGAAATTCTATCTAAGAAACATAAGAAAAGCTACAATTTGCATTTAAATCCATTTGAATGAGAGAAAAGGGAAAGAGACGTCCGATTGGATTTTATGTATAGATAAGTTATGTAAAATCCTATTCTAAACACATTTCACCTTAATAAATTTTTCAATACGAGGAAACGTTTTCGAGAAAATTGCAAAAGACTGTTTCGTTTTTTTGGGTCCGATTTTGCACGTTCAATAACTTAGCACGGTCATTTACGAGAAATGTTGCAATACAAAATTTCAAAACTTATTGTGTCCTTTCAAAAGTTAAGTTACGGACGGAGAGACGGACAGACAGAGAAATAGACGGACAGACAAACGGTATACTATATCTAATATAGAGTATAAAAATGTTTACTTCAAAAAAATTGCTTCAAATTTATAAAAATCACGTCGACTCTAATTAATATTTATGAATCTATTTTGAATAATTAAAAGCAACTCCAAATTTTTTTCTAGCAAATTGAACTTACAACAATTTGAAAGTCGTCAAAAATCTAATTAAATTCTCTTTCAATTTAAGGTTCGCGTACGTAACCACGCCAAAATGGTGGACTGCTATTTAACAACATACTACAACCATAAAACATTGTTTGCCAACAAGAAACGCATTTCAGATGAAATTATTGAACATCCAGAAAACTACCACATCTACGAAGGCCTATCAACTCTGACCAACATCTCACGCTACGATCTACCGGATCCGGAAACCTATCGGGATTTCTTCCGTCTGAATCCGTTGTATGAGTTCAAAAAACTTCAGGAGACTTGCACATATTTCCGTGGATGTCCAATTAACAAATTGGATGTAGCCATTGCTTACGATTTACCGGAATTGGTCGGCAAATATAAGAAAATGGCCGATGCGGCACTAGCAAATGTCGATTCGACTGACTCAACCAAAGGCAATAGTTGAGACTTAAGCCATTCAACGTGTTTATTATTTTCATTGAAATAATAAATAAATTAGAAAACAACAATCAAATATTTATTAATTACTGCATCAATGAAATCATTTCAATTTAATTATTGAAGAAAAAAACATGCACTCAAAAAATTAATCAAATCCTTAATTAACACGTTCGAAATGCAAAATGATAATGATAAAATTAAAATAATTAAAATTTATTAAATTGTGTGATTGTATAAAACAAAACGAAGTGAGAGTGAGATACTTCTAGTATAGATTTGACTTTAAAAAAATTAAATTAAATCAAAAATTCGGGAAAAAAAACCTTATGAAACAAACTCGAGTTTCATAATTTTTTTTTAGATAGTGCAGGTCAATTTTTTAGATGTTTCATCAAAAATCTAACTCTTTTAGCAACTCATTCTGCACACGAACTTAGAAAAACAAACTTTCGGCTTTCTTAACATTTTTCCCAGACTAAAATAAAAATATTTTCCGAAGCGCACAATTTTTTGACAAGAATTTAAAGCAATTTTTTCCCTATAAGCCGTACATTTAATTATATCTCATCTCCTATCACTTATAATCGCATTTATTGAGTTCTTTTAATACGATTCTATTTCTTTCTTTAATTTACACAAAAAATGATTTCAGAGCTTTGCCTAATGTTTGTCCCCTCGTCTTTGATTTTCATTAGACTTTGCTTTGAAATTCTTAAATGTTTTTTTTTTTATGTTTCTCAAAGATCCCTTTTAACTTTCTCATATTTTTATTAAAATACTTATTTACACATATTATTCACAATAATCATATTTATAAAGAAATATCCCATAAATTTCTTCTTGCATCATTGATAAGAAATAAACGATTATTGATTTAAAAGAAGGAAAATATTTTAGTTAATCATTGTAGTATTTGCACTCATCTAATTGTTTCTAAGGTAGCTAGGTAGGTAAAATAAAATCAGGAGACTTCACAATGTTGCGGATTTATTTATGTATATAAATGTATATAAAACAATATATACATTATTATATCTAAAAAAACAATGTTTATTTAAAGAACTGTTGTGTTCGTTGTTGTTCAAACAATTTGTTTAAAACGATTAAAATATCCTCTTTTTTTGGTTGTATGATAAATAATTACTATAAAATTATAATTTAAATCGTTATAATTATGAATATGCTTTGTACATCTTATTTGAACTGAATATAAGAGAACTAAAATTTAATAAAACGTTAAAAGATACCAAAAAAATTTAATTGTTTTATTTTATTTTACGAATGCGAAACGGCAATTAGAGCAGTTGATTGTGATTTTCCTTAAAGTATTTTGATTTTTGATTTTTTTCAAAACACTAGATAGTTTTTGAGAAAACTTGACCGTATCTAAAGAATCTGTCATTATTTAATGTAGAAACAATATACACTTTATCACGGTTATAACGGGCCTCATGGGGGAGTAAAAATTCGTACGTTATAACAATAATCCTTTCTAGAAGCACGATTTACAAACATTAAGAAATGGTTCTCGGGAGTTTAGATTGGGTACCTTATCTCAAAAAGTATACCTGTGACTGCCAAACTACTGCCAGATTCGGATTCAGTGACCCCAAATTACCCAGAAAATACTCTTATTTCGTGTTCACCAGAATGACACCCCGATTCTGATAGTCGTATCATTTTCGAAAAGAGCTTTTTTACGCCGTTTGCGCGAACGAAACTTAGCAACTTATGTACACCTTGAATTATTTAAGTCCCAGAATTTCTACAGTTTCAGTAGATTAAGCACAACTTAGTTTTTTAAGAACAGTGCGTCCCAACAAGTCTCATGCTCGTCTGTACCAAAGGAAGTTAACAATTAGGGCCAAAATTATGTTATTTAAGTCTCAGAATTTCTATAATTTAAGTATTTAGGCGAAGCACAAGTTATTTTTTTAAGGATAGTTGGTGCAAACGGGCCCTAATCATTCAACAAATGGATTGAATAAAACAAACTTCAAACTTTGCCCGATTCTAGAGCATTTACATTTTATTAAAACCCAACTTTCTACTGCTTATAAAAAAACAATTTTATGTAAACAAAAGTCAACATTTATTTTGCAATAACCTGTTCTTGCTATAATTCTTTTTCCAATTTTTGTTTAAAGTCATCTGCACTAATCAACGCCTTTTTTATGGTTTCATTATCCTCGGGCTTTGTTAGAACAATCGCCACATATCCATCACCCTCCACTTTTAGCAGATCAACGTTGGTTACGATGCGCTCATTAACTTCCAATAATTTGCCTGGGACACAACTTGGGATTTTGTGCGCTGATCCATCGGAGCAAGTGATCAACGCAAGCGCTGAGTCCTCCTGTAAAATCATTCCGCCTTTCTTTCCCTTCCCCTTAACTTTGTTCTTGCTGCGATCCGTATTTCCGATATCGAAAGAAATGCTTTTAATACCCTTCGAAAAGGCAACGTGATTCGGCGATAGACAAATTAAACAGACGCGATTCGAATGGAACAAAACCTGAAAATCTTCACCAGGTTTCCCTGGTATAGTGTAGTAATATCTAGTAAAAAATCTATCAACTATTGAAGGATTATTTTCTACGAATTCCTCTGTAATTGGAGGAACTTTGGTTCCGCCGAAAGTTTCGTTGTCATCCTTAAAGTAATATCCTTCCAATTCAGTCATGACTTCCTTCTAGTTATGTACTTTCATTTGCTCTCGAATTTGCCGTTGTTTTTCCTCCGCCTTCTTTCGGTTCGCTGCCTGGAAAGTGTGAATTTTATTTAGATTTTTGTAAAAAAAGGTTTTGTAATTGCCTGGTTGCTCTGGCGCTCCTTTCGCAGACACTTGACCAACTCTCTATCGATATCGTTGCAATGGCCAACAAATTTTAAGAACTTATTCTAAAATTTAATAAATATAACTATTAGTTTTCGGGATTATTTAAAGAAGCTTACTGTAGAGTGACAATTGTGGAGTTCTTCAATTAATTTATTACATTCGGGAGTGTGCAAATGCGGCGATAAATCCGGGTGCATTTTTTGGTCACCTAATAGGAATTTCACACTTTTAGAACATTTAATTTTTACAAAAGTTATTAGACTTTCAAAGCCGCCCCGCTAGACGAGTGTAATTAATTAAAAAATTAAGATCTTTATATAAATAGACGAGTAAAAATGTGTTAAGTAACAATGCAATGTTTACCTGTCAAAAAAGTGGTTAAGGGTATGTTTACACTTACGATTTTTTCTTGAATTTCTCCGCGAATTTTATTCAGAATCTATTTCGCGAATTTTACTTAGAATTTGATCCGCAAATTTTAGTCAGAATTTTAGGCAGAATAAAATCACTTAGCTAAAATCACTTAGTTGTCAAATGTGAATTTATTCCGGCAAAAGTTATCAAAAATGAATTTTGTATGAATAATTCGAGTTCGGGAGGTTTTCAGAAACCAATTTCTGAACTGTGTCGCGGTGTAAACGGTTCTGGAACATGAATTTAGTGTCGAAGAATAAAATTCGCGAAATAACGTCTCAGGTGTAAAAGGCGTCTAAGTTTGTAGCAAAACCATACAACAGCAAAAAAAAGTTACATTTGTAGGCATTCTTATGCTTATTTTGACTTTCTTATACGCAATTCGTAGTATTGAAAGCATTGTATTCAATCACTTAAAAACTAAACTCTTCAATACGCTTTTCGACCTGTTTTAATTTTATTTCTTAAAAAAGAATTTTTTAACATTTCCCCCATTATATTTTAAATGTATTTATAAATTTGGCATGAAAACACTGAAATGACAGCGAATAAACTATTTATTAATGAATTCATTAACAGAAACTATAATTTCAGGTAATTTCTTCGCATCGAACAGAATTATTTTTCGGTAGGGCACCAGACGACTGTCTTTCTCCAGCCAATCCCCAGTTTTTCCGCTATCGGCTTCGTCTTGCACTGAATATTCGAAGCTTTGAATGGCTTCCTTGCAAATTGCCTCCTCTTCTGAGTTTGAGAAAATATCCTCCGCAGGGCGATTCTTCTTCGCTAGTCTTCTATGAAATTTGATCAACATTACCAAATAAACAAAGTCGTATGGCATTTTCTTCTCGTTCGCCCTCTTGATTTCTTTGTGCAGACTCTCGAGCAAGGGAACTGATATCTGCGCGGGAATATTAATGAATCTCTCGTTGACCAGAAATCCCACAGGTTTCTCCTGATTACACAGAGCTTCGCGGAAATACGTCAATGTGCCTTCACTGGCATTTGCCTCTGCCCTTGCCAGGATGTAGGCTTTTAGTTCGTTAATGCAGCCAATGTCCTGTTTGTTGGTTATGTTGATGGCAGTCGTGATTCCAAACACCATATTTGAATCGTAAATTTCATCATCGTCGTCCTCGTCATCTACCTCGCTCTGTATTACAACACTGCCTACATAGTTTTGTGCTGGAATATTACAAAATCAATGTAATTTAGTGTTAAAATATTTACGAAACTTGTTTTTACCGATAATCAAATCCGCGAGTTCGGAGATGTTGAGGTGGGCTTTTAGAAACAATTGCTGCAACAATTGCCGTATTCCGTGAAAATCTGAGTCAGTGGGGTTTCGACCCTCGAAATCTACTTGAATTTCCTGTAAAAAATCAAAAACTTACAAAGGAATTAAGACAAATTGTGAAATTTTTACTTCGTTGCCGGAATATGCTTCAGGATGGGTTCCTTCTCCCTCGCTTTCCGTTTCATTTTCGGAGTCGTCCTCCGGCTGATTGTCTTGCTTCATTTTCTCCACTTTCTTTGTTTTGTCTGCCATTCGTTCTAGTTAATATTTTATTGCAGAAATATTTTAAAAAATTCTTCTGTATGTTAAAAAATCACTTCAAAACAAACTGGAACTACTCCACGTTTTTTGAAATGTCAAAAGAAAAATACGAATACAAAGCTTCTCAAACCGTGGTATAATTTTCGATCATAGTACCTGTACCTGACAACAGCGCCAACAACGTAAATTTATAACATCAAGAATTTTCATTACAATTCGCAACTTTGCGAACGTCGCATATTCCCTGCACTATGAACGCTGTAATTGTCACGCAAATCAGCTCAGGAGCCGTGGAGTACAATAGAAGCGTCGTCTGCGAAATTTTTTCCGTTAGCTTTCAATGGACTTTATAACCGACTATCTACAAATTCAAGAAATAATTGTAAAACTCGCTCACTAAAAAACATACTAGATTTACTAGCTCAAAAGACGATGATTTTGCATCTCACGTTTCCTTTTCTATAATAAATAAAAATATTTAGATAAAAATCCAACAATTTATCCAATAAATTTACTTGACCACGAATATTGGAATTAGTTTTGTCCATGTTGATAGCGTTTTGTTCTGAATTCGACTTATCAAACTAACTGTCAAAACTCTGGCGGAAAATGCGCACGAATTGGGAACCGCAATTTGCGAAGTATGCGACACTTTTTATTCTCTCAAATGCGTAAAAGGTCCGCAAAAATGAAAATGTGTAGCGGAAAGCGACTGCGAAAAAATAATGAATACCCCTATTATCAAATTGTAAATTCGAATCGGGCAATGCGAATGAAATCTTTTGCTATAAACCCGTCTCGTCGGGCAATACTATGTCCAAATCACCAAAAAAATTTTGGTCCAAGTTTCGTGCTGTGGAATTCTTGTAAAAAGTCGCGAAAATTAATTCCAAAGTGCTGGAAAACCGTGGAAATTACTAGTGAACGGTGAAAATTGAGGAAATAAAGCAATATGGTCGAGAAATTTATAAGCATGTGGAAGGTGCGGGAGTTGGCGGATAAAGTGTACGTGAAGGTTTTTTTCTGCTCGTTTTTTATACCATAAATGTTGGCCAGAGATTACTCAATATAATTGCGTTTGTTGTTTTGATTGATTCCAGCCCAGGTTAATTTAAATATGAAAGAGTTTGTGTGATTTGTCCTAAATCGCTACCCGTCCAGCATGAAAATTAGCAGATGGGTGGGTGCTTCGCTGCGAAAAAGTCTCAGCCAGACAGAAGTTGTGGCAAAATATGAGGACGAATATGTCGAAATTGCTATCTTGATCGTATTACCTCAGCGATAATCGAACTATGTGCCTGATAAAGGTGGCGGTATCACTAAATCTGGGATTGATTCGCTGTACGAAGTGCAATTGAACCTTTCTTACGTCTTACGCGGGTGAGAAGCGGAGCAGGGCAAGAAAGGCTGGAAAATTGCTCGGACCATTAACCAAAAGTAGCAGCCCACCCCACTTCGCTGAGACCCGTCATTGTCTTGTCTTGCAGTGTCGCAATTTTAATGACCAAATTTAAGAAACTTGAAATTCGTTTGTGTGAAAGTCGACGTCGGATGGCCTTGGGCGGTTGAAATTGTTGTCAAGAAGGAAGCTCAGCGTTACATGCTCATTGTTATTATCTCCACGTTTAATTGTAACGTCTCGGCGGAAAAAATCTCTCATTAACTATTTTTGAAGTCAATGTCGAATCATACATTTCCGGAGAATCGTTTGAATCCTCACAGTTTGCCCAGTGGTTATTTCCATTCTACCGCTTGCGATGTTTTATTTTTTTCTAGAACTGCCACAGCTCCAGATGTTGCTCACTTTTCCCCCGATAAGGCCATACGATTCCGTTACCAGACCCATTTTTTAATCGACACCGAAGCGCTAAATGGAAGCAAATCAACGATATCGAGTGAAAAGTACTTAAAATTATTGCAGGCCAGAAATATTGCGTTGGCGAATGTTACGAGTATCGCTTCTTGTTTTGATTTGTGGCAGGGAGCAAATATTTACTTTGCTAAAGTCGGCAATGAGAATTTAATTTGAACCAAAATGTTTAATATTGTAGTAATATTTATTTTCAATATTTGATTTTAGTAAAATATAGTTTTGTATCAAAATAGAGGAATTTGAAGACTGAATAATGGAAATATGTTAGCGTATTTTAGCTTGAAATTTATTCACATATGTTATTTTTTTCAAATTTTAGTTTCACAATTTTTATTATCCGAGTTGTTTATATAAAAACCTACGTTTCGACACCTTCGTGCAAGACAATCTTATCTCTTTTGAGCTGTCAAAATTCTGACGTTCTCTCAAGTACGATACAACATTAATATTGAGAAAAATTTTAGTTATTTTTTGCTAATTACGGATTAAAATTCTTCAATCTGCAACTCTGAATCCTTAATATCTCAAAAAATTAAACAAGTAATATTTTTATAGGGAACTAGGGGCTGCGCCCCGAACCGCTTCTCGGCTAACCCCCCACATGATACGCCGCCTCCGGCCGCGCGTTTAATTTATCTATCTATATCCACACTGAGAAATATCCCCCACTCATACACCTCTCGGGCTACTTTTTAATGGATCTATGTTGGGGTTGGACACCTGACGAACATCTATGCCAAATTTCAGTCCAATCGGTTCAGTAGTTTCCCCGCGAAAGAGTAACATAGAGGGAAAACTAAGGTTCGAAATCACCCCCTCCGCTTACTCCCCCCACCCCTCGCGCTTTTTCCGTATGCCTATGTTAGAACCAGAACTACCACAGACACTCAGGCCAAATTTCAAATCAATCGGTTCAGCCGTTTTTGCGTGAAAGAGGAACGACAGACAGACAGACAGACACCAACTCATTTTTATATATTAGTATGATTCTAAATTCAACATTGAAGAATGTCGTAATTCAAGTTACGATAGTCCTACACGGAGGCGTCGATTTATAGCTGAGCCCCCTTATTAAAACTAATGGCGGGCATCACGAAATTCTTAGCGATCGCTAAATTGAGTTAGCGGACGAATTTCAATCAAAAAGAACCTGCTAACTCAATTTAGGGGCTGCTAAAAGTTTTGGGAAAACCCTCAAAAAGTGGTTAAAAATCTGTGCAGATTCTCTTAGGCGATAGAGTCAAATTTTGTGCATCAACCCTAATTTCCACTACTGTTTTAAATCAAGCCAGTAGGTGTGGTGCTAGTACTTATCTCAGGTATCAGGATAAGGGGAAAACTCTGAAATAACACAAATTTTTTCCCCTTGCTTTTGAGCACCTTTTCTTTTCAGCTGATATCAACCAGCAGAAAATCAAAGTTAGCCACACCTAAAGATTCTCACGATTAAATTATAAAAACTTTCGTCATCTTTCCCAAAAATATTGTTAACGGGCAAAATCGTACCATTACTTCCCTTCCTCGAACAAATAAATTAGTTTTTTGTGCTATCTCAAAAACCAGTCATGTCAAAAAACTTACAGACACAGAAAGTATTGAGAATATGATTTTACATAACTTTTTCATACACCAAAATCCAATCAGACCGCTGCTTCTGCCTCCACTATACAAATATAGACATTTTTTTTAGAAATTCTTACGAAGAAAAAAATTCAGATAATAAATGACCTGGGACTTTTTTTTGCTATTGTCGTGGAAACTGATAAGGCGGCAATTGTTAAAATTGGAAAATTTTGTATCGAAAAACGGTCTGAACTTCTCATATAGAGTTTAATTTTACGCATACCTCGTGGCAATTGTAACTTATCTTATATTTAAAAAAAAAAACGAATAAATTTTCTAACAATGATTTTGCTATTGTGAACTTTCCTTTAAACTCTGGCTGGTCATGTGCCTTTTATTTCGTTCGCCGATTAATATAAAATCTTATCAGCGGCTTAATAAAATGAATTACTCAACAAATGCAGCGTTTAATTGCTTCGATAATGAAAAAACATCAATTAAAATAAATCCGTCACAATTAAAGAACCATTATTTTAACAAGAATGTAGAAAAATTTGAAGTCCGTTCACGAGCGTAGGGTAGGTAAAACGTGTTTGTAATATTTTTTTTCTTTCCTCTGAGTCTCTTTGTCTATAAAAAAAATGTGCAAAACGAAAATCTAAATTTTTTTTTGCCTAATCCCTTTTTTAACTGAAAGCAAAATTTTTAATAATTGACAAAGAAAGAAAATGGTAAGAAAAACGATGTTAAAATTCATATTTTATTAGAATTTCCTGGAAGAATGCCAAAATCTTTCAACACTCATTAACATAACCACACAACAATTCAATCTTTCAGAAAAATTAATAAACAATTCTTTGTCTTATTCCGATAAATATCAGAGGCCAAGGTCACCGAATATATAAAAATTTAAATTCTTCCCGGTGCGTGTGGGTCGTCTGTGAATTGTTGGCTTTATTTGGGAATTCAATAAATTTTAATCTTCAATTAAATCAAAGCGCCAGAGTAAGGCAAATGTGTTTTATTTTTCGCATTTTTGGAGGGTGCTATCACACCTTTCAAAGATTAAATTTTCTTGAATTTTTTTGTCAAGAGCGACACAGTTTTTTATATGAAATATAATTTTTTTAAATTAAGAACTTCCAATGGCATCACTTTGGAATCTAAGCACAGGCGCGCATTGCGTTGACAAGCATGGCGATTGGTGCTAAAATGGAAATTTTAGTTTTTAAAACGTGTATAAACCAATATTAAAACTCGCATCGAGGTGTATTTCGACTTACTTGTTTACTACCTGCTTGTTTCTATATAACTTAAATTTACTTCGATGCACGCTGAAATACTATAATTAGTTATTGCCACTTCAGCACCATTCGGCATGGTTACCAATGCGGTCCGCGCCTGTACTTAGATTTCGAAGTATTGGAAAATATTTGGGGGATAAATTTTATTGTAAGAGAATCCGGTAAAATATGAACCCGAATTTTCGCCTTTACAAATCCGAAGCCTTTCTATATTATTTTTCCCGATTTTTTGTATGGGATTTTATACCGCCGCGCTGTTACACCACCACATTCCTTCCCCCTTCTTATCTATCCTAAATGTGGGACGTATTTTAATTACATGTTTTTTGTAGAGAGCCATTGCCTAAAAGTTAACCTTTTGGCAATAAATATATAAAAGTACTCTTTAAAAAAAATCTGAGAAAAGTTTTTAAAACATCTTGCCTTAAAGTGCAGGTAATTACGCGTTGTAGCGACAATAAAAAACCGTGACATTTTTTTTTAGAAATTGTAACGAAGAAAAAAATTCAGATAATAAATGACCTGGGATTTTTTTGCTATTGTCGTGGAGACTGATAAGACGGCAATTGTTAAAATTGTGACCCATTTTTTGTTAGTTTTTCACGGCAGCTACGGAAATTCTCACCGCAAAAAAAAACGTGTGGTCACGACTTACAAAACTGTCTCCAAAAATTTTATACATATAATAATAATTGGAGAGAGGATAGGATGGATATGTTTTAATTCTGGATTTTTTTCAAAATGTATCAATATATTTCATTGTACTGAGAGCAAAAGAAAACATTTTAAAAATATTGGTTGTCTGTATGTTAAACTCCGTCTCGGTTAGCCATAAATTAAGATTTTTTTTCTTGGTCTGCCACTGAAATGCTCCGTGGAGACAGCATTTATCAGATTTTTTTGATATCTTGATAAAAAATGTTGGGAAAAATATGTCTGCAAATGTTATTTTAACGGTAGGCCATCAAAAAACCTCGATTTATTAACCGAAAATCTCGATTATTAAAACGAAGTTGTAGACCCGATAAATAGAAAAAAAAACGTAATTCAAGTTACAAAAAAGGAAGAGAAGAGAAAGAAAAGAGGAAGAGAAATGAAAAGAAGATGAAGAGAAGATGAAAATAAGAAGAAGGGAAGAAAAGAATTAGAGGTGAAGGAAAACGACTTTCTGATAGTCAATAAAAGTCGCTTCAGCAATTGCAGGGAAAAAATTAAGGGAACGAGGCGCATACATTTTTATTGGGAAGAAATTTATTTGACACTCAATATATCGAATGGTAAAAACTCGATCAAAACCCTGCATTGGTTCAAGAGATAGCAGGGAAGAGGTTGCAGGGGAAGGGGATGGGTTAATTTTTAATTGTAGATATTTGTCCGGAATAATATTTTTCAACTCAAAAAACTGTATTTGGCAACCATGACTGTGAATTGTCGGGAGTATGGAGCCGGCATTATAATTTTTGACTCTATCTCTGATCAATATTTTATGATTTTAAAAAGTAATTTTATAAATTTCTCGTTACAGGACAAATGTTGTCATGAATTACACGGAAGTCGAGGGCAAAGTCCGTGAGGCAACAAACGACGATCCGTGGGGACCAACCGGACCTCTAATGCAGGAATTGGCGCATGCAACATTCACCTACGAACATTTTCCAGAAGTGATGTCAATGCTATGGAAGCGAATGTTGCAGGATAACAAAACCAATTGGAGGAGAACCTATAAAGTCAGTCAAATTGTATTAAAATATTTGTAGATTTAATTAAATTGTGTATTTGTCTAAATAGAGTTTACTACTGTTGAATTATTTGGTTCGAAATGGTTCTGAACGGGTTGTGAGTTCCG
Source organism: Chrysopilus asiliformis (assembly GCA_964034945.1). Classification (NCBI taxonomy): domain Eukaryota; kingdom Metazoa; phylum Arthropoda; class Insecta; order Diptera; family Rhagionidae; genus Chrysopilus; species Chrysopilus asiliformis. The sequence continues at coordinate 22,143,942 of OZ035961.1, read as the reverse complement.
CACGGGAACATATTTACGATTTAAGATCATTGGAGAGCTATACATTCACTGATGAGAACGGAAAAGATCAGGGAATCAATATTCGACATAATGTAAGATAATAATAATTTCTATCAGCAATAATTTAAATTAACGGTAATTTACTTTCAAAGGTACGTGAATTAATTGACTTTATACAAGATGACGAGAAGTTACGAGATGAGAGAAAAAAGGCTAAGAAAAACAAAGATAAATACATTGGAATGAGTTCAGATTCGATGGGGGGTGGTGGACGATTTGGTGGGAGTGGAGGATATAACGATGGATGGAATTCGAAAACCGATGAGAAAAATTGGTGTAAGTTGAAATTGCTTAATTATTCTTTTAAAAATTTATCTAAAAAAAAACATTTCAATACCAGATTCTGATGCTCGTTCAAATCGATTCGACGATGATGACTATCAATATGAAGGGGAACGGGAGGATTCCGATAATGACTCACCGGGGCCAACAACTAGGTAAATTTCCATCTCAATTTAATAACAATAAACAAAAAAGTATAAGTTGAAATTTTATGATAACTTCCAGACGATATCGCGATAAAGATCGTTCCAGTCCGACTGAAATTGCCACTGAGGCGAAATACAATCCATCAATTACGGTCAATGTGAAAGCTGTTACGAAACAGCCGAATAAACCAGTATTACAGAATAAAAAGATCGATATGGGAGCAGCTAGAGATTTTGGAAAGCCAAAGGAATTTGGTATACATTCCCCGACACATCGTGATACTCCCACCGAAGATCTGTTCTCCTCGGATAATAACAATAGTAACATCATTAATAATAATTCAACAACAACAACAATAATAGCATCGTCAGCTTCCACAACATCGAATCAGGATGATCTTCTAAACGATCTATTCAAGACGTGTCCCATTACAAATCCAACAAACCATAACGACTCCAATAATGGCCAAAATCTTGAAGATTTCGATGATTTCAATCCAAGAGCTGATGATAATCAAGAATTTGGGGATTTCGCGAGTGCATTTGGCGGTAATGCGACACCAGCGAAAAATGCAGCAAAATTAAATACGATTCCAGACAATAAACAGGATGAGTTCGCTGATTTTTCATCGGCGTTCACAGCTGGCGGTGTTAGTAGTGCTGATGCACCGTTAGCTGTTAATAATGCGAATGTACAACCAAATATCAATTTAGGAAATTCTAATAATAGCAACGATTTATTATTTGGTAATGCGAACTTTTCGACGGGCTCGGTTGATTTATTCGCCAATACCACCTCGGCTCCGTCATCGCTTTCTTTAGCGCAACCGGCTGCAGATCTACTATCTGATCTTAGTGATTTGTCAATAAATGCTGCAGGAATTAATACAAATGGTGAGTTATTAAATCTTTTTTTTAGTAATCAATTTTCGAGAGTAGTTTTTGATATTTTTTGGTTACTAAGGGGCTGTTCATAAAATGTTGGGGGGGTGTGGGGGAGTCTACGATAGTTTGGCGACAATATTAAACTCCATACAAAAAATCTCGAAAAAGCGAGACGAGGGGAAGAGCTGAGGATTCGAAATACCTAAATTTAGCGTTATATATTGGTTTTAAAGTGTTCCAAAAAATCCAATTGTCACTTTAATACCATTTCACATGCTTACCTTAGCAGTGCGCGCCTGGATTAAAAGAGGTTCTTAAATTTTAAACAAAGGTTGTAGCTTTTATGGACCCGAAACAATTTTTCGCGCGGGCCCAAAATTTGTAGTTTAGCAAAAACTTTTTTAACAATTTTCATTTTGCAAATTCTTTTCGAGTTTGACTCCCACAAATTTAGTGCAGTGAAATAACCCCAGTGCGAAAATTAATTGCGTCAAATATATTTTCTACCTACAATTTCAATACAAAAAAAATTATCACAAAAAAAATGTTATTTATGCCATATTGGGAAATTTTTCTATTTCCGTTTGCAGCGTCTAACAACCGGAATTCATTGGAATATTGTGTGAAAGTGTTTTTACAAAAAACGTCTGAAATTGACAAATTACTGTCATCAAACGATATCTCACGAATGGAGAATGAATTGGAAATCGTACTTCGATATCTCCCAGGACCAATGACACCGCAGAAATTGGCTGGAATCGACGAGAATTCTTCCATCGATTGGACTGCTTTCGCTTTGAACGATTATCCAAATATTCTACAAGCGTTGGTCAACAAATTCAATGCCACTTGTTGGCCAATACTCAATGGGAAATGCTCACCGAATATTTTGTCTGTTTTTAGTATGGAACAGAATTTCATTTTTACACATGAAAGTCTTTCAATTCTTTTGGATTCGCTGGGGAAAAATGTAACTCCTGTGACGATTTTATTGAAGAATTTGATCCGAGATGATGTTTTATTAGCGGCAGCATTTGTAACTGCCAGTCAGATGCGTGAATTGAAAACATCAGAATCTGATACTACGAAATTTAAACATAATAAAATTCGAGACAGCTTTATTCAACTTTTGATCACACTTCCGAGTCGTGTGGCTAACATTAAGCAGCATGATACCGATATTGAGTTTCTACCATCGCAGTACAGTCGAATATTGCTGGGAAGTTTTCTTAAAGCGACGCTTTTTATGTGTGAAGCTTCAGAGAGACAGAAAAATGATTCGTTGTTTGATCTGGAGTTTATGTCGAAACTTTTGAGTAAAATTGTTAGCCATTTATCTTCCGATGACAACAGTAAACGATGGCTACGAATTATGATTAAAATATGTGATAAAATTTGCGAAGAAAACGCTAATCGACAGAAATTAATCCATGAAATATTCTTCAAACTCGATCGACTGGCAATTTCAAAGGTCTCGCTTTTATTGCTCGAGGAAACAAATGTGTTTCGTGTTCTAGGCATGGCAGTGGCTCGTTCCAAAGATTGGAAGTACGTTCTTTGTACGAAGATCCCACTTTTGAGTGTGAATTTAACAGCAAATGGGATTCAAGCGCTATGTGAATATTTGTTTCTAGTATCCGAAGCACAGCGAGATGTAGGAAGTGATGGACTGAGGGAAATGTCCTTTGAATTGTTGAGCGTATGGTCGATTCGATCAGCGACAAATGAAACTTCCTTCGAACAGCATAATTACATCACGAAATTTATGATAATCTCTATAAAATATTTATGTATGATGGAGAGATTTAAGCTAAATCACAAAGAGATTGAGAATATTAGGGGAAAACTATTTAATGGACTTCAATACCATTTAGAGTCCCCTGATCCAATGCTAAGAAATACTGGAATGATTGCTGCTGAAATTTGTTTAGGGTTTCTGGATAGAAGTTTAGAAACTGAGAAGTTGAAGTTTGATTACACTGGGATTGAAAAGGATCAGGAGAAGTTAGTTGAATCGTTTCGGGAGTTGGAGGGATATGTAAAAAGGCAGCACGCATCATCTGAAGAATTTTTGGAAATTGTGAAGGAATTTTTCGCAGCCAATGACGTCACATTGTGCAGTGTGCCTGTCAAAACGGATAGTAAATCGAATTTACAAACCAAAAAAATCACATCAGTAACAAAACCACAACCCACTGAAGAATTAGATTCGGACGATGATTTAGAACCGTACGACATGTCCAACGATACGTCGATTATTATGAGTAAAAAACCAAAATACTTAATGGATCTCAAAGAAAATCTATCGCAATCAAACGATCCTGACGTCTTCGAAGCGAGTTTAAGATGCTCTACGGAATTGATATCCACACAACTACCAAATAACGATCCCAAACTAGCTATCGAATTGCTAACGATGTTCATTTCGCTCGAGGAAAAAATCTATTTCGAAGATTTCGAATCCGTTAAGGTAGCGAGCTGCATTGAAATCGGTTGCACATTCCCATCTGAGTGCGCTGAACATTTATGTCGAGAATTTCACGATACGGACCGGAAATATTCGATATCTAAACGGATATTCATGCTAGATATTCTTGCACAGACCGCAAAACGGCTCGCTGAACTAAAACCCGGTTCAAGCTCTGAAAATTCAAAGCAACCTGCATTCCCCACAGTTGGAATTAAAAAATTCCCATCAATGGATAATAATGACCGCTCGAATCGCTTGGATGCACAAAAAATCATTCGAGAGCGACTCAAACTAAAAACACGAAGATTCTTCGCCACGGACAATGCAACCAAAGCAAGAACAGACCACATAAATCGTTTCCACAGCGTGGCAGCCTCGTTCTTCTTCCCGCTCGTTCGCGGCAATCGGAAACAGGAAATCATATTCGCCGCTACGGAACAAAATAAATATGAATTAAATGTGCAGATATTGGTGGCATATTTAAATACAATTTCTATTATTGTTTCCGCTGCACAAAACTCTCCAATTGTTGGGAAATTTGCAAGGGAGATTTTCGATCTGTACACATTCATCCGGTTTAGTATGGACGCTAAAGTGCGATTCAGTATTATTCAACTGATTGGCGTTTTAATTTGTAATGTGCCTGTGGCGATTTTGAAAACGGAATTTTTCGAAGAGATCGTCGAGGTTCGAAATTGGCTAACAGAATCTCTTAAAAATGTTGTAATGCACGGTGAGAAGAATGAAGAGTGCAGGAGAATTTCCGAGCAAGTGGTAGAATTGTGCATTGAAGTTTTGCTGTAATTTAGCTTGAAATAAAAAAAATATTTGTAAAAAAAACTTTTGTATTTTCTCAACCTTTTTTAAAGTTTTGTTTTTTATAGAAGATTTTGGGGGTGGGGAGGTATACGAAAATGCGAAAATTAGCGTTCCGTATTTTCTGTGTGTAACTTCACACCACGAACCGAAGTTACCCGAACGGATTGCCCCCTTCCACTCCACGATACTGTTCGCCATCTATGCCAAACTGAATCAAACAAAAAAATTGCTAGGCAATCTTAATAAAGAATTTTATGGTCCCATTTGTGTTGTTGTGCCTTTGGAAGAAGAAAATCGGTTCATGGAAAAAGCGCACATGACCGAAGAACCGGACTTTTGAACCTTACTAATTTTTGGACAATAAAATTTGGTTTCATTTTCTGGAGATCGGAAAAAGCGCACAGGAAAAGTATTTTTTCCTACACAGAAAATTGTTCGCACCAAAATATCTGGAAAAGTGTGCATAATTTCATTTTAATAAAATATCACAAGCCACAATTTTTTGATGTGAGCAATTTTCCGTGCAGACAATTTTTTTAATCTCCCTGTGCGCTTTTTTCCGATCTTCAACAAATGATACCGAATCTTGGTAGCGGATTAACAAGCTGTCCATAAATTATACAAATTATTAGGAGGATCGTGTATTATGATTCCAGTATACAAAAAATCGTCAAGTGGGGCGAGGGGGTTCGAAAAGGCGAAAAAAAGTGTGGCGTATTTTATCGACAGCGCTTGATATATTCCTATTACTTTCATGTTTTTTAAATAATTATTTTCAAATTGAGTTTTATTACCGCATGGAAATGCGGTATGCCCATTCCATATTAGGCTGGCAATTAAGACAAAGCTTTTCTTGACGCTAGTTGAAATATCAGCAGACATGATGCTAGTTGTGGGCATTAGCCTATTTGATTAGAAATGAGTGATAAAACCAGTTTGAATTTTTTTTAGTTAAATTCGGTTCAAATCATCCAAAATTCTTACAAAACATTCACAATTTTTTTTTCTTTCCAGCAAATATCCTACAGCCAACAAATAGTTTACTACAGCCGATGAATTCGAATGACAATACGAACGCAGCCAAAACAAATAATAAATTAACGGCGCCGGTCGGATCGACATGGTCAAATGCAGGCATGAACATTGATTTAGATAATTTGTTAACCGGCAAAGGGAAATCCGGCGGTCCGGCGCCATCAATGAATCAAATGAAAGTACAGAGTCCTGTAAAAGCGCCACTCACCATTCAATCGCCAACTGGTTTCGGTGGTATTTCCCCGCTCACGAGTCCCCCGTTGCAGCAGCAGCGTGCAACGGCGGGCTTCAGTACGATTCCACAGCAGACACACATGGTTCCGAACTTCAGTATGCCACAAAACGCTAACTTTAATTTCAATAATCAAAACTTCAATAATGCCTTTCAATGATATATAGCCAATAATTAAAATCATTATTTCCTATCCGTTTGAAAATTTTCCCTCCTCCGCACCACAAAAAAGATACACTCAAATTTTTTTTTTATTTTGTTTGTAAATTCGAATTCAATGGTGTTAAAATTCCGTAAGAGCAAAATTTGTTGTAAATTTTTTTGTATTTCTTACCAAATTTTTGAATTGGACTTTTTTTGTGAATTCTTAATATGTATTTTTTTCGGCAATTCATTTTATTGAATCACTATTTCGAATTGAATGATTGATAAATTTTGCAATTCTTTTGAATATTGAATTATATTTCAAGCAATAAGATGAATATCAGGAAGAAATTATTGATGCAAATATTTAAATGTTTATTATTTGTATTGGAAAAACTTTATATTTTAAGACTCTTTTAGTTATGTCGACTAACTTCCCACGAAATTAGGTTTTGCAGAGTTAGAAAAAGTTTTTCTTAAAAAAAATCAAATTTTCAGTGTTTTTAAAAAGGGTTTTATAGAAAATACTTTGAATTTCTACGACAGCAACAATTTCCTTTCTTAGTCTGAAAATTACTATCGCAAACCTGTTTCTAAATATATTAATGAGAAAACAAACAAAAATTCCCAAAAATCAGCAAAAAAAAAATACTTAATCGTTCATTAATAAACTGAAGAACGAATTCTAAAGAACGACTTTTGTGAAAAAAGGAGTTTCGGCACAATGAAAACGGAGTTAGTCGACATGATTCAAAAATTCTTTGGAATAAATGTTTATACATACATAATATAAATATAAATCTATACATAAAATAATTAAATAAAATTATACATTTATAAAACAACGGTTCACTGATTTTATTAGGTGTTGGAACATATCTTTTTACTCATGTATATTTTTTCTTGTTTTGTTATTAAATTATATATTTTTCTTTATAATTAAAAAAGGAAATTAAACAGAAAATTTTTAATGAAAGAAAAACAAAGTGACAGTCTTTGAAACATGAAATTATTGTGTATTATTTAAATATGTTAAGAATTTATTCATACAGCTGACAAAAACATGAATCATCGAATGAAAAATGATTTTCTTTTTGAATTAACTTTGAAAATTTGATTATATTAAGGCGAGAAAATTCTGAAATTTCCAACTTTCTTATTAAGTTTTTGTTGGTAATTGATTGAAATTAAATTTTTATTTTAACACGTTCGTGACATTTGCTTTTTCAACTTTTTTTAGATTTGGACATCGTACACTACACTAGCGATTTGTTTTCTGGCGGTTGTGCGCCATCGGTGGTACTATGTATGTACAACCAGTGGTACACGATGTCACGAACGTGTTAATACATTTTTTTCAATATTTTAATACAGAAATATCCGAATTTCCGTAGTAGAAACAAACAAATATAAAAAACTTCAATTAGTTTTTGGTTCATGAACGTTTAGGTATGTGAACGAAATTTCGATTAGACAGGCATAAACAATGAGACAGAAGTTTTGTGAATCATCATCATACTAATATATAAAAATAAGTTGGTGTCTGTCTGTCTGTTCCTCTATCACGCAAAAACGGCTGAACCGATTGACTTGAAATTTGGCATGAGTGTCTGTGGTAGTTCTGGTTCCAACATAGGCTTACGGAAAAGTAGCGCGAGGGGTGGGGGGAGTAAGGGGAGGGGGTAAAGTGATTTCGAAACTTAGTTTTTGCGCTATGTTAAACTTTCGCGGGGAAACTACTGAACCGATTGGCCAGAAATTTGGCATAGATGTTCGTGGAGGGTCCAGTCACAACATAGACCCATTAAAAAGTAGCCCGAGAGGTGGGGGAGTAAGGGGACTTAGGTCTTCCTCTATGTTATCCTTTCGCGGGGAAACTAGCGAGCCAATTGGCCTGAAGTTTAGCTCCAACATAGACCATCAAAAAAAATAAAAATTTGAAAAAACTTAACCCGGAAACGACGGGTATGCAAGCTAGTTTAAAATAAATGTAGAGGAAGAAATAAATTCCAAAAAAAGTTATTGTTTGATGGTTTTCTGGAAAGAGGTTCCGCTACTAAGCAATATCTCATGAGGCTCTTTTTTAAGCTGCAACTTTTTTCAAAAAAATCAAAATCACTTTAAATGTTTGTCTATATTTTGTCCATGTTCTTATTACTATTTTCGTACATGATTTCCAGCTGAAATTTAGATTTGAATAACCAGAATCATAAAACGGATTAACTTCACGAACTGAGGTTCCACAATGTTGTCATAAAAAATACATAGTTTTAATTTGGTCTTTAGAATGCTCTCAAGTTCGGTTAACTGCTGTCTTGCGAAGTTTTCTTAATAGTGAAAAAGTTCCAGCTTAAAAAATATCGTTTTTGTAGTAACTTTCTCCTGAAATTTTTAAATTTTTTCGTCCAATTACGATGATTCGTTGACATCACGTACAAATTTTATATTTTGATGAAGATCGATTGAATCCGTGTGGTAAACAAAATCGTTCGTTATATCGAATACTCGGTTTTCAGGACATTCGTTATATGGCTACATCAATGTTAAAAATCGCATAGTAAAAATATGAGCGTTCGTTATATCGGCATTCGGAATACTGGACTTCCACAGTATTTTATTCATGTTTTTGACGCTAATTAGATTGTAGTTATTCCACACGAATAAAAAACCTTTACGATTTTGTTAAATTTTCATTTTACTATAAAGTTTTATACAAGAAAATCTTTAACAATGTTATATCAAATATTTGTTAAAAACGATTATTGTTTTTTTTTCTATATTATTTTAATATTATCATACTTTATTTATTACTCTAAAAGAAAATGATTTAAAAAACCAACGGTTTTTGATAAAAAATCATGAGATAAACATTCCTGTTCTTAAACAAACTATATTTCGATTAAGATTTTCGTTCGTTTCATTCAAAGTTTAAATTTTACATTAAAAAAATTCTACTTATACAACAAAGAAAATATTTAGTTAAAATGGAAATTATTTGAAATCAAAATCATCACGTGTTTGTACCTAAGACGATAATGTTTAATATAATGAGACAATTTCAAATATCATATACGAAGAAATAATAACAATAATGAGAAAACAAAAGTAAAATTTGTAAAAATATTTAATATTGAGCTTTGCTCATATTTTTTGTAAGAGAAAAAAAAATTGAATTAAAAAAAAATGGTAAAACAATAAAATATTAATTTTAATAAAAACTTCCAAGTAATTGTGAATAGTAAATGAAATTAATATAAAAAAAACAAGTATTTAAATAAATTAATAAATAAAAATAACAAGAAAATTAGTAAATTAATAATAATAATAATTTTTGTACAGATTATTTGTAGAAAAATTGATATTATGATGGTATTCTATTTACAAAAAAATAAGAAGCAAAGATTTTAAAAAATTCATCACTTTTCTTTACTATAACTTTTTTGTTTTATTTTTGCATGTTTTTTAAAATAAATAATGGAGTAATGTAACACAAAAAATGATTATATATAATTGAAATTAATAAATAACATTGTAACATGAAAACAAAAAAAATTGATAGATTTGAAGAAAATACAGCTTGGGTACTGAAAATCGAGCAAAATTCTTTGAAAAATAAAAATTATTCAAAAGTATATAATAAAAATAAAACAAGAATTTTTATAAACATCTGTGCCTTATTTGTAAATTTCCGTTATTTGTTTTTCTCATAAAACAGAAGAAAAATTGATAAATAAAATTAAATCATAGATAAATCTATAAACAGGCGAATCCATAACATCTCATTGTTTTTGGCTGGTATTAAACAAAAAATGAAATGTGAATAAATAATATTGATGTGTTTTTATTCTACCTAAGTTTTTGTTTAAAATATTTTGACGATAAATTTTTGGTTTACTCTGGCTGAGGTTTGACGTGGTTTTTTGTGTGTTGCGAGGAGAAGAAATAAGTTGAAAGTTTCGAAGGCCTAAAATATCGGTTTCTAAAAAAATTTAATTAATTCATGACCACCGAAATGAGGTTTACACAAAAAAAGATAATTTCGATTGCCTGTAGAAGTAAAAGAGATGCTAAATTCATCTGATATTTCTTTAACTAATTTGGTGACGCTGATTCCGAATCTGGCCGTAGTTTAGCCGCATCGGCTGAAGTTTTGGGGTTTTTTTTTAAATTTCCGAACAACAAATTGGATGACGTGAAATTTCATCCATGATTCCTTTTGAGGATTAGAAAGTATTTCAATTTTTTTATAAGAAGCGTGCTGTATAATAAAGTATCGTGATTATGAAGAATTTCGACCTCTGTATTTTGCCTAAAAACACTTTCTGAGTGGATATTACATAAATGCAGAAGACCTTTCAAGAACTACTTGAGCTAGGACCACGAAAATCTGCGTTGCCAGGAGCAGGATTTAAGCTATGTTATATTTTCAAAAAACGAAACGGAAGGTCCTGAAAGGATAACGAAAATATCCTTTTCCCCCGGCAAAATTGGCATTATGGGGTCGCTGATCACGGCTCTAGTGTCGGAATTTCGAAACGGAAGGCCGTGTAAGGATAACGTTCTTTCCCAAAAGTTTCTAAGTTATTTATGGTTTTTTAGCATTCTAAAATTTATACAAAAAACTTTAAGCTGGCAACGAAGGGTCTGCTAGTAAAAGTCATTTGCTGTTCACATTGTAGATGCAAATTTGCTATTTACACACTAGATAAAAAAAAGTAAATACTCATAAATAACTGTAAAAGTAATTTATTTTTAAACTTTTGAACAAGTGACTATTCATAAATGCAAAAAAAAAATCTAAAAAATACGGAGGAATATTAAAAAATATAATGAAGCAAATGCTCTGATCTTCGTAATCTTCCTGAGCTCAATTTTTATTTTTGTTTTTCTTCTTTTTCTTTTTCTTCAGCTCCCCGGAATCATCATTGATTGTTTCGTCAGCATCATTGGCGCCTGTACTTTCAATTGTGGTATTCATTTCGGAAATCTTCCGTTTCTTCTTTTTCTTAGGCTCTCCAGTTTCAACCTTCTGGACAATCTCTTCGTCAACATTGTTGTCGCCCATGTCTTCATTAGTGACATCCATTTCAGATGCCTTTCGCTTCTTCTTTTTCTTCTTCTTTGAGTCACCTGAAGAATTGTCTGCTAATTCACTTTTCTGCTGCATCGACTGATCCAATGTGCCATTGGCACTTGTGTCTCCATTTGTTACGTTCATTTCAACTCCCTTCTTCTTTTTCTTTTTCTTCTTTTTGAGTTCCTGTTTGCCTGCGACTTCCTGTGAAGCTAACTCCATAGCTTCTGTCATTACGTCAATATTCTTCTTGGGTGTCTCACCGGACTCGTAGAATTTCAATCTATCCTCGACCTGTTGCTTCAGTGAATCGCCAAAAACACACGTCGGTGTCTCCAGAAAACAATCAATACGTGAAGCGATCGAACATTTATTGGCTAGGAATCGAGAGATGCGTCCTTTGTTTTTAAGTCCTGCTCGTCCAATAAACGATGAGTGATATAGTAAACCGTACTTTGGCGTGTTGCTCCTCGTCTTGAGAGCACGAAACAGAGCCTTCTCAGCACCCAAAATTTGCACCGTCGATGCTGGATACTTGGCAAGATTCGTCAAGCTGCCGGCGTGTGAAATTAATCTGGCTCCCACTTGATCACCGATCAGAGACTGCAAATTGGGTGCAACGTTTTCCATCTTATTGTGAAGATATTCAGCCATTTTCTTACGATATTCTGAAAGTCTTACGACACGTCCAGCAAACATTTCTATATTCATCAAATCGATTTGAGAAATGTCCATTCCCATCGACATTTTAGCAGCATCAATGATTGCCTTTGCCTTGGCCGAATCCATTACAATTTCCTCCAGTGCTTCTAGCTTTTCGTCATTCAAATTCTTTCTGTCTTTGATAAACTGAGCGCATTTAGCGTACATGTGATTCTCCGGAATGATCTTTACAAGTTCTGGGAAATGATACGAGTACCATTCTCGTATACGCATAGAAAATGTATTTACATCCTTATCAAGTTGATCCAGCAGGGCTATCGCCTGGATAATCATGTTATCTGAGCGATTCACGTTGAATTTGACTTTGGCGCGGGAGTAACTGTGACCTAAGCCAAGCTGGGCTACGCCCGCACTTTGAGATGTGAACCCTTTAAAGACAAATTATAACTTTTACTCATTTTTAAACAGTAATTAGCACTCACCTTTGACCAACTTAGCGAAGTGGAAACGAATCCCTCTGATTATCTCTGGGACCACTCCAATGTGACTGCACTGAATGCCAATTGCTTCAGCTAATGCGGAGCCTATTTTGGGGTCTGCAACACCAAGGGTGCATTTTGATTTCTTCAATTTTGAAAAGACGTCATCAAGAAACAGGGCCAAATCCTGGGGCACTACTCCTTCGGAGATGGCGTTTATGTTTTCTAGGGCTGCGATGGCTGTCTTGAATGGCGAGAACCCAGCTAATTTGATCAGGGAATTGAACTTTGTGAAATCTGTAACTGAAGACTCGACTTGAGGCAGAAACATGGAGACTTCCTCGAACTCCGAAACCTTGAAAAGGGAGTATCCAGCCGCATGTTCGTAGAGCACATAAAGGTGCTTCTGTGAAATAATTTGAGGTTAATTACTCTCAACACCCACATTTTTAACACTTTTCGTAAGAACTTTGATGAAGCAACGAAAAGGGAAGTGCTTAGCAACTGGAATTCCATAATTACCATTTTAATCACTTCGTAACTTCACTGAAAATCGCACTAATGTAAACCACGTTTTGCGCATCTATCAAACAGAAATGTGGGCTTTGTTCTTTCTCGTTCTGATTGTTTTCCATTGCATTCGCACTTGTTTGTTTTCGTAGTTGGATGCAAGCAAATTCAGATCGTGAGTTGGCTACATACGATGCTAATTTAAAGAAAATTTAACGAAAATTAAAGTGTTACCAGTTTACAACTTTCAACTTCCTAAATGGTAGAATGAAAATTTAAATAAATTTTTTTTAATGGTTTTAATATTTTTTTGATAGTTAAATTATACATAATGAGTTTGGGCAAAAAGAAAGCCATTACACCAGAAATCCATATATAAAATAAACAAAAGAAAAAAATTATGATTTTTTGAGTTTTTAAATTTTTTATTCAGTTTTTAAAAATTTATTTAAATTTTTTATTCAGATTTTTAAATTAAACCTATAAGTTCTATCTTCTTTACTATTTTCGAAAACTTTTAAGATTTGATTCGCTCAAAATTAAGAATTTTAAAAAATAGTTAAAATTTAAAATTATTTTCGGTCGTTCAAACAAAAAATAAATAAATAATAAGGGATAAATTGCGCAATTTCGAAAGAAGTCTAAAAAAATGTTATACAAACATAGGCCAGGAGGTCAAACAATGGTTCAATCGAATTTCTATGCATTGCAAAAATATGTAAAATTGTATTGTAAACAGTTTTTGTCTTAAACTGTTTTAATTTTGATACCGGACACCATTTTCAAAAAAAAAAAATTGCAAAAAACCTTTCAATTTATATTATGGATGGGCAAAGGAAATTTTCAAACAAGATGTTTCAAATTTTAAATTAAAGACAAATCTTCTCCAACAATAATGAATGCAAAAATATTAATATACTCGGAAATCTCAAACAACTTCGAAATGCGTTCAGTTGATTACATTGCTTCCAACAGAGAAGTTATCTTATCAGTAGTATTCAATTCAGTGCTATCTGAACTAAGCAAATTCACGTTTTATTAAAAAAAATAGCCACCAAAATGCAACTAAAACCACCAACTGAAGAACAGTGCTTGGAAAATATGAAGATTTTTCTCAAGGAAAATCCAGAAATCAATGCAAACATGGACAAACTTAACCTTTTGTATTTTATAAGGGGAGCAAAACATGATCTCGAAAAAGCAAAGAAAAAGATCAGAAGGTAAATTTCTTATTTCAACTCCAACTAATGATATGCGTTTTTATTATTTTTGTTTACAACACACATTTCCATTGTTTCTTCAGTTTGTAATTTCTGGCATTTATCAAAAAGCTCAAGATCAGCTGCGATTAAAAATATTTCACTCGCTGCACACAAAAAAGTTTCTCTGCGGTAATCAGTAGAAATTGTACTAACAAATTTCGTCTTTTGTTGAAAAAAATCCGGGTGAATGTTCTCATCGTGAGAGTACAGTAAAGCATCGCTTTTGACGTACACAGTTTTTACTTTCTTATACAAAGTATAATAAAGTATTATATTCATGAAAAAAATCGACCTCTTATTTTTGCCTGAAACGGATTTCCCGACGGGTCGATTGGAGCCCTATTTCAAAAGTGTCCGTGCATCTGTCTGTCGGTTTGTCGTTCTGTCCACATTTTATATTCATTATAACTCAAAAATGCGCTGAGGTAGTGACTTGATATTTTTTTTATATCAGTTTTACCAAAATCGTAGTTCTCTATCAACTTTTGGGAAAGTACCGTTAGCTATAACGGATACCCCCCATACAAAATTGTTGACGTATCCACTTTAACTCAAGAACACGTTGAGCTATCGACATGAAAATTTTTGTGGCTGAGTTTTACTAAAATCGTAGTTCTCTATCAACTTTTGGAAAAGTACCGTTAGCTATAACGGGTACCTCCCATACCACTTTTTTTATGTATTTAAAATAACTCATTCTTAATTTTACGGCTTCAAATATTTTGTGGATACGTTTTACCAAAATAATAGTTTTATACCAACTTTTAGAAAAGTAACGTGAGCTTTATTACGGTTCTCAGAAAATTAAAAAAAAACACAAAACTTTCCTCTCAAATATTTAGTTTAAAATGTCTTTCTCATATAAAATTTATCGTTTTAAAACTATACAATTAACCTTTTTATTATCTAAAAAAGTTATGTAAATTTTAATAAATTTAGCTCTAAAATTATTTAAATAATTTTTTTTAAATATCACATTTTTAAAATACAATGGAAGTACAAAATATTTTCTTCTTAACCTTTTTTATATATCGCTAATTAGTAGTCTCTTTGAAACAAATTTGTCAGAGGATCGTACTTTTTGTATAAGAAAGTAATGTGCTGGTCACATCAGATATTTTTTATATGTAAACGTTTCAATATGTTATAGCAGAAAATATGCACTGAGTTTGCTATAAATTGTTTTTGTTTTATGTGCGTTTTATTTAATATGTTTTTAGAAAAACTTTTTTTTTAAATTGAAATGTAAAATTTTTCGTTTCTTTTAAGTTTTTATAAAATGCGTGCAGAAAGGCCCGAATGGTTCGAAAGTCGGGATCCATTTTTACCCGAGATGCAAGAGTTACTAGATATTGGGGTGTTTTTGCCACTTAAACAAAAAGACAGCGAAAACCGTCAAGTTTATATTATCAGAACAGCGGCACATGATCCGAAAAAGCATGACCAAAATAATGTATTTAAGGTAAATAATATAATTTTAAATTTTTGACAACTTTTTGTGAAAACGGTCAAAAGTTTGAAAGATCATTCAAATATTAGGTGCGTTGAAATAACGCAACGTAATTCGTAATTGTTTAAAAAAAATTAGTCTTAACAATATAGCACGAATTCAATTAAAAACCGTTTGTTATATGAGTAAAATTTAAATTTTCTTACAGAATTCTTACAGAAAATTTTAATATTTTGATTTTTTAGATTGGAAAAATGATTCTTGACCTAACTATGAAATTCGACGAGGAAATATCTAAAACAGGGACTGTGGCTGTATTCGATATGAAAAATGTGACTTTATCTCACGCTTTACAACTTCCGCCATCATTGATTAAAAAATCTGTGGAATGTTGGATGTCTTATCCGTGTAAAATTAAAATGTTAGAATTTATAAATGCGCCTATCCATGTCAATATTTTCTTGAATACTTTTAGGTAAGTTAGTGTACAAAAAACAAGAACTATTAACTTTTTCGATTATGTTTTTTTAGACTATTTATGAATAGCAAATTGAGATCGCGGGTTGTCGTCCGTGGAGGGACTTCAAATTTGGGTTCAATACTTCCAAAAGATTTGGGCGGAGAGAGTGAAACTTATGCTGAATTATCGGAATATTGGAAAAATTTCGCAGAAGAAAATGCATCTATATTAAGGGAAGATGAAAAATTTAAATCTGTTTTAGATGCTTGAATTTAAATTTGTAAAAAAAAAAACTTGTAGGCTTTTTCAGGTATTTTTTTATTGTGTAATTGAAAATACATGGAAAAGCTGGGCAAAAAATCTATTCTTTATAAAAAAAAAACTAGGAAAAAGTATTCATTATATTTCAACGCCCATCAATATTATTTGATACCTAACATTTTTTTAAATGATGAGGAATTTTCATGCAAATTAAAAATATAGTAAATACGGGGGTGAAATGTGTAATTTAATGCGAAATACCAATTTTCCTGTCGTAAAGAATTTTAACTCCTCGACAACCATTTAAAAGCCCTATAAAAACTGGTAAATGCAATACGAAATTATCAGTCATGGAGAAAGTTTTGAAATATTTGTTCTTAAAGGATTTCCATTTAAGAGATCCTAAAAACATTTTGGACGTTAATAAAAAATTTGCCAAGTTTTTAATACTTTCACCTACCAAATATCATAATGTATCAAAATGGTTTAAGTTTCTTTTTCTTGTGGAAACTATTTGTTTACTTTTTCCGGAGGTCAGTAAATTTTTTATATGAATTTAACCAATATTTGAATAAACAATTTTTTATGGATTAAGCTCTGGTATGTTTTTCACAACAAGAATGATATAGAGAACTTAGCAAGAGGACTTGGTGAATTTTTATTCGCCATCAGTTATTATATTAAAGTTACATTGTTTATAGTTTATTGCAAAGCGAATTCCGAACTAACAAATGATTTACAACACTTTATAAAAATATGTAAGTATCTATTTCTCATTTCTTTATTTAACAAATACTATACTAGCGGAGTTTTAGATAGTGGAATTGACGATAATATAACTAAGAGAATAATAAAGACAGCTTACATCCATTCGACATTATTAACAAAAGTTTTTCTATCAACGTTCGTTTTCTTGGCCACCAACTACACTTTCAGTGAACCGTTATGGTTTTTATTTGAATACTCTTTTTTAAATGGTATTTTTTGTGATCATTATATATTTTTCATAAATATTTTCTTTCATCTATAAAATATTTAGTAACAAATCAACAGTCAAAGCCAAGCATTGATCAATTTCCCACTGTTTTTGAGTCCATGTAAGACAAGTACTAGGATAAGTAAATTTTATTAATGGTTTATTTTCAGTTTTCCCTTTAATTATCATCCAAATATGACTTTTTATGTTTGCTTTACAATTTTTACTGCACTTT
The DNA here is from genome assembly GCA_964034945.1 of Chrysopilus asiliformis. Lineage (NCBI taxonomy): Eukaryota > Metazoa > Arthropoda > Insecta > Diptera > Rhagionidae > Chrysopilus > Chrysopilus asiliformis. The sequence continues at coordinate 22,126,499 of OZ035961.1, read as the reverse complement.
TGGTTTTACATGTTGAATATGCTGTTTTTCATTACCATACATTGGAGTTATCAATCGTCATTTATGGCACGACATATTTTAAATTACTGAGTAGAAAATTACAACTTCTCGATAGTAATTATAAAAATGGAAAAATCGACATCAATCGATTTAATTGCGGCCTTAAGGAATTTGTTGTTGAACACAACAAGGCTTTAGGGTAAAATAGTTTTTCAATTTTTGCAAATCATATACCCTGATTCTGACAGATTGCGACACATGTCTCGCGAACCGAGTTGACTGAAATTACGTTTGCTTTTTCTCACGTTTATCAAAATTGCCACAAAAGGTGACGAATACACAAGTTTTAATAAATTACACTGATATTAATAAAGAACAATCATATTCAATAGGGTCATGGCAATTCCAGCAAAATTCGTGGAAATTGCAAGTTTCAATTCGAAGGAGAGCTCTTTTGTTGTTTCAAGTGACAAGTCTATCAGAATCGGAGTGGTATTTAGATATTTTAAAGTTTTTTTTTTTTTCAGAATTGTGGCCCGCATTGAAAAGTTGCTTAGTATTCCATTCCTTATTCAATTCACGACAAAAACAATGGGATTATGCTTTGTAGGATTTTATTTATCAACTGTAATTTTTTGATTCTACAAAAAAATTTTTTTTTGATAATTTCTATTTCAGGCGAAAAAGGATATTTATGTACTATTTAAAATATTTTCCTTATTTGTATTTATACAAGTTGAATTATTTATGATCTCATTTTATGCAAATCAATTAACGGAAAGTGCTTCGGCATTGTCGGATACAGTTTGGGGAATGGATTGGTACAGTAAAGAAAACTCCTCACAGAAAATTATTTTGTTTATTCTTCAGAGGAGTCAAAGAAATGTTGGAATAACTGCTGGAAAATTCTATTACGTGACACTCAAGAGTTATGTAAATGTAAGTTATTTAAATATACCTATATTTTTTAAAGATTTTTTAAAATTAATTTTGGTTAATATTTTTAGGCAATGCAAATGGCTATGTCTTATTTTACTCTTTTGCAAGCAATTTATGAATAAGCTTTAATGGAAAATGAATTTTTAGAATTAGTTCACAATAAATATCATTAAATAAAACACAAGGATTATAACCAAAGTTTTGAGTATTTTATTTATTTTTCGACAAATTATACAAATTTTCAGAGAGGAAGTTATTTAAATAACCTCGTTTTTAAAAAATGACATACAATTCTATCCCCCACATTGCAGCCTGTTGTATTCTTTGTTTTGCAGGTTTGAAATGTCTCCTGTTTCCTCCTGTTTTTTTACTAAATAAAAATACCATCAAGTGGACCGTCGTTGCCGGGTTTGAAGTATTTTTTATATATTTTTTTTTAGATATTTCTAAAATTTAGAGGATGTTTAGGTACACAGACAGATTTTTGACAGATTTTTGCAAATCCTTTATCAAACACAAACCGAGGTTCTACTGTATGTTTAGGGAACCATCGGAACCTTTTGTACATAAGTATTAATTAATTTTAATTAATTTTAGTTATTTATCATTTGAGTTATACTAAATATATTACTGAATTATTTAATGTTTAGTTTACTAAATAATGGGATTTTCTAAAAACACAGTTTGTAACTTCCCGTCAATAATATCGTTTTTAAAACGTGCAAATGGAAACGGATATTCTTCAAAAACTTTTGGCCTTTGGCGTGTTACGATGATGGTTTTACCACATAATAAATTAACGTTTTCAACTTCTGTTTGATCTCGCATTAAAACACTAAATTTAATGCCATACAGCCCAAAAATTCGAATTATTTCATCAATTAATTCATTTTTACTCAACAAATCGCCATTTCGTTTTTGTAAAAATACACTTCCTTTTCGTCCTTTTGTGTATCTTTCAGTTATTTCAGGACTTAAAATAACGTTCACCCAAGGTGTTATTGGTATGTCGATGAAATAAATATTAATATCAGTTTGAAAATATTTAATTTGGCATTTATCAAGCATTTTAAAAGTCATATTGAAGTCTTCAAGTTCTCGAAATGAGCATTTGATAATATTTTCAATCATACTTTGATGTTTTATGATAATATCCTTGAGTTGTCGGTGGGATGTTGAATAAAATACTGATATTGGATCAATTGGTATTAGATTTGCCTTTTTCCTGAGCATTTGAACAGAATTTATAATCTCCCGAGCTATGCCTTCTTCTAATAGTTCTTCGTCTATCTGAGTATCTAAAAGGACTAAAATTTCATCATTTCCCGTTTGGAATCCAAAATTTAATCCAAATTTCTCTGAAATGGAAATTCGAGTATAAATTTGATTCAAATCCAGGTCTTGTCCCAATATTTTAAAGCTTTTCTGAGCTAAGGATTCTTCTATTTCTGTGTTAGATAATTTTTGAATAGCTTCCTTTATGAGTTCATATTGGCCTTTGAATTTTTTCCCCAAAAACTTTGGATTGGGGTGTGCTTTAAGAGTTACACCGTATTTTTCTCTATCGGTTGAAGTTTTTAACGAGTGGAGATTTAGTTCAGTTAGAATCAAATCTTGGACACCAAGGATGTCTTTTAGGTAATTCTTGTCTTCATGAATCACAATTAATTCTCTGAGGGGTTGCTTTAGCGAAATAGAGTGGCGTTCTCTGATGGTGCGCCCCAATACAATGACCGTTTGCATCCGGTTGATCTTTTCCTCCACTCCTTTTTGAATAAGATTCGAATTTGGATCAGAAATAATTTCCAAATGGACAGAACGATACTTTTTACTCCGATCAAATAGACCCAACCTTTGGTAAAGAAATTCAGATAAAAAAGGAGCAAAAGGGGCCATAATTTTCGAAATGTCTAATAGTACAGCAAATAATGTATCTATAGATCTTAATGATTCTTTTTCACCAAAATCACCTTTCATACGACTTCTATTTAATCGAATATACCAATTGGTCAATTGATCTAAGAACCTTTTAAATGTTGGAACAATTGAAATCAAACGATAAGATTTCATTTCTTCAATGGTGAATTTTAAAAACGATTCTTTGTAAGACAAAATCCAAACATCCATTAAATTTTCAGAATATCTAGAAGGATCATAGAAATATTCATCACCCTTTGCCGTATTCAATCGAAAAGCATTTTGAACGAAAAATCGAAACGAATTGTAAAACGGTAACAGAATACCCTTGACTACATCGCGAACTCCCTCTTCCTTAAAACGGATATTCTCTCCTTCAACAACCGGTGAATTGATGAGATACAAACGAATTGCGTCTGCTCCGTATTTCCTAATAATATCATGAACATTGGGATAATTACTTTTACGCTTTGACATTTTTTGGCCATCATTTGCAAGAACAAGTCCGTTAACGATGACGTTTTTAAATGGCGCCTGATTGAATAGCACTGTTGAAATTACCAACAAAGTGTAGAACCAACCACGTGTTTGATCAATTCCCTCGACAATAAAATCTGCTGGAAAGAAGTCTGCAAGATCATGTTTTTTGTTGAAGGGATAGTGGTGTTGAGCAAAAGGCATCGATCCGGATTCAAACCAACAATCGAAAACTTCACTGATTCGCTTTAATGGCGGATGTCCTGGAATTGCTGATGGGATCTCAATGTGGTCAATGTTTTCTCGATGTAGATCGTGTATTTTCTGACCAGAAAGACGCTCTAGTTCTTCTATGCTTCCAATGCAGATCACCTCATCACCTTCTGGAGAGGACCAAATCGGGATTGGGGTTCCCCAGTAGCGGTTTCGACTGATCTGAAAGTTTAAATTGAATAAGTTTTTTTTTTAATTTTCTCAAAGGATGATGTAAATATCCTCTTTTCCTACTTTTTCTCGAAAAAATTACCATTAGAGGGTTTTTACGATCACTAATTACAACATTTTGAAATTTGTCCCATTTCTTGTTAATGAAAAAAGATTTTGTTATACACTTTGCTTGTTAATAAACCACAAGTTTCTAATTTTTTTGATAATTGAAAAAACGCAAACTTACCGCCCAATCTTTAGCTCCCCGGAGCCAATTGGAGAAACGTTTTTCCTTGATAACATTCGGTACCCAGTTTGTCTTCGAATTAGCATCAAGTAGATCTTCAGTAATTCCTTCAACTCGTAGAAACCACGATGAAATTGCTTTGTATATAAGAGGAGTATCAGATCGCCAGCAAAATGGGTAACTGTGCTTATATGTCCCGGAATTCAGAAGATTGCCCTGTTTTTTAAGTACGTCAATGATTTTTTTATTACAGTCTCTTACATAACAACCAGCGAAATCGGGAACTTCTTCCGTGAACCGACCGCAATCGTCGACAGGACAAACGACTTCACCGCTTTTAAGGATTAAACCAGCACCAAGGCAGACACGATAGTCATCTTCTCCGCAAAACGGCGCCATATGAACAATTCCAGTTCCCCGATCTATTGTAACATAGTCATCCACCAGAACACGAAAGGCATTTCTCTGTTTTCCATATTCTTGAAAATACGGAAATAAAGGAGTGTACCGAACATCTTTTAGGGATTCCCCAAGAAATTCTTGGACAATTTCGTAGTTTTTCGATTTGAAGATTTGCTGCAATCGACATTTCGCCAAAATGAACAATTTTTGGTTGGATTCATCTCGACATCGAATCTCGACATACTGAACTTTGGGATTAACACAGATGGCAAGATTCATTGGCAAAGTCCAAGATGTTGTTGTCCAGACAAGGAAGTTGGATGTTTCGGAAGATCCTTTGAAGGTAACCGGAAATGCAATAGTAGCGCAGGGATCAACGCAGTCTTTGTAGTTTTGTCCACTTTCAAAGTTGGATAGAGGAGTACTGCATGCTGTAGAATACGGCATCACTTTCACTCCTCGATAAATTAAACCTTTCTCGAATAATTGCTTGAAAACCCACCAGACACTCTCCATATACCAGGGATACAAAGTCTTGTAATCATTTTCAAAATCCACCCATCGTCCCAGCCGTCCAACGATGTCTTCCCAATCCTTAGCGTAACGCGCTACAATCTTTCGGCATTCGTTGTTGTAGGCGGTGATACCAATTTCCTTAACATCTGATGGACTGCGAATATTTAATTTCTTGTCGATTTCATACTCAACTGGAAGTCCATGACAATCCCATCCAAAACTTCGATCCACGAAGAACCCTCTTTGCGTAGCGAAACGTATAATTGCATCCTTAATCGTTCCGGTTAGTATGTGGCCAAAATGGGGAAGTCCCGTTGCAAATATTGGCCCATCGTAGAAGTTGAGCTTCCTGTTATCTTTTGCTTGTTCCATTGATGCTTCGAAGATTTTTTCACTTTTCCAGAACGATAAAATCCGCTCGTCTTCATCGGAGAAAAGAATTTTTTCCGGCATTCGAATAATATCACTTTTAGTTAAATTCATCTTGGATAAATTGAAACTCAAAATGGTTATAATTTAAACTGAAAGCGAGAGTAATTTTCAAATACGTTGTATAGCTTTGAGCAACCGACAATGAAATGACGAAATCAACTGAACGTGAAAGCAATGGAAGTTAACTAAGGAAAATCTGATGCAATGAAAGTAATTTCGCCATGCAATGATGTTCAAGTTCGAAGAAAACATTTTTTTTTGTCTTTTTTAATAATTTATTTTGGAGTGAATTTTACTACCCTAGCTTGATGGGGTCAATTGCTTCCAAAAACTAAGAATAAATTTATTCGGGGGGTCATAGAGGGGGTAAAAACTGTAAACGTTAAAAAGTGTCTCCGAAAAAGCATGACTGCCCCCGCCCAGTGCAAAATATGCGTACGCCACGGAAAACGAAAAAAAATGTTAAAGCCATTTGAATCATATGGAAAAGTGAAAAAACACCCTTATCGCAAAATTTTTTTTATCACAAGGCCCAAACAAATACAATCCGTTCGAATACCCAACACTGAAACTTAAGTAAAAACTGCAACCGAAGACTTTTCTTCGTCATATGAAAGGCGTTTCGAACGAAATTGGAAAAGTTCTTCGCAGACATGGTGTTAAAACCCCACGAATGATAGTGTGAGTGTAGTCAACCTACCTGTCTCATAACGGTTACAGGACACCATTATAATTCACGGTCGAATTCTTTGCATAGAAAGTGACTCCCGTCTGCAAGCGACCATGGAGATCACAGAATGTTCGACACCTCCTGTAAACGGTAAATAAATGTTGTGATTTCATTTATCTTAAAAACATTCATTAAATGCATTATGTTCAACCGTGAAAGCCTCAAATCGTATTTCACTACTCATTTCGACAGTGTTATCAAACAAAAACAAAAAAAAACGAACAAAATATTTGTTTAAATATATATTTCTCAGTACAAAAATCGTTATACAAATTATTATCAATCTCTTAAAGCAAAAATTGTTGATGTTTCATCGAATTTTGTTCCAAAGTTAAAAACTATATTCAAACTTGTTGAAACGTTTGCTTTATTTTCAAAATTTTTGTCAAAGATTTTTCTTTAATTTTTACTGTAAGTGAAAAAATAGTCAATGTGGATTGATTTTTTCTTCTTCTTTTAATTTTCATTTAATATTCGACTTCAGTTTTAGTTTTCTAAATGTGAATTTTTCTGTATGCATTTTTTTTATAAAAAACAGCAACTAAAAGTAAAAAACGATACTTAAAATTAAGGCAGAAAAATAATAATTGTAGAAAAGAATAATTTTATTTGGATAATAATTCTAAAATAAAACTAATAATGTCAACATTCTAAGAAAATTTTCTTGTATACAATCTAAGTCTAACCAGAGTTCTTACATATCTTTCATATTTTGTGTTCGAGTTTATTTTTTTTTCTATTTTTGTTTGCATTTTTGCAATTCTATATATAAATTTTAAGAAGCTAAAAACATCCTAAAACATACAAATAAATAACATCTTTTTAGTATTAATTGATATGAGAAATTATCAGTAATTGAAAACAAATTTAATTTGAAAAGCCGTTAATTAACTTTTCATTTCGAAGAATTGATTTTTTAAATTATGATTTTCGATTGGATTTGTTAGTTTCTAGGTTTGCGTGCTAAAAAATGATTTGTTTCGTTTAGTTTTCAAGTGAAAACTCTACTATTAAAATGTTTTCTTTTCAAAAGAATTAAAAAAAAAGATTTATTTTTGAAATTTCGAAATAAAATTAATTACCTTTCGGTGTTATTTGTTTTTTTTTTTTTGAAAAACTTCGTCAATCGAAAACTAAATTAGTGCTATGGACTATCAGGTGCGTCGTTTTACGAAACGTTCAAGCAAATCCAGATCTTTCTGACTCAGGAAAAGGATTTTATTTGCATGAAAATAATTTAACACCGTGTGAAAAGTGTACGCAAGGCAATAAAAGCGTTTTGTGGGTTCAATAACTTTCAAATTCCTTTGAAATTTCTGAAAAACGCACTGGTATGCTATCTCACTTAGAGCCGTTTGCACCAACTGAACTGAACTTGCATAAAACGAATTGAAAATACGTGAGTGTAATTTTAGGTTCTTTAGACCCTCCCCTCCTTCAAACTTTTTCGTGATTTTCTATGTGGAGTTTATTATCACTGTGAAGTATCGTAAACCCCTCTTCCTCCCAAAAATTGTGACGCTATTTATGGACAACTCCTAACATCCAACTAAAATTACTTAAAGCCCAGATATTCTAGGTCGTAAATAGGCTATCCAAAAGTTCCGTTCTTATGATCAGTTCATGCAAATTACCCTTAACTACTAATAGTTAATTCTACATCAAATACATCATATTTAATAGACAATAATTTTTACGCGTTGGCCATAAGCCATTTTATTTGTGATTATCATCGTCGTGCTGGTCGATATTTCTATAAAATTTTAATCGTAGTACTTTCTCCCGTTCCTATTGAATGAATTAATTCGGTTTTTGATCTGCATCCATTTAGGATTATCACAAATTTTGGTTCAAAAATTTTAAAGATTTTCTTTATCAAAGACGAGAAATACTATTTTATGTACGATAACCACAATATTATGCAATAAATGCTATAATTTAATTCAATGTTTTGAACAATATTTTTGTTAAGCTTTCTAAATACAAAATTAGTTGCTTCTTTCAAAATAAAAATAATGCATTCCCATTGAAGAATCATCTCTACATTGTTAGGCAGTCTATTCTGGTTTTTTTTTTAAATTCAGTTTTAATATAAAACAATATCAGGGGTTGATAACATTTTAAATAAATTTCAAATCGTAAAACTATTATTAGTGAAACTATTTTCATTTTGGTGATTAGTCAATTCGGAGTAGAATTACAACGTGAAACACTCCCGAGCAGCATTTATGTCAATTACCATATGCCAACTAATAACGTCACGGTTGACATAAATGTTGCTTGGACTTTTAAGACACTCATGGCGGTTTACATGAAACTTTAAACGGCCACTAATAGTTAATTTCGTTAAACCCGACATCAGTCAATCATTCTACTGTGTTTTCAAATGAATTTAGCAATGTTTTCTCTGTCAATCAATGATGCTTTGTTCATCCCCTGATTTGAATTTGAGTTTAAAACAAAAAATAATAATAACTACTAATAGTATATATAATTGTAATAAGCGAACTAATTGCGCGAATAGAGACCATTTTTTTAAGGTTATATCGAAAAATTTATCTCATCGGTTTCCTATCGAATAATCGTAAACGAACTGTTAGTTTTGTTTTCATATTTTTCTTAGACCTGTATCTCTCGTTCTCAAATTTGTCGCTCATCTTTAGCCGTTAATTTATCAATAAGTTCCTGTAGTGGAGCCAATTCTCTGCGATCAATTAAATTGAATTCCTGCACAAAGAATATAAAATGTTTGAAGGATGTATTCAGATGAGCCTCTTCACCGAGTCGTACAACTTCCGAGAAATGCTGATGGTAAATATGAGCATATACACGGAATAGCCGTTTAAGTATCGTTTTCGCAATGGTTAGGAAATTTTTTGGGAATGGGACACCAATTTTGGATGGGAATAGAGTCTCATCATCCAATTGATCCTGTACCCACGTCATTAAATAATCAATATATTTCGGGGCACTACATTTGATTGGCTTTTTCACCGTTTGCCCATCGGCCCAATGGTATTCGTATTTCGGTCCGGCTGACATAATTCCGCAGCTCTCCTCGGTGCAAAATTCTGTTATTGTCCCATACAGCATATTTATTTGGTTAAAGAAATCGACAGCTACAAAAAAAAAATACATATGAAAAACTTGACAATTCGAATGCATTGTATTGTCGCATTGCGCGATATTTAAAGACAGCCAAACAAATTTGTTTGTTTTTTCTTCTACAAACGGTTTATATTTGCACAATCTATATTTATTCTTATTCTATTTGTATGCTATTTGTATGGAAAAACCATCTAAATTTCTTTGACTGTCTTTAAAAGTCATGCAATGCCACAATCGGAATATCATAACCAGTCGTGAAGCGTCAAGGTAGACATAGAACTTCGTCAAAAAAAAAAAGAACATAAAGGAACAGAAACTATCGAAAATTTCATAATATTAATCTTGATGGTAACTGCACAATAAATTTGTACGTTTTAGAAAGTATATAAAATGTTTTCTGTCTAGTAGACAGTCTATTTTGACACTTCGCCACTGGTCATAGCTACAAGTTGAAACAGTTTTCCTTACTGTTAACTGCGACCCATTCATTGAGATCTTCGCCGTCTGGCAGAGCAACTGCATTTCTTAGATTCCCTGACCCAAGTGTGGCAGCGGCATGTTTCATTAAGTCATATTGATGCGTCCCTTCGGGGATGTTTTTCTTTGGTTTGAAAGTTTTGCTCGAACGGGAACCGCTAAAATATACAATTAGTTAGTATGTTTAAAAAATTAGTAAGAAATATTGAATTCTTGTAAAGAACTACAGTGAAACCTATTGAAATCTGTAGAATCGTATGGGATCAGGGAATTTGACCGACTTAGACAGATTTCACTGTAATTTTTTTGAAACACATTAGCAAAAAAAACATAACAAAAGCTACAATTGACAATCTGGCAATTATTGAAAACCCGTATGGTGATTTAATTGAACAGCGAACAGTTGTATCAAAATTCCACTTTGAAGTCAAATTTTCCAATAAGATTTTTTAAAATTTATTCCAATCGGATTTTGATGTATGGGAGTTTTATGTAGAATCATATCCTAAATAACTTTTGTTCTTGCACTTTTTTGATAAGATGCACCGTTTTTGAGATATTCGCAAAAAAACGTTTTCGTTTGTATGGGGGGTACCCCCCTAATAGTCCATTTTTGCCCATTAACGAACTTAGCCTCGCATTTTACGAAAAACGGACCTGTGCGAAATTTCAAGTCTGTAGCTCAATCCGTGGGCCCGGAAACCGCGCCACAGACAGACGGACGGACAGACAGGCAGACGGACGGACGGACATGCAGAAATTAATTATTTTTATCATTCTAAACACACTGGTGTAATTCATTTTTGTGTGCGATGTCGGGATCTTGGCGTTACAAACGGTAAGGCAAATCTAATATACCCTTTGGTTTCACCATACGGGTATAAAAAAAAAGAAAAATCGCGCAGATTCCGGATATTAGAGTGAATTCTGGATAATAGAGCGAAGCGAAACTATTTCAAAACGGTTGCGGTTAATGGAGGCTTCCGGGTAATCGATTGACGGATAATCGAGGTTCCACTGTATTTTATTCGGACAGTTTTTTATATTATTTTTGTAGATAAAGCAAAATTTAAACAACAAAGATTTGTTTTATAATTTTAGGAAGTTTGCTTCTAATATAGTAAACCCATAAATTCAAGAAAAAATCACAAATTATGACTGGCAAACGACCATCAGAATATTAATATCGCTATCTACATTTTTCATGGTTCAACGCACTTAATTGTGTTATTTTGAAACTGTTATTGTACTGAAAGCGGATTCTGTCCTACTAAAAATAGAAAATACAAACAAAATCATTTCTCAAATGCCCAAAAAGAGAAAGTTTCGCAAAGTTTTAACCAAAATCGAAACATTTTGGGGTTTTTCGGTTTAGCAATTAATCATTATTATCGTCTATCATTTAAATTATGCCGAAATCGTCAGCTAATTTTCCAAAGTCAAAAATTATCAGAATTACTAACAAAGTGTGGCAAGAAAATACGATTAGGCAAGATAGCGACTAAATCAAAGTTTTTAATCGACATTTCCCTCTACACAAAATTTATGACAAATTAAATATTTAAACGAATTAAATGCTCGGCTTTAAGGACAAGTCACGTGTGATTTAATTGCTTAATACTGATTATTGATTGCAGCTATTGATAATTCTTTGTTACAAGAACAAAACCCATTCCACTTACAATAAAAACTCCATTTTCGTCTGCAACTTTGCCCTAGAAATCCGCAAAACAGCTCCTGGGTCAATGGACTTTCGACGTGCTGGTTTTGTTGGTCACTCGAGGAAGTTGTTGATTTGGTTTCTAATTTAGAAAAATGCAGATAAATCGCAGGAAAATAAAACAATCACTAGCGATTTTCACGAATAAAGTTTAACAGAACATTTCTGGTCCTTGTCCTTACGACGAAGCTGACTGCCTCTCTTTCGCCCACATTATTGCATCGCGCTCTCACTAGTCATTTTGTTGTTGGACCTGCGCTGTCAGCAATGATAAACCGCTGACTCGCACGCATGTCAACAACAACACCACTAGTGCGAATGCGATGGAACTATCGGGAATGCATGGAGTCCAATTTAGACCGTGTGTGAAAGACATGCTATGGAAAATTGGTTCCCACACGCAAATGAGAAGAGCTCAATGAATCGGTTTTCAGACCGACAGTGCGCTTATAAACCGATTCCTCTCTACCTATCAAACAATTTGACATATTCTTGATGTTTGTTTTTATTTTCCCGTGCGATTTATTGGGTTTTTGGGAAAATGTAGCGGTTATTTTTGTTAGGTTTATGCAGAAAAGCTAAAAAACATTCTAGCTGTTAATAATTTTAATTTGTTCAGCGGTGTTAAGTATTTTTCGTCGAGTTTTCACACGAAATTAGAGATTTGAAAAATATTTTTATTAAAATTTTCTTTTTCGATGCTTCAAACTAGAATAAAGTAAATACTATGGACAAGGTAGAATTAAAGTGCGGTGTGTGCGGCGAGAAGGAATTTACGAGAAAAGAAGGATTTTACTTTTGCGACGAATGCGGAACACAATCACAACAAGTCCGGCAAATAGAAATCGAAAAAGGGCCGGCTGATGGCCCTAAATTAACTTCATCCAAATTCAGGCAGACCAAAACTGGGGAGAAATGTGTGTATTCCAAATAATGCATATCCTTAAGCCGAGCATTTAATCCGTGCATCAAATGGTATTCATCAACGAACTTTTGTCGGGTAATTTGAATGCCCCTGATTTACTATCTTTGGTAAATCTTAACGCCCGTCCCCACTTCGGCACTCTTGTTTTATTTATACGGACACTCACTGTACCAATTATGGTTTAAATGAGCCAATGACGTCCATGTCACTCCTTTACAATAGGGCTAAATTTTGCGATTTTAATTTAAGTAAAAAAATCATAAAGTCTAATTTTGATCTTTTGCATTCATTTGTACATTTAACGTAAATTTATATATACATATATACGTACATTTAAGCTTAAATATATGAAATATTGATTTTGTTTGGCAATCAGATGGATTTGTATCCTGTTGATTTATAATAAAATACTATAAAATACTATAAAAGTATTAACAATTTACTAGCATTTCCTTCATTTTCCAGTGGAGTTGACTTCCTGGGAATGTTTTAATTACTTGTTGCGTGGACTCGTCGACGAACTCATAGAATTGGGAGCGCCCGAAAAAATCAAGTTAATAACTCTTCAATTATGGACCACTTATTTACGAAAATCCGAGGTTGCGTTCTTTGCAAAGAAGCAGTCGGAACTACCACGATTGTCAACGGGATACAACAGGAAGTAATCATTATTCTTAACTATTTTCAAGGGTTTTCTTAAGGTAAATATTTTTTAGGGATGCAAGAATTTTATATAATGTATCGAAGAAAAAGAAGGAACGAAAATCCACTCCAACTAAAAGCACCGGACGAACTGCTTTACGGAAACACCTTGTGAGTTTTTACACAAATACCATACAAAATAATTAGTTTTAAAAGCATTCTAGCCAGCAATTATTTATTTAAATTGCATAAAAATGTCTTTCTAGTTAAAGAGGCCGTTTTTAGAAGCATTCTAAAGCGATTCGCTTCAAAATCAAAAATCCGGATTTGCTTGTTTCCGGAATTTAAAGAAATTTGGCTACAAGCAAAGGTTTTTTTTCATATCGAAAAAATTTTAAAGACCAAAAATTGTTGAGAATGAGATTTCACAAAGCTTTGCTAAACATAAAACATAACAAAAGCTATAATTGCCAATCTGGCAATCATTGGAGACCCGTATGGTGATATTCGTATCAAAATTCGAACAGTTGTACCAAAATTCCACTTTGAAGTCAAACTTTCCAATAAGAATTTTTAAAATTTATTCCAATCGGATTTTGATGTATGGGAGTTTTATGTAGAATCATATCCTAAATAACTTTTGTTCTTGCACTTTTTTTTGATAAGATGCACCGTTTTTGAGATATTCACAAAAAACATTTTCGTTTGTTTGGGGGGTACCCCCCCTAATGGTTCATTTTTGCCCATGAACGAACTTAGCCTTGCATTTTACGAAAAACGAATCTGCTAAAAATTTCAAGTCTCTAGCTCAATCCGTGCGCCCGCAATCCGCGCCACAGACAGACGGACGGACAGACGGACAGACAGACGGACAGACAGACAGACAGACAGACGGACAGACAGACAGACGGACGGACATGCAAAAATTAAATATTTTTATCATTCTAAACACACTGGTGTAATTTATTTTTTTGTGCGATGACGGGATCTTGGCGTTACAAACGGTAAGGCAAAGTTAATATACCCTTTGGTTTCACCATACGGGTATAAAAATTACTTCGATCATTTGGTCACCCTTTTCCCAGATAAAATTATATGTGTTTGTGTGGATTTTGCCAAAATTGGTGCATTTTATTGCAAAAATTTTTAATTAGAGCATTCAAAATATTGAAAAAAAATTATTTTTCCAATTTATAATAAACCTAATAACTTTTCTAGCGCAAACTGGCATCTTCCGAATACGATGTACTCTCAGCCTCACAATCCTCATTCAGTCGATCAACGACACTGACATCCTTAAGCCAGGGCTCTTCAAGTACGGGTGTAACTAGTCGTCCGGTGCGTCTGACATTCACAAGGAAAGCTCGAAGATTTCTAAAAACAAAAATGTGCAAAAAACACTTGCAAAAACACGAGGAAGACTACGAAATGAAGTTGGATTGTCACAAATTCTACGCCGGTGAAGGAGTCCATTGTGGGCCCGTAGTGGACAATGAAAAACTAACACGGAAATTGATCTACACTTTGCTTTATTTAGCAATGAATCTGTCAGGTGGGGACATTCAGATGGCAGATATGTTGCGATATATGAGAGAGGGACACATTTCCACATCTCATTTTAAACATTTATTCCCCGAAAATATCGCCGACGAGTGTGTAAACACGATTAATATGGGGAATTATTACGGAAAGACATTATTATTAAGTTCTAGTTTGAGACGAAGTGCCTATGATGTTTGCCATTTTCTGAATATCCGTGAATTAGTGCTGCCGAATATTAGTAAACTAGTAGAAAGATACGTTCAAGATCTTAATTTGCCTGTGGAAATTGCTGAGTTCTGTGATCGTCTGATTCGGCTTTGTCCCCCAGAAATGGAATTACCGAATCATAGACCAGAGACACCATGCTATGAAGGGCGTGCCATGGCTTATATAATATTCGTATTGAAATTAATATTCGGATTGGATGGGGAAAAGGAGAATTTAATCTCGAATGCAGCTCGCACAGTCAATGAGAAGTTGAGGAAAATCGGAAACCGAGAATTGATGGAACTTTTTGTTTGGAACGATTGGATGAGATTTATGGAAATGCGATCAATTATCATAACGCAGTGTCATTTGCCAACTAGTCTGTTTTTAAAGAAAAACGTGAGTCAAGATCAAGATATTAAATATTTGAAAGAGCAAAATGAAGTCCCCTACGAGGATGTCGTTAAACACAATCGATCGTATCTGCTAAACATGGAAGCAATTTTTGCTGAGTTGGAATTAAATCACGAACGAAAAGTGTCAAGTTCTCTAAAATTTCCACCATCCTTAACTCCATATTCCGATTATTTAAATGAAATTAAAAACAATTCCAAAGCAAATAAGGAGATTTTCATACCACCTTTTATGAAGCAAAGTTTTTCTGCTACAAATATAAACGCGTTTCTCAATCCCAACAAACTCAAGAGACTTTTGACCAGCAATTCAATCGGATTTAAAGTTAAAAAATTAAAATGTAAATCCGAAAAGCATTTCATCGGTGTTGTAAAGAATTTGAGGCAGAGCGGGCTGTACAAAGAGTATGGCTATATTCGGGTGCGAAAAGTGGACACGAACATAAGCAAAGAGGAATGGTTGGAGAATATTCCAAAAAATCCCGAAAAATTGGGAGAAATCCGTGATTTGCAAGGACCAGTTTACGATTTAACCGACAAGTACAATGGGATGTCATCTGAAACACGGGAATTTCTGATAAATCTCGAATCGTGTGAGCCTTCGCAAAAGAAAACAAAATTGAATGATCACCACGAAGAAGATCAAATTAACGACATGATGTCCGTTAGATCTTTCGATTTATTCAGTGAATTGAATATGGACGCATTGGAATTGGAATCGGCGCAACAGCCACGATCAAATCTTGAAAGCGATATTAATCTGTTGGCCGATGTAAGCGACGAAGAAGTCTCTGACGCCGAAGAGCAGGCAAATGTGAAGGATAACATCGAATTCTTGGTTAGCAATTTCGATTACTGGACGCTAATGGGTCACATGAAATATTTAAGTTCGACAGATGTTGCGGGGATTGAGACCGCCTGTCCAAGAACATTTTCGTGGCTAGTGAAAACATGCGCTGACATCATTGAGAGTGACTTTAGGGATGTTTACAAAGAATTAGTTGCTATTGAGAATCAATTCATTTTCGTTTTAGAACCATTGGATGATTTTAAAAGTATTTTAAAGTATAAAACCGAACAATCAAATACTCAAATTCGAAAAACGATTGAGATGTTCAATCGACTGTGGTGATCGCAGTTGAATCTTTTTTTTTTTAGAATAAAAGTTTCGATGTTAAGAAGTGACACTTAAGTTATAAGGATATGTATATTCTTTAAATTACATAAATTTTTTTTATAAGAAACGAGTTTTTATGAACATTTTTTTCAATGATACAAAAATTAA
This sequence comes from Chrysopilus asiliformis, assembly GCA_964034945.1. Lineage (NCBI taxonomy): Eukaryota > Metazoa > Arthropoda > Insecta > Diptera > Rhagionidae > Chrysopilus > Chrysopilus asiliformis. The sequence goes on along the minus strand of OZ035961.1, from coordinate 22,110,094 downwards.
AAATAATGCGCTAGCATTGAAACAGTTTTTTTTTGGCGGACAAAATCGGGTCTTACGATAGTTTAAGAAGAATTTTGTATTTTTAGTCGAAATTTGTAGGGATAATCGAAATTTCAGCCAAAAATGCAAAATTCTTCTAAAAGTATCGTGGGACCAGATTTTGTCCGCCAAAAAATGAAACCCTTTTTGACTGTCTAAAATTTATAGATCTTTTCCAGGAGACCGATATTCGGGGTTCCGAAAACCCTTGAAACATTTCAGTGTTTTTAACATCTAAATTTGTCAATAATTTTGGTTAAAAGACAAACTTATACCATAGATTAGAGAGTTACTATAGATAAGAAACGAGGAAGAAATTTTTTCCTGAAGAAGAGTACTTTGCATCTGTTTCATTTGCTTCGTAAAGACATGAATTGCTTTTGTGTGAGAAATGGTGTAAAAAACTTTATTTTGGGATTTTTTTTGCTGTCCGCCGAGCATTCCCTAACAATACATTGCACATAGTTTTTCGCGGACATTTTGCGTGCTATAAAAACATTAATAATAGTAAAATGGAAAACCTATGCGCCTACGAATGATTCCCATCGACGAATGTAAACAAAGCGCTGGCCCATGATATGTTTGTGTTTGTGTCGTATGAGTCAATTGTGCATTCCAATTGAAAGTGAAGGAGTGAAAAGGAATTCCGATGTCATCAGAAAATATTCCACTAGCGCACCTATTTACTCTACGTAAGTATATGGGAAAATGCGTTTTCTTCTCATCTATAGTAACTCTCTAATCTATGCTTATACAGGATTAGGATTGATATTTGTTGTCAAACTTTTCAAAAAGATTTTTGAAAATTTATTCCAATCGGATTTTGATGTATGGGAGTTTTATGTAGAATCATATCCTAAATAACTTTTGTTCTTCGAATTTTTTGATAAGATGCACCGTTTTTGAGATATTCGCAAAAAAACGTTTTCGTTCGTATGGGGGGTACATTTTTGCCCATTAACGAACTTAGCCTCGCATTTTACGAAAAACGGACCTGTGCAAAATTTCAAGTCTGTAGCTCAATCCGTGCGCCCGGAAACCTGGCCACAGACAGACGGACGGACGAACATGCAGAAATTAATTATTTTTATCATTCTAAACACACTGGTGTAATTAATTTTTGTGTGTGATGACGGGATCTTGGCGTTACAAACGGTAAGGCAAATTTAATATACCCTTTGGTTTCACCATACGGGTATTGAAAATGATTGACTGCTCTTTATATTAAACTAGCAATAGCCCCGGCTCCGCCCAATTTACATAAAAATATCTTGTGAGCAGGAAATTTGGTCTAAAATTTTTTTTTCAATACAATAATTCGGAGCGAAATTTCGCTTTTTACAACTAATATTGATTATCGAATTGTAATCAATTCGGACTACACAGTTCTTCGTGAAAAGGAAAAATCGATTTGGAATTTCCAATTTTCAGATTATCGAGATACTTATTTAGCGTTTGCATTTTACAATTACGTTCATTCTTACAACATTTAACATTAATGACTCGATGCTATTTTGTTATTACAGTAGAATCCCGATAATTCGTATTTCCTACGGATAAATACGAATTATCGAGATATTAAAATTGGCGGGATTACAGATTATGGAAATTTTTATTTAATTAACGAAATTTTTATTTACGTAAATGAAAATATGTGCTACACATATGTGTGTGACTTCGAAAATAGGATTTTGAAAAAAAAACCGTAAGCTTTGTATGCGGGTTTTATCGATCACAACAAAACGGACAGATTTCGAATTAAAGAGTCAATATTGCTTTTGCTGAAATACTCCGTGCTCGTCACCGTTTTACTCCCCATTTACTGCGTCAAACAGCGTTTTGTTCGACGAACGCGGAGTAATTCGGTGAACGTGTTTAGCTAGCACAACGTAAACGATAGAATCGTTGGAAGAAAATCGCAAAAGGCAATTCAAAATTGGAAAAGAAAAAGTCCTACGAATTAATAGTTTTCAAATGTAAATGCAAATTATAAGATATTTTGTCGGCCTGGATGGCAAAAATAATACCACGGTTCTACTGTACAACGTTATACAACGATAATTATCATTGCATAAAAATAATTCTTTCAGAACGTTATCCTAGTCATTGCCAAAAATTTAAAAAAATGTATGTATTTTTCGCAGCAAAAAAAAAAATAAAGCAAATCACTCGTAAATAAATAAAATATAACATTGTCAAATAAAAACCGCTTTGGACTTGTTAGAATTAGTAACAAAACATCACAATTGGTCGGTAAACAAAACCATCCGCCGGCCGCATATTTACCAACCGCAAAGTACAATGTAGAATCATGTTTTTTTTCTTCTCAGGTGCACCATAATAATATATCCATCTACACAAAGAAAACACCGTAACAAATAGAAGAGAATAGAAAAACCCCATGCTTGAAGACTACATGGTGTATAACAGTGATATGACATATTAATACCGATCCCACCGCAATTTGGGGTTTGGGTTGAAAATCGAACCCTCCAAGGATGTTTACGTCTTTACTTTTGCCTGTCGATGTTTTTCGATATGAAAAACGGTGGCCAATTGGTGATGATAATTGATACCGGGAGATTTATGCCTAAAGTACAATGTGTTGTGGCTGGGAAATGAAATTTAAGGATTATTTTAGTGTGAGGTTTCAAAAAATATAACAAAAAAGTTGCCCGTAAAACACGTCACGCTAACTTTAGACTTTTTGAACACCTCTCCGGCCCCTCATTAATTATCCGAGATTTTTTATGGAGGTTTAGTACCGCTATTAGACTACCGCCCCCTTCCCCCAAAAGTCGGACGTATGTTATGGACGGCCACTAAGATTCAAACCTGAAAGCGGTTTACATAGGATTAGAAACAATCCAACTTTTGATGAAAGGTTTCAATAGAAATTTCCCTAAAGTTTTTAAAATCGAATTTTGATGTATGGAAAGATTATGAAAAAACTCATTCGAAACCCAGTTTTTTACCAAAACAAACAGTTTCCAAAACAATTGCCTCCAAAATGACACAGTTTCCAAAATAACGGCACTTTTAACATTTTTGTAGTCAAGCTTTTTCAGATAAATTTTAACTGGAAAATTTTGTTCTTTGCACATAGGCTTGACTACAGACTTCCAATATTTGGAAAGTTAGGGTTTTTAACTCCTAGTGAATAAATTGGCCGTTAGTACTGAGGCGATTTAACTCCTAGTGAATAAATTGGCCGTTAGTACTGAATTTTTGACGGTGAAAGATGTAATATTTTCAAATTAATTCAAGTGAAACAATGTAAGAGAAAAATTCTTTAGGAAGCGAGCGCCAGTAAAATTTTGGGCTAAAGTCTAATTGACCTCGTCAGAACAACTGCTATATTTCTGTTGTTCCCCTTGAGAAATCCGGTGGAAGCGAATAAATAAACTGATTGCGAGAGAAGCAAATATTATTATTAAAATTATTGACCAATAAACCCCAACTCTCTAAAAATCCACCTTCGCCTTCTAAACAGTCGAATACATTGTATTTCCAGATTTATATTGACATCGAATTCACCGGTTTTTGTCAATATGCAAATAAAGTGCTGGCGAAAATCGGAAAGCGAAGAGAGGGAAACATTATTGCAACCCCCTGTCCTTAACACTTGTACGTCTTTCTTTTGATGGAGAATGTTTTTCCACATTTTCGTATTTTCATTCGGATTTACCCCCATAGAAGGCGCCTTCCGGTCCGTTGGCTGTATATGAAGTGCTTTTTGAACTTGGCACATGTTGGATTCACTGGTGGCAACGGTATAGAGCTTTTATTTGCGTTTTGTCTAGTGCCCGTGCAAATGTGGCTACGTAAATTCGCAGTGGATATCGTTCCGTTCGGTTTGAAACAGCATAGCATAAAATACTGTTGAATGTGGTCTACTTGGTAGGTTGTGTGGTAGATTTCATATCTTTTCTCACATATCTTTCGGTAGCGCATCGCTTCCAAGTCGGTCAGATAAATCAAGGTATTCTGTTTGAAAACGCTGAACTCGCCAAAGCTAGCTGGAGCTGGTAGTGTAGTCAGTCGATTGTGCAAGCGGTCCCAAATCGTTCGTCGTCTCGAGTTGATGGTGTCGTGATAATCAGTTGATTGTGCCAAACAAATAAATAAATAGAACTGCCAGCTAAGTAGATTCAAGTGGATTGGCTAACTTCGAACTGTGTATGCTTCCAAGTACGTACTTAATCCGTAAATCAAATGCACGCGGTCGAATTCGATGGAGAAGTAAAAACAATCTAAAAATTCGTTACTATCTTGTGGATGAAGATTTTGAAAAGGAAATTTTCCGTTGCTTGTGGAGTGAAAAAAAGGGACTGAATTTATCGTAGAAATTTTCAAAGATAAACAAACTCATCGGTTCATCTAATTTTTGTTCTACAGAATTACTGTAACAAGAAACTGTAAATTCATTTTTAATGTGATTTGAATAAAAAAAAAGGTGTAAAGTGGTTATTAAATCAAGTTAAAGATTTTAGTGATTTTTATGCAGCAAAAATAAAAGTAACAACTTTTTCTATTCGCAAATAATAAACATCGCAATTGGATTACGTGGAAATTTCGGAAAAATAGCTAAAGGATTAAAGATATTTACAAGTCGAAGGTAACAAAAACCAATTTTTAATGGAAACCGCCTGAAGCTGCAAGGCTTCATGACCTTCGATGTAACCACAGACGAGTTTTTATTTTTTTATTTTGTGGTTTGTGGCTTTCCGAAATTCGATCAAAAAAACCTGTTGATATCATTGCGGAAAATTTTTATTCGTCCTTTAAGTATGTGGTTCGTAGAATAATGGAATATTTTAGTGAAGCCAAAATCTGAAATCATTATGTTGTAATAGGATATTTTAACGATATAAACAACTCGGTCAATTATTCTTATTTCTTTATAGGAAAAAAAATCTTTTTTTTTTTGCTTTTTTATACGTATCAGTATTGTGCTAAAAAATATTTAGTGAAAAATTCTTTTGAGCTGACATTAAAGCGTGTGTCAACTAGCAAAGTTGCGCAATTTAATTACAGAAATCTAAATTGCGAGGGTAAACACACTAAAAGTTGATTGCGGAATAAGAACTGCACGTGATTTGTGACAAATGTTGCCTCTTACCTCTGAGCTCTTGTTCTTAAGTGGCCCCTAGACATGCAATATTATTGTGCAATATTTCAATATTGTGCAATATATTAACCGTCTAGGGGTAATATTGAACGGTTGTGCAATATATTGAAGGAATCAAAATCGGTTTGATTTTTATTGCACAATAAGGTTTTATTGTATAGTCTGAGGGCGATATTGCACAATATTAGCTCAGTATCGTATGAAATATCGCCGGAGAGTACACCTAACTATGGCGAAGAAAATCCCTTAGTTCGCTTATTTTTAAGTCATTCTTTTTTTTAATCACTCCTTCAACCATCTGCGCTTTTTTCAAACTTCTCGTCGAGGTATGAACAAATTAAATTAATACACAACACCTAATCTATTGTTGTATCCTATTTTTTTAATAACTTTAAAAAAACGAAAACATCATTTAAAATTCTGATATTTAAGAAATTTCTTATTAAGGTGAATTTTTGAAGAAGTTTTACTCTCAACCAAGCATTTTGCAAAGGGAAACTGGACATAATGTCGTATTTTTTTGTTTAAAAATCGTAAAATTTATGTTTTGTACTGTAAAAAACTGTACTTTTGAGAAATAAATTTTATGTGTTCTCAAAAAGGCTCTTAGAAATCTCAAATAAAGCAATGTTCTTCAAAAACACATATTTATACCCGTATGGTGAAACCAAAGAGTATATTAACTTTGCCTTACCGTTTGTAATGCCAAGATGCCGTCATCACACACAAAAATGAATTACACCAGTGTGTTTAGAATGATAAAAAAAAATGATTTTTGCATGTCCGTCCGTCCGTCCGTCTGTCTGTCTGACCTTTCGTCTGTTGCGGGCGCCGTTTTTCGTAAAATGCGAGGCTAAGGGGTCCATTATGGATAACGATCGTAATCGTAACGATCAGAAATTGTGTGTTGTTGTTGGTGTTTTATACCAACAACAACAGGTGAATCTCGATCGTTGCGATTACGATCGTTATCCATAATGGACCCCTAAGTTCGTTCATGGGCAAAAATGAACCATTAGGGGGGTACCCCCCATACAAACGAAATCGTTTTTTGTGAATATCTCAAAAACGGTGCATCTTATCAAAAAAGTCCAAGAACAAAAGTTATTCAGGATATTATTCTACATAAAACTCCCATACATCAAAATCCGATTGGAACAAATTTAAAAAAATCTTATTGGAAAGTTTGACTTCAAAGTGGAATTTTGGTACAACTGTTCGAATTTTGATACGAATATCACCACACGGGTTTTCAATAATTGCCAAATTGGCAATTATAGCTTTTGTTATGTTTTTAATAAGGAGCTGTCCATAAAATTCATGACGTAAATTTTAGGCTTTTCGGACCGCCCCTACCCACTCTCGTCCCGGTTTTTAGCGATTTTTACGCTCTCATATAGAAAGATTTAGTATAACAATTGTAACGCATCAAAGAAATTGTCGGACGCAAAAATGAACTACATCAGGGGGTGTATGACAAAAGATTTTGATTTCTGCCTGTCCACCCGTCAGTAAACACGATACCCCTCGAAAAAATTAAGCTAGAGACCTGAAATTTTGTACAGCCGGGTTTCTCGGAAATAGCAAGACTAAATTCTCGAACGGGCAAAATTGGACTGTCATACAAATGAGACAGTTTTTTGCAATTTTCTCGAAAAAGGTTAGTCACATCGAAACTGTATAAAGGCGAAATGTGTTTGGAATTTGATCTTATATAATTCTTCCAGACATCAGCATTCGGTGTGTTGACATTATAGAGTATATTATTTGACGATTGCACCCTGGCAACTGTAGAAAATTTGCAATCTCGATTGGCTTTTGGAAGTGAAACTATTTTGTGGAATGAATTTTTTTTAAAAATATGAATTTTTTCTATTTCGGTTTGATATTTTTCCATTCTATATGGAGAATAAACTTTGTATAAAAAATTCATTTGGTGGCCACATCTGATTTTTTATTATACCCGTATGGTGAAACCAAAGGGTATATTAACTTTGCTTTACCGTTTGTAACGCCAAGATCCCGTCATCGCACAAAAAAATAAATTACACCAGTGTGTTTAGAATGATAAAAATATTTAATTTTTGCATGTCCGTCCGTCTGTCTGTCTGTCTGTCTGTCTGTCCGTCTGTCTGTCTGTCTGTCTGTCTGTGGCGCGGATTGCGGGCGCACGGATTGAGCTAGAGACTTGAAATTTTGCGTGGATCCGTTTTTCGTAAAATGCGAGGCTAAGTTCGTTAATGGGCAAAAATGGACCATTAGGGGGGGTACCCCCCATACGAACGAAATCGTTTTTTGTGAATATCTCAAAAACGGTGCATCTTATCAAAAAAGTCCAAGAACAAAAGTTATTCAGGATATTATTCTACATAAAACTCCCATACATCAAAATCCGATTGGAATAAATTTTAAAAAATCTTATTGGAAAGTTTGACTTCAAATTGGAATTTTGGTATAACTGTTCGAATTTTGATACGAATATCACCATACGGGTCTCCAATGATTGCCAGATTGGCAATTATAGCTTTTGTTATGTTTTGTTTTCTGTTTTGACACAAAAATATTGAATTCCAATGAATATTACGTATTTTGAATTGCGAATCGTTTTCTGTATTTTATTTCCGAGTTTTTGGTTGTAATACTAAGAAAAAGTCGCTTTGTTGCCATAATATTTTTACTAGTAAGACATTTAAACTTCATACAACATTCCTAATGAAATTTTAACATGAAGCACACACTTGAAAATAATAATTGATGACTAAGGCGTAGAAGGAGACAAACAAAATTTAATATAATTAGATGTATGAAAAAAATACGAAGAATACACAAATAATTATGCAATTATCACAAAAAAGTGAAACATAGTGGGAGCGTCAATGATGTTTTTTTTGAATCTGAAAATATCTTTTGAAGATGAGATTTCGAAGAATTTTAACAAGAGTTTCAAAGAAATTGATTTATAATAAAAACATAATTTAATCTTGTTATTCGATTTAAAAAAATAACGTAAAATTTGAAAAAAATTAAGCAGAAAACTTAAATACCTACATAGAAGTGTTATTTTCCTAAAGATTGAACTCAATTCAAGATGTAGGAGACAATTTCCATTGTCCTTGTTTTGTTATTCACAATTTTGAGTTTGGCTGCCCATAAAATACATCACACTTTTAGGGGGTAGCCGGAAGCATAAAGTCTTATGCTACATTTACACGAATGACAAATTTGTCATTTTTTTCTTGTTATTATGTTAATTCCCGTGTAAATGGCATAATTTTTGTAATTTTTTCTGTCAGAAAATGTCAATCTCTCATAAAAGAATGAACTTGTCCATTCTTTTATGCCAGATTGTCATTCGTACAAACGCAATATTAGTTATGACAAAAGTTGAATACTAAAGTTGTCATAACTAATATTGCGTTTGTTCGAATGACAATCTGGCATAAAAGAATGGACAAGTTCATTCTTTTATGAGAGATTGACATTTTCTGACAGAAAAAATTACAAAAATTATGCCATTTACACGGGAATTAACATAATGACAAGAAAAAAATGACAAATTTGTCATTCGTGTAAATGTAGCATTATACTAAAACGCGTAACGATGACGAGTCTCAAGAAGGCAAAAATTAGCGCCACTTTTTTTATGGACACTCTTTTAGGACACTAATTTCAATCAGTTTATATTTTAAAATTCGATATGCCCTTAAGTATTTCTGTTTAATTCAAATTCAGCGTTTATAATTTTGGTTTATCAGTTATTTTCGTAATTAAATAAATACTTAATTAAAGTGTCTCGCACTTCATATGTATTGAAAACGAAACTTTTATCGGAATGTCTGACGCAGTACTTTGGATAATATAAGCATAAGAAATGCCACCCTATATGCCAATGTTTGAAAAGTGGTAAGCAGATTAAATGTTTGCAACAACAATTTATTTTAATACTCTATATGAGAATCATTTGATAGTACATTAGATTCAGTATATCGTTTTTATACACGTATGGTGAAACCAAAGGGTATATTAGATTTGCCTTACCGTTTGTAACGCCAAGATCCCGTCATCGCACAAAAAAATGAATTACACCAGTGTGTTTAGAATGATAAAAAAAGTTGAATTTTGCATGTCCGTCCGTCCGTCTGTTCGTCCGTCCGTCCGTCCGTCTGTCCGTTCGTCCGTCTGTGGCGCGGATTGCGGGCGCACGGATTGAGCTAGAGATTTGATTTTTTTTTTTACAATTGCGTTTCTCGTAAATAGCAAGGCTAAGTTCTTGAATGCTCCCCGAAACAATTTTTTCGCAATTTTCTCGAAAACGGTTAATTACATCGAACAATGTATAAAGGCTAAATGTATTTCAAAAATATGCTTTTGCATGACGCTTGCATACATCAAAACCCCATCGAACCAATCCTTCTCTCTCTCCCATACAAATGGATTTTTTAAATAAAAATTTTGTCTGCCCTTATAGAGTATTTGGCTTTTTCCTTATGTTAAAAAGCTTGAAAAAATTGATCTGATTTTGCTTAAATTTATAGAACTTTTGTAAGTTTTAACTCTAGACCCAATTTCTTCGCGAGTTATCGTTTTTATCAACCGAAAGGTGGATGTAACTATAAATTAAAGTTTATGCATGCTTTAAAGGAATGGATAATAACGGTTAATAAATTAGTTTGATGGCGTAAATTATTGTTGGGATTTGACTGTTTGCATCATACAGGGTGCAAAAAAAAAACGATTTTCATCGCATTTTGGTTGATAAGTCGCCGACAAAACATATTTTATTATCTTTCGGTAAACATAATCGGCTGTTGAAAAATATCAATATTACGAGATCCGCGTAATTTTCAGTTACACTTGTCAAGTGGTTTATATATTGACTAAGTTATTATCTTTAACGAAATCAATATTAAAGTGATACAAAATCGGTCTGATATAGATTCGTATGCATTGACAAGATCATGCAAAAAAAAATCATTCCAATTAAATTTATGGCAAGAAAAAAACAAATTTTTATTCGATTATCACAGAGGAGTCTTGGAAAATTGATGATCCTAATAGATAATGACACTGAAACGATAATTAGTCACGCGATAAATAATCATATCTGCACGTGGAATTTAATAAACAATAATTCGATATTTAGCCTAATGTGTACGAACGCCATAAAGTAGAAACCACTAAGAAAATTGGCTCAACAAACAAACAATTACTATATTTTCATTCCTTGAATATCCATAATATTTTTTTCTGCTTTCTCATTTTGAATCTCGATCGGTGTTATTATTATTTTTGTCTTTTTTTTATAAAATTAATACGAGTTTTGTTTTTTTTTACAAAATTATAATTAAATTAGAAATGAATTAAAATTAATTATGATTTAAGAGCTAAGTTTACAGGGAAATCGTAATTTTCTACAAATTACTCAATAAAATTAGTTGATTATAGACTAAAAGGCAAATAAATTTAATATTTTAGATGGCAATATGCAGTTTTATATAATTTATTTTTAAAGATCATATTTACATTTACTTGAAATCCATATTCCAATTTACTGTTTTGATGTAAGTTAGATAATGATGTTATGTGCATCTTTCGATGCTCACAGCTCACATCTTGTTTTTCTGTTGTTAAGAAAATGAGATCTATCTATAACAAAACTACTCAGATAATGGTGTGAAGTCACAACATCAATAAAACTAATAAAAAAAACTTTATTTTTGGTAGCTTCTATTATTGTTTCATGGTATAATAAATATGTATAGCGTCTTCTTATACTAAGTGTTAAAAATAATTTATTAAAATTAGACATTATTGCGGATGTTAACCTCGATTCAAAAAAATTCATCTGTTGAATGTTTTTTGAAGTCAACGAATTATTTATTGCATGTGAATTTGACACTTTCGGATTGAATTTGGATCAAATGAAATCAGAACGTTTTATGGATTGTCTTTCAACATTTTTTTATATGTTTATCACATTTTAATTTTGTTTGCGATCAATTGTGTTTGATTCAATAGTATTTAGAGTCCAACGAGCTCAATATTTTTATCGCTATTCAAATTTTATTGTTTTACACAAATTATGTTGTGTGCACTAAAAAATCGTTCAATCCATGCTTGCTCACGAGGGCTGTGCCTAGGGCGGGGGTGAAAGGGGCATAGATGCGTTTTAAATTTTGAAACTTGACTTTGACACCCAACAAGTTTTTGAAAATAGCGGTGCCGTTTTTTTTAAACTGCCTTCAACGCTTATTTCATAAACAAAAATTTGCCAGCGGTCGATTTTGTTGTATATCAAAGAAATAGATATCGTCATATTTTTCACGAACAAAATTCGGGCCAAACCTTTTTCCTCCCATCGGTTTTTTGAAAATGTAAAAAAAAATATTTAAAAAAAAGAGTCGCTTTATATCTAGCGCCTCCTTTCATATCGTCGGTGATAGTGCAATACCGCGTATGAGCAGTTTGTAAATACCGCGTATCTACAAAAGTAGCAATTTTGAGATTTCGGGCCTAAATGTTCGAAGTGATGAATTGCTTACTTTAGGAGTCATGCCATCTGAGGTTATGTATGTATAAAGGTAGTCATAATGAGGTCCCAAAAAATCTTAGACGAGAAAATCTTTTTAAAGGGTTAGAAATATCAAACTTTTCTGCCCCCTGTAAAATATTCAAAATGTAGATACGCGGTATTTACAAACTGCTCATACGCGGTATTGCACTATCACCAACGATATGGTTTTGTTTTTACTAAGCGCCTTTTTTGTGATTTTTACACTCCCTCATATTTTGCCGAATTTTCTCATTGTGTGTTCGAAAATTGAAATCAATTTCAAGGAAAAAACATAACAAAAGCTATAATTGCCAATCTGGCAATTATTGAAAACCCGTATGGTGATTTAAGTGAACGGCAAATAGTTGTATCAAAATTTCACTTTGAAGTCAAACTTTCCAATAAGATTTTTTAAAATTTATTCCAATTGGATTTTGATGTATGGAACTTTAATGTAGAATCATGTCCTAAACAACTTTTGTTCTTGCACATTTTTGATAAGATGCACCGTTTTTGAGATATTCGCAAAAAACGTTTTCGTTCGTATGGGGGGTACCCCCCCCCTAATGGTCCATTTTTGCCCATTAACGAACTTCGCCTCGCATTTTACGAAAAACGGACCTGTGCAAAATTTCAAGTCTATAGCTCAATCCGTGCACCCGCAATCCGCGCCACAGACAGACAGACAGACAGACAGACAGACAGACAGACAGACAGACAGACAGACAGACAGACAGACAGACGGACGGACGGACGGACATGCAAAAATTAAATATTTTTATCATTCTAAACACACTGGTGTAATTCATTTTTGTGTGCGATGACGGGATCTTGGCGTTACAAACAGTAAGGCAAAGTTAATATACCCTTTGGTTTCACCATACGGGTATGATGAGAAACACAAATAGCATTAATTGCTCTGTCTGACTGAGCAATTTTTGCCTTCCTTTATAATTCTTACGTGGTTTAAGGCAATCGGGCTATAAGTACTCAACCGGAGTTCGCGAATACGCAAAGGTGTCCACACCAAACAAAATTTTATTGATGCTTCTTCACCCCTTCCCCTTTCCAAATCTAATAGAGGTTACTGTGGGATGTGATCGCTAATTGACAATGAACGTGATCATTTAATGCAGCTTAAACAATGAAATTGTATCATTTTGGAAAATGACAAGGTGTCCTTGGTTGACTTGATCACGAACGAAGTTGACGCAAAATCAACTAAGGTTTGTAGTTGATTTTAGCAATGAATTTATCTCCGTAAAACAATTTTGGGATGGAGGCGGGGAGAGTATCTACTTGGGGTTTTCGAGGCTTCATAAAACCTGAAAAATGTCTTCAAAGTCTCCTGCATTTAGAAAAACATTCAAAAAGATTGAATCACAACAACTTTTCGAAATTTTTAAGGACTTCGCAGAGCCCGTGAGGAGAGGTGCGTAGGATTTAAGGGTGTTAGAGGGCGCAAAATAGTAAAAAAATGCTAGGTTTTTTTAATTTCCGCGCTATATAAACATTTAAAATTAAATAAAAACGTCCCCGTAAGAGAATTTCTTATAAATAATTCCACCACAAAAAAATTAATAAAATTGGCATCAACAGATTTTTTATCCCTCAATTTCCTAGAACATCAAAGAAACTTAAACGTGCGGCAAAATATTTTTCTCCGTTTCAGAAAAATGCTTCCTCATTCAACCGTAAGACTTTTAATTGGCAAACAATGTAACAATTTCACGTCGTCTTTCACAGTACAGAAAAAAAATTGTTCTTGACCCATTTCCCGGCATTTGTCAACAAATATGTGCTCAATCAATTGTTTTTCTATACTGTATATTGAACTTTAACAAAATTTAATTATTTATCCACAATAAATCTGAAGCGAATTATTCATAAATTCGAAAAAAAAGCTTTCATCACATCTTGTTGAAAAACAGACCCAGACTCTCCTGAATTATGTTTACAATCAAATATGCAGACTCGTTTATCTCCAATTCACCTCCGCTTTACAGAAACAGCAAAGTTTTAATTGCCCCAAACGTCCGTCCGTACTTAAGTTTTTTTTCGTATCTTTAATGAAGTGGTTTTTCTGTGGTTTAAAAAGCAACATTAAGTCAAGGCAAAATAAATGGGAAGGAGAGGCTGGTGATGCTCCTAGTTGTATAGAGCAGTAACCTAATTAATTTTTTCAGAAGAAACCGTTGAAATATCTGATCGATATGTATCTGTATCGGAATTATGTATCTGTATTGCAAGTATCTGTATCGGAATTATGGCTATGCGCCAGTACTTGTCCTATTTATCTTCGAGTGTGAATTATTATCGTTTCAGTTGGAATACACAGAATACCGGCAACTAAACGAAACCATCAGATACTGTATGACATCAAAAAAAAAAAAAGATGTTCTTCTCATCTTCCTTGAGACGTTTTCTGTCTGACTATTAAAGAATGTGTACCGAAATACAAGTACATGTCATCATCGTCATCAACATTAGCATCTGTAATCTGTATCGGGTTAAGTAAAAATTTCTTTATTCTTCAGATTTCCATCCTCTTGTCTCCCTTCACACATAAGTGGAGTAATTTTTCTCCTTTTTTCATGCACTGCTCGAGGCGGGTTTATATTTAGAATGACAAAGTCCCGAAATAAATTCTTTTCGGGTAGGTGCCCGATAGTAATCATACTTTCCGATATACAAAATGAACCCGACATTGCTTTCAATATTATGGCAGATGATGGGGCACTACTCGGATAAATCGTATATGAAAATGTAAAAAGTATGAATGTAAGACTATATATTTGATAAATGTACGACCATATCTGAGCGACATGAATTGATTTCACAAAAACTGGGGCTCTAAAATTTTGTAAAGGATTTTATAATGTCAACAATATGTTTTGTTTATTTACAGTAGCATAGGCATATTTTGCACTTGGCGAACTCTTCGGGATAGACCTATTCATGTTTACAGTTTATCACTGGGTGGTGAAATAAAATTTTGACAATCATTCGAAATTTTTGGAGCTTTCCCTTCCTTTTTGAAATATTTGCTCCATAAAAAATTAAGTTTCTACTTACGCACCACCGATGGAGTAAAATCTAACCATTTTACTTTATCTAAATTTTTGAACCTCACGGCTCCTGCATAGCATCGAGACCATATAATGGCGACCATGCTATGCTGCTACAATTTCGCATCTTTTCTACGAACGAAGTGTACACGTGTTAACCTGATTTATATGCGCCGCAGGTAATTATACTCTATATGATATATCTCGGGCAAAATTGGAGCTTTCCTTTCCACTCTTCCATACAAACGAAACACCCAATTGACCAATGTTGGAATTTTTGTACCGTGTCCAAATGTACCACGCAATTTTCCTTTATAAAGTTTAAGAATATTTGTGGGAACATTTAGAATTATGGACCTTATGGTACAAAAAGGACAATTTTCACAGGAAAAAATCTTGGATTTCCAGTCAAAATTCCATAAATCGTACCCTCGGTACTTGGTACAAGATGATTGGAAATCCAATTGGTTTTCCAACCAATTTGGTCAATTGGGCAGTTGTTTGCAATTTTCTCGAAAACGGTGAATCATATTGAAAAAATTATTAAGGTAAAATGTGTCAAGAAAAGGATTTTACATAACTCACCCATACATCAAAATCCAGTTGGACCACGCCTTCCCCTCCTCAATTTAAATTTAATACTTTTTTCTATTTCTTCGAAAACGGTGCACAGTATCGATAAAGAACGATGCACGAAAATGCCCCTTGACTAACTTTTGGGTTTTACTTTCGTTGTACCAGCATTAGAAAGGTATTTTGCTCTAGTTTCATGGGCATAAACTCTTTTTTGGCGGGGAACTGCAGGGGGATGGTCAGCTGCCATCTTAGGCGCAATGATTTTTCCATCAAAAAATCATGTCCATGAAACTAGAGCAAAATACCTTTCCAATGGAGGTAGAACGAAAGTGAAACCCGAACTGGTTCAAAAGTTAGCCCCGGCCCCGTGGCATAAAAATCGTCGAATCCTGCATGGTTCTTTATAAAGACTAAATGTGTTTACAATTTGATTTTACATAACGGTTCCATACAACAAAATCCAATTGGACCACTTCTTTCCCCCTCTTCTATACGAATGGATTTAAAAAAAAATCACCATACGGGTATAAACATTTTGTCTGTCATCATTTAGTTAGAGTATTTGGCGATTGGCACCTTACAAATGAAGCTTTTCTTATGTTTTTTTTTTAAATTCGTTTGTAAAACTTACATATTGAACCCTGCATTTCGGACGTATGATACGCTACTGCTGCGAACCTTGATTTTTTAGGCTCTCAAACTTAACGTTTTCAAACGTTCGATCTTCAAAAAAAGGTTAAAGGTTTTTTTTATTGACAAGGAGGCTTTTTATAACATTTATTAATATAATTAAATAATTACAACACAGAATCTCAGTAGATGAATTAAAATAAAATATAGTAAAGTGTAATCGGTATCACCGTAAATCCGTTTTAATTTCTTCCACTCCATTGAAAAAAATTGTATCAACTTTATCTATGGCTGAACAGTTTTTGGCAATACGAATTTTCCAGTATAAAATCATTTGTATTTTTCAGGGATGGCAAACGAACAAAAAAATCGTGTCGTTGTAAATTTCGTTATGTAACGAAATACGAAATTTGTTACGTTACGTTATTTCGTTTTGTAACGGTAAAAAATTTCATGGAGATACTAAAAAATATTTCGACACCAAAAAAGTTGCACAAAATATTTTCTTTTTCATATCTCATATCTCAAAATGTCGAGTGAATCTGGTCAAAAAAGGTGCGATTTAGAATCAAAATATGGTTAAAAATATTACTCCAATATTTTTAATGATATATATTGGAATAATATTTTTAATCATATTATAGTTGACGAATTTTTGTGGAAAATTTCACAAAAAAACATAACAAAAGCTATAATTGCCAATCTGGCAATCATTGGAGACCCGTATGGTGATATTCGTATCAAAATTCGAACAGTTATATGTACCAAAATTCCACTTTGAAGTCAAACTTTCCAAAAAGATTTTTTTAAATTTATTCCAATCGGATTTTGATGTATGGGAGTTTTATGTAGAATCATATCCTAAATAACTTTTGTTCTTGGACTTTTTTGATAAGATGCACCGTTTTTGAGATATTCACAAAAAACATTTTCGTTTGTTTGGGGGGTACCCCCCTAATGGTCCATTTTTGCCCATTAACGAACTTAGCCTCGCATTTTACGAAAAACGGATCTGTGCTCTAGCTCAATCCGTGCGCTCGCAATCCGCGCCACAGACAGACAGACGGACGGACGGACGGACAGACAGACGGACGGACAGACGGACGGACAGACAGACGGACGGACAGACGGACGGACATGCAAAAATTAAATATTTTTAATTTTTTGTGTGTTTAGACACTGGTGTAATTCATTTTTTTGTGCGATGACGGGATCTTGGCGTTACAAACGGTAAGGCAAAGTTAATATACCCTTTGGTTTCACCATACCGGTATAAAAACAATTACAAAGTACAAAAGGCAAAAATAAATAAATAACGAAAAAAACGAAATATTTTTTTTTCGGTTTTCGTTACGTTTTTCGTTATTGTAACGGAATTAAATTTCTATAACGTTATAACCTAACTCTGAAGAAAACGCCGGAAAATCATTTCGTTATTTCGTTACGTTACGATAATGTTTCCCATCCCTGGCATTTTTCCATTATCATCGATTTGGTGTTATAAACGTTTATGTAACGAAATAAACGTCCAGGACAGGATGATCCTGGATGAGAGGCTAACGGTGGGAATAATTGGGATTAGGTTTTTCAACCCGTTGACTATTATTAACATTGTTAGACGCACATTGGTTAAAGGTAAATACACTTTTTGAAGCGCTGTAATCCCAGTGTCTCGTTAGCTTCACTAGTAACCAAAAATAGAGTCCTAACATCGATCGAAAAAACTGAAATGCCGCATCATAAACACAACACGGGCAAGGGGGGTGAATAAAGGGGTGATGGCATCAGGTATAGCAGCACAATTGGATAGCCGAATAAAGGTGAAAGTTTTCATCGTCTTCTTATTGATTTTGTTCTAACGACAATTTAGGTTAATCCAAGACGACAAGACAAACCACTTGTATGTCAATTTCAAGCGGGCCGGTGTTTATCACGTTTTGAGGATTTGCCAAGATGTTATTTTTAAACCATATCCCAGCATATTCGTACGATAGAATAGGAACTCATGCGATGGAAAAAATAATGTTTTTTATGCTTTTTTTTGATGGTACTTATAGCATGCAAGGATTTATGACGTAGGCGACTCAACTAGCGTAGTATATGTTCTACCCTGGCATTGTGTTGACTGCTGTTGATATTTCGCCCTTTAAGACACACAAATTCCAATCTGATTGGTTCAAGTTCGATTAATTTATTAATAGTGCTAAACATCCGTGCGACAAATTAATTGAAGATTTGTTGAGCGTGCGATTGGATTTTTTGGCACTCAATCAATTCGGGTATTTTCTGTTTTCGTATGCTTCCCTTTTTACATCTAATTGTTGTCTCTGATTAAAGGAAATCGAATTTATAAATAGATAAAAAAAAATCGATTCGCACATAAAATGTAATGCTACTGTAGTAATAACATTTGTCTCGTTGACAAAAACATGTGATATTAAACATTGTTTGGAGGTTTTTTTTAATTTTTTCAAGTATTCTATGTACTAAGATTGGTTTGTATTTCAAATTTTTTTATTTATTATAAATAATACAGTAACATGGGTAGATATGTTTGTCCAAAAACGACTTTTTCATGCAATTCCAAGACGATCTACATTAAAATCCACTTTGTGGTTTGTTTGTTACCGCAAAATTGCAAAACCGGTGTATAGAAATTCATGAAACTTAGAATTCTTACAGAGATTCAAACATAAGCTACAAGTAATTGTATTTATGTAAATATTTTCTTCCCCTTTGTCAACATAGGTTGTCAGGAGTGTTTTGGGGGAATAATTTGAGAAATTCAAACCGAAAGAAAGGGAAAAACGAATATGTGAGAATTTGAAAAACGAATATATCTTAAAACAGTAAATTTGTAGATAATAAGAAGATGGATATTAATTTGTGCTGCTAGATTTAAGGAAAAATAAGAATTATAAAAATATTACGCATAGAATATATTTTTCTTTTACAGAAGCAACGATTGTGGATGGAATGGAATTATACAAATAATCTTAAAATATTAGTAATTATTTAAATATTAGTTGCTTGTAAAACATGGTTGGAAAACCTTTCAGACAATAAATATTCAAAAGAAACAAAATTGAAAACTTGTTTGACCAAATTTGATGAATTCAAATGTCTTATAAAATTATCATAATTATGTCTAAAGATGTTGGTGGCTACAAGAATAAAAACAAATAACATTTTTACAATTCTAGATCAATTTTAATAGAAAACATAAGAAAGGCTACAATTGCCAGCTGCCAATCGTCAAATACTCTATATGAAGACAGACAAAATTTTGATTTAAAAAAATCAATTCGAATTTTGGTGTATAGAAGGATTATATAAAATCATTTCTAAACACATTTCTTAATAAATTTTTCCATACGATGCCCCGTTTTCGAGAAAATATAAAAAAGTATTCTGTTTGTACGGGAGAGGGGGGAATGTGTGGTTCAACTGGATTTTGATGTATGGATGCGTTATGTAAAATCCTATTCTAAATACATTTCATCTTTACAAATTTTTCAATACGACGCACCGTTTTCGAGAAAATTGCAAAAAATAAGTGTTTCGTTTGTGTGGTGGAATTTTTTTTATATTCAAGAACTTATGCTACATTTACACGAATGACAAATTTGTCATTTTTTTCTTGTCATTATGTTAATTCCCGTGTAAATGGCATAATTTTTGTAATTTTTTCTGTCAGAAAATGTCAATCTCTCATAAAAGAATGAACTTGTCCATTCTTTTATGCCAGATTGTCATTCGTGCAAACGCAATATTAGTTATGACAACTTTAGTATTCAACTTTTGTCATAACTAATATTGCGTTTGCACGAATGACAATCTGGCATAAAAGAATGGACAAGTTCATTCTTTTATGAGAGATTGACATTTTCTGACAGAAAAAATTACAAAAATTATGCCATTTACACGGGAATTAACATAATGACAAGAAAAAAATGACAAATTTGTCATTCGTGTAAATGTAGAATTATGCTGGATTTACACGAATGGCAAATAATGACAATCTGTCATAAAATAATGGACAAGTTCATTCTTTTATGAGAGATTGTCATTTTTCTGACAGAAATAATGACAAAAATGATACTATTTACACGATAATGACAACTTATAACAAAAAAAATGACAAATTTGTCATTCGTGTAAACGCAGCATTAGCCTTCCTATTTCCGGGAAACACAACAGTAAAAAATTTGAAGTCTCTAACTCAATCCTTTCGAAAGTTATAGTGTTCACGGACGGACAGACGAACGGACATGCGGAAATCAAAATCGTTTGTCATCCCTGATGTAATTCATTTTTGGGTCCGACAGTTGGTACGATTCGTTACAAAAAGGTATATAAAACTAATATATTACTATATGATTCTCATGTAGCGTATAAAAATTGTACCACACATGCTTAACTTAATATGTGAAAATTCATGGGATTGGATATAATTAAAATCATTTAAGCGCAGACAGGTGAAACGCAAAGATGGACAGTTCACAGCAGTCATGACACAAAATGCGGCAAACAACATTGACATAATTGCAATTTGTAAAAAGTACTGATGCTCGACTCTCCTCTCGTAATTCAACGACTGCCTGCTTGCTATTTCTATAATTTTTTGCTTTGTATCGCGCAACTTATATCTTTTCTACAATATATTTGTGAATTTGTTTAGATATCGTGCACTTAATTTTTTATGGTTTTTATTTTCATTTTTTTTAAATGATACGAGATTTTATACAGCTTACCTCCATTTGAATTTGTTTATTTATCTCATTGCGTCTGATCTGTTTATCTTGTGAATTCGAATGTCTGCGACAAGTAAATTATATACTTAGATCCGATTTCTAACGATCGATTTAATTGAAATATACATAAAACTTAAATTTACAGTCGATCTACATGTAGATTTATGATGTGGATATCTGTATACATAAAGTTCGCTGTGGTTTCTATCACTTTTCAGAAAATTTCCAATGAATTGGATCGGTCACTACAAGATCATTAGGCCCGCCATACACTTGAGCTGAGCCAGCTCAGCTAAGTGCCTGTTTAGATGTAAATGTTTAGCACTTCATCTTATCCTCACTTTAATACGTGACGAAACACTCCACGTGAACCCCTAAACAGGCTTAGTTAAAGTGTGAGGTTGGCCTTAGGCCGTTACAATCATAGAAACATTTAGATATTTAATTCGTTTTTAAACTCTGATGGTACATTAATTTTTTTCACATTGATTTTTGGGCTGAAATTTTATTGCAAACAAAAAATATTTAAAACTGCAATAATAGATATTTTACGAAACTTTTACCCTTGGAGCACAATGAACGCAACCAAGCCGCAATTAATGACGCTTCGAACTGTCACGCAACGCAGTTCAGGTTGAGCACAATAGAAGCGTCGTCTATTGCGTTGTGAGACAAACATAGAAAAATTAAAAGTGAACTAAAGAAGAAAAATATATAAAAAATGTATAATTTTGAAGCAATAATTTGCTTTGTTGCTCTTTATCTTTGTTATTTGTATGTTATTGCACTAAGGCTATCAATTTTTCGTCGAACGACATTTCCCAAACCTCACTTTATTAACTGTCAACGCAGAGTTGTTGCGTTAAAGTTCAAAATTTGGCAACTTTTGCGTCGATGGTTGCGTTCAATGCGTTCACTGTGCTCATTCAAAAGCATTTCTGTGAAATAAACTCGTAAGTGACATTTGGATGCGTGATGGTTGCGGCTTGTTTGCGTTCATTGTGCTCCAAGGGTTAGCGGCCGCTAATTCAAGTTAGCAGTCGCTAAAAATTTCATGAAACCCGATATAAATGTCACTAGGGTTTCAGTACAGTATTGAAGCGAACAATTATCGAGGGATTATTATAATTATAAGAAGAATATAAAATTTTAATAATTGTAGAGAAAATCTAATCGAACTTAAAGACCAAACAAAATACCCAAATATTTTCATAAAAAAATTACAGGTAGTATTTAATTTATTAATAAAAATTCAAGATGTTTTTTTTATTTATAACACCTCACAACTCTTTCAAAATTTTGTTGCCGCCGTTTTTTTAGATTTCGGGTAACCTCTGGAACCAGATTTACCCCTAGAGGTACATGTACCCATGGTTGGGAAACACTGCTCTCGACGAATGAACATACCGTTTATCTAACTTTGGAAATGCACATTTTTAGAATGGGTATCAGTTTGCTGTATCTTCTAGAAAACTCTTCGAGAAAACTATGTGCACCCCAAGGATTTTGGCAGCGCACGCCACTGGCATAAAATATACCCAGAATTATAACGGCGTGGTTAAAAAAATTTCCAAAAATCGTTTATCAGTTTATTTTTTAAATTTCCATTCAATCCACTGCAAATTGTGGTCGCTAAATGTACGGCGGCGGATGTCGATAATTCTTCAAGACCTGTAAAACGTAACAATTCGATAAATCATATGCAAAACTTACCTCTTTTGTATTTAAGATCGTGTTATGCATTGCAATTAGGCGGGAATTACCTCCATAGTCAGTTACCAATTCATAATAAAAAGTTTAATAGAATTCGCTTTCATTGTGCAAACATTTGATCACACTACCGATAAAAGACCGAAACAAAAATATCATTTACGTATTTTAATCATATAGACAACATGTGAAATTACCTATTAGAGGTCATTGATATTTCATAATTACAAATTTTCGATTTAACTGTTTTTAACGCATAATAAATTGACACACATTTGGCTATGTAATAAAAATCAATCAGGCCTCTGTGACATTGTTTTAATCTGTTTGTTTATTATTGCAATCATAAAAAAATCCTAACTAACTTACTTTACTCTGTACAACTTTGGTTGTACAAATATACAAATTAAACTCTATCTACTAGATACGTTAATTTATTGTGTACAATGCAAACATAAAAAAAGTACTTTTGTCGGCATGCAAATAAATTTGAAATAAACATTTAAGGTGAACACTTTTGATCTTATTTCTTACGATTGGCCTTTGTGAATATTCCAAGGATTTCAACATTTTTGCATTTGGAACTAGTTTCATTTAACTTAGATGTTATTTATTTAAGAATAGTATTGTTTTGGTAAAAATAATGCCAATTAGAGAAATGTTAATAACAATTGATATTTTTTTAAAAAACTTTCCAGTCTCCAAACAAAAAAAGTATGGAAAAAGTCAGAAGTGGGATTTTGTCCGTATCAAAATTTTTAAGACTGAAAAAGCTAGATAAATCTTGCTTTCCAGATGTATTCTAGAAGGAAAATTAGATAAATCTTGTCTTCTAAATAAGAAAAAATTGAATTTTGACATTTCTCTGGTGTAATCTTCAAGATCAACCAAAATTTTTATCATATCACAGTTCAAACAATTTGTCTTCAATTAAGATTAAATGCTTTGAAAGATATCTAGGACAGTAACCTCATTAAAACTGTTATTTATATAATTTATATAAGTCTGGGTTTTTTTTAAAATATAAGTCTGGTTTTATCACGTTTTAGATAGAAACAAATTCAGATATACGTACACAATTTATGTTGTCAGGTCAATATTGTATCCAATTTGTTAAAATATTTTATAAGAGGATGTCAGTGGCATAACCACAAATTTTAGGGCTTCCACGAAAAATATTTGTGGACCGATAAAACTTAAACCCAGTTTTTCCGGGTTCAAAATTTTGAATCTCGATATTTTGAAATGAAAAATTTTGGCCAAAAATTTTGAAAATTTCTTGTTTAATCTAATCGAAGATAACCGAAATTTTAATGATTCTTTTTACTTTCTTCTACGGAGTATAATAAAGTATTGTATTCATGAAAAATTTCGACCTCTTAATTTTGCATAAAAAACATTTCCCGATCACTCCTGAGTCGATTGGAATCATATTAAAAAAATGTCGTCCTGTCTGTCAGTCAATCTGTGTACAAGATTTCTCAAAAACTAATAGAGCTAGCGCCATGAAATTTTATAGGCATGTTGGGTCCTGAAATGGGACGATCCTATCAACTTTTGGTGGAAATCAGGGTCGTAGATTTTGTAGAAGAAAGTTTTGTGTTGACCACAACTGATATTTTTACTTTCTTATACAGAAAAATGTTTTCTTTGAATGTTGGAATTGAGGTATCATTTTTAACGATGTACTTGAGCTAGAACTATGAATATTTAAATACTTGTTTTGTCCTATGAAGTTTTAAAATTCGCGATTTCATTTTTCGGGATTTACTCGCCGCAATCAAATTTTTATATTTTTTTTTGTGAACAGAGAAAGTTGTTTGCCGGATTTTACTATAAATTGCGCAGATAAGTAGATTTTGTATAAAAAATGCATGTGCTGTTCCCATAATATATCTCTACAGTATTTAAAAAAATCAACAAAACCTTTAGTTTCTACGAATATCTAGTAATGTCGGAAATGGATATTATCTCAGTCATGGACATAACGTCTTGAATTGTTTGGCAAACAAATTTCCCTGATAACACCTGATTTAGGAGCAAATAAGACGGGTTAGAGAACAAAAATAAATTAATATTATTCCGCTTGCGGAGAAAAACAAGTGGAATCGCGCCAACAGATATCAAATTCAAACATTTCTCATTTTATCAGTTGGTTGTTAATCGTATTTGGTATACGTACGACAAAATTAGGAACCCGGTTAGAAAATGTTGCAAATCGAGCAGAATGTCTTCCTACTTTTTCCTAAATATGCTAATATTCTTACTTTTTTGTTGTTACAAAAATGAATGAAATTAAATGAATTTTACTTAAACTGATCTTTATTCACAAAATTTTCTACAATTTATTTGAAAAATGTTAAAACCTCGGATGTACAGATTGCAAATTGAAACCCCATTCGGTTTTGCATTCTTTGTACAACCCGCTAGTTTAGTGAAGCAATTAACAAAAATTAGTGGAAAAATTTCTGTTTATCTAAAATGTTATCATTCGATCGATATATAAAACAGGTTTCATATAGAATTTCACTGAAATTGTAGAAAAGAACAGCAAATCTTTTTATTCAAAGTGTTATCAGCTGAGTACATATATAAATCACTGAAATGTCAATAACTTTTCGTAAATTACAAAATAAACTCTCTTTTCTTTTACACTGTTGTATTTGCTATGTCCAGACAAGTAAATATGTGGACAAAAAATTGTATCAGGATACAAAAAGCTCAGGATGCGGTCGGTCTTTCAACAAAAATTAAATTCATAATTCAAAAAAAACTTTTAAAAATTTGAAATAGTCGAGACATTTATTGTCAATGATAATATAAGTAAATACAACTTTATGGGGACATTTTTTTATCTTTGTTAAACACTTATCCTGCCCCACTTTAGAAACAAATTGCTCAATTTTTGTTTTGTTTCTTAAAACTAATAAGTTTTTCTGTTTATTTCACAAAGGTAGGAAAAACAGTCATCATCACGAAGCACGGCCCTTCGGTTGGCCGATGGGGCCGACAAAGCCCCGGGCCGCCAGAACCGGAACCACCACCTCCTCTGCCCCCACGAACATTTATCAGACAGTCGAGTTTTACAAAACTAGGCAATATGATCAACACAGCGATGAACGGAACCAAAAAACCACAAAGTGAGTAAAAAAATTGTTTTGCAAAAGATTTTTTTAAAATTATTTTATAAATTTTGTAACGGTTTCAATCAGTAAGAGGTTCTTAATTATTTTACAAAATATGGATATGTATTTTAAGTCCTTTATAGTCATAACTTTTCAATCATAACTTTCGTTAATATAACAAAATAAAATTTACCCTGAAAGATTTGTCTTCGAAATTTAAAAAATGCCCCGTTATTTCTTGTTTTTTTTTTTTGCAAAAATAATGAAGTCACAAGAATCTTTAAAATTGTTTGAAAATACTTCTGTATTGATTTATCTGCCAAAAAACTTGTGAAATGCTTGCAAAATGTGTTGTGATGGACTTATTTTCTTTTGCTTATTTAGTTTTGGTCATAAAATAAATCCCATAATTATCGCAACTTCAACCATGTGCAATATTAAGATTTTATAAAAAAATTTAAAGAACTGAATAAAATTTTAAAGTATTGAATAAGAAAACCAGCATAACTTTTATTTTAATTAAATTGACTCGAGTGTTACTTAAAAACAACGTTACCATGAAAATTCATCAAAAACTGTAAGAAAAATACAATACTCAACTCTATTGGGATATTTCAATAGGAAAAATGATGTAATTTTTCTTCATAAATAGAAACTATTTTACTTTTCCCCCATGAGTTTTTGAATCGCGCGGCATCGGTGCAGGGTTATATCAAAGTCCCAGCAGGGTTGTATCGTAGTACCTACAATGTCCGGAATTTCGGGCGCCAAATATTTAAAAACATTTCGCTTTTTGATAATAATCCGGATCAAAACAACTCCAGTGATTTACTATCCGTTGTCTATTTACTCTGTAGGCGTTTCAACAGTCCGAGGAATTGAGATTTTCCAAAAAAAAATCAACTCTGCATTTGGGTGCAAAAATTTGCAAGTATTTTAACTCTGCTGTGATATTTAAAATTTGAGTTTGTGTTAGCAGATATTTTTGCTAGTTAAATTCTCTAATGCAATGAATTTCAGTTGTTTTCTGAAATTATTTAACACTTTCGATTGGAAGCCAATGGAAATTACTGGAAATTCTTAACGCTCTAGCGGTGGTTTTTCGAAACAACATTGCTTTCGAACCGGTTCGGAGATGTCTTAAAAGCTGTTGGAAAGTCGCAATTAATTTGATAATTTACTGATTTTTTACAACTGTTTCATAATTAAATGCGTTTTTATTATTTTGCATCATTCTAAAATGATAATTTCTATCAAGTTCCATATGATAATTTTTATTAATGTCCGCAAACGGGAAAAAGTGGGCCACATACTTGAAAGCAAGAAAACTAAATGTGACGCAGAGAAAAATTCTTCATACGAGAAATTATGATTCCACAAACTCCTGGTATATATGTTTATTTTAGACGTGAAAATCTAAACAACAAAGAAACTCAAAAACAAGGATTCAAACAAATTTATCTATCTGATCATATGTTCTATACGTTAAACTTTCTTTTACAGTCAATCTCAAGAATTTCTCAAATTCTTTTAACAACAACAAAGAAGTTATTTTGCGTTAAGAATAAAACGAAAAGCAATGCGTCTCAAGCAAATAAACAGCATTGAGATACTCGTTTCTATCGACTAATTTTCAAGAAACTCGGTTTGTTCTTAAACTTAATTTCTTGTGCAAAATCTCAAAATTCTGCCACAGTTACGAAAATCAGCTCTGAAGTTAACCTTGACTTGTGCAAAACGCGTAAGCTAATCCTTTTGCTTTCCTTGTGAAAAAAGTTTAGAATTATTTTATTTGATAGATTGATGGTTCAGTTTCATGGGATAGCACCCCCAAGAATTAGCTAGGAAAATAGTGAGAAAGAACAAGTGGGCCACAGTATTCAAAAGCAGAAAACGAAATGCCAGTCGCACTTTAGTTTCCACTTTCCACAAAACTTGTCCTTGTGAAATCAATTACATTTTTCGGTGAATCAGGCGAAATTGGGTTAAAAATCTGTCGCAGAACCGCTCCAGAGCAAGTGCATGTGATTGTTTAATGAATTAGCAAAAAGTTAACCGGCCAGGCAAGCTTTCGTCGATGTTTGTTTTATGAGAAGAGCGCGTTCAATCGGTGGTGTGGTGCGGAAACTGTAATTTGACATGGCCGGTAAGTTTGTTCGCTTCTCCCAGTCGAGATAGAAATTCTCGCCAAATTGAAATACGCGTCGTCTTGGCCAGCATTTGGTCAGCGAATAGCTTGCGGCAGCGCTAGGGAAAGCAGGGATTTAGTTCGGGAACGCTTCGATTTCAGGGAGAATCGCACATGTGAAAAACGGTGCTGGTGTGGACTAGGCAAGGCGAGGCGGGCGGAGGAACGCTTTTTAATGGCAACTTGCGAACTGCGGATAGCAAGAAAGCTGGCAAACAACAGCGAAGCGAAGTGGAAAGGAACAGCACGTTAGTTGAAGGAGCAAAAGGGGCGGAGGAGGACTTCGAATGCACAAAAACTAACAAAGCAGCAGGCACAGCAGCAGGGCAGTGAAAGTGGTCGCACGTAAAAAGATTTTAACCTTTCGCCTGGTTGGCGTGGATCGAGCAAAAATCAGCGAAGCCAGCATCAGCTGCGAAGTACATTTTCGTCAAGAGTCTTCAATGCTTTTCCCCCCGCCCGACCTGGCTGAGACTGATCTCGGAAAATCGTATCGATAATGCTATTACTCGGACCAGCAGCCAACGAACGTCGCGGGGCGGGGGCAGAATGCATTCGCCAAAGCGTTTATAGGGAGAAAACAAAGGCTATTGACAAGGCAAATAAAATAGCATTCGAATCTTAAAATATAAATTCAGGGCCCACCGAGCAGCAAACTAATTGTACCTGGCCAGAGCACTGCGAATCTCTAGTCGTGGCCGCTTAGTAGCACAACTAGCTCGCCCCCACTGCCCACGAAAGTCATGGCTGCGTGCAAATAGGGATTATAGATAACGGGCGGAACCTCAGCACCTGTAAAATCGTTCATATTTTCTGGGAAAAGCGTTGGCAAGCCGTGGAGATTGCTTCGTCCGAGATGCCGCGGGGGAAAACAGCGAATCAACACCACTAGCTCGGCGCCGTTTTTCCATAGTTTCAGCTAATAATTTCCATTCAATAATGTTAATAATTTAGTGCAATACCATATGAAATTAGTATTGATTCAAGAAATTAGCATGCGATTGCGACAAATAAGTTAATCAAATCAGATCGCCACGATAGTAAAGTCCAAGCGAATCAACACAATTTTTATGTCTTAGCGTTTTCGCCTCGAATTCTAATATGTACTTATATATCACGGTATGTACGAACGATGCTGGCCGCCTTGCTAAGGTAACATAAAAACTAAAGAAAGAAAAAAAAAACAACACAAAAACATCAAGTAAAGTGAACAAAAGCGAAAGAGGGAAATTTGACATTTTGTCTAGCGTCAATTCAAGTTAAAATGTGGCCAAGTGCTGCTGCTGTTGTGTCCGCACCCGTTTCCCCGCCCCACCTTCAATTACCTACCTCGGAGGCGCCCCACAACTATGTTCTACTTGCTAGGCTTGTGGTGCGCCGTACAGTGGAGTGGCGGTGAAATGGGGCTACCACGTGACTAACAGCCAGTCGATGCTGTCAGAAATTGGGCTCCACTTTGTGGCCCTGTCCCCCGTCTACCTCTCGATCCAGTTTCACTAGAAGTGAAATTCTAAATTCTCTGAATTGGCTTCAATCTTGGAATTAATTGAACCGTAATTGTACGAGTAAATAATAGAGTCGCCGTAAACAAATCGTAACCCCATCAGTTCATCTCAGACCGCTGCAGCATCATCAGCAGCCCCCAAACCGCCTTCAGTTTCATTCTCATATCGCAATTCATACGCTCTCTGTACGCGTAGTTTTTTCAATGTTTTCCGCAAAGCCCCTCTAACTCTGTATTGTCGTCGTCATCGTGTGTGGCTTCTTAGAGTAGTAAATATGTAGAGAAAAAGAAAAACGATAGCATAATATGCTTTTCTTACGTGTACCGCTGATTAGAAACATATTAGCGAAAATATGAAATTAAATGATTAAGAATTATAGTCGCAACGGTAGCTAAACGATGGCATAATTCGGCTAAATGTTTAACACCCGCAAGTTGAACCGCAAGTTTGATGTATTCGGTCTAGAGCAGACGTTATTTATTATGTGTGGCTTTTTTATTTGGTTCGCTGTTGACCTTGTATTTTATCATTCTTTGTCGTTTAAGGCTAAAACTATTATTAGATTAAAAAAAATTCTATACAAATTTTGTGAACAAACGAAAAAATTATAATAGAAAAAAAACACACATCTCCAACATAGATAAAAAGAATTCGGAAATTTTCAATTTTAAAGCTATAACTTCCCCATGATTCACAGAGTTCTGTTTCGCTAGCAGAAAAAAGATTTGTTCATAAAACTAGGCTGACCGAGGACAACGTAGGGTAAATTGCTGAAAATGAAGAATTTGCTAAAATATAATAATCTGGAACATGAAATCTATGTTTGAATTGTTTAAAAAGAAGGAACGAATTAATAAATGTTAGATAATATTTGGTAAAAATTGTATTATTCTACATAGCAACATACTTAAATGAAGAGAATTCAATGTGAAAAAAATATTAAAGTTATCTAACAATTTTTGACTAAAGCCGTATCACCGGGAAAAGAAAGAAACGTGTTACGATAAGGCAGTTTGGTTTACATGCTGTCTAATAACATCGAAAATATTTTTTAATCCATGAGCACATAATTTTTACTGCATAGCATATCTTACTTAAATTATTGTTTTAGAAAACAAAAAAGTAGGCAGTAAAAAGAAACCATTTCTACACAATGATCCAAATAAATAGTAAATCTATAAATTCAAACAACAAAATCCCCAAAAAAATATCTGATGTGAACAGCACATGACTTTCTTATACAAAATCTACGATCCTGCTTAATTTAAACTAACTTGACTAATAATATATTAGATTACATAAAGATAGGATTTTTTTTATAAAATCTGGAATATCTGAGTAACGGTAAAAGATATCAAATTACGGTAAAAGGCAAAAATTTGCAGAATTTTAACATCTTTAATTCTTTTGTTTAAATGTTTCTCTGAAATACCGTTACTTTGCAAGAAATTCGGGAAAATCCGTTTTTTTAATATTTTAATTAAAATAACTCAATTACGGTAGAAGATAGTCGATAATGTGGATAAATATTATCCTCTTCAATTAATCTCATATATTGAACCACCGAGAATCCGTTAGCTTTCGAGCGAATCGCAAAAAACTTATTTTTTTAAACATAACGATCTGACAATTATTGCCAATCTGACAATTATTGAAAACCCGTATGGTGATATGATATGTCATTGTTCGAAGTTTAAGTGAACGGCGAACAGTTGTATCAAAAATCCACTTCAATAAGATTTTTTAAAATTTATTCCAATCGGATTTTGATGTATGAGAGTTTTATGTAGAATCATATCCTAAATAACTTTTGTTCTCGCACTTTTTTGATATGATGCACCGTTTTTGAGATATTTGCAAAAAAACATTTTCGTTCGTATAGGGGGTACAACCCTAACGGTCCATTTTTATTTATTTATTTATATACAGGTCGATTATCTTAGACGCGTCACTTTTCGTGACTCGAAATTGCCTGTTGTTGCTACAAAACAACAAATACAATAGGCAAAATTCGAGTCACGAAAAGTGACGCGTCTAAGATAATCGACCTGTAAGTCAAATAAATTTTTGCCCGTTAACGAACTTAGCCTTGCATTTTACGAAAAACGAATCTGTGTAAAATTTTAAGTCTCCAGCCCAATCCGTGCGCCCGCAATCCGCGCCACAGACGGACGGACAGACATGCAAAATTCAATTTTTTTGATCATTCTAAACACACTGGTGTAATTCATTTTTGTATGTGATGACGGGATCTTGGCGTTACAAACGGTAAGGCAAATCTAATATACCCTTTGATTTCACCATACGGGTATAAAAACTGTATTTATTTCGATATCGAATTGAGATGTTGAGTTCTAGTAAAAAAGCAAAAGTGTGGAAATTTTACTGTACACAAGTTTTGTCATACATAAAACTACTGAAAAACGCACAGTTCCGGGACAAATCACGAAAAACCAAATCGAGAAGTCGCCATTTTGGTTAAGGTGCCGCTCCACATGAGAGTAAATGCCGGCGAGAACCTCTCGATAGAAGCTACTCGCAAATGGACACGTCTCTGAGAGTCGCTCGCAAAAACTCGCGAGCTAGTTTCTGTGAGCTGTCAAAAGTGATTCTACCATAGAACAAATAATCTAGAGAATAAACTCTTAGAACAAATTTTTAGAGAAAATTTTTCCACTGTGAGATGAAGCAAGAGGATCCGATGTAACACGGAAAAAATTATCAATTCGATTCCTCCATCTCATTGAACAGATACGACGAAAATGATTAGAAAATGTTCTCTCTGCTTCGTGCTCCCTAGTCTAAAAGTAATTAACTTTTAGGCCGTAGCTAGTGAATGAGAGGGACATTTTTCCCCCCTTCGAAGGGGAAATTTGTCAAAAATTTGTTCGGCAGAGTTTTTTCTATATATTCCTTATTCTATGATTCTACTCTCTAGTCGACACGCTCCCACTGAACTCTCGGGGAGTTGCTCGCCAGATACGAACGGCGTCTGAATTTCGCTAGTAGCTCTCGAGAACTCGCCCAAGTAAGATGTCAAAAAATCAAGATATTGGTCTTGAAAAGAGAAAAATCGCCGAAATTAACTCTCAAATATACAACCTCCTGCGAGTAACTCTCGAGAGTTTTTGAGAGTTACTCGCGTATTTACTCTCATGTGGGGCGGCACCTTTCCGGTTAACGGTGATAGGATCGTCCAGTGGTTCGTCGTTTGGTTGCTTCCAACAAATGGTGATAGGATCGTCCCATTCCAGGAAGGAATATTCGTGTAAAATTTCATGGCTCTAACTTCCAAGTAGTTTTTTAGAAATCTTGTACACAGACGGACAGACTGATAGACTGACAGGCTAACAGACTGATAGTTTGACAGGCTAACAGACTGACAGGCTAACAGACTGACAGGCTAACAGACTGACAGGCTAACAGGCTAACAGAAACTGACAGATAGACTGAAAGACATTTTTGTAATAATACTCACATCGACTGAGGAGTGCTCAAAAAATATTCCTTAGCCAAATTTTAAAGGTCAACATTTTTCATCAGGACAATATTTTATTATGCTTCGTATAAAATTGACAAAAAAAATTTCAAATTTATGCTTTTTTGCCTCTCGGAGTTTTATATTCACACTATTTGCCCCGCTCTCATTGATTTTATATTTTCCGCCTGATCACCTAAAGTTTAATTACAACATAAAGATTATGATCATATCAACTAATACATCCCCCTATTAAAACTCCCTGTCCCTTTCGATTTTCGTAAAATTCTACTTCAGGAAGAAAAATATTTTTTTTGGATCATCTTCGCTTGATTGCCTTGATAACATTAATAGAAATTAATTTCAATAATCCATTGAAAATAGATATTTTTAACCCTTTCCGTTCACTATAAATAGACCAAAAAAGGGTCGAGAACGAAAACGCTTTCGTAAAGTCGTTTAACCATAACCGAGCTCGTTACATTTAACTGTTATTTGCAACATAATTTTCTCCTTCATTAGCAACCGTATTTTTTGATGTTACGCGTATTTACATCCTTTGAACTGTGGGCTGCTGTTGGTTAGTTTCCGTTTCCGTACTCCACTTTATCTTGTATCGATTTTTTTTTTCATTAATCGGAATCAAGCGTCATGTATTTTTAGTGTGCGAATAAAAGGCGGCTTTGAAATTCAGACGGTTTTTCAGATGAAATGTTTGTGTTAATCTATCGGCGGTAATTTCACCAACAATGAGACTGAGTGACATTTTGTTAATTATGATTCCGTTAATCTTCTTACTATTCTGTATATATCCAGACTCAGATTGTCAGTTCCTCTGAAATTCGCAAATTGTGATTGTTTTGTTTCGAAATGCCTGGCGTCAAATAAATCTTTTCATTCATCTGAACATGTAATAAGCAAGCAATGCAAATAATGTAGGATGAATGGAAGGGGTGAGGAGCGGGGCAGGATGGCATCATCTGCCAGCGAATAAAATAGTTTTTTTTTCTTCAAATACATATTAAATCATTTAAAATCTCTAATGGATAACAGAGACACCGCGTTTCGGGTTTGTATATGTCATAAATAAATTACCGTGTGCCCACGCAATTGAAGTATAATTTCATCTTGTGTGCATCAAATTGATAAAACATATCAACCATAAGATTTCCATTTATGCGAATATTTCTTTAGCATTTATTAAACTTAAGCTATCAGTCGCTATCAATCATTTGAAAATAATATTCTCAATTCTATGTCTATTGAAATGGGGTCACATTGGAATAATTCTATTCACAACGTTTGGTTTAGATTTTTTTTTTTTGCGATATATACCTACATATATATTTATTTGATTTTCTCCGCAATTGCTTCTTCTCGTTAAATAGTTGAGTCGTGTGTCTGCTTCTAGTTTCAGTTTAGAGTATTCTGTTAAAGTTTACTCTTTTTTTTTTTTAATGAAAAAATCTAGCTTTACAGATGGACGACTTTAAAAAGATTTCTCAAGGTATTTCGATTTCTTAAATGGAAAAACAACTTTGCCAAAAGCATCAAACGAGAATTTTATTTATTTTTTCTTCATGCAAGGAAAAAAAACTACTACTGCGAGTTGTTGTGCAAAAAGGTATAAAAATATTTTCAAGTTATCCATCTTTAATAAAAAGACCATTGAATCGATAATTTTTTTTTAAAAATTACAATAATTTCTTTTGCGTGCTAAAATTGCTGGGGGATTTTTTATGATTTACATTCCATTAATAAAAATTCCTCTGCACATACAGCAAATCGAAAGGGGAGGTTGGCTAAGTAAAGTTGCACTTTTTGGATCACGGTATTTCGTGCAATTTACAATAAATGACGTTTTAAATGCATCACCATGACAGGGAGATAATTCCACTGTTGAGAGGTTGAGTTGTCTCGTGCTATTAATGACCCATAAATAGATTTATTTACCGCATTTTTTTTTTGCTGTTTTTGTTTTACAATTCAAGTATTCTTTTTAAATGAAGTAAAAGTTTTTAATTCGTATTGAAAATTGTATTTTTAGGTAATGGCGAAACATCGTGGTGCTTCTCACAGATTAAGGGAGCTTTAGATGACGATGTGACCGATGCCGATATTATTTCATGTGTTGAGTTTAATCATGATGGAGAATTATTAGCAACTGGTGATAAAGGAGGACGTGTGGTTATTTTCCAGGTAATCTATCGAACTAATCGATTCACTGGTTTGCCTAACTTTTAAACTAACAAGCCGATAGTCATGAAACGTTAAGAATATCTTTTTTCCCACAAATAAAGGGTGAATTTAGCAGAATTTTCACGCGACAAAGTAGCATATTTTTAGAATATCAATTTAAAATTTGATATCATGTTTGTAAATTAGAAATAGGTTAGAAGGGGGTGGGAGAGGGGAGGGGGGGTGGTGTTCTCGTAGATTGGTTTTTTTTTCAGTTCAGGCGCCCACAGCGTTAACAAATATGTAGAATGATGGTGAAGTGGCAATTTGAGTTTTTTGAACCCGTCAAAATTAGTACTTCAGTATTTATTGAAGTACATTTTAGTAGAACCAAATAAGTAGTAACTAAAAAAGCAGGAATTTACTTTGATGCGAGCTCCCATATTGATTTTTAAGCGTTTCAAATACTCAAATTGCCATTTTATTGCCATTCACATGCTTCCAAAGGCGATACGCGCCTTGACTTAAAAAGGTCTTCAAATACAGTGAAAACGGCACTGTCCATAAGCGGACACTGACCGTACCAAAATTTTTGTCCGGTTATTCCCGGTGTCTGTATGTTAAAATACTTATAAGGGCTATTGACTCTTGATCGTAGATAGTAAAATCGTAGATTGTAATGTAAATCTACTATGGAAAAGTACAACGAAGCGTGAGCAGCGCTTTACTAGAGGTTGTTGGTTTTGTCGTAAATGTTTGACTCTTTTATTTATTTTCTTTACCTAAATTGTTTAAAGCATTTTTTAACTCTTAATTTATACTAAATCATATAAATACTTTAATTTACTTACTTTTCCAATGTCCATTTTAGAGTTGGCACGAAGTTGACATGTCACAAAACATGTCTTAACCTCACTTTATTAGAAGTACGATAAAAACTAGGATTTTACCATACCTTCGGGTGTGGTAGATTGTAGTTTTCGTCGTAAAAAAATTTATATGGAGAACTGTCAAAAAACTACGATTTTATTTACAATTTTACGATTCTACGAGTTTACAATTAACTACGATAAAGAGTGAATACCCTTATAATATTGGAATTGCGAATTTGGGTATCGAAGGTGTTCACAAAGGGATTTTCTAACTATTGAAATATTGAAATTTCGATCTACCAAACCAAAATCAAATTTTTAAATTTTAGAAATCAAAACCGAAATTGAATCACAATTAAATTTGATCCAAAAAACATCAGAGATGAGGTTTGCATCTCTGATTCATTGTATTTGGTTTACTAAAAATGGTCCGTAAATTATTGGGCCATCGAAAGAAGATTCGTCAAAAGATATTATTTTAATTTTTTGTGCGGGACCTACAAGTTTTTTCTCCCGTCGGTAAGGAGTCTGAATTTTATTAAATACCACTGAAATACAGAGTCGAGCTTCGAGGAAAAATTCTCCTGGCCCTATCTATATATATATATATATAAAATAGTTTAACCTGATTGACTGACTGACTGACTCATCAACGACCAGCCCAAACCCTTGAAGCTAGAAACCTGAAACTTTCACAGTATGTGAGCATCACGTAGGCGCTCACTAAGGCCGAAATTTTACCATTAACGGCCAATTTATTCACTAGGAGTTAAATCGCCTTAACTCCCTTAACTCACCTTTTACATGGAAAATAACACTAGCTAACTCCCTTAACTCACTAACTCGGCTTAACTCCTAGTGAATAAATTAGGGGTAAGAGGGTAAACGGGGGGTAAAGGGGGCTTGGGTGTTTTTAAACCGTGATTTTCGCCATGAATCCTGCTCAATAGGAGGCTGAAAAGTTTCACTCGAGGGTTTTCGGGGTCGCTGATCACGAATCTGATGTTAGAATTTTAAAAATCGGAACTGGAGGTCCTGAAGGCAAAACGATTTTTTTCAAAAGTTTTTAAGTTATTTCTTTGTTTTTTTGGCGCAAGAAATTTTTTGCAAAAAACGTTTATCCGGCAACGGCGGGTTTGCAAGCTAGTCGCCGAATACGATACGCGTGGTTCGAATCGTAAATTTAATGTTGTTGTTGGTATAAAACATTAAAAACCACATTGAATTCACGGCATACAGACAAACAAGGTATGCTGTAAACTTTTGATAGTCAGGTGTGACGTCATTTGTGCCGACTTTTTTTAATTAATTTTTATGTTTATTGATCACTATTTAATGCAATCATTCCACTAATTTACAAATATTTTAAATCGCACAAATTAAAAAAAAACCATCCAGAATACAAAATTCCTTCTGCACTTGACGAACTAATCGGCACAAGTGACGTAGCAACGAAATGTCAGATTTGAGTTTACAGCATACCTTGTCTGTCTGTATGCCGTGATTGAATTTACGATTCGAATTACTTGTATCGTATTCGACGATATGGTCACAGGCTTTTGAAAACGGGCGTTTGTTAAGAAATGTTTCCAGGACGCTTAGTTTTACGAAACGCCGATAATTTCCCATCTCTTTAGTGTGATTTAATTAATTCGATTTTATTTTTGTTTTACAGAGAGATCCTTCTTCAAAAACATCCATTCCGAAACGTGGCGAATATAATGTATATTCGACATTTCAGTCACATGAGCCGGAATTCGATTATTTAAAATCGTTAGAAATAGAAGAGAAAATTAATAAGATTCGATGGCTACGACGAAAGAATCAATCACATTTCCTTCTATCGACGAATGATAAAACGATAAAATTATGGAAGGTGTCTGAACGTGATAAAGCATTCGAAGGATATAATACCAAGGAGGAGAATGGCATTGTTAGAGATCCAAGCTGTATAACCACATTAAGAGTTCCTTCAATAAAGCCAATTGCACTAATGGTCGAAGCATCACCGAGACGCATCTTTGCCAATGCACATACGTATCACATCAATTCAATTTCTGTTAATTCTGACCAAGAGACTTATCTCTCCGCCGATGATTTACGAATTAATCTGTGGAATTTAGAAATAACTGATCAAAGTTTTAATATTGTTGATATAAAGCCAACAAATATGGAAGAATTAACGGAGGTCATAACAGCCGCTGAATTTCATCCATCTGAATGCAATTTATTTGTATACTCAAGTAGTAAGGGCACAATACGTTTATGTGATATGAGATCGGCAGCACTGTGCGATAGGCATGCTAAACAATTCGAGGAACCCGAGAATCCAACAAATCGAAGTTTCTTCAGTGAAATAATTAGCTCCATTAGCGATGTTAAAATAAGTAATTCGGGACGTTATATGATTTCTAGGGATTATCTCAGCATTAAAGTATGGGATCTTTATATGGAAACGAAACCAATTGAAACCTATCCA
Organism: Chrysopilus asiliformis; assembly: GCA_964034945.1. Lineage (NCBI taxonomy): Eukaryota > Metazoa > Arthropoda > Insecta > Diptera > Rhagionidae > Chrysopilus > Chrysopilus asiliformis. Next base: position 22,071,808 of record OZ035961.1, on the reverse strand, counting down.
GTAAGTTTTATTCAAATTTTGATAAATATGATATTTTTGGGTTGTATATTAGAGTTTCAAGTAGGAAAGGAGATCTTAAAGTCGGGGTCGCTCCTTAAATCCACATCGATTTCTTGGCTTTGTAACCGTAGCGCCTACTTGGTGAACTTCTTTGTTACTGGGGATTTACTTACGTAATTGTACATTTTTATAATGAGGGCAGGGTCATACGAAGGTACAGCGGCGCCCGAACAAAATCTCTATCATGTACCCCCTTTATCTTTTCCAAAAAAGTCATAAAAATAAATTTTTGTGTGCCTTGAAATTTTGAAAGATCGATCAGGCGGAAATTTTGTCTTAATTTTGTTTATCATACTAATATATAAAAATGAGTTGGTGTCTGTCTGTCTGTCTGTTCCTCTTTCACGCAAAAACGGCTGAACCGATTGAGTTGAAATTTGGCATGCGTTTCTGTGGTAGTTCTGGTTCCAACATAGGCATACGGAAAAGTAGCGCGAGGGGTGGGGGGAGTAAGGGGAGGGGGTAAAGTGATCTCGAAACTTACCTCTTCCTCTATGTTGCCCTTTCGCGGGGAAACTACCGAGCCGATTGGCCTGAAGTTTAGCTCCAACATAAACCATCAAAAAAAAATTGAAAAAAACTTAATCCGGCAACGACGGGTATGCAAGCTAGTAATTATCTAAACGAAAAATCATATTTATAATGTCTTAACGGCGGTACTGAACTTTATGCAACAAAAACAGTGGCGAAAAATTGTATTAAAGCCATTGGACATTCGAAAACGTTTATAAAAACATGGTGGCATTTATTAGACATAATCGACTAGCAATTGACTTCAATTTTGTTGTGAAAATTTGTGAAAAACCAAAGATTTTTCTACCAATTGTCACCAAAGTAGGGCCGCCAATGTCACCAATGGAAGATTTAAAAATATTTTAGTTTGAAATTTTGTAAAAAAAACTGTTTTTGTAATTTCTTTTTCGTTTTTTTTTCTAGTTCGAAAAAAGAAAAAACCAATTAAAAGTTTAAAATGTTTTAAAAAAAAGTGAAATTGTTAACCTATTGTTAACAAAAAGAGTGCTACATAATAATTAAAAAAAAACTAATTTCAATTCTAGGTTCACGAATATTTACGCGCTAAACTGTGCTCATTATATGAGAATGATTGTATTTTCGATAAGTTCGAATGCTGCTGGAACGGCAACGATACAGCAATTATGACTGGAAGCTATAATAATTTCTTTCGTGTATTCGACCGTAAAACGACAAAGGAGGTTACATTGGAAGCGTCAAGGGATATAATTAAGCCGAAAACCTTATTGAAGCCACGTAAAGTTTGTACCGGCGGTAAACGAAAGAAGGACGAAATTAGTGTCGATTGTCTCGATTTTAATAAGAAAATACTTCATACGGCCTGGCATCCATTAGAAAATATAATTGCAGTTGCAGCTACCAATAATTTATTTATATTTCAAGATAAATTTTAGCTAACAGTGTTGTTATCATTATTAATTACATTTAATTCTTTAAACATAGTTCTACTATTACTATTATTATTTTTTACTTCAGAATCATTTAGTCAAGTCCCAGAGTGTACACAATCGTTTCGACTACAAAACAATAACCAAAACCACAACAGTTATAAATCACGTAATTCTATTAGCAACATTATTATTACAATTACAAACTGAATGTGGAGGAAAGAATTCAAATTCAATAAATAAAGATAAAAAAAAAACATTGATATGAATAAATAAATAAACAGCAACTGCATAATTATTTTAGATATTGGTTCAATTCGTTTGTTTCCCATCATGATAGAAACAAATAAACAAAATATTATTAAAATAAATAAAATAATAAAAAAAAAGAAAAAAAAACAATTTATACATAAAAAGTAATTGAAAAATAACAATTTAGTTGAATAGGAGTAATAAAAAAAATTAATTTATATAAAATAAAAAAATGAAAGAAATTTAAAAAAAAAAACAAAAAATTTTTACTTTTAAACAAAACAAAAAGCAAAAGAAATGAATAATAATAATAATAGAGATGAAAAATTTAAAAAAAGGCAAAAAGTAAAATGTATACATTACGACTTTAATTAAAATTAAATTTTTAATTATGAAAAGAATAATTAAAAAAAAGTGTTTTTTTTTCTTTAATTAATATTTCGACTTAATGTTACTTATTTTTGTAGTTCTGTTTGTTCGGTTTACATTTCAATTTTTATAAATCTTTTAGATTATTTTTTCTTCCTATTTAAGAAACATTTTTTCAATAAAAAAATGAAATTACACACATTTTTTCATCTAAATACTTTTTAAGCAAAAAAAAGTGTATAAAAAACGTTTAATGATAAGAATAACAAATTAAGTACACATTTAAAACTTAAAACTAGTTTCGCTTTAAAATTTTGAACGCCATATCGTTTTGATAGAAAAAAAAAACATTTCTTCCCTCAAATAAAGTAAACAAAAATTCTTTTTTTCTTTTTAAACAAACAATCCGATTATATTTTCCTTATTTACCATTTAGATTTTCGTTTTAATTTTACTTAATTTGTTTTTTTTTAAGTGTATCTATCACATTCATGTTTTTATGTTGGAAATAATGTATTGTTCTCGTAAACATTTATAAAACAGTATAAAAACGCAATAAGACCTGATGAATTTTTTTTAGAATGAGATTTTTTTTTGGAGGGATATTGAAAGTGGCTTGGAAACGCTTATATAAAGATTTGCAGTATAAATCTATGGAATTTTTTATCGTCATATATTCGTAAATAAAATGTTTGCGTTAAGGTGAGAATGAGTGTTGAAAATATATTTTTTACTCCGTAAGGAAAAACTCGATGGTCGAAAAAATTTCCTTTGTGTAGATCTAAGAGCATTTCCGTTGATCTTTCATAAATAAATTCATTTGAAATTATTTGTTTTTGTCATTTGGAATAAAAAAATGATTAAGAAAGTTGCAGATCAAGTAACAACGCTGTTGCGTTTTAATTCCAATAAGAAAATTCTCGAGTACTCTTTGAGAAAGCGTAATATGGACGCTTTCGAAAAACGCAACTGAAAAGGACATTATTTGCGAAGAGAAATTCACAATCGTTTAGTGGCATCAGTTAAATCACGTTCTTTAGGTTTTTACGTTGCAGCCTACGCAACAAAACGCCGCTATGAAATTGTGCTGGTTAATGCTGAATAAAATGACATTGTTGACAGACATTTTTACTTTCTTCTACGGAGTATAATAAAGTATTGTATTCATGAAAAATTTCGACCTCTTAATTTTGCCTAAAAAACATTTCCCGATCACTCCTGAGTCGATTGGAGTCATATTTAAAAAATGTCTTTCTGTCTGTCAGTCTGTCTGTCAGTCTGTGTACAAGATTTCTCAAAAACTAATAGAGCTAGCGCCATGAAATTTTATAGGCATGTTGGGTCCTGAAATGGGACGATCCTATCAACTTTTGGTGGAAATCCGTTAACCGGAAGTATCCAAAATGGCGGTTTTTCAAAAATCGCAATTTACTCCCAAACTACGCGTTTTTTAGTGGCCTTAAGTATGACAAAACTTGAAGAAAATAAAATTTCCCACACTTTTGTCTTTAGCTATAACTCGATATCTCCACCCGTTATCGAGATAAACCGTTATTTCCAAGAAAACAGTTTTTTGCGATTATCTCGAAAACTAACGGGTTTTTGCTAACTGAATGTATGAAGTGAATTAATGAGAATGGCATTCTGCACAATTTTGTTTCTTACCGTTATCCGTTATCTTTTACCGTTATTGAGATATTTTCATTAATATGTAAAAAATCATATGTTTGCGAATAATTTGCAAACTAACGGTTTTTCGACAAATCAGTTAAAAGAATAATTAAAGATGTTAACATTTTTGCCATTTACCGTAAATTGATATCTTTTACCGTTCTCAAGTTATCTCAAATTTTGTACGTTTTTGATATCTTTGAATAAACCAAGAATTTATTGGGAGGTCGTCTTAGGTTGACAACGCGACAGGGCTCTAGCGTAAATTGCACAGGGTCGTAGATTTTGTAGAAGAAAGTTTTGTGTTGACCACAACTGATATTTTGACTTCGACTTGTAAAGCAAATAAAAGATTTATATTCTTAAAACCTCCTGATGACTTTTTGCATAATATTGAGTCGTTTTTTAACAGCTGAAATTAATTTATCTTCAAAATTATGTTTTTTTTATAGAATTTTCGAACTCGTGGTGATGGTGAACCGCTTACAATTGACGCCGGCATCATCAAGGCATGAGGGTTGATCAACTTTTTTTGTCCACCGCATTAGGTCAGCCGTTAGCGATACCAGTTTTGAATATTCAGAAATTAAATGTGACATCTAACAGAAAGTAATTCAGCGGGTAAAAACTTGCTGGGAAAAGCCTCTTTACCGTGGAATTTTCGGAAACTTAATAGTACATTTTTTAATGGGTTTTCGGTTTAAATCGCGTATAATTAATGTAAGTTTTTACTTACTTTTTTATTTACGAGACGTTTCGGACAGGAACTGTGCTGTCCATGGTCGCTCGAAGATTGGTTCAGGAATCAAAACGTTGGATTGCTCTGTAAATTGTAACGGTGCGATTTTTCAGCAATACAAACGATACTTACGGTATCATTAGGTGTATTTTTGTTGGGATTGGGCTTTTTTCTGAAACTTTTCTGTTATGTGGAAAATTTTTTGGGATTTTTTTCGATGTTTTTTGCGGGACGGTCGTCTCAAATGAAATTCTAAACGTGTGGCATTTTTTATCTTGCCATAACAAAATTTCACTTGTGCGCTATTGAGTTTTTTTCCGGCAGTGTAATGGCGGTAATGCCTCCAACTGCGCGGTAGATACGTTCCACAAAAAAAAACGCGCAAACCGAAACCGCGCACTGTGAACCCTACTTTGTATGAAATTTTGGGGTTAGGAACATGTTTTTTTAAACAAAAATTATAAAAAAACCGCGCAACTGCGAAATTTTTGTATTAAAAACTTAACCGCGCAGTTGCGAAACCGCGCAGTTGGAGGGATTACTGTACTATACTAACGGAGGGGAAAGGGAGCCCGAAAAACCCAAAATTAGCGTGACGTTTTTTTATAAACAGCCCCCTATAAAGTCTTAAACCACGATGAACTACTAACAGTAAAAATATATATGACCAAAGCAAAAAAACATTTCTAAAAACTCTTTGGTTTCAAAATCATAATTTTAACGCTACAACTTACGAATTAGTGAACGCAGCAAGGATAAACAAATTCAGTGAATCTAAAAATGAACATCTGGAAATTGTTAAAAGCAATTTTTTGGCAAAATCAGTGAAAAAAGCGTTTTCGTCATGTCTACAAAAATTTCAAGTTTCATTTAAACATAACTGGAAAAATCTTAGCTATATTACTTGAAGAGTTCCAATGATTAAAATTAGGATTGAAAAAAAGTAAGAGTGAATATGAGTGAACGTTTATATAAAATAATTAAAATTCGACAAGCTAAATTAATAGAAAATTCTTCACACTTTTTAAAAATTCTTTAACTCACCTTAAATTTATTCCATTTTCACATTTTATGCGCCTGGCTAAAAATTTTAGTGACGTGAATCACTTCTAGGTCGGTGCTTAATTTTTAACAAAAAACAAAAATTCTCTTTTGTGTTTTAAAATAAATTTTGATTTAGCTTGAAAATCTTTTTGGTCGCCATTTTGTTTTGAACAAAAAGCTGGACTAATGGGAACGTGTAATTAAGGTATGTAGATTTTTTTATATTCGGAATCACGATTTTTTTTGCTGAAATTCGATGTAATAAAATGGACTTGAATACATGAAAAAATATGATTAAAGGCAAATAAATGAATCGATTTTTAAAATTGTAAATTGTACATTTTTTAATCCTGACAGACAAATAGCAAAATATGATTTTATTATCTTTTGCTTATATTTAATTAACATTGAATACACACAAGTACCGTAATGTCTTCCATTATGTTTATACCCCCAACATCAAATCGTTTTCCCAATTCAAAAATATCGTCTAATGAATTTTTCGCCAATTTTTATTTTCAGTAGCTTACAATTTTTCATTTTTAATCAAAAAAAGAAAATCAAAATTTTATGCTAACATTTAAAGATAAGTTATTTAATATTAAAATTATGTTAAGTAATAACAAAAGATCATAAATGAAACTGTATTTATACAAACTACATAGTAAAAAAACATCGATTTGAATCACATAAAGGAATAAAAACATTGTGAGATAAGAGTGACTTAGAAGTGAAAATTAAAAAAAAAACATTTAAAATTAATATTAAAGATCAAACTTTATTAGTTTGAAATGTTGTTTATATTTATAAATATTATATACATATGCATTAAATGAATGAATAAAATAAAATAAAGCTAAGAATTGCAAATATATTAATATCTTTACATTTGAGTATATAACAAATAAGAATTAATATTAAGATGGAAATAAATATAATAAAAGCAAAGAAATAACAAAACAAAAAAAACATAAAAATTTAACAATAATTACAATAATATAATTTAATAATGGTAATAATACAAGAAATTGTAATTTGCAGAATATTAAAATACAAACAAGATAAAAATAATTAATGAAATATTTGCTGCTGCGGATGTATAGCTTTTTTGAAATTATAAGAAACAGAATAATTTTTTTACCTAAAATAAAGAAAACGATGTAATAAGGAAAAAATAAATAAATAAAACAACAAAAAGTAATAAGGAAAAAGTGCTTAAAATGTAATTATAACAATTAATATAAAAATGATACATGAAGTTATATAGTAAAACAAAAAAACAGAAAATAAACAAAATAATAAATGAATGAAAACCAACAAACCGTTATTTTAAAAAAATGGTAACAGAAAATTTAAATAAAAGAATGGTAATTATTTTGAAGAGATGTTTTTATTGAAAGTCATATTTCTGATAGTTACCATTAGCGGAGGAGATTTCTCGTAGGAAAGTTTCTTTTCTTTTTCGTTACTATGAAACATTTTTGAAAGAAAAAATCTCGCTTTTGGCTTAAAAAATTGGCGAACAAGCAAAATTAATGAGAAATGCTTCAGGGCTTTTCTTTTACCCAACTCATCCATACATCAGAATCTAATTGTACCATTCCCTTTTTTCATCAAAATTCGGTTTGTCCTCATATACGAGTAGAGTATATAACGACTGCCCCTTGGCAATTTTAGTTTTTCTTATATTTTAAATGGCATTTGGAATATCTGAGGCTTGGTTTTTCGAACTCTCCGTTCCACTCTTTTCCTGTTCACTATGGCTGAGGTGACAAGATTTTTTATATTCGAAAGCTGACTGCTAGTGTGGGCTGGGTTGAGGAAAGGAAAAACTTTAATGCATCGAAATTAATGAAGAAAAACTATTTTACGTCCCAAATCTTGTCCAAAAAAGTGAATTTTTCTTTCACCTTTTGTGGTGTGTTAGAACACATAAAATGGTGCGCGGCAGGAAAAATATACGTTATAATCAAAAATTTTATAATAAAACTTTTGAAAAAACTGCACTGCAAGCGTAAAAAAAGGCTAAATCGAAAAATCCGGGACAAAAATGTAGATTCCGGGACACCATACCTAAATCTGGAAGTGTCCCGGCCAACCTAGGACGGCTGGTCACCCTATGTATGGTTGTATCTGCCAAGTTTTAGCTGCAAACAAGTGCAATGCAAAAAAAAATTTAGTAGGGATGGGAAAAGATTTTTTTAATTTTTTTTACGATTGTTTAAGGTTTAAAAAATATAGCAGCAAGGGTGTGAGATCCATAAACACAAAATCCAACATTTCGTAAATATCAATCGCAAACAAAAACTACCTACTAAGAATTAAAATTTATGATTTTTAAATAAAACGGGAACCATGGCAAGTAAATAAAATCCAAAAGAAATTAACAAAACTGATGAGCTTAACTTAACCATGCGGTGAGATTAAAACAGTTCTTCAGAAAAATCTCTCATTTCTTATTCCAGTCACAGAGTCACTACATTCGCCTGCTTTTTTCTTACCAACCAATTACGAGTATAAGAAAACGGGTTGATTTCTAAACCGTTGAAACGCGACGATTGCAAGTAAAATACACAGGTAAGTATCTCTTGTACAACGCGTAGATGTTATACGCTAATGTTGAATGGTAGTAACAGATAGTGAGTGGTTATTGGCGATCTTATTGGAATATGGAGCCCGGAAATACTGGAATTCAACATAAGAAACGGTGATTAGTTTTTGAGTAGTTGGTGCGCGCTTAAGACGGTGAAACTTTGTTACTGTGCATGGGAAAATTTTGAAAAAGTGTAAAAATATGCAATAATTTGAAATTTCGCTTAAGTGAAAGAAACATATAGAATAGAAATATTTAGAGGAAAGATTTTCCTCGTTTTTGTTAAAAACATTTTGGAAGAGTGAAGTGTGAAAGTGAAAATCTGCAGCATGATGAAGTGAAAAAAAAGTGTCAGAGTGCAATCAACCTTCAGAAGCGAGTTTTTCAGTGTGTAGCTTTAGTCATTTTGATATTTATCCACTTGCCAACGCATTAAAAAATATTTAATCAAAATGGTAAAAGTGACTAATCGAAAGCTTGACCAAATTCTTTGGATATTTTTACATTTATGGTATCTGCCCAGTTTTACAGGTAACTCTAACATAATAGGAAATCAGAAAATATTATAATGTGAAAATTATTGCCAAACACATTACTAAATTATTGAATTTTGATTGATACGCAACTTGATTTAATGAAGATTAATTGATAGTCAAAGATCTCTAAAATGAGAAAAGTTGTTCTCCGCTGTTGGATATCAAATTAAAATCTTTTCATGAGAAACTCTCTGATTTCATGCCATTATTTATTGTGACGTCAGAAGTAATAGTGGCCAAAGATACCGATAGGTGTATTATAGATACTATAGTAAAATGCTTTTGCGACTTAAATTGGAGCGTGAGCCATGGGAAAAGTGAAAAATCTCAAGAGTTTTAACAAGTCGCCGTGATCAGGAATTGTGTGAAGATTGCAGATTTCAATTATCTTAATATCAGATTTTGAAAATTAAAAACAACCTTTTATTCAAATTAAAATTTAATAAAAGAGTAGTTGGGATGAAAGGCAAAGTGAAATTGGCCACGAACTGGTATTTGATCTGTTTTGGTTTGCTGAGCAAATTTCCACACCCCCTTCGGGCGTTTTAATATGTTTTAAGCAAGACTTGAATTGATATCAAAGGTGAGAGAATTTGCATTTTTTCCACAACCGCCCAACGACTCACATGGGCTTATCGCCCTGCAACTATAATTGCGTCTATTGGGTCCAACCCACACCCACTGCCCTATGGCGCCCCTTCGGCGTATTCAGAAAACTTGTTTTCTTGTACCGCTAGTACCATGGACCGAAGGACATCGACTTCACTTTTAGTTTTGTTTTTCCTGCAAAATGTATTTTTCTTTCATTAAATTAAAACCAGAAACCTACCTTGCGAGTGGTCGGGCGTTGTGCATTTTGCATTTATGTATGGGAAATACGAGTAATAAAAAATGATCTTTTAAAAAGCAAAAGTTTTTAGCTGATCTCCGGTATTGGTGGCGTGGTGACGTATTATACTGTATGTAGATAACAAGGTCGTTCTTGAAATAGTTCTTTGACACATGGCTGCATTTCGTGGATTATGGGGGAAATCTTGGGGGAAATTTTATGATATTAGAAAAAAATTATTGTACTACCTGCCATTTTGAAGAAAACGTCTTTGTGTCTTTCGCTTGTGGACATTTTCTATTATTACAATGTTAAATTTTTACTACAAAACGACGAAATTCGATTTTTTCGCATAAATAAAATTGCCGGTAACTGAATGCGAGTTTAGTCTTAAGCCACTTTTTATACCCGTATGGTGAAACCAAAGGGTATATTAACTTTGCCTTACCGTTTGTAACGCCAAGATCCCGTCATCACACACAAAAATGAATTACACCAGTGTAATGATAAAAATTAATTAATTTTCGCATGTCCGTCCGTCCGTCTGTCCGTCCGTCCGTCCGTCTGTCCGTCCGTCTGTCCGTCCGTCCGTCCGTCCGTCCGAATCGCGAAAAAGCGCAACGAAAATTTTCAGCCATTAGAACCCCCTTCCTGTTCTTCGCTGCGCTTTTTCGCCATTTTTTGTGACGTATTTTATGGACAAACCCTTAAGCTTTCCTATCTTATATTTTACATAAATATGATCTAATGAAATCAGAAATAGAAAATATCCCCATTTAAATAAAATAAAGGTTATTTCCTTCTTTTTGGATACTGTTTCTCAACTTGACGGGTCGCGATTTTTTTTTTATGAAAATAGAAAAGTTTCATGTTTCCTATCGAGATAGTGTTTTTCCAATAAAATAAATGTAATTGTTCTTTTTTTAAAATCGTAAAAAAAAAATGTTGGGAACCACTGATGTACACACTAATTTGATGGGTCTTTTTAAAATGAATCTGTCGAGCCACGTTTTATATTTTACCCGTTACAATTTAATGAGTGATAGCAATTTAAGTTTAACGAATTTTTTTTGCATGATTTTGAAATAGAAAATCGTGTTTTTGAATTAAATTGCCCGATATTTCTCGACTGAAAGTGTTAATTAAAACCATTATATAATTAAAAATAATTGTAGTAATACGAAAATGAAAATGATGTACAAAAGAGTTTTTAATTTCCGTTTTAATTGTTTGAAATTGAATTAAATTGCATAATATTAAATTCGAGGACATAAAAAAAATCTGCTGAGTCATGATTATTTCCCAATTATAGATTTCTTTCGTTATTTTATACGGTAGGTGTAATTGTGTTAATCAAAAAGTCTACAACCGATAGATTGAAACAATTATTGAATATGAAATTTATAGCAAATCGAAAAAATTGCATTTGGTAGATTTTTCGTATTAATACATCTTAGTTTTTACTGAACTTATTTTTTATTTTTCAATTTAATTATTAAAACTATTTTTTTACATTTTATCTGCTAAATTCCCAGATGGTGTACGAGATGAGGACGGACCATACCAAGGAAAATTTATTGGCAAATTAAATTCATATCATCATCAAGTTTCCGGTGATGTCTACGCAGTCAATGAATTTACACTGTTATTAACTTCATTTAACTATGATGGTAACGGGGCTGACACATTTTTCTGGGCGGGGGCATCAAACCGACCCGGGCCACAGGGTTTTATTGTGCCGGATGAGAATGGAAAGTAAGCCAGAATTAATTAAATTTGCATTTCTGATTTAATTTAATTAAAATTAAATTTTCAGAACAAATATCTTGGATCGATATTTCAACAGAGAATTTACTCTAAAATTACCAGAGAACAAGAAAATTACGGAATTGCAGTGGTTCGCAATTTACGATCTCAATAGTCAGAATGATTTTGGGGATATTTATATCCCTCCCGAATTCGAGCCCCCGATGCCGCAGAAGGGTGGCAGTTTCTCTAAAAAGAGTCACAATGTGAGCAGTGAAGCGCTTGAAATTTTGGATTCGAAAACTATTCGAATTCCAGAGTTTTCCTACGATGGGCAAGGGAAAAAGGCTTACTTCTGGTCGGGAGTTGGTCCACAGCCATCCAGCCGAGGGAAGAAAATTCCTGATGAGATGGGATAGTAAGGGAACCTAAATTTTTGAAAGTGTTTGTAGAAATAATAATTCTATTACAATTTCAGTTTGGATCCATTAAGAAAGTATGACCAGGAGACAATAACTTTGGAACTGCCCGGCGATATGACTATTTTCGATATTGATTGGATAAGTGTTTTCGACCTTGACACAAATGAAAATTTCGGTTCGGTTCTAATTTCGGATGGGTTGAATGTTCCGCCTTCCCTGGTGAAAGTCTTCCCCTTCGTGGACTCTTTGCCAAATTGTAGACAATTGCATAAGGATTTCCAAGTATCCTGGGAAGTTTTCGGCCCACAAATAACGCTTCAATTATCTGGTCAAGTGAATGAGGATGACTACATGTCCTTTGGAATTTCTGGCTCAGAAAGCAGGAGTCAAATGTTGGGATCTGACGTTGTTGTTGCTTACATCAATGGGGCTCTAGGATACTCAACTGATTATAATATTACGTCACTTGCTCCTGTAGATATATTTTTTTTTCTTTGTTTCATAAGCATTTACTAATAATCATTTGCTTCTAGTGTGTCCAAGTGCTTGGTCAAAATAAGGGTGTTTGTCGAGATGATGTTGTTGGAGGTTTGGACAGTTTCCAGTTAAATACTTTCAGTCGGGATAATGGAATTAATACGATTACATTTAGAAGGATTTTGATATCATGTAAGCTATGTTTGAAAACTTCAAAAAAAAACTTAGTTTTAAAAAATACAATTTGGGTTGAGTTAGAAAATTTCAGTGAAATGATTCGCTGAGAATAAAATTATGAATTTTGTTTAGTTGAATGGTTGTAATTCCAAATTTCCGCTGCGAAAAGTTTAAACCTCGATTTCTAATTCAACAATTAATATTTTCCAGCTGATTCTGGTGATAAGGAAATTCGCCTAGATCGGGAGATGTTTGTTGTTTGGGCGATTGGTCAGTTGGATTCTAATAAAGAACCAGCATATCACTACATTTATCCAAGAACCGACGTTGTTATTCATTTCAATACCTCAGAACCGACAAATGATTGTGTCGGCTTTACCAGGACCAAAGTGGAAACGAAAGAAATTTGGGAGAGGGCCAGAATTTTTGATAGGTGAGTAATTAATTCAGTGGATAAAAATGTTTTTTATAACTTCTTATAAACCAAAATTTGAAAAACACATTTCGTAGGCAAGTGAGGACATTTAATGCAGTTCTAGGACCGGCGGCTGGTAAACGAGGTTATCAAGGAATAACGGGTCACGTCTCGAACGGATTAGCTTGGTATCTAAATGGTTTTATGATACCTGAACTCTATCTTAGAAGAGGATTGACCTATGCTTTTAAGGTGGGCAATAATATTACAAAATTGACATCAAAAATACAATATTTATAACGAATTTCGATAAACTACAGTAAAAATCTTATATTTTGACTTTACCTTTTTAAGTGTTATTCACCCCGATTGCGAGTGTCGTGTCGTTTTCGACAAGAGTCGTTTTACGTGTTGTTGTTGGTAGAAAAACGCTAACAACAACACGTGAAACGACTCTTGTCGAAAACGACACGACACTCGCAATCGGGGTGATTATTAACATTCAAAATGCACACGAATTGAATTATAGTTTTGCTTTCTTTAAATTACAGGTTCGTGGTGGAAATAATCCTCATTCACCAGAATACTATCATCCACTTGTAATCACTGATGAACCTAAAGGTAACATAAAATTGTCCTTAGAGGTTGTCCATAAAATTCGTCAGGTTTATAGGTACTGTAATGGATTTACTAATTCAAAAAATCTCAAAAAAGTTTACCGAGGGGAAGGGGATTAGGAAAATTCTAAAATCAGCGTCGTTTTTTTATGGACAGCAATTTTAATTCTTCATAACCACATTCATTTTAATTTTTTCTTTTCGAATAGCATATCGAATTTAATTTTACAAGAAACCTTTTATATTATTTTTTTAAGGGGGCTACGATCGTTTATCCGATGCTAAACAGAGTGAAATTCGTGTTTTGGCTGGAGTTGAGTTTACAAGAAGGGGCAGACCGAAGCCAACGGCTGGTGAGTTTCAGGGCTATACCAAATGCGTTCGTTGCCGCATTGCGGAATTTTGAAAGGCAGTCAACCAAATTTAGACGTTTTTTCTTCTATAAAAGGTTCATATTTGCAAATATAAACTTTTTGTAGTAGGTAAAACGTCTAAATTAGTTTCTTTATCCTTCAAAATCGCGCAATGCGGTAAGAAATTGCAGTCGGTATGTCATTTTTATTTTAGAAAATGCTTTCCAATTCTAACACCTATAAAATTACAGCTGGCCCATTGTGCCTTGGTAGATATCCCTCAGGCTACGATCGGCGATTGGACGATAACTTTTTAACATTTAAGAAATTCAATCGAACTTTGCATTTCACATGCGAAGAAGGCGACTCTGCTACACTTGAAATCACACCGAATTCATCGTGGCCGGATACGGTTTACTACAACAGTTTTACACACGCGAATATGGGCTGGAAAATTCACATTGTCGATAGCTATAAGAAGAATGTCGCAGCGAATAATTGTAATTTAATAACGGTATTCCTAATCTCATTCATAATGACTACGTTTTCAATATACTCGAGTTGACTGATCATATAAAATACATTTTAAATTAATATTTAATTCATGACCATGACTGACTAACTATCTGTGAATTGTCTGTTTTAGAAGAGCGAGAATGTGAAATGAAAATCGTGTCCAGCCTTCGGTAATAGTTTTTTTTTATCCATGAAAAATAAAACCTAAAAGAAGTTTGTTTTTTTTTTTGATTGTGAAGAAAATATATTTAAAATGTTTTATTTTGTGAATTTTGGATTGAAGAAAGAGGTAATAAGAATAATAAACGTGAAACTCATATCATATATATTTCATTACAATAAATATTTCACTTAGTTTTGATAGATTTTTATTCTTGATAAATGATAAAAATAATGTAAATATATTATGTACAAGTAAATAAGAAATTGTTTTGTTTAAATTTGTAACTATGAAATGTTATATTTTATATATAAATGTGTATGTATGTATTATTAATGACAATAAAAACAAAATACAATAAATTTTAATTTAAAAAAAAAATGATATTAATTTATATTGAAACAAAATGAATAAAAAAATGTTTTTTTTATCTTTTCTTTCTGTAAAATTTTATCTAACAATAATTTTATTTTAAAGCATACTTTTTTTTTATTATTTTTGTTAAAGAGTTTTTTTTTGAACAAGTTTTCTACTACGAGAATCAATTTCTAATTATATTCAGTAGTAATTAATTTCATTATTCTTTCTGGCCTTAAATGTTTTTATTAGTTTATTTTTTTCATCTCATGATTCGTGCTGCCGGACAAATTCCTCCAGAGATTTTGGTATTTGATTTCGATATGGTATACGATATTTATTAATTATTGTTGCTGATAGACACTTAAGGTTAATAAAATTCATTAGCGGTATACGATTTAATGGATTCCCCGCTATTATATTTATAGGCCTCTCGTCTGATTTATTTGGTTGATCTAAATCAGCGCCGTTCTTTAATAGGAGATAGACAACCTGAGAAAATGAAAAAAAAAATATTCGTGCATTAAAATCTTTTGATATAAGGAACTGTCCATAAAATTAGTAACTTTTAGTGGGCAGAGGGAGGTTTGTGGCAGCGTGACACTGTATACAAAAAAAATCCGAAAATTGTGGCGACAGAGGGAAGGGGTCCGAACAGCCTAAAATTATTGAGGTTTTTTAAGTGCACCCCTTAAGTTAAAAAAATTTTTTAAGGTCTCATCTCAATTAGACGTAAATTTCGCCCATGTCCATATCGATTTTCGTCGCCTGATCATGGGTTCGATGTTATCAACCTCCTTGAGCCGCCATAGCATCTCGTTTCTGGATATCATATGCACATTACTTGCGGCAGGGATTTTTTTTACACACATTGTTTTGAAAAAAGCTGTCTCCAACCGTAATTTTAATAGAATGACATGGACATGGGTCAAAAATGTAGAGACATCAAGTTAACAAAAAAAATGCATACTCACACTACTTTCATAATTATACGCTATAGCTGCAACGTGTAATGGAGTCGACTTAGATTCATTCTTTGCATTGATTTCAGAGCCGCATTGTATAAGCAACCGAACAACATCAGCATTTGGAAAAACAACCTGAATTCAATTAAAATTACTTGCAATCACAAAAAAACATTTCAGCAAAAATCTCTCACCCTTATATTATTATCATCAGTAAAATAGCCACTTTTGATGACATTTAATCGTGATACACATAAATGCAGCAGCGTATCATTCGTGCACGCGCTACGGATATTTGCCCGGACTATGGACTGGACTTTAGTGAATACCAATTGTTTCTCATCTGGTGTTTTAGCAGTTTTAATTAATAAATAAATCAAATGCGTAACACATTTTAATACACGATCGAAGTTCTCCTGTTGCTTCCTAAAAACTGGTCTAATTTGTAATAATTCTTGAGCTTCCGATATATTGCTTGTTAATAGTGTAAAAACAGCCAAAACATCGTCGAATATTGGCACATTATGATCGCCAAATTCATTTATTGATACATCATTGTATCGATCGGATAAATCGAGCATTAATCTTACTAGTGCTTGTGCAGTGAAACAGGTGTCAGAATATAGAATTGAGTGGCGGCCGACGCGAATTTCAAGCGCCAATCGCCAAAGATCAACGCAGCGTTGAAATCGTAATGAATCGGCGTATGAAGCTCCCCTAAAATAATTGAAAAAAAACATTCCTTAATTAGAATTTGTTTGTAATAAAAACCAACTAAAAGTGGCCTTAAGAAATAGGTAGATTTCGTAAGTTGTTTTCGATAAAAAAAAGATCTTATATTGTGTTGTGGGACAAGTATCGGGACTTTTTGAATCAATGTGCAAACATTTTTTTTACACTTAGTTATTTTTATTAAACCAAGTATGTTTTGTTCGACCACCTTCTGCCGTTTTCCTGGTAGAATCATTATGGAATAATGGAGAACATGTTGGGTTTTTGTTGAAAAACATAATCAAGTAATTTTTACAGGCCTATTTTGAAGCCAACTTTGCACCAGCAAAGGAATGTTGCAGAGATCGAAACAAGTGGTAGTCCGATGCTGCAAGGTCAGGACTATACGGTGGATGAATTAAAACTTCCCAACCAGACTCTCAATTTTTGGCGAATCATCGCATACGTGTGTGCTCTGACGCTATCGCGGTGGAATACAACTTTTTTGTTGATTAATTCTCGCCGTTTTTCTTCTATCGCTCGCTTCAATGGCACTAGTTGTTCGCAGTAGAGTGCAGAATCAATCGTTTGGTCAACCTCATGATGTACGATTCTCTTCCAGTCCCATCAAACATACAGCATCAGTCCTGACTGTACCACTGTCTGTCCAGCTTCTCCTTGGTTCGACCACGAACTTTTTCGCATTATGTTGTCAGACGTGATCCTACCAACAGCTTTAAAAATGGCTCGATTTCATTGCGTTTCAGATGGAAATGCGACATTTTTACATTTTTTACAGTCAATTCATGCGGCACCTAAACATTGAACTTTTTTTTTGGTGACCACCTGGTTTCAAATGGTTTAAATTTGTTTTGTGGTCGATCTTAAGTCCATTAGCGATCTCATGACTGCTTACATGCCGGTCTTGCTCAGTTTTTTCCCAGTATTTCATCGGCTTATTCGATGATACGACAACCAGAGCGAAGATCAAAAATTTCCGCCTAGGCTAAACCGCCTTTTGGCTGTTGTTTTTAATAAAGTTTCTTGACCATAAATAGCACACATTTTTTTACGGATCTGCGCCGTATTTTTCCGTTTATTGTAGTAAAATTGGGAAATGTGGTGGATTTTTTCAGAAATTTCATTCATTTGTACGAATCAATAACTTTTGCCACACTGAACAAAATTCAATGACATTTAGCTTATCTATCAACAGTACACCATAGTTCTACAGTCATGGTGTATTGTATTAGTGCTATTTGCAATCAATAGTTTTGCCGGCACGGTGCATGCTATTTGCTGCGGAAAACGGCCGGATATTTTTCCCCAACTCAATATATAGGAAAACGGAAAACATTGGTCCAATAGCATTTTTATGCATGGACGGCAGAGAAATTTTTATTGTAAGTTGTGACTGAAATAATTTACCTAAACATAAGACGGAATAGCATATCCTTATGATGTATTCCTAATACTCTTTCGCATATTAACAGGCTTTGAATTCGCATTGCATCAACATCGGTAGCGATATTCTCCAGCTCTTCCATCGTTGTAAATTCGGCCGCATTTGCGTAGGCTGTTCTGGGTGGAATGTTTGGCCGTTTAGCTGAAATAACGAGAGTTTAATTTAAAGAAATTTACTGATATTCCAAAAATCTCACCAATATAGCTGTAATCTCTCAGTCGAATGTGATGTGCCAATCGCCAATGCAAAATCGCGACTCGTGTCTCGTTATGTTCATCTAAAAATGTTGAACCTGCAAAATAATTGTAAAATTCATAGAAAATCTTTTTAGTGGATCGTAACAAGTTTTTACCAATGAGTTCATGAGCATCAGCGAGCCTTTCAACTGTATAAGAGATACGAGTTTTAAGATAATCAAATATTTGATGAGCTCCTTTCAAACAAGCGGTTTGCAGGGCATCATCGCCGTAACGGCTTTTAGCGAATGGATCCGCTCCATTTTCTAAGAGCAGTTTAGTTGTCTCCAGCCTAGTAGTGGTGTGATATTGAAATTGTTAAAAAACAATTGTTTAAAAAGGGAAAAAATTATGATCTTTTTGAGTTTTTTTTTTTGGGTGGGACTTATGTGACATTTTTTATGGACATTCGCTTACCTGTGCTCTTGAATGGCGTAATGAAGCGCAGATTTATCTTGAATATCTTTTGCATTAACATCGGCTCCCTTACTTATTAAATACATACATAATTGCACAGATTGTACGGAATTTATCAAACATGTGCCACCATTTATATTCGTTTTACGAATGTCGGCACCGTTTTCAACCAAGAATTGAACTAGAAAAGAGATTTTATGGTTTTTATAAAAAAAAATTCAAAATATAAATTATTTTTAAAAGCAAACCGATTTCCATGTTTGTCATGAAGCACGCACTCCGCACTGGCGTTGAACCAGAATCTGACGGTGCATTAATATCACATCCTATTCTAATTAAGTACTTAACAACGGGCAGTTTGCCGGAAACAGCCGCACACCACAATGGTGTCACGTAGTGAAATGATCGATCCTCTGGGACTTCATACAAGCCCCTTTGTTCCACGTCCGCTTCGCAAACTGTCACCAGATATTCGGCAATTTCAACACACCCCCGTTTGCAGACAATAAAAAGTGGGGCGCAGCCATTTCGGACTTTCTTCACCACCTCACGGCGAATGTCACGTGGTAAACTGGAATTTTTTTTACGGAAATTACAAACAGTATGTTAGTGAAAGTTTATTTCTTCATATTTCCGGAAAAATAAAATGATTATTGAAATACAATGAAATTATTAAAGTTAAATTAATAACTGATCTGCTTAGAGCAAAAGGAATTCAACTGACAAAATAAACATTTTTTATTTAGGTTATTATTGTATTATTATATATGTATTTATATTGTTAAAAATTCTTAAAAGTTCTAAGTCAGAGGGTCATATGTACATGTTGGTAAATAAATAAACGCGATTCCGGCTTATACAGATTTCACTATAATAGGCTTTTGATGTAGGAAAAAGTTAGGCCTCGCAATGAGAGGTAGCCAAAACAACTTCTTATAAGCTAGGAAACTTTGTTTTAGAATTGATTGCGCTTAAAAAGAATAACACCAGGAAACTTAAGTCTTAAAAATATCTTTCAGTCCACTGGTTTAAGACATGCTTTTAAGTCTTGATTTAGAATTAAAGAAATTTACTGAAAGTCCATGTCAAACTCGCGCAACTAAAGAAAATCTCAATAAATTTAAATCAAGTAATAGTTGAGCATTGCGAAATTTTAGTGCTAATATAAACGTTATCAACAAAAAATAGTGAATAATTAACTAATGATGCAATGACAATTTGCAGCTTTCAAATATCTTAAATGTTCACCTAATAATATACTATTTCGGCCTATTTCTACATCAGAACGTATTGAATTTACATTGGAGGTAGTAATAATCGATGAAGCAGATAATCCTTATTTAGTCCAAGCCCACGCAACAATCTGATTAATATTTAATTAGAGCAACCATTTAATTTCTGATATACGGGTAATATGAATGATAACCATCTGCCCATAGCATTGAGTAAAACAATTGTCGCCACGCAAGAATATAGAAGTAGCCCGAGGCCTTCTAAGTTGACAATCCGGTCGTGCAATAAGGGGAAAGGGGGGCTTCGCTAGTAGCCAATCTTTCAATATGCCAACGAAAATAGAATCGCAAAAAGTCGCTTAACTGGAGTTTTAAAATAGATATCGCGTCGCGCCGACAAATAGATGAGAGGAGGTTTATTTATGAACAAAAAGCTTTTTTTTTCTTCTATTGTTAGTGAAGGGGGAAGAATTTTCTCAGATGGATTTCATTTCTGCCCATGATACAAAAAGTACCTTTCTAGCTCTTCCTGCAGTTCTTTGGACAGTGAAAGTGTTGTCCCTTCCACACAGCGTTTGCACCTAAAAACCATAGTTAATCATTATTTTTATCACTTTTTTTTATTTATTAATAAAACTTCTTACTCTTCGATTAAATCGTAGTTTAAACTCTTGATTTTACACAATGGATTTGGACTGTTAAAAGAACTATATCTAGTCAAAGAATTGCACATTATTCGTATGAATTTAGTTTATAACCCGATCAATTTTCATTTAATCACATTACAATAGAAATTTAGTATTTTTTCAGCAAAAGAAATTCCACAATAATTTTAATCCACTGCTTCTCTTTCTTCCATACTTTCCATTGCATTCACACTAACCTTTTTTGTTGTTGCAAAAAGTAATAAAATTTTTTTAGCACTTATTCCTTTGGCATAAAGTGTATTTTCCATGAGATTCCGAATCGGGTTGCCAGATGATTTCTTCAGAAAAAAGTCACTGGAAACTTCTATCTGGAAATCATTTGAATTAACGCGGAAAATATTCAAAGATCGAATTTTTTAGAAAAATTAAATTAGGTAGGTAATATAAATACTACAATAAAAACCTGAAAAATGACAAATAAATTCTAAAAAATGCGTATTTTTTACCAAAAGCCAAGTCACAATACATTTTTTGCTTATTATCAAGTTTTGTGCACCGCCTAACCAATTTTTTTTTAACAAAAGTAGTTTTTTTTAAATCACAAATATTTTTGGCTTATTGTTTTCCCACAAAAGATGAAAATCCCTCAAAAGAAATGTATAGCAAAGTCATGAAAAATAAAATTCAAAATATATACTGGTAGGCCATCTATAATGTGGGACTGTGGCGCGGTTTATAAATTATTATTTTATATGTAAAGCAGGCATCCTAAAATGAGAAATTTTTGCCATTTTCACATATAGGTACTTCTGGATAGGTATGGGTTTTATGATTTTCTTACAATTGCCTAACGCATAAACTCAAAAAAATTAGATACAAATTAAATACATTCGTAAGTTTAACTACGATTGGTCTTGTAAAATTGAATTTTGATTTTATTGGATTTTTTTCCAGTTACCAAATGAAAAAAACTTGAAAAAGAACCCACGTGTACAGATTGATAATCTTTATAAATTTCAGAGGCCGGATTTCGCAAGCGTAAAGCTCGATCCAGACTACACGATGTACGGGGTACGAGGTTGGCACGTACCCCGAACATCGAGTGTTTGGATGGGAAATTTACACAGGGTTTCACCTAGTGAGTAAAATCAGAAGCTGTTTGATTATCCTCGTACGTGGTAACCGCGTACACGAATGAGCAAAACCCTGTGCAGTGTGGATGCAGTTCCATGTACGAGGAAACCAAAAACCTCGTATCTCGTACCCCGTACATCGTGTAGTCTGGATCGAGCTTAAGATTTCAAATGTACCCGATAATTTACATACGAATTTTCCTGTGCATTTCAAACTCATGCTTGTTAATCTATTTGTGAGAAAGAAACACTTACTTCAATTTTTTTCTACTGCGTGGGAAAGTAATGTCAAATAATATTCTTAACCCTCTAGCCGGAATGTCCGCCAAAAGGCGGGCTTCAGGGAATTCGCTTGTTTATAACGGGTAACTTTTGTAAGTTATCGCTTTACATGCTGGAAAAAATTTAGCCCTGTACGTTGTCTTGGTTACGGTCTGTCGCAAGTTGAAAGTCATATTTTGGTGAATTTTTTTCGGAAATATTCCGGTTAGAGGGTTAATAACACAAACTTTGCGGAAAAGGGAATGTGTCCTTATAAAATAGTTAATTCAAAAAATCAGTATTTATAAAATGTTTTATTTCCAAATATAGCAACTCACAAAATAACAGAAGCAAATATAACGAATAATTGTGAAAAACATATGTTGTCTAACAAAATTTTTAAAGTTTTACATGTAGTCAAACTCAAGCCCAGTGCCCCGAGTATGAAATTCAGTCCATTTATCGAATCGTTGTGAAATTTCTTGCGACATGTGATTTTGCCAATCACCAATCTCACCTTTGCGAATAAATTGATTTTTAATTTCACGTTGTTCCTGGCTCTCATCGGGTTTCTTCAAAAAATCTAAATTAATAGCCGGATTTGATTGCATCGTTTCGAATCCCAAATGTTGCAAAATTCCATTCAAATCTGAATCTATTAATTCCCTTCGAATTTCAAGAAAATCGGCACATTTCTTTATGGTTGCTGGTAGATCACGCTTCATGTCTTCGTATTTCAGGAAAAGAATATTTGGATCATGGCGTCTATTCCAAAATGGCAAAACGTGATCAAAATATTGGCCAATGGGAACAGCTCCATTTAAAAATAATTCACAAAATACTTCGAACGAAATTGACATGTGATGGATTAGCTGGCAATAGTGATAAAATGATACGCATAAATCCTTTGGGTTTCGGGCTGTGTAAATGATCTTTATGGAAAGTAATGAGTGTATAAGTAAAAATTAAAACAATTTTATTTTAAAACAGAAAAATAAATTTACTTTGGGTTTAACGGTACTTATTCCAGTAGGTAAGAGATTCCATTGTAAATGAGATCTTAGAAATCGAGGACTGGGTAGATTTTTAATGTAATCCACTGAGCTTTCACCAAACACTTTCCTAGTGTTATTTAAGAATCATAAAAATATCTTTAGCATGATTTTTTGAAATAAGGAGCTTTTACTTACTGTACCCAACCGGAGTCATCATCGCTGAAAAGAGCAGTGACTTCTATCATTGGAGCACGTAGCTGATTCACAATTTTACCAGCACTTTCATAGTCCAAGTTATTTCCCAATAGCCAAACCATTTCTTGAGCCCATGTTGATCCTGAAGAAAATTACTTTTCCATGAAAAATGACATTTTTTTTAAATGTATGCTTAAAAAGTACCTGTTCTTGGGTACGAAATCACCCAAACATCATCCTCGCGAATCGGAGCATTAAAAATTTTCTCACTTAGCTCGATATATTTTCTAGGAAGATAAACTCGTCCAGGATTAATTTGAACCAGCGAATTACGAAGTGGAAACGATTTTTCGAGTTTGCTTCCGTATTCATCCTCAGAACAATTTTTATAAGAAATTGGCATTTTTAAAAACCAAGAAAATATTTCAATGTCCGAAGGAAGTCACTACGATGCACTGTACTTGTCGAGATGAAAAGATGAACTGAAAATTTTCTTCACAACGAAGTTGTTTGCAATTGAGATTTATCTAAGAAATGAATAGTTATGGCCTAAAGTGCAATCAGAGAAAGTGATTTTTGTCGCATAGATTGCCTTGCATGGATGGTAATGGTTTAAAAGTGAAAATAGCACAAGATTTATGCTATATATTCTACGTAATATTAGACGGTTTTGGCTGCTATAAAAATATCAGTTGAAATTTAATTATAGGGGAATGTGTTCAAAATGTAACAACATGAAATTGGAATATATGCGTGTAGAAAAAATTTTAAACCAGAAATTAGTTTTTTTTAAATAACAAGAGTTGGTCTGGAATTGATTTAATCTGGAAACAAAAAAGTATTTGCCTGCGAGTTAGGGTATATTAACTTTGCCTTACCGTTTGTAACGCCAAGATCCCGTCATCACACACAAAAATGAATTACACTAGTGTGTTTAGAATGATAAAAAAATTGAATTTTGCATGTCCGTCCGTCTGTCTGTCTGTCTGTCCGTCCGTCCGTCCGTCCGTCTGTCTGTCTGTGGCGCGGATTGCGGGCGCACGGATTGAGCTAGAGACTTGAAATTTTGCGCAGATTAGTTTTTCGTAAAATGCGAGGCTAAGTTCGTTAATGGGTAAAAATGGACCATTAGGGGGGGGTACCCCCCATACGAACGAAAAAGTTATTTGCGAATATCTAAAAAACGGTACATGTTATCAAAAAAGTGCAAGAACAAAAGTTATTTAGAATATTATTCTACATAAAACTCCCATACATCAAAATCCGATTGGAACAAGTTTTAAAAAAATCTTATTGGAAAATTTGAATTCAAATGAAATTTTGATACGCCGTTCAATTAAATCACCATACGGGTTTTCAATAATTGCCAGATTGGCAATTATAGCTTTTGTTATGTTTCTTAAAGAGTAAGCTCTATGAAATTTCATTGATCCATTTTCGATTTTTCCAGTGACAACCTAGCTTTAAGGAACTAAACATAAATTTTATGTTAAAAACATAACAAAAGCTATAATTGCCAATCTGGCAATTATTGAAAACCCGTATGGTGATTTAAGTGAACAGCGAACAGTTGTATCAAAATTCCACTTTGAAGTCAAATTTTCCAATAAGATTTTTTAAAATTTATTCCAATCGGATTTTCATGTATGGAAGTTTTATGTAGAATCATATCCTAAATAACTTTTGTTCTTGGACTTTTTTGATAAAATTTACCGTTTTTGAGATATTCAGAAAAAAAGTTTTCGTTCGTATGGGGGGTACCCCCCCTAATAGACCATTTTTGCCCATTAACGAACTTAGCCTCACATTTTACGAAAAACGGATCTGTGCAAAATTTCAAGTCTCTAGCTCAATCCGTGCGCCCGCAATCCGCGCCACAGACAGACAGACGGACAGACGGACAGACGGACAGACGGACAGACAGACGGACGGACACGCAAAATTCAACTTTTTTTATCATTCTAAACACACTGGTGTAATTCATTTTTTTGTGTGATGACGGGATCTTGGCGTTACAAACGGTAAGGCAAAGTTAATATACCCTTTGGTTTCACCATACGGGTATAATAAGGTGCAAAAATACCCACGCTACCGTAAATTTTTATTTTTTTTCCATCAGTTTTATTTATAATTTTAAGTAAGCTTTATTTCCCTATTCACCAAACATGTATGAGGTTTTCTTTTATCAAAATGAAAACGTATTAGAATGTATTAATAATGATTATTGCACAACATTTTTAATAATATTGCCTTATACACAGACTTTAAATTCGCTATCGAGTGAAAAGTGAAATTATTTTGATGTTGTATCAAAGAGTGACTTAGCGATTGCAGTCTGATTGGATCATAAATTAGACCGAAATTTTGATTTTTCATATCTTGTTTGACAATTTTGAATCCATTCCATAAAGACTTCCCTAGAATTATTACTTCTGAATTGGAAAATGCGTTTTTGCAATCAAAACACTCCTGAATAAGTACTTTGTTTTCTTGAGCATATGATTTTGCTTCTAGAAGATATCGTGGACTCATGGAACAACTCTAAAAGTTGATTTTCTAAACATTTTTTTCAAAAACTAAGAAAAAATAAATAAAAACCTTATCATTTGATGTTAAAAACTTCATATTTACCCCCAGTTTAGGTAAAATTAGCAGCAAGGAATTTAAATATGGATCAGGAAGTCCAGCAATTGTTACTGTTAAATCCTTTAAATAACCATATTTTTCCTGTATGGTCATAGCAACTGCTAAACTAATTGGTGGACATTGAAAACAGCTGAGAATATTCAAAATTGGTAGTCCGCCAATTGTCGCGTTTTCCAAATTTTCATGAAATTCACATGCAATCATTGTCAGATCGCCTTGGACTTTTAACATTCTGTAAAAAAAGTAATTAGATTTTTTTTTATTAAAAAGTTTTAAATCACACGGAAAAAGTGGATGGGAGCGATTCCTATCCTATAAAAATGTGAACATATTGTAAATTTATAGTATAGTAGAATTTTATAGTGACGATTCTCTAAAAATTTGTAGAGAAAAAAGTTTCACCTTGCAAATTCCTCAAGTGATATTTTTTCGCAAATAGGATCCAAACGGTAAACAATGTTGAATGTGCCGCCCAGTTCTCTGATAGCGTTTCGTGCTGATATTTGATTTAAAATGCAAGTTCTTTCCAATATCATGTTCACAATTTTTCCGGATAATCTTTTCTATACTTTTCCAAAGTGTTAAAAAAATAGAAATAGAAAAGTCAGTAAATTAACAATTTTTTACCTTGCGAAGAAACTTTATTTTCTTTTTCTCACTTACTGCTATTTCGATTATGTTTTTCATATCACTTGTGGTCAAATCCTTGAGGCAAATAAGATGTTTTCCTCCATAAAAGCGAGTATATTTTTGACCCATTTTAAGAAATATAACGTAAAATATGACGACTTTTCAATGAAGTTTGATAGTTTTGGAAATGGAAACTTGTTTTTTGTGCAATTTTATTAAATCAAGCATTGATCTAAATATAAATTTTGGCACAATTATACATTTACTCATATAAATACGTAGTTTTTACATTCACCGCGGGCTTGCCGCACGCACGCACGCGTAATTGTGGTTCTAGCTTAACTCTTACAAGTTATCATCGAAAAAAAATTTATCGGGATATAAATAATTTGGTTTTTTTTTAATTTTGGTAAAATAAATTACGTCAAGTGTTTTGGACCTACTATACCTTTTACGTTATTACGTTAAAACTTGGGAACATCTTCGACCGAAAGGTTTCTTTTGGTTGACATTTCCGACCCACATTTTTCGAGAGTTTAAAAATTCTTAAAATTCTTATTAATGGAGAAGGCCTCGTCGCTGGTATTATGGGGATCTTTAAATCATAGATAAGGTATTTTTTGTGGTCTCAAAATGATGAAGGAGACAAGGGAATGGATTTTTTCAATTTCACGTTACTTTGGCTTCACCTTCATCGACGAAATTTATATTTTTCACCAAAGGCCTTTTCACGTTTTTTTGTATTGGATATTTTACCGCAGATACCGGTTCACTATCGTAGACCACCCCTTCCCCGTAAGTGTGTGACGTATGTTGTGGACAGCCCCTAAAAGTAGCCTGCGGTAGAGTCTTCTGCAGAAATTTTTTCCTCGAGATATTTCGGGCTTGACTTAGATGTCGGTAAGACGTTCATGAGCTTTTTTTTTGTGGATATCGAAAGTTGTTTGCAAAAATAAATAAAAACAGCAAGTAAAAGTATAGATTTTATTAAAATATGAAAATGTTTAAAATTATAATTTATTTTAACAATTACTGGCTCTCGAGATGCCAAAATACGATACCCATGTCCGGTCTTTGTTCGGGTTTCTGAGCTATACAAATTCCGCCAAGATAAATAAATTTCTCACAAATATTGATGGCGTCTTGATCGATTGGTAGTGCCTTATCCATTATCATCAGAGTTGGTACTTTTTCGCTGCATTTTACCAACACGTGCTTAGTTAAAAATTTATGCTCTCGAAACTTGTCGTAGGCTCGTAGACCCGTTAATAATTCCAGTAAAACCACTCCAAAACTGTATGTGTCGACTTTTGTGCTAAGACTCCGATAGCCAAGAAATTCAATCGGTAAATACGGCTTGGTACCGTAGACTCGAGATACCTCTATTGACGAATTTAGAGAATTTGGGCCTTCACGCGCCAGTCCAAAGTCACCAATTTTCGGGTTCCCATACAAATCGAGAAGGATATTAGCAGGTTTTATGTCACCATGGATTAATGGCTTTTCCTTGAAAGTGTGTAAATATGTTAGCCCTCGAGCGGTTCCCTTGGCTATGTTTAAACGTTGATTCCATGCTAAAAATTGACGTTGGCCAGTACTTAATCTTTGCTCCAGAGATCCGCCAGTCATAAGTTTATAAATTAAGCAAGGGTTCTCTCCATCAATACTAAATCCATAGAGCGGAAGAATATTATCATGGCGGCAGGAGTTCAAATATTTTAATTCGTTCAAGTTCTGTTGCATTTGAATTTTCTGCACTGCGGGCGATTCATCGCCACGACATTCGAGTTTTTTAATTGCAACCGCGGTATACTTCCAGATACCTCTGAAAACCGTTCCGAATCCACCTTTTCCAAGAATATTCTTTTCATCCCAATTGTTCGTTGCTTCTAGCAATTCTTTGTAGTCGATTTGTGGAATTTTGCTGGCATAATCGTTTATATTTTTAAAATTCGGTACACGACCAGTCGAATTGTATTCCGGAGATGCGTGGTCAGTTGTTGTTGTCTTTTCGTTTGAAGTTCTGGCAGGTGCACCGTTAAGAAAATTTCCATTATTACTGAAGTTAGATTGTCCACTCACTATCAATCGATGATACTTCGGATCGACCAAATTCCGCATAACGTTCATGGCTCTATATTGCTTCATTCTAAAAAAAATCATTTTAGTGTAGATAGGATTTTTTTTTTGAAATATTTAAAATACCTGTAAAGTAATATAAATAACTCCGTGGTTGTATGATTTTGCTGGGTCCACATTGTTAAAAGCAAATCAGATGGCGAATTTCCCATTTGAACAGCACGTCGAATTTCTTGGAGATCTACATTAGTATACCCCATGTGATTAACTGCTAAATCTGGCCAAATATTTAATTCATCTAATACTGTGCTTAGATTATGTCTCTCCAGTGCTGATACTTGGTGAAGATAAATATCCTTTTTGGGAGCACTGTTTTCTGAGCAGTTGCTTTTCAAACTTGATGAAACTGATGACGTCATTTTGTTTAGTATAATTATTTATTCGATTTTCATGAAACTATATTTCTCTTCACAACTCGTTAACTTTATTTTGTGTGCGAAAACAGCGTTTTTAATTATAAGAAATCTAATTTACTTTCTGAAAAACGAGTATTTTATTCACCACATGAAGATATTTCTTCGACATTAAAATTCCTTTTAGGTCTATGCCAATTTTATGTTTGCTTTCGAACTGCTCCGTTTGACTGGTAGATCACAACTGCAGGATTATAAATCCTGTGGGCTATTTACTAACAAAAAAAATGGCAATTAAGATTAACGATAATGAGGATAATTAGGTTCCTTGCGCTGACCATGGGATAATTCTGGAGATCAAATATTATGGTAATTCTTCGAGTTTTTTTTGAAGCAAACAGTAATAACATTGTACAGGTCAACACAAAATTTGGTGCTCTCAATATTAGAGTTTTTTTCGGTAATTGGGTGTCCCTAATTCCGAATGTGATAGAGGTTTGGTTGAATTATCTCTAGTTTTCGATATATAGGTACGGTGACTAAACGTCTTTTATTTCAAAAGACAGTTATTTATTTCATTGCCCTGTCTTTTAGATTTTTTTTTAAATGGCAAATTTATCCTTCCTTTTGCTGCTCTGTCCTTTATTTGTTGGCTTTTTTTTATTGAAATGGCCATTTTGTTTACCTCAAGCTTTCAGAAAGTTGAGTGTTTTAGATTTTTTTTAAAGGACAGTCAGTTTTTTTACAAGCTTTTATTTAGTTCCGCTTGTTAGTTAGTTTGTTTCTTAGGGACGAATATTGTAATCTAATTTTGACGCAGTTCTACTCATCCGATTGACTTAAAGCTTTGTATGGATGTATGAAAAAATGTCAGTCGGCAGACGCCATTTTGTCCAAATCGAACTAACGAATTACCCATCATGTAGGGTCTTTAATAAAATGGCTTTGAAAAAACAAAATGGCGACTCAAAGAAAGAAATAGAAACAACTTAAAAAAAAACAAGTTTTTAAAGTGTACTAAAAAACTTTAATTGATATTGGCCCTCCAAAATAAAAGCAAGATAAAAGTTAATACGCAAAACCATTAAACGCTTTTATTTTTTAGGCAAATTTCTATGTAAAATTATATTACCTGACTCCAATTGGAAATTCCAACAGAAAAACTGTTTTACAATTACTTATTACAATTTATACTAAATATCTGAAAAACTACACCACCCTAAATATCACAAAAACTAGAGCCGACCCAGCCAAATCAATACTAGTTTCACAATTAGCGACATCAAATTACCCAAAACATTGTATAATATCGGTTGGACAAAAAAAGTTTGGGTTTGCCGACCTGCGTTTACATTTGTTACAGATGATGTCAAAACCGGGAAAAAACTGAATTAAAAAGTTGGGTGGTAAAAATAACATACTCAAAATATAAAGACCCCTTGCCCCCTTCCATGTTCCACCACTGTAACGGGCTGTGCATAAAATACGTCACCATATTAGAGGGAAGAGATCAGGTTTGCCGAACACAAAAAATCGGGAAAAGTTCGACGACATTTTTTATGCCGAATCACGAATTAAACAATACAGACTTTATAAACTTTAATTTATATTTCTAAAGGGTAGAGTAAATTTTATGAGGTATCAAGTTTCTTTTTGAAAAATAGTGAACATTGTTGTCGGGTTAAAGGTTTAATATATTTAAAACATATGCGATTTCATTAAATCTAGACAAATCCTAATAATGATCACTATAATAATTAGTTTTTAATTGAGTTTTCTGTTCATAACGATTTATTATAAAAATTGGCTTCTAAGAAATATTCAGTCATTAAATTAATTACAAGTACATTGTCGTCTTCAATAACCGATTATTCTAAAATTAGCTACACAGTTCTATTAATATTTTATTACATTTTAATTGAATACTAGAAATTTTTCCAATTTACAAAAATTTATTATTTTATGTGAGCAATTGAAGACTAGGTGCATTACAAGCTATTTTCTTGTCTTCTTTATGCGGCGACAATTTAATTACCTGCGCTCTAGTTAAGTGCTTTGGACCAGGAAATTCATAAAACCGATACAACAACGTACGAATGCAACTCAGTAAGTATTGTAGCACGAAAACCAGTACTTACGGATCAGTACAAATCACTTTAATTTTTATGGCTCTAATAAAAGCCTTTTCTTGAAGGAGTATTTCTATTCGTGGTAGGATTTTTTTAGTAATCTGGAAAAGTCTTCCCTGATTGAGCCAATTTTCTTCTCCGCTGCTACAGCGAACATTTCTAAAATAATGGAGTATGTTTTTTTAATTTCATTTTTTCAATTTATAGTAGAGTCGCGGTAAAACTCGATAGGGTGGGTTCATGTTACTGAATTTGTTCACGTTTGCGAATTTGTTCAAGAAAAATTAATGTATTTTATTTTAATGAGAAACTAGTAAGATGGGTCAAAATAATCATAGCGTAGTTTTTATTTGATTGTTTAGTAGCGACTCTTGTTATTTTAATACGAAAACACAAAAAAAAACTTTTTTTCTATTTTTTTCATACTGAATCTTGTTGAATAACAGTTTTAGAACATTTCCGCAAAATTTCCGGTCAAAATTTAAAAAAATGGAAAAGTTTCACGGCTTTGAGTGAGAAACATTTGAACTTTTAAACTTTTAAAGTTCCCGTTACTGCGATGTTCACATAATATAATGTTCACGTTATCGCGACTCCACTGTATTTAATATATCTTTAGCATCAAAGTGTTTCTTGTTTAAAAACTTATTGAGCATTAATATACAATCGTTTCTCCTGAGTTCGTGCCTGATTGCCTTCTAAGCTATATCATGTGTGCAATTATATGGAGGTAGATGAATATAATTCGGGAATTGCAATGAAAACAATTATAAAATTTTGATCAAAGTGAAATTTTAAGTATTAAGACCTTGTTGAATTTACTCACACAGGCGTCTCCCGATTTGCTCTCGAGGCATTTGATGCCTGTATTTTGCACCTCAATGAAAACTATTTTCTTTGACTGTGTTTACATTGACTGTGTTTACATTGACGGTGTTTACATTGACTGTGTTTACATTGACTGTGTTTACATTGACTGTGTTTACATTGACTGTGTTTACATTGACTGTGTTTACATTTACTGTGTTTACATTGACTGTGTTTACATTGGGATTCACTTTGAGGCGGCACGTCTTTCGTCATTTTTCTGCCGTGTGCACACGGTTCGCTTCATCTGGATTCACTAAATCAGTTTCATCGACAAAACTAAAGACATAGGTTTCAACGACCAGACTCAAAAACCGGTTTGCGACCGATAATTTTAAGTGAATCTAAACTTCGTTCGCTCTTTTTGGTTTCCCTCCCCACTGCGTCCCTCACCTTCACTTGGCCGGAGCGAATGACGTGCCGCCTCATAGTGAGTCCTAATGTAAACACAGTCAATCTAAACTTCGTTCGCTCTTTTTGGTTTCCCTCCCCACTGCGTCCCTCACCCTCACTTGGCCGGAGCGAAAGACGTGCCGCCTCAAAATGAATCCCAATGTAAACACAGTCTTTGGAGCATTTGTGTTCTATCGTATCTTATTTGGCTATTAAGGAAATATTACTAAGCGTATGGACTCAAATTAAGCAAGTATGGTGGATGAAAACATTTTCTAAAGATAAACTTTGAATGGGTTGAGGGTATCAAACTTTTAAAGATTTCGTTTCGTCCATAGCGGAGATTCCAAAAACTTTTTGATCTAACCTCCTATGTTCAACAGGTATTACGCACATTTACCATCAACGTTTTATTTCTTTTTACCTTATTTTCTCTTGAACTAACCTTTCTTCTACCGCATGAATCTTAACTCAAATCACTGCTATAACGTTTCTGTATTTGAGTTCATGGAGAATAATGTTTTTTTTCTTAAGGCATACTGACTTCAGCAGGTAGTCAAAGAACATATACAAGTTTTGTCCGTTCTACAACTTTTATACAACGATTTTGCACAGCGGAACCAACCGTGGAGAGCAGTTTATACTGTTAGAAACTTGACAAAATACCTTTCAAGGTGGTTCATCCGAGTCAGTCTTGAGTCGGGTTCCAGATCGTTCGGATTTATCCAGTAAGGGCTAAAAAATTTTAAATCTTAAAGCAGTTATATAGAAAATATCATAGAAAGAATCTAAAGAGAAGTAATTTTAGTCGTGCTGGCCGTTTATATCGTTTAAAGTTTATGTTGTAAAAAAAATTCCGATTTTCAAAGTGGTTTGTTGTTGGTTTCGTGACCGCAATTTTTAATCAGTTTTGAGAAGTCGAACGATAACTTTCATCTGTTTTGTGACTGTTTAAGATATCTAGAAATGCAAATAACATTTGTCTGGAATTGGAAAGAGGATTAAGAACGTACCGTTAACTGACATAGTATCGTTTTTTTTTTCATTTCGTCTAATTTGTTTTTCGAATAATTTAACCGTCAATTAGGGAAATTTGAATTTATTTCTGGAAAGAAGTTCTAAAGTGAATATTATTAAATATCTAAAGTGAAAATGTGGATAAGAAAGGTGCTTTTCATTACGTTCTTATGGGTCAATATCTCTTGTGGTCACACAACACAGCGACCAGGTAGAGATCATCAGGAGGAGGAGGAATCGAATCCGTTCCTGGACCTCGCATCAAATTTCCTACAGGAGACCTTAGCGAATCAGAATGGGAACGGTGGGGCAAATGGGATTGCTGGAGTTGCTTCATTGTTGGGCAGTTTAATGCAAACGGATAGTTCGACTGGGAAATCGAACTCGGGAGCTGCACAGATTATATCGGGGATCGGTAGCCTCTTAGTGAACTCTGGGAACGGGGGAGGTGGCGCAGGGGGTGGTTTCGATCCCGCCATTCTCGGAAATGTCATTGAACTGTTCACAAATAGCGACTCCAATGATGGGGAAGTTGGGGCTGGCCAGAGAAAGAAACGCGGGGCAGCCAATGAGGAATCAGGCATTGGACTTGATTCGATTCTGCAAATCGCCTCAACCTTCATGAGCATGCAGCAGCAGCAGGGTCAGGGGAAGAGTAGGGAAAACGCTGGTTCCAATGATGGCTTAATGAGCCTTTTGCCGATGGTTATGCAGGCAGTTAGCTCGTTCACTGGACCAGAAGGACAGCGCACTCAAGAAAAACACAAGGATCACGCTTGGGTGCTCCCGCCGTTTTTAGAACAGATTCACGTTCTCTGGGACCATTTCTCTAATTCGGAATTGGCTGACGCTTTGTGGCAGAAATCCGGAGTTCACGCTATCTTTAAGGTGAGGTGTTGTTTTTTTTTATCAGATTAGCACATCTAAATGCCGTAGAATTACTGCAGTCAAGTCGTAAATTTATTTTTTTGTATCCGACGTTCTTGGTGTGGTAAATAATGGTGTTTAACTTGTATGGTTATGAAAACACCTTTTGATTTTCCAAAAAAGTTCTTTTTTCTTCCAAAAAGTGCAATAAACAGATTTCTAATTTTGGACCTCTGCACGAAATTGGTTGAGAGCCCCTTAAACTAATCACAATTTTTTTTTCTAACATCGGAAATTTCAACATCTTTGAGTTTTAATTTTTATGTCTTTAATTTTAGCTCTATAATGTTGAAAAAATTCAATTTTTTCGGTAAAAGCGGACTTTTGCGGTAGCAAATTTGCCCAAATTCCGATTTTGATGGCAATCATTTTAAACAGACGCGCACGGTGGTTGTAAACATGTAGAATGGTGTTAAAGTGGCAGCTTTATCACCATTCTATTACATGTCTACCATCGCAGTGCGCGTCTCCACTTACAACGACCCAAAGCATAAAAAACTTCTAAATTAGCCGATATTGTATAAAAACATTTTTTTTAGTTCAAATTCAACTTTTTACACATCAAATCGACTATTTTGCAAATCAATTTCATATAAATTTTTTTATATTAGTTTTTCTTTTATACACCCCATAGAAACACTTCGAGCAGGGTTCAGATATTCAAATATTTGCTATCAGTGGATTTCAATGTGTGGAAAACTTACATTTTAACATTTTTTATTTTAATTGTGTTATTATTATAGGTTATAAAAAATATGAAAAATACATAAAATAACTGTTTTTTAACAATTGGGTATTCTCACACTACTCTTTTATACTTTAAGAAAATGTATTATGAAGCTTAAAATGAAATGAATTTTTTTTTTGGTTAAATAATTTTTAAAACAATACCGTTTACCTTTTTAGGGATTCACTGGACGAGATGGAAAGTTGGACTACGACAAATTATTTGAATCGCTCCACAATCAATCATTCCGAAGGCGTTGGATAAAAGTCGCTACTCTTTATCTTTCGGATTGGGCTAATTATATTGCTGACCCAGAAGTCTATCAAAGGTAAATTCCAACGAGAAATAAAATTTTGCTACAATGTGTGTCATTTCGGGTTCTATTGTGTTTATTTCTGTTTCTAAAAATATGACGTGTTTCTTTGAAATACGTTTAAATGAAATTTCAATTATCTAAGATACACCTGTTGCATCCACTTATCTATATCGAAACGGATGACGAAGCAATGACGTAGGTGCGATTAACAGTAAAATTTTCAAATGCACTCAATCGTTTTTGGCGCGAGTTAATTTAACCAGCCAAGTCAGCCAAAACAAGTGGCTAGCAATTCTAGTTTCTTCGCTACTTTGTCGACTTTCTTTGCCATCTTAGTAAATTGCTCTTTGCTTTTTACCTATGGCCGGTGATTCTATATTTCTTTTATCCGCAATGTTTTCCACTCGGTCTTAATGGATCGTCATCGTTTTCGTCATCTGATAGCAGTTCATATTGAACAGTTATTTAGTTCGAGTTTCTTAGGTGTTTTTTTTATTCTTTTTATTGTTCAACGTTTCGATAAATATCGCACCTCGGCCAGGTTTTGTCCACCTCTTCTACGTCGTTATTATTTGTACAGGTAGGCAACTGAACCTGCCACGATTTTTTGGTTTGTTGTTTTTTGGTGACACACAGGCAACTGAACGGACTTTACACATTTTTATTTTTATTTCTTGAATCTTTGCTGGCATTTCCATGGATAATGTGGTGAACACCCTTCAGAAATGGAAACTGTACATAAATCCATTTAGATTCAATTATGATCATCTTTGAATTGCGGCTCTTTTATTTTGGTTTGCGCTGTGCTAATCTTGTTAACTAGTTCAAGAATTTTCAGGTTAATTCTTGCATGTAAGTAACGGGAGTTCTTTAACATTTGGTCACGACTGCCGCAGCAAAAGAAAAAAACCTGTTTTTATCACCATTTTGTTTATGTCGTTAATTTTTTAAGCAATTCAATCTTAACTCATGGATGCATACATCGTTACTCAATTGCATATGGTAATTCTCGAGATAAATGTTTATCTCCACATTTTCCAAATCGTCTTCTTTTATGGGTTCCGTTAAGAATTATTGTCAATTAAATGAATAAATAAAAATCGCTTTAAATTGTCGGATAATGGCAAAAGATTGATAACATTATCGTTTTAAAAAAAAGCATCTGGTTAAACATTTCTTAAAAGTTGTAGTGTATCCGATCCAAAAATCGCCTAGTTTGTAATTTGTGTTCTTGCGTGTTCCCTTTTCATACATTAAAGAAGTTGCAGACCCAAATAAAACCTAGGTCTGTCAAACCCAAATTCTAGATCAAATGCGAACACCGACCTTTTGAGGTAGTTGGCCTAAGAATTCCCTCAATTTTCATGTAGCAACACAAGAATGGGACATTAAACATAACAAAAGCTATAATTGCCAATCTGGCAATTATTGAAAACCCGTATGGTGATATTCGTATCAAAATTCGAACAGTTGTACCAAAATTCCACTTTGAAGTCAAACTTTCCAATAAGATTTTTTTAAATTTATTCCAATCGGATTTTGATGTATGGAACTTTAATGTAGAATCATGTCCTAAACAACTTTTGTTCTTGCACTTTTTTGATAAGATGCTCCGTTTTTGAGATATTCGCAAAAAACGTTTTCGTTCGTATGGGGGGTACCCCCCCCCCCCTAATGGACCATTTCTGCCCATTAACGAACTTAGCCTCGCATTTTACGAAAAACGGATCTGCGCAAAATTTCAAGTCTTTAGCTCAATCCGTGCGCCCGCAATCCGCGCCACAGACAGACGGACAGACGGACAGACGGACAGACGGACAGACGGACAGACAGACAGACGGACAGACAGACAGACGGACGGACATGCAGAAATTAATTATTTTTATTATTCTAAACACACTGGTGTAATTCATTTTTATGTGTGATGACGGGATCTTGGCGTTACAAACGGTATGGCAAAGTTAATATACCCTTTGGTTTCACCATACGGGTATAAAAATTGGATTAAATAAAAAATCGAAAAAATTCTTATTGGTTTTCGCGTTTTTTCAAGTTTTAAACATTTGTAAAATTCGGATTGAGTAAAAAAGTGAATAGGTATCGATAAGTCTTGAAAAAAATGTTTTTACGAGTCCTGTCGCAGTACTTTCTATGGAGAACGAAAAACAAGCGCGAAAAGTTTTTAAAATTTGATTCATTTTTACAAGTAATTGCCAAAATAAACAAAATGGTTTAATATAAGGAAAAAAAATTTTTTCAGGGTATAAAAAAAATTTGGAAAGTCATTATTGTTTTAATAAGTTAAAAAAATGCTTACTGTTCTAATTTGGTGAAAAACTGGTCTAACTGGACTAATATACCGTTCTACTCAATAGGACAGTATATTAACTCCAGATTATATGCTCTTTAGCTCTAATTAACTCCAGAATATTCAAAAACTACGCTTTAAAGGGCCCATAGACGGCCAACTTTGTTGCCAACCTGGTCGCCAACCTGGTTGTAGTTTTTACCACAGACGAGACGGAATGTTGGCACCAAGTTGTCAACATCATTTTTAACAAGATCCCGTCGACTTTAGGTGATTTCTCTAATTTTTTTATTGTTTATAGTTTACTATATGGTTATAGGACAACTATAGGGTATATTTTGACTAGTGAAAAATGAGTAAGGATTTGTTATTGGTATTGGGTTTAAACGAGTTGTGCGAAGATGAACAACTCAATGCAACTGAGATTGGCAACCAGATTGTAAACTTGCCTACAGACACCCTAACATGAACGCCAACATGCTAAGTTTTCAAAATTTTTTGATTTTACACCAACCCCGTCGACAACATGAAAAACCAACCGCCAACTTGGCCACAGACGTACAACATCGACTCCAACATTGCATGTTGGCGACCAGGTTGGCAACAAAGTTGGCCGTCTATGGGCCCTTTTATGTGTCATTTAAAAAAAATTAAAAACGCTGGAAGACTGTGAGCGATGGATGGATGTGGTGAATGATTTGGGGAATGCATCAAAGCCCGTCAAATAAATGTAGACATTTTTTCATCTATTAAAGGTTCTTATTTGCATAACCTTTTTATAATTCTTGTTTTATTTGTTCGTTTATGTAAATATAAATATGTTGTTGAATAAGAAAAATGTCCAAATTTGCTTTGTATATTTTTCTAAAAGTTTTTTTTATTAGATTTTAAATTTAGTTACTTTTATCTTTCTTCTGAATATTTCAAAATGGAATTTTTTTTATAAAAAAAATGTATTTGATTCGTAAATATATTACTACTACATTTTTCGTCTACTTGCCATACACGAGAAATGCTGATAGGGATAACTTCAAAAGACGATTTATTCGAGAAAATTGTACAAAAAGTCATGATGTCTTATTAGGAAATCCTTGATTATTGAATTTTTCCAAATTTTTCCAATGAGGCATTTAAAACGATACCAATCATTTTATTATTCCACCTTTTCACCAGAATCGCTTAAGTACATATTATTCACATTTCTATGAAATTGGACCATATTAGCATACCTTGAGTGTAGCAAATATTTGCACCAACTGTTAAGTAATTAACCACACTGATTCAATTTTAAATCGTCAATAACAAAGCAAATCAGAAAAAAAACGTTTGCAAAGTGGTGAAATATCTCAAAAGTTTTACGTATAGATTATATCAAATTTTATTATTAGCCATCGTGTCAGTTTATTGACACCAAATGAATCATCGATAGAGAAATTATCGAAAACTACAATTCGAAGAATTTTGTATACCGTTAAGTTTGAATGACACGTCCGCTTTTTCATGTGACTCGAAAGATCTCTACAGATATATTTTTCTCTTCCATTTATGCATCCAACATCTTACGTGTAAATTTTTTTCTCAATTCAGATACTTCCAAACCGCCCAAGTTATGTTGAATGGAGTGTTGAAGTCGCAAGGCTACCCAAAGACAACACTGTTTGACCCAAGTCGACCCAGTGAAACGATTTCGAATTTGGTAGATTATGTGGCGAAGATTCATCTCAATGTGAAGGTCGATTCCAGAACTTACGTGAAACCGGCCGTGAATTATGTCAAGGAATTGCTGAAATTGGGTCAGGCGCGAGACCTCCTACAAAAGTTTAATGCAACGGATTTGAGCGATAAATTGACTGACACACTTAATTTGGAGGTAAGAAAGTAACTTCTTTGTTGAAATTTCGGGCATCTTCTTCGGAATTGTTGTCGGAAAACCGGACCTATTACGTGGCTGCATTTAAGTTTGGGTTTAAGATGAAACGATTTGTGTTGTTTTTTTTCGTTCGAAAAGATGACAATGATGAATACTCTTTCCACTTTCGAGGCATAAATTTAAAGAAAATTTCAGATTGTTCAGGTGTTTGTTTGTGTCTCAAAAATAATTCTTAACATTGTTTTTTGTTTGGATTTTTTTTAGGTAATCGAACCGGTTCTAAAGGTGCATCGTGCCTATCGTTTTGCAGGTGAGACGCCACACTGTGACAAATATGTTATATGTGAACTGAATTCACATGACCCGAACGAGAAATTGGGCTTGCCTGGCTTCAAATCTGGAATCACAAAGATCGGCAGTATGGCTGCAGCATGGTTTATTAGCTCACAAACTAGGACACCGTTTTGGACGTTATTCGCGATTATTAATGATCCATACAATTGTGAGGTATGTTTTTCAATTCAGTATCAAGTTTTATTGGTGAATTTAGTAACATTCTTTTCCTCGTTGGTATTTTCGGTCGCTGTTTTTTTTTAAATTTGAATAATTATGAAAAAGTGCAATTTGAATACAAGGTATAGTCGTGTAGAGGAAGAGTAAAAAATAATGATGTCAATCGGAATGTAATATTAATGGGGAAAAAACTTATAAGTAGGTTTCCGTGGAGAATTCAAGAGAAATTTTTATTGTTTTGAATTGTTTTTTTCCATCATCTTGGATAAAATCTTTTGAAATCACTTTCCACGAAACATTAGATATTTTATTATGACGTTAGCGGAAAAAATTGAATACAATTTGCCTAATTGAATCGTTAACCTGTTTAATTTTTTTTTGCTGTTGCCAAAAATAGAATTTGAATATGGAGGTTATTTTCAGTGACGCATTGGAAAAATTCTTGTTTATAAACTTTCTATTTTGACGGTTTCTAATGATTTTTCCTTTTATGCTTTTCATTTATACACACTCTTCTCTCCCTTCAACCAATTTTCCTCTTTTTAGTACATTTTAATAACAGTTTGTTTTTATAAAGAGTGTTTTTTTAATAAGAGTTTTTTTTTGCTTTTCAGAGTCGTTTTCCAGTAGACTGTACTGGATTCCACGAAGGCGAAGCTAAAGTAACAACAGAATATATCCATAATGAACTCTGATGACTGATTTTTATCCAGTAATAAATAAATATCTGTAAATACCCCCTCATTATTTAGTGTAAGAATAAAAATTCGAGAAAAAAAAATTTTCAAACCATTAGCATCAATTCAAATTGTTGATAACTTTCTGAAAACAAAAAACGCGCAAGTTCAACGAAGTTATAAAAGAAACGAAAATATTTAGGAATTATTATTGTGATAGAAATTAAGTTATTTCTCCTATCTACTTTATTCACAACGATACATATATGCAAATTTTTAATTTGTTGATTTAAATGTGTAGCGAGATTTTTTGAATGCAAGTAAAAAGACTGAAATGGAAATCCTTACTAAAAAGAAACAAAATGCTGCTCAGATAATATATTTTGTTTATTGCAAACTAATTTTCTATGAAATTATATTTTGCATTTGTGATTTGCTACAAAAATTTTCGGCATTTTGATTTTTGTGTTCATTAAATGTTCGTAAAAATTGCTTTTTTTTTATTTCAACGAAATAAAAATTTGAATCGAAGGTTAAATGTTTATTTTTTAGTTAATTAAAAACTGTTCTATGATTGCAATATATACTGAAACTCTGAAGAAAATACAAAGCTGTTTTTATTTGTTGGTTGTTTTCAGGTTGATTTCTCTTCTGACATAGATTTGTTGCCTGTGATCCCATTCAAGTTGGAAGTTGTACAACACAAACATTAAAATGCTATTTGATTTTTATGCAGATTTCAATTCCTTTTCATATTTTTGCAGACCCAATCCATTCCCTCCTAAAAATATGTTTTATTTACTAAACCTGTTTTTTTTTATAATTCTGGATCTAAACTTTTGAATATTTTGCCAGAGAAAAAAAAACCTAATTTACAAAATTGTTTTTATAATTCATAATTTTGCAATTTATAATTTTGAGGCACTATACGAAAGTCTGGTTCAAAAATTTGAAAAAATATTTTATACCTTGACACCAGTTCCTTCTAGAGCTGAGCATGCCTGAATTTGCCAAGTTTTGTCCTCTAACTTCACCAAACCAATGTTTTCAGCGATTTCTGCAGCTGACATGGCCTCGGGAATGTCTTGTTTGTTGGCAAAAACCAATAGTGGCACAGTTTTAAGTCTGTCATCATTGATTAAATCTAGCAACTCCTCCCCCGTTTCTATTAATCGATTACGATCTGTACAGTCAATAACGTAGATCTTAAATTTACGACAACAACAAAAAATTTAATGTTATAATATCGGTTAATATGTTTTCGTTGTTATATCTTACTAGCATATCTGTATTTTCAAAGTAGTTTTTCCAATATGGTCGGATTTTACTTTGTCCTCCTATATCCCAAACGTTCAATTTAAATCCTTCTGCTGCAACCGATTTAATATTAAATCCAGCTGTTGGAGTAACCTAAAAATAAATTATGCGATTTTATTTTAAAAATAAAAAAAATTATCTGATTGAGTTCTTTACATGTGTAACTTCTTCAGATGCCAATTGCTTAAGAAGGGTGGTTTTCCCAGCATTATCCAGTCCGAGTAGTAAAATTCGAGCCTCCTTCTCCGGATTTGGGCGAATTTTTCGAAGCAGTGAGAGTAAACCCTGCGGAAACTAATTTTAATAAAGAACTAAGAACAAAATAATGGTTTTCTTAGTTCGATATAATTGGAGTGTAGATAAAACGAAATAGCTTTAAAGCAAATGGGAGAAAACTTTATTTTGTTAGTAATGTTAAAAAAATTACATCATTAACTTGTGGCATTTGGGCTGGTTGCAAATCGGCCATTACTTTCCATACGATTTTGAAAATGACGGTTAGGCAGGTTTTTTTAAAATTATATGATATAATCTCTGTGTCGAGACCAAGTACATTTTTCGAGTTGTTTTATTTCTCACGTTTTATTTCATATTATAGAAAAAAAGAAAGACTCCACATCCTCAAGTGAGGTTTCGTAAGAATCGTCTTTCTCTACCGCCCACCTACAATTTTACATGGATTACGAACTATAGTTGAATTACAACATGTTGTTTTTTCCACAAAATGGTTGCTGTTAACATAAAGGAGATTCAAAAAACAAGATGAATTTGACTGGATTGTGAAAGAAAAGAGAGACGAGAATCGCTTTCACCAAATACAACAAAAATTATTTTTATATTAAAAGAAGCACAAAAGTTTACTAACAAATTAATTTATTTTCAGTTTTCAAACCCGGTCATTTTCTGAAGGGTACTTTCAAAGTCGGCCAAATGTAACTTATTTTCCTATCACTAACATTTCAACAGCTAATACAAGTTGGATCTAAATGGAGGTCTTCGTCATTGATGCTTACGCAATAATTATGAAAATACTTTATTTTTCATCTAGAATTGTTATTTCAGATATGGTTTCGAAAAAAAAACCGGTACGCTGAATATTTTTTAACTTCCAACGCAACCCTGTGCGAATTAAATTTTTATTCAGCTGATGTGACAGCAGTGCACCGGTTGCTAAGTGATAAATTCAAAACAAGTAATTTTTCGATCTCTGAGAAACTCAGACAGTGATTTTTGCGTAAAACTCGCCAAAGAGGTTGCCGAACATCTGAACTTTTTGATAATCAACAAGATATTTACCATATTCAATCACCAGTCGCCAAAAAAAGGTTTTAATTCCGAAACTTCGCTCGAAAATGCTTTTTTTATGACAGTTCTGCAGAAAGTCACTATCGACTGTTATCCTGGAGATGTTCTAGTTATGAGCTGTTCAGTTCGATGTTTTGGAACTTACTAAATGTTAACCTACCAAATGTTGCTTAAAAATTGCCTGATTTCAGGGGTTTCTATTGAAAAATTTAAAAATTAATTTTCGAACATTTCAAAAAAATGTCAGTTAAAAGAACAACTCATTTTTCTGGTTTCAACGGATTTGGTCAATTTGCTGAAATTTTAAATAATGACAATAACAAAGGGCCACGAGGTGAGCTGTTAAATTATCTTGAAAAATCCGTTAAAATATTTAATTTCATTTTCAGAATTTCATCAAGAATTTACAAACTGCAGTCTTTCGTGGGCGTATAATGCATTTTCTAACGGGAATATCGTGACACTTCGCGGGTTTCTGAATAACGACTCTCACAATCAAAATGACTTTAAATTCGAGGCGCCAGTTTCTCAAATATCGATTAATGATCATTTCTGTCTTGTTATGCTGGAAAATGGAGAACTCTGGAAAATTGATGTACACTCATTAAATTTGTCAATTCTAAACTTTTTAACAGTCGAAATGGGTCAAAAACGAAATATTTTTGGAGAAGTCAAATCCTTTACCGTGAGTACTGATCGAATTCAGTTGATTGCGTGCGCGGCGACTTTTTCAATTGCAATTACTCAATGCGGTATCGTTTATAATATTCCGAGTAAAATTTATGAATTCCCAAAGCATGTTAAACCTAAAAAATTATGTTGCGGTTTTGAACATGCCTTAGTT
The DNA here is from genome assembly GCA_964034945.1 of Chrysopilus asiliformis. Lineage (NCBI taxonomy): Eukaryota > Metazoa > Arthropoda > Insecta > Diptera > Rhagionidae > Chrysopilus > Chrysopilus asiliformis. The sequence goes on along the minus strand of OZ035961.1, from coordinate 22,027,819 downwards.
CTAACAACGAATGGTGATGTATATGCTTGGGGAAATGGATTGTAAGACTATTTTTAAATTTTATCTAAACCGAATTAATTTATACGTTTTGTTAAACAGCCGTGGGCAATTAGGAAATGGAGAAGTTACTGTGTATGAGACTCCACAGTTGGTTGAACCGTTAGCGGGGATTAAAGTAATTTGCCCTCTCAAAATTATTTTTTGACCCTGAATTTCAGAATTCGTCTTTTTCTTGTAGATCATGGAAATATCAGCAGGTGGCTGGCAAAGTGCTGCGATTTCCGCATTTGGTGATTTGTACACTTGGGGCTCCAATATTAACGGTCAACTGGGACTCCCCGTTTATAGAAAAGTGGAAAATTCCGTTCACCGCAAAAACCCGACCGTTTACCCATTGCCACAATTAATCGATTTGCCAAATTGTTGTAAAACTGATAACGTCGACGAAGAAGTGTTAGAAAATAATTGTAATTGCGATGTGGTTGAAGTTAGCTGCGGGGCAAGACATACCTTTGTCCGTAGAAACTGCGGAAGGTTTTTTGGTTGCGGATGGAATGAATATGGACAGCTGGGGATCGGCAAGGAAAGTTTTTTGGATTCATTTGTGAACTTCGAAGTAGTTAAAAACGTTAAAAAAGTTATTTGTGGGCCCTGGAGCTCGGTTTTTATGTGTGAAATTGATTCTGTGTAGATTGTTACATGCTTTTTTTTATTTATAATTTAAAATAAAATTGCAGAATTTAAGGAGAAATCTTCATCTTATCTCAAAAATAAATTCTTTGAAAAGTAATACTTTCATAAATTTTTGTATAAAAACATAATTTTTGGATTGAATTTTAATTAAATATTTTTATTAGGGGTGTTCACTTCATCTCGCAAAACCTTCGCAAGCGTCCCAAACTGGGATAAAAACTCAGTTTGCGACGTTTACGACGGTTTTGCAAGGTGAAGTGAATACCACAATTGTTGAATATGAATATATTGTTGATCTTTTGAAGAAATATAAATCAAAAACTGAAAACAAAAGTTCAAAGTTCTTCAAAAGCGTCTTCCAGGCACTTCCAGTCGGACAAAAAAGAAAATGCGCACATTGGTAGAGAATTCTTTATACTTTTGTTTCATTTTCAACCATTCTGCTCAGATATCGTTAGCTGAAATTTAAAAACCAACGAAAAAATAGTTTTTTTTTAGGAAAAGGTTTTTGTTTATTTTTTTAAAATATATTAACATCTATGTGAGTCAATGTATAAATTGTGTCTGTCATTTGTCAGTTATTTCAAAATAGTTATTTCAAAATAGTTATTTCAAGTTTTTTTTTGATATTTTGGGTGGTTAAAATCAAACCTATGGTTAGATTGTGCTCGTTAACACTAAAGACAAAAATGGAATTTGTTGAAACTTGCATATCACGTTCAATCAGAAGCTACAAAAGATTTCGTTACATCGGACTTCTACTTCGTCTGTCTCCTCATACAAACGAATATGTTTTTCTTCGAATCTGTTTTTTTTCGAATGTTTTTTTTTCGAAAATAGTTTGTTATATTGAAGATATGGAGTTCGAAATATAATTTTTGTTGTCTTTACCATACATCAAAATTCAATTGGGCTACTCATTTTTTTACTCCTTCATTATACAAACACAAAAAATTCTGCAAGTTAAAATTCATCACCAATTGCTCAATTAAATAAAGTTTGAACTCCAACTCCAAGGTATTGAAATAAGAATTGGCAATTTCTGGAAGAATAAACAACAATTTGATCAAATTAGTTGATCAAAAGAAACTAAAATGTAAATCGAAAATTCAACTGTGTCGTCATCGTCGTAATTTATGTTCGTTCAACATTTTTGATATACCAAAACAATCGAGCGACTGTAACAAATTTAGGATTGGGGTAGGGTTGAAAGAACAAACGTACGAAAGCTAAAAGTAAGCAAGAAACCAAAGTCACTCATTCGCTGTTGCATACAAGTATGAATTTCATATGCTAGCATATACAGAAACGTTTTCAGTTCTTAAACACAACATATGAGAAAGAAGGCTAACTATGCAAGTAGATAAATAGATGGACATATCTATAGTTTGTTTGGCACATGTGCATTTTGATGTCTGCCATATTTTCGTCTCACAATCAGCTTTAGTCCAAGTCTGAGTCGCACTTAATTCGTTAACTTTCGGGCAAAAAAAGACTCAATACATTGCCGGCCGCCGGTCCTTCCAACCACTGACCAAACATAAACCGGGACCGGGGTCAATGCTATTGCCTTGCCCATGGTCAGTTCAGCAGTTCTCAAAATAATATGGACGTTTGTGCCTTGGTTTTATTCTCGGATATTTATTAGCGAAAATGGAAGAGGTTGTTTGGCAAAGGGAATCATTTGGGCAGCGCAGGAGAATGGGGTTTGTTTTTTTTTTGGCTCTGGATCACTCCCTTTGGGCTAATGTATACGGACGGACACGCTTGACGTTCTTCTTTATTCCACCGCCGATTTTCCTGTGTCGGCTTATTTACCAAGAACTGTTCTGGTCTTGTTTAAGGTTTCATCGTCACATCATAATAGGAATATAGTCGGACTATGGTATCAAATCGAATGGGGGAAGGAACCGATGAACAAATAACAAACTCAGCTTAAAAATGCCGTATCGACACGTACTCGAACTACATACAGCTCTAGAGTTTCGGGATGCAGGCAGCTGGTCTTTAAACATTTTTTCGGCACAACTTTAAAAAAAAAAACAATTGCGATATTTCTTTTCAAAGAAATCTTGAGGTTATTGGCACAGCTATCAATATCGAAATGTGCGAGGTTATTACGAACGTTGGTATTTTTAAAATTTTTATTTTTCTCCCGCGAGCATCTCAGAATACGATTCTTTTATTTCGAAAAGTCTTCGGTGTTAGATTTTGAAACATGACGATGCGTTTCTATCTTTTAATTCACCAAAATAAATAAAATCGTACACAAGAATATTGGTTTTTAGACAGACACGAAAAAACTGCGATGTAAAAATAGGGGCCGTCATAAAAAAATTGTTTTTTTTGCTATTTCCTTAAAAACTGTGTTTTTTAAAAAACTTATAAAATTTATAAAGATAAAATGTCTTTGGAATATGATTTTGTATAACTCTCGAAATTCATTTGGTCCACTACTTTCCATACAAATGTAAAAATTCCAATCAGAATTCGGTTTATCCTCATGCAGAGTATTTGACGATTGGTCCCTGAAAATTATAGCTTTTATGATCTCACAAAAATGTTGGCTTTTATTTTTACGTTGTTACATCCATTCATTTTGCAAAAACCATCAGCTATATTTTCCGTTTTAGTAGACTATATCCTGTAATCAAACGTTTTTAGGGTTGTTTTTCTACAATTTACACTTACCATCCGGAAAAAAAACCCAATTGTTTGCTAAAATGTTTACTCTCATCCTCTCTTCTCATGCCTGTCTGTTTATCAATTCATTTTTTCGTAAAGGTGTTTGCAACTTTGTCCTGCCCTATGAATTTTGTCTATAGAAAAAAAGGGATATGGACAAGATCTGTGTGTGAGTATATATGTGTGTAATTTTACTGTTCCTGTATACTTTTTAGCATGAATATTTAGTTTCCAGCTCGTCCCAACTACATGACTCGATCTAAACTCCCTAAACTCAACGATTTTTTTTTAACAAGGAGAAGACCTCAACATTCACGTCAACGAAACGAAAAATGTAAAAATATACGAAATGTATTGGGCTTGTTTGTGCGAAAATTGAAGAACAGGTGAAACTTAAACAACAAAACGGTGAAAAAAACGCGTATACATACTACATGTTCACATTTTAAATGGCAAACACAGTAAAAAAAAAGAATTAAACGAAAAAAGTACGAAAAAGCAACAGAATGGAACAAGGAAAAAACGTAGAACATGAAAAATATCAACGGCAAAAAAATTGGTCGCGTCGCCGAGAGGTTAGTAAACTCTCCGGCCTACCCCAACTTAAATTTAATTGACTTTTGTAATACACATTTACACATTCATGCAGTATGTGAAGCACAAAAAAAATACAACATTCAGATACACCGATACAACAGTTGATGGGCAACAAAATCACCCCCCTTTGATCGCCATGTGCTTATTACTTTCTTATACGTAGTATAATAAAGTATTGTATTCATGGAAAATTTGGACCTCTTAGATTTGCCTAAAAGACATTTCCCAAGCACTCCTGAGTCAATTGGAGCTTTGTTTCAAAAATGTCTTTCTGTCTGTTAGTCTGTATCTCAGTATGTGTACAAGATTTCTCCAAAATTAATACAGCCAGAGCCGTGAACTTTGACTTTAACAGGCACGTTTGGTCCTGGAATGGAGCGATCCTATTTTGGTGAAAATCCGTTAAAGGGAAGTAACCAAAATGGCGGTTTTTTTTAAATCGCAATTTCGCATTTTGCTGTTTACTTCGAAACTACGTGTTTTTCAGTAGTCTTTTGTATGAGGAAAGTTGGAGACAATAAAATTTCCTACAGTTTTGTGTCTTTCACTAGAACTTCATATCCCAAGCCGTTATCGAGATATGCCGTTATTTCAAAAATATCAGTCTTTTGCAATTATCTCGGAAAATAACGGGTTTTTGGTAGTTCAAATAAGAGATGAATTGAAGAGAATAATTTTTTCCGTAATTTTGTCTCTCACTGTAATCCGTTATCTTTTACCGTTATTGAAATATTTTCATTAAAAATTTAAAAAATAGATTTTTGCGATTTACTTGCAAACTAACGGCTTTTTTGAAAAAATAATTAAAGGTGGAATTAAAGATATTTAAATTCTCTACATTTTTGACTTTTACAATAAATCGATATTACTATTATCGAGATATTTTTTGAATAAACTAAAATTTTATTCGTCGGGTGATAGTGTACTCAAAAGTTCCGCAAAAACGTAGAATTTGTATAACAAAGTCATGTGCTGTTCACATCAGATATTTTTTTATTGTATATTCTCGTATCTTTACGAAATTTTTTTCCTTCGGTTGTTTTTTTTGCACTTCTTCAAAAAATCATTTATTCATATGTTGGTGGGTAGTTTTTCGGTATGAGTTTTGATAACGATGTACGAAAATGTAACACAAACATTAAGTGGTAATTTTCCCGTGTGGTTGTTGAATTTGTTATAAGCCAAAATCGAATTTAGAGTCTGTCACCCAAATGTGAGGCTCATTAATCTTGCAAATACTTGGTGGGGGTCTACAATAAATATGTTTAATTAATTTATTATTTTTTGTTATAAAGCCAAGTCACTTTGTTGCAATTTCTTTATTTTTAATAGTGTTTTAAAAAATCACAATGCGTTCCACTACTTACGCACTTGGCGGAGCGAAGCTGCGATAAAGAAAAAAAAAACGTTTATTTCAAGCCTTTATTAAATATCTGGTTCATGATATTATGACTGTTTGCGATTATCACGATATCAAAGTAATGACGAATTTATTTGGATTAAAAAATATACTTGCAAAATAATGACAAAGAATTGCAAGTGGTTTATATTTCTTTTAATCATTCAATCGCTTTTAATTCATTCAGGAGAGTAAAGCGAGTTACTTTATTATTACAAGCTTCTATGTCTCCATATGGGTATTTGCTACGTTTGCGCTTATCACAAATGACGGATATTTGTTTTATGATATTATTGAGAATATTGGCAATTTAGTTGCATTGAAAAACTGCAAAAGTTTGGCAAATTGGTATATAAATCATACACATTGTAACAATTTTGTAAATGCTTTAGATCAGAAAAGGATAAATTTATGAAAAATATATATTTACGCAGAATTTGGTAAAATTTTTTAATATTGGTTATGAGGAAGCAAAAGTTATTTCGTGTTATCACTATAATTGTTGTGAAACCTCGATTGAGAAGGTGTCATTCCACCTTGGGATATACCAGCCGAGACATAAAATTTTATGTAAGGGCATAATATTGAAACAACCTTTTTTTCGTAGTAAAGCTGGAACTGCTCATGAACCAACAAACTCGGAGTTTTAAAAAAAAATGCTTTGATCCTCCAACTTTCTCTGAACACAAGAATACCCACTGAAATTGATCTAGAGCAGTGGCTTCCAACACTTTTACTTTCCTCTGTTATAAAGGGTCTTTCAACAAGGACATAACAATTTTGTATTTTAATAAAAACGCACGCTAAAACTTTTTTTATGATCTGGCAATGCTAAAACGTCAGTCAAGGTTTACATTTTTATCATGGTGAAGTTCACGAACGAGCAACGTTTGGTAATTATTAAAACTTACTACCGAAATTCTGAGTCCGATGAAATTATAATGAAAATGATGGTCTGGTCGAATGGCCACCTCGCTCATGCGATTTAACGCCGTTGGATTTCTTTTTATGGGGTTATGTTAAGTCGTTGGTTTATGCCAACAAGCCAACAACGTTAGAAGAGCTTAGGGACAATATCGAACGCGAAATTGCCAACGTATATGTGTGGAAGAGTGGTGAAAAATTGGCTCCAAAGAATCAATCTGCAAACGTGCTCGCGGTGGCCATATGAACGACATCGAATTTCATACTTAAATGTAACATGTCCACTACATCTGGAATAAATTTCAGCCCGATATCTCAATTATTCTGTGTTTTATTTAAATACAAAATTATTATGTCCTTATTGAAAGACCCGATAGAAGGAAAGCATTGTATTCATGACGGAGACGGACTCGAGAACGGAGGCAGATAGAAAATTTCTGATCAGTACGAAATCCGGTTCAGGCAAAATTATGAGGATGTCCGTTTATCTGTCTGTCGGTCTGTCCGTTCTACGTATCTTAAATAAGTCGAGAACACGTTGAGCTAGAGACTTGAAAATTCTTGTAAAAGACTTTTACGAAAATTGTAGTTTTCTGTCAAAGTGACTTTCGCTATAACGAGTACCTTTTATACAAATAAAGTTTTTTGAAAATACCTCGAAAACTGTGTGCTTTTATGAAAAAGTGCGTATACCCAAGAAACAATTTGTAACCGTGGTTACAAAAAAACCTTCAATTTAGAATAGTTTCCGAATAAACCCGCCAAAAACGGTTATTTTGAAATAGGGTTTCTGAAACGTTTCTGAAAGGTTACAGACACCGAATGTGAAACTTTTAAGTTTTGTTACCATGGTTTCAAATACGTTTCTTAACCGGGATGTAACCTCAAATTGTTACTTGGGTAACTAAATTTAAAGGAAATACATTTTTTTACATGTTTCGCTTTAATGGTAGAGATACGTTGTAACTGCTCTTAAGATATTTGAAAAAACTTGGGTTTTTTGAAAATTGGTCCAAAAACTATGTGCTTTTGAGAAAAAAATCCTTATAACCAAATTCAAATAAAATGTAATTTCCTGCATTTTTTCCTTTAACGCTTTTTACGTATTTTTAACCGTTATCGTGATATTTGAAAAACATATTATTGCGACCCTCCTAAAAACGTTTGTTGTCCGGTCGGCAAGCCGTGATACTTTGCAGTGATTTCAAAAAAAGGCCAAACATACGGTCTTTTTTCGTGTTGATTTGTCTCATACGGTGTATAAACATAACAGTTTTTTGTAAACAAAATTTTGTCATATTTAATTAATCAGATTTTATAACGATATTTTATTTTCATGTTATTTAATACACACAATCAAGGTAGTTTCGGACGTTTTTCACTGTTAGTGTTTCTTATGGTTAATTATTGTTATGGTTAATTATTTTTGGTATCGAATTACCGTACACCGATCTTAGCGATCTCATTTTGGCAATTTTATAGCTCAATGAACAATTACCATTCCGATGCAGATTTTTATATGGGTCTCCTTGAATTAGTTCAATCAGATAAGAGAGTTCATTAAGTTACATTTTTCATTTGGTCCCGCACTCTGTGAAATTGGTGAAGAGAAAAAATTGAATAACGGGTTCAGGATGTGTACAAAAAAAATTGTTTTTTAAATTTTGGGGTACTTATTATTATCATAAAATGTGATTAAGATCGACAGTACTTGAAAATTTTAATCGATAATGCATTTACGAGTTGTTCAACTGCATGCCATTTTATTATATGATCTTGATATCAAAATTTTCATAGTAAAAAATTTGACAAAAAAATCATAGTGTGCATTGGGATGAAAATAAGTGAATTTTTTCCAATTTTTTTTACAGTTAAATGAAAATTTGTTTTTCGGATAGATAGGCGAACTTAGGTAAGGTAGAATGGAAATCTGTTGGAACCGGCTTTAGAGATTGCAGGTCTATAAACTCGGCTACTATAAAATTGGCTAAATACGCTATATATTTATATGTAGCCAATTTTATAGTGTCAGTAGCTTGATTGAGAAATACTTTATTGAGTTAAGAAACCCGTATCTAAATAGGTCAAACGGTTCGAAAGTGAACAGGTAAAGGGACATGTGATAGAGGGGTGGATTATCATATTTGGTAACACCGTTTATTAGACGTTTCATGTGTTTTTTGCTTAATTTTTTTTATAACGTTTATTAGATCGGTTGTAACGTTCGAATGTAAGATCTGAAGATTTACGATCAATGACGAAAGAAAACTCAAGATACATATTTGAAAGGAGGGTAACGAAAGGGATAAATGGACCAGCCAGAACAGCAGAGGAGAGTGTGAATGTCCTGCGGGATACCAGAGAACAGAGGGGGATAAAGTGATATAGAGCGATACAGCAAGAGGGAAGGAGAGTTAGAAGGAAGGAGAATGAGAAGGAAGGAGAGTGAGAAGGAAGGAGAGTGAGAAGGAAGGAGAGTGAGAAAGAAGGAGAGTGAGAAGGAAGGAGAGTGAGAAGGAAGGAGAGTGAGAAGGAAGGAGAGTGAGAAAGAAGGAGTGAGAGATAGAGAGAGAGATAGGATAATTGTTAAAAAAGTTTCATCAAAACTTTCATTGGAATTGCTTAAGACATGTTAAATATTTCCTCAGGAAAAAGAAAATTCAAAAGGATTTTATTTTATTTTTGTTTTTTTTTTCAATATATTTTATTACAGTATAATAAATACTTGTTATTTCAAATTCACATTATAAATATATTACAATATACTTTGTTTTATTTTCATTTTATTTTGTTTATTTTCTTTTCTTGGTTGATGTCTTTTTTGTGTGTGTATTTTTATAACTTTATCATCTATTCTGTTTCTTTTGCGTGTGTTCATGAATAATTATTACTTAAAGAAAATTAAAGCAAAATCTTTTTATTCTAATAAAAAACTCAAATAAAAGGAATAAATATTTGAATAATCAATCCAATTTTTTTATATTGATTATGTTTTGGTGTTGATTTAAAAAAAATCAGATAATGAATGCTTGAAAATTTTGTTTTTAACAGAAACAATAAATTTTATTAATCGTTATGATATACAAACAGTTTTTTTGATATTCTCATTCTTCATAAAAGTTTTTTTTTTGCTTTTGATGCTAGCAAAAGTTTGTTTTTTAAATCAGATTTTTATTTTTCTTATAATGTAGGTTGATTGAAATTTCATTAAAATTTTAACATTAGAAGATTTCAATGTTAGAATTTTTTATTATGATAATTCTCAATAATACAATTACAACAATCCCTTTAAGCTATTAAAATATTTTTGATAATAGTTGTTATAATAAAAGTTTTTTTTTCATAACAGAATGAAACAGTTTTTTATTTTTTCGTTTTTCAGAGAAAGAAAAAAAAACGTGCCAGAAACATATTTCTGTTGTAATTTTCATTTGGCCTCACATGAAATTTTCGTTATTTGGGCAAATAACTTTAATAATAATAATAATTTATGATTAATAATATATATTTGAAATGATAAAACTTTAACATGAAAATGAAAACATTTTGAATGCTAGAGCTTTTAAAATTATTTTAAAAACCAGTAATCGCTTGATTTATTTGATTAAAAAATTAAATGATACTAAGTGCTTTTGTTTTCCTTTTCTTGTGTTTTTGAAAGTATGTTTTTTTTAGATTTATTTTATTTGTATTATTTGATGAATAAAAAACTTTGAACGGTCATCAATATTTTAAGTTTTTTTTAGGTAATAATGCAAATAAGTATTTATAGAGTTTATGCTTTAGGATTTTCCTCACTTTGACTTTTTATTTTTATGTCTTCAAAAAGTTTTATATAAAAATATTTTCCATATATTTTTTAAATAATTTTTCACTATTTTTTATGTTTTCAGTTTTTTTTTTATTACTAAATAAGAACTTTTCGCTTCAAAAAATAATGTCGTATACAATAAGTTTTTTTTTATTTTTATATTTTTATCATTTTTAGTTGTCTTTGTCTAAACGTCAAAGTCCTTTATTCAGTTTTTTTAACTGCCCGTATAATTTAACAAAAGTATTTAGGGGAAACTGGGGCACATTCGGCAAAGGGGCACATTCGGCATTGCCATTTTCAGTATCAAGAATGCTTCAGAAAGGAGCGATCAAATACGTAAATGCACAATAATGCAATAACTTAAATTTAAATAAAGTCTGAGAGTTCTATTTCGGCGCTCAGAAGAGCAAGAGGTATTTTTGTGTTTTTCGGAAGTTTGATGTAATTTTCCCAAGCACTTACGTAAGGAATTTTTGAAGTCAATTTCGTCCGACGCTTAAAAAATTTCGCGCAAATAGCATTTAAAAACATTAAGTTTCAATCCCGAAAGTAGAATGCCCTTTAATTTACAGTATTTTAGATAAAAAATCTGAAAACATTTAGCTGACACTTTTGGGGCACATTCGGCTTTCGTGATTTTAAGAAGTGAGATTGAATACATCCGTGATTTTAAGAAGAGAGATTGAATTTAAATTACTAAATTTAAATTATAGATTGAATTTAAATGAATCCTGTCGGCACATTTCGATATTCCACATAATATATTTTTAATATAAATTTCGATAACTATTTCGTGAAATAGGATTTTTCAATCCTTCTTGTACGTGATATGTAATGAATTTTTATTTTTTATTTTATTTTAAAGAATTAATAAAATGAATTCAAATCTAATAGTCTTTCAATTAGTAAAATCAAACAAATAACGTATATTCGCCGAATGTGCCCCTTCAAAAGCCGAATGTGCCCCGGCATGGGGTACATTCAGCAAAATGGCCTCCTTTTTAAAATTAGTAAAAATCGTATATTTCTTTAGAGCTACAAAAAAAAATCTATTTCCTATTTAATAGTAAAATAATGAAAGTTTTTACAAATTTTCAAGATTTTCAAATTCATCAAACGAATTTGGCAGGAAATGACTTTGAAAAAAACCTGCCGAATGTGCCCCAGCTTCCCCTACTTTTTGAAAATTTTTCGAAAGTTTTGCCGAAATCTTTTTTGAAGTAAGATATTTTATGATTTTGCAACAGAAAAAGTACGAGAGTGAGGTGAAAAGTTATGAGCCTAGCAAGGGAAGCAAATTTTTTGTGATAATTTATTATTATTTAATCGAAATTTCAGTTCAATCGGTTGAGCGGTTTTCGTGTATGAAGGAGAATAAAATTTTGGTGAAATTTCGGACAGATTTAGGCGTGTGTGAGTCTACCAACCACATTCACATTCTTGCCAACATTTGTCAAGTGCATCAGTCGTCACTCAATTCCAGAAACATCGCCGAAAGTAGTGGTGCTGCTCTAGCTTTTTTTTTTGCCACGATACGAATAATATTTAATTCTACAACACGATAATTTCAAGAATTCGAATATTTTTTCGTTTAACTACTCAGCCATCAACCACAAAAATTAGATGTTTTCACCATGAAGTCAAGCACAGAACTGAATTTGTTTAGGAACTGAGGTGAATGGGAAAGAGGTGTGGGCACTTTTGTTTGACTCAAGTCGAATGTAGCCAAACTTACGCGAGTCACAGCAGAACAATCATGATCGACGTGATTAACATGCATCAAGAGTAGTCTGACATAAGATTCCGACAGAAATCGCAAATGTAAACGGTGCCTAAGGTTCGAAAAATATTTTAAACTTCATTTTTGATCAAATTTTCATCACCGAAAAAGAACTGTAACATGGAACTAACTTTACCTTAAGGAAAAAAAAAAAAGAAAAAAATGCGCCGCAGGTAATTTGTTGTTTTAAAAAACAAGAAAAGTGCCGTAGTCCCGTAGTCGAAAATTCTCATGTATTTAGGGTCTTTGATTGACCCCCAACTCTTAATTTATGCCTCAATGATATCGTTGTCTAAAAAGCTTTTAAAGTAAGTTAAAGTTAGCTTGACAAGATAACAAATGAATTTCACTCAAGTACAATAAACATTACAATTAGACGTTACATTCAGCACATTTTTTCTTTAATCAAGAATTGTAATCAATGCAGGACACATTATGTCCAAGTCGGGAAAATTAGTGTCTAATGCGGGGCACATTATGTTAATTGTGGGACACTTTGCGGAGCGGTGTCTAATGCGGGACTGTTTCGCGTAATGCGGGACTGTTTCGCGTAATGCGGGACTGTTTCGCGTAATGCGAGACGTGTGGCCATCGTACTTACTGTACTTACGCGCATTGAAAATCTTTCACTTGAAAACTACTCGACCGATTAAGTTGTTTTTTTTGCTTTTATATGAAAGAAGCTTAAAGGCAAAAAGAAAATACTCTCCTCTCCTGTAAATTAAACATAAAAATCTACACTTTTTGACGGAGATCCAAAAAATTGTTTACCAACAATATGAACAAGTTTTGATCAAATTGGAAAAAAATGTCTATGTGTCTGAGGGAGGCGAGCGGGAAGGATTGCTTCAAAGTCGCCTCCTCGTGAAATGTATCTTTTTATACGAAATTCACAATTTATTTTATCCTCAATGGCGGACAGCAAAAAAAAAATAGAAAAATAAAAAATATCCTACTTCAATGTTTCATTAATTCCATAGAAATAGATTTTGCGCATTTAAAATATTTCTTTCCCTCTTTTTTTTAAACATATATGTATCTATATAGTTAATTTACGTAAATTAAATCAATAATTTTTTTTTCTTAAATATAAATAAATAACAATCCACATTTTATTTCATTTTTTCCCTTATTTACTTTATATCCATAATAATATAAATTTTCATCTTCATTTCTTTTTATGTTAATTTTGTTTTAAAGTCAAACATTCAAAGGCAATATAGTCACCATATAGAAATATCTTAAAATGTATACAATTTATGTTACTAGTATCCGTTTTTTGATTTTTTTTTTTCAATTTTTTTTTCAATATTATTTTTTTGTATATTTATTTATTCTCATCTATATATATTTTTTTCATGTTTATGTAAATTTTGAAATTTCATTGAATTTTTTTTTTAATTTTAAATTTTGTTTTAGTTTTTTTTTATATATAAATTATGAACATAACATTTAAAGCATTTCAAGGTCTGGAGTAGTTTCTTTCATTTTATTTATAGAATACAAGGGTAGGTTAGAATTTTTATTAAATATTTTTGATAATTTTTTTTGGTTTTTAAAATAAATTGGTATATTTTATATAAATTTACATTTAAGATAGGTTAGCCAAAAATTGGTATAACTTGCATTTGACAAGCTTACAGGATTATGTATAATTTTTCTTATCTTTCTTACATTTGCTTTTACTTTTCAGTATTTTTTTTTAATTTCTGAATTTTCATAACGCAAAAATGAAGAAATTCTAGGTTTAAATTTTGTTTTTTAGGTTTTTTTTTCTGTATATATAACCAAATATTGTTGGATATGATGTTTTGATTCTTTTTTTTCTTCTTCTCTTTTAATGGTTGTCTTACCTTTTGTTATACTCGTACTTTTCATTATTTTTCTTTCAAATAGGTTTTTGGTCCCAAAATGTATATGATCCTTTGTTTATTTTAGGGAATTTATTATTATTTTTTAGTTTTTTTTTATAATTATATGGTGATACATTTATGTCCTTCAGATCTTCTCATTTTAATCTTTTATAACGGATGAAATAAAAATTATTTTAATATTAAGGAATCTCAAAAACAAATATAACAATTTTCTTTATATGCTTTTTATTGTATTTTATGTTGTTATTTTGAACCCATTCGGTGGTTATCTATTTTTTCATTTTTCTGAAATAAAATGGTTTACCATTAATCTTTTCAAAGGCTTTTTCAAAAGTTGTACGGAAACATAAAATTTGAATTAAATTTATTTCTATTTTTATTGTTTTCTTTTTTTTTGCTTACAAATTGTTAACCTCGTAAGGTTATACTTTTAGCAAAATGATATCCTAGTGCTTTAATATTATTCAGTCTTTTTGTGATTTCCGAGAATAAGCATTTTCTATAAATTTTCAAGTTCAAGTTAGGAAATTTGCTGGTTTTTTCATTAATACTCAATGCCTTGTCAAATTTATTTTGTTTGAAATTTTATTAATATGTTTTAAAAGTTTGATGCCAGGTTTAAAGTAAAAAAAAAGAAAAGATTTTTGTTTAATTTGGAGTGAATTTAATGGTATGCTATGGACTACAAAACTGAAGGGCATTGGCTTATGAACTGAAACCTTTGGCGAGAAAGATTGCGTCAGTTATAGATCGGAAACCAATTGTAGGACCAAGAAATAAGAAAAATGGCACGATAAGATCATAAGGGTATTCGTAAAGAAACACTATTTGACACACTTCAAACTTTTACTTCAAACCGGGAACACGCCTTTTCACGGTCGTATAAAAACTGCAAATATTTGTATTTTTAATTTCTTCTGCATAGCGATAGAAGGAAAGTATTGGTGACTGACACGAGATTTTTTTTGATCAACACGAAATACGTTTCAGGATGTCCGTGTATCTGTCTGTCGGTCGGTCTGTTTGTCTGTTGGTCGGTCTGTTTGTCTGTTGGTCGGTCTTGGTTGTACCATAGACAAATTATATAAAGACTATTTTTTTCTAACAACTCAACTTGGTGCAAAACCGAAATTCAAAATAATACCCCATCGTGACGTAGCAGCTGCCGACTAGTTGGCAGCGCCCACGAGAAGCCACGAGCAGCCGTGGTGATCGCCTATACATGTCGCTGCTTAATATTCGCCCTTTGTTAAAACCAGTTTTCGTTTCTAGTTCGTTTTATTCTCGTTGAATTCTTATTGAAACGACATGAAGCGGGGTCAAGTGTGTTTGGTGTTTTTTTTTTGTGTGTTTGTATTGTGTGTGCGTGTTTTTTTGTTTGCGCGTATTTTTTCCTTCCGCAGGTTTTCGATTTGAATATTTTGATTGCTAACAATAAATATGTGACATGACAAAATTTTTAGTTTGTTAATTCAAAATTTATTTTGAACTTTAAACGTTAAAAAAAACTGCAAACTAAAAATTTTATCTTGTTATATTTTGTTCATATTTTTAAATTGCTTTGAGAATGTAAGTTTCAAGTTTTATCAAATTTCCACAGAATTGTAGTTTGATAAAGCAAGGAAATGTATTTTATTTAAACAATTTAAAGTATGATTTAAACAATTCAAAAAAAGATGTGAATATTACATGACTTTCTTCTGCAATATTTAAAGTTTCCGAAAAAATGTGTGAAAAATAATGAACCGTTAGAGATATGTAAAAACTTCATCCTCGACTTGAATGGAGGTTGAAAGTCACCTTTGTTTTTTTTTAACTTTTTTCATTTGGATGTAGTTAGGGACCTAAAAAAAAGATACCCGTATTTTTTTGTTTCGTTGAATAAATTCCAGTAGGCGGAGAGGAGGGGGTCAAAGTTGGCGAAAATTCGAAATCACAAAAACTTTAAAAATTTGTAACGGCTTAACCGATTGAGATGATATTGAACATTTTCGAAAGGTAATTCCTTGTGACAAAAAAATATTTTTTTACTTCCTCTCCCTCCCCCTCACCCTCATATTGTAAAATTCAATTTAGTGACGAAATTTAAAATATCTCAAGAAAAACAGCAACAACTTCAAAGAAGGTTTAAAAGTGTCAAAATACTTCCAGAAACACAAAATTTTCACAGATTTATTCCAGACGGAAACTTTCTCAAAGAAAAAAAAACTTTTTCTTTTAAATGAATTTCTAATTAATTTTAAACTCCTAAATCTTTTGAGTTACTATTATGTACAGAAAACATAAAAACCAATGAAAAATCAGTATCTAAAATATATACAATTTTCTTGTATTCGATTTTTTTTTAAATAACGCATTTACCCCCAAATTTTATTTATATTGTCACTAAATTGAATTTTACAATATGACGGTGAGGGCGAGGGAGAGGAAAACAAAAAATATTTTTTTGTGACAAGGAATTACCTTTCGAAAATGTTCAATATCATTTCAATCGGTTAAGCCGTTACAAATTTTTAAAGTTTTTGTGATTTCGAGTTTTCGCCGACTTTGACCCCCTCCCCTCCGCCGACCGGACGGTATTGTACCAAACAAAAAAATACGAGTAATTTTTTTTAGATCCCTAACAATATCCAATCGAGCAAAGTTGAGAAATCGAACTTAACTGTAAACGAGAGTATGAGTTGAGGTGGAGTTCACCTAAAATTAAAAATGTAGGCAATATTATTTCCTTTAATTTTGATTATATGCATTTTTTCTCACAAGCGCAGTGTTCGAGAAATTTTTATTTAAGAAAAATTGTATGGGAGGTAACCGTTGTAGCTAGCGGTACTTTCCCAAAAGTTGATAGAAAACTACGATTTCGGCAAAACTTCGTGTTGATTAGAGAGTTTGAAAATGAATTGAATGTTTTTCTTCGACCAAACGACATGCTCCGCTGTTCGTGTGCGCTGCCAACCGCATGCATATCTGCTGCTTTGGGGTATTATTTTTCAAAGCTGAGTTGTTAGAGAAAAATTGTCTTTATATAATTTGTTTATGGTTGTACCTATCTTAAAAAGCGCGTTGAGCTAGCGACTTGAAATTTTTTGCGAATGAATTTTATGAAAATTGTATTTTTCTATCACCTTTTAGAAAAGTAGCGTTAGCTATAACGGGTACCTCCTTTACTTTTTTTTTTAAAATAATTTTTTGAATTTTTTTCGAAAAATTTGTGTTTTTGAGAAAAAATTTCATAGAACAAACATAACAAAAGCTATAATTGCCAATCTGGCAATTATTGAAAACCCGTATGGTGATATTCGTATCAAAGTTCGAACAGTTATACCAAAATTCCACTTTGAAGTCAAACTTTCCAATAAGATTTTTTAAAATTTATTCCAATCGGATTTTGATGTATGGGAGTTTTATGTAGAATCATATCCTAAATAACTTTTGTTCTTAGACTTTTTTGATAAGATGCACCGTTTTTGAGATATTCACAAAAACCGTTTTCGTTCGTATGGGAGGTACCCCCCATGGTCCATTTTTGCCCATTAACGAACTTAGCCTCGCATTTTACGAAAAACGAATCTGCGTAAAATTTTAAGTCTCTAGCTCAATCCGTGCGCCCGCAATCCGCGCCACAGACGGACAGACGGACAGACAGACAGACGGATAGACATTTTTTTTATCATTCTAAACACACTGGTGTAATTCATTTTTTTTTGTGATGACGGGATCTTGGCGTTACAAACGGTAAGGCAAATCTAATATACCCTTTGGTTTCACCATACGGGTATAAAAAAAAGTTTCCTACGTTTTTTGGCTTAACAATTTTTACATATTTCTATTGCAGATAATTGAAAAAAGTCTATTTGTTACATATTTTTTCCGAAACTTTAAATATTGCAGAGGAAAGTTATGTGATGTTCACAGCAGATATTTTCTTTTACAAAAAATTTACTGAAACTGTCAAAAATTATCGGTTGCTATTTCACATATTTACGAACAGCTTCGGGCTTAACAAGGGAAATCCAGACTACTTTCCTCAGAAGACAAAAGCTAAAATTTCAGCATAATCGGTTAAGTGGTTCTCAAGCTAAAGCATCGGTTAGGTCATGCCTCGATTCTGGATAAAACTTTCTACCATGCCAACTGACATTTTTTTAAATTATAGTTTACATAAATTTCTATGCACATACGGTAAAACGTTTCTTACAAGTTGACTTATTTATTTATGATGCAATTTTGTATCTTCTGAGTTTGCGCTTTAAAGAAATTTTGTCCGGATTTGCGAGTAAATGTTTAATGTTCAATGAATAATAACTTCCAATACACAAAAATTTAGTTTGATTACAAAAATTTTAATCTTTCAATTAAGTTAATTCTTTTTTAACAAACTTTTACTTTTAAACATGGCATCATTTTTTTACAATAAAGTTTAGTTAGGTTATATTTTATTTGGAACGAGGCTAGTTATTTTGCTTATTACTTTTTTTTAGTTAAACTTAAAAGGAAAATGACCGTTCTATTGTTGTTTGTGTTGTGTTTGATAGAAAATTAAAATTCAATCGCAGATTTTATGCATTAAACGAAGCTAAAAAATTCTTCTTGTTCGCAATCTATTTTATAATATTTAATCAATTTAAGGCGATGTTTCCAGGATCCGAATATTTTGGGAGTTTTAACAAGAAATCCTGTTAATATAACCAGTTTTCTTACTTTTTTCTTAGCTCATCCTTTGGAAAGGCAAAATCCATTAATAAATACGTATTTTATGTGGTAATGCAGCCATATTAATTTGAGTATTGGAGGAATTTATGTATTAAGTGCTCTTCATGCTATACGTTACGCTCACAAATTTCACCCATGTACAAAAAACATAATTAGACATCCAATTCGGCAAAGTTTATGGTAAACTCGGAACACTTTGCGGAACGATCGCCAATGCGTACGACTGAAATGCGCGACTGTGCCGCAAAATGTGAACATCTCGTCCTAATGATTTTAGTTATGTAAAATATTTGTTAATTACTTGTAAAATACGGCTCTGTTTTGATCATATAAAAATCAAAAAAAAAAATTGGGTAGCACTTTTTATACCATGGGATGGCACTTTTGAGGCCGTGGGGTGCCTTTCTTGATCCCTCGAGTGGGGCAAAGGGTTCCAGAAGATCGACATGTATAAAAATACTGAAAGTACTAACACAGCCTTTACACGCGTCTGTAGAGCTGACAC
This sequence comes from Chrysopilus asiliformis, assembly GCA_964034945.1. Lineage (NCBI taxonomy): Eukaryota > Metazoa > Arthropoda > Insecta > Diptera > Rhagionidae > Chrysopilus > Chrysopilus asiliformis. The sequence continues at coordinate 22,008,835 of OZ035961.1, read as the reverse complement.
AGTCTGGTGTAAATGCTTACTGGCACTGACAAGTCTGTACTGACGGGACATTTTTGTAGTCAGTACAGACATGCCATGCCAGTAATTTGACATTTCAGACTTCTAATATGACGGAAAATGAAGAATTTGAGGTAAATCTATTAAATTATTATGAATTCACTATTTTTAATTATTTTTTTTACTTTTAGAACTCTCAGATTGGCGAAAGAAGACTAACTAGGAACGAGATAATTAAAATAATGAAGCATACGAGCAAAATTCATGCCTCTGGAATACAAGGGACTGTAGCTGTGTTGCAAGCGAAGTCATTTTGAAAATGAACTGACTACCAGTTCGCTAAATGTCTTCTAATTCGTTGTCAGTAATTTGACATTTGGAGTCTGTGCTACTGACAGACTTTATAGTCGTGTGTAAAGGCCGGGTAAGTAATAAAGTTATTAAAATTTTTGGTATTTGTACATAAGTATAAAAGCTGTATGACTGCAAAATTTGATAGTATTTGGTTCAGTAGTTTCTGAGATATTTTGGATGATTTGAAAAAGTGGCACTTTCTATCTCACCCTACCCTACTTTTGAAATTAATTCATACAAAAATTATGAATTCATCCAATTGAAACAAATCTTAAGTAAAAGTGCTAAAATTTCTGAAAATAAAATAGAAAATACCATCTGAAACTAACAAAAAAAAAAACATTTAAATTAAAAAATAAAAAACCAATAGAATTACTCAAAAGTTTCCTTTATTTTCAACATAATGAAAAATAAAATAATAAAAATGAAATAATAAAACAATTAATTAAATTTATTCATCATTCATTCTTGCTTTAATTCCTTTATCTTAGCTTGTACTTCTAAAACGCCTGAATATTTCTTGGATTTATTTTTTATGTACTGTTTTATTTCCTTCGTAAAGATACCATTTTAAAATATTATTGAAACAATTGCGCGCTTTCCAAAGTTATTGATTTTATGTTTCAAGAACATCCAAATTAAAAATATTGGAATTCATATACCTTTTTTGTTGTATCATAATTATGACATAAATGAAAATAAAGAATGAAAAAAAAATAATAAGAAAACAAAATTTTCTTAAAACATAACTTTATTAATAAATATAAAAACAAAGTAGTATTCAATATAGTGAAATACTCTTAAATAAAATTTCTCATATTTTAAATTTCATTGAATGTTCTTTGTAATAATAAAAAAAACTATTATTATCACTATTAACCTAATTTTAAATCATTATATTAATATTTTATTTATAGCAATATATGCATGAATAAAACTCGATATCATACATAGAATGAAAATATAATGTGGTCGGGTATTCGTCCTTTTTTTTATTGTAATTCAATTTTTTTTTTAAATTTATCTTATTTAATTCTTAATACAATTCAAAATATTACAAATTATGATTTTTTTTTCTATTCCTAATACAAAATGGATGTATTAATAATTAAAAAATAATTAATTTCCGATAAACGTTAATAAAAGACATACAAAAGAAAACAGCTTAATTGAACTTAGTTTAATGTGATTTTTAGATTGGAAATTAGACAACAAAAAAAGTATTATCATTAAAAAAAATAATGTGATTATTAAATTATTGTAGAAAAACTGGCCGTCTGTGGGCCCTTTATTGGCTTTTTACTCGTTTTTGTGTATTATTTTATTTTAAATGATTTGGCCACAAAACATAACAGCATCAGTCATTTTATAATCAAATGAAGATTTTCTTAACGGTTTCAGTTCCGTTACATTGAAAATAATTTTGACCGCCGAACGAAATTGACTTAATTTGTTAAATCTCGTGGAGACAAATTTAGTTTTAATTAAATTGATATTTAATAAAGCTCCTTGATATTAATAATAATAATAATAATAATCATATTTTCTACTTTCGACAAAGTGTTTGTTATAATTATTTAACAATAACATAATTCTTTAACTAAATTATATTGGACAATGTTTTCTGGCCTTTCAATTTCTTTGATACTTCTTTCTTATATAAAAAAATCCCCTCTTTTCATTGCTTAACTGATATTCATATAACTAAGATTGCCTTAAAAATGATTTACTATTTACTTTTCACATTAAACTTTTAACTTTACGCTTTTCAAATGTGTGATTTTATTTTTTTTATTTAAAAAAAGCCTCGTTATTTATTGTAGTTTGTTAAGGAGAAAGAATTTATTAGCTTCGTTTTTGCATAATTTTGCGACATTTTTCTTGCTTCTATTTTTTTAATTAATTATGGTTATTATAATATTTTTAATGTAAATATTTTTTAAATTGTGGACTGTTATATTGTAGTATTGAATATTTTCATTAATTGAAAATGTTGTAATTTTTAATTAAATCCTTTTTTTTCTCATTTCTTTTTCTTTTTGCATACTCGCATGATGATAATTGGATAAGTTTTTTTTATCATATATAGATGTAGTAAATTTAGTTTAGCTGTAAATTGTTGTCTTTGATATCAAATTCATAGATTTACTAATAAGTTTGTATTATTTGATTTATAACAAAAATTCGAAATGTCTTATGCTACATTTACACGAATGACAAATTTGTCATTTTTTTCTTGTCATTATGTTAATTCCCGTGTAAATGGCATAATTTTTGTAATTTTTTCTGTCAGAAAATGTCAATCTCTCATAAAAGAATGAACTTGTCCATTCTTTTATGCCAGATTGTCATTCGTGCAAACGCAATATTAGTTATGACAACTTTAGTATTCAACTTTTGTCATAACTAATATTGCGTTTGCACGAATGACAATCTGGCATAAAAGAATGGACCAGTTCATTCTTTTATGAGAGATTGACATTTTCTGACAGAAAAAATTACAAAAATTATGCCATTTACACGGGAATTAACATAATGACAAGAAAAAAATGACAAATTTGTCATTCGTGTAAATGTAGCATTACATACTGAGTTCAGTAGACAGTGAAATTTAGTTAATTAATTGAAATACAAAATGGAAAACTATCTCTTTTAGTAGAATTTAAAAGGAAAGTACAACAACTGTTTTTTTTTATCATGAAAAGGGTACAATTTGAAGCCTGTTCTTTAATATAATTATAATAATTAATTAGCTGTTTTATACATTTTACATATATAGACAATAAAAAAAAATTCTGCTTATCGATTTTCTTATTTAATTCAATTTCAATATGTTTTGAGTAATTTTTAAAAAGTGGTTTTTATTTGTGTTTGTATTTTCTGTTTTATTTTTAGCGCGTATAACAGTTAAATATTTTAAGTAAAATGATTTTTTGTTTGTTGGTTGTATAGTAGTAAAGTAAGTGCAGTAATTATGTTGTAACCTTAAGCCAATACCAAACTATTATTATTTAACATATTTCATGTTTTTATATATGTATGTAATTATCATTCCATTTAGCTTAAAATTACCCACAAATACTGTTTGGTCTATTGATTAATATTTTTTTTTTCTGGTTGAATAAGACTATTGTAAATTTAATGTGTAATGTGGAAGGCTAACAAACATCTTATGCTTTTAATTATACATCAGCGATTTGAAATTCACATCAAAATTTAAACAAAAAAAAAAAAACTCCATTCATAATGTAGTAAACGTAGTACTACCCTTAACTTCTTTTTCATTATATGATAATATTATAATGCGAAAAAATTCTTTAGTCATGTGAGAAATGTGTGATTTACAAACCGGCATAAAATAATTTATTAGCCTTTTTGGATATTTTGTTATAACTATTGTAATATTTTGTTGAGATATAAAACTGTGAAACGGCATTAAATATATTTCTGTTTATATTGAAAATAGTTAGGAAAATAAAATCGTACGAAACGTAAAAAAAATGTTTAAAAAGATTAAAACACAAAAGAGAACAATATTATAAACAGTTATTATTACATATTTTTAATCAATTAATATTAATAATGCAAAAAATGAAATAAAAAAAAAAATAACAACAGACTGTATTATTATTCATACGCAAATTTTGGATTGGTTTTTCTTTACCAGTGCCTAATTTATATGTTTTCAAAAATTAAACTTGTTTGAATTTTTTCTTGTGTCTGTAATTTTCTTACAAATTAATACCCTTGATTTTTTTTTCAATTATGCGTTTTTTGTATTATTTCAATAGTTTGTTGCTGGTACACGAAAACTGTTTTTGTCGACAAATACTGCCGTAGATCTTGTTTTATGTATAGTTGGCATTAGGCCCGCCGTACACTTGAGCTAACACCGTGTCTTCATTTGGGATTTTTCATCGCAGAGATTTTAGATTGACCAATCAGAGCTCGAATTGACGGGGATAAAAAATCCCAGAGATAAATTTCATGTAATCTTGCAATTGCAAAATTTCTTGGAATTTCCCAGTTCAAGATGGCGGAATCTAAATTCTCCCGACAAGTAGTTGCGAAAATAACTAATTTTTACAAACAATACGATACAAAAAGCTTTGGAAGAGAATATATAACATTAAGAGGTTTTTCTTTTCGTCTGTTCTTCTGTTTCAGCCTTTTCAATTTCACGTATTGCATTAATTGCGAAAGCGGCGACTAGGTGTTTTCTTTTCATCGCCATCTTGAGAAATAAAATTTCAAGAGATTTTCGGCCCAGCTGTCAAAAAAATCTCATTGCGGTGAGATATTTCTTGGGATAAAAATTTTTTAATCAAGACGCGTTGTTAGCTCAAGTGTACGGGCGGGCGTAAGGCTAGTTTCTAGTCGACAGTAGCTGACAATTACACAAAAGTTGGAGGTTTCCAACTAGTTTGATGCTAGTTCAAAAAGCAGTTGACTTTATACTAGTTGAAGGGTGACTCCGGAACAGATGACCGGTAAGGGAGCAGGACAGGGAAGTGAAAGTTTTTATTGCCTCGAAATAAATCGGAAAATACGAAACAAGTCTAAGCGGCGCGAGCGGAAAAACTATCTTACGTCCCAACTCTTTTGCAAAAAAGTGAATTTTTCTGTCATTTTCGGTGGTATTTTTCTTCTTCTTTAGAACACAACAGAAGTTGTGGAATATAGCCTAAGTCGATTTTCAGATCAAATCAAAAAGATCTGTATTTACTTTAATAGACAGAGCAATTTGGCTTAGCCTAAAAACAGACTTAGGCCCTTATGACTTGTTGCCAGCAAAATCAATTATTTTATAATAAAATTCACCCCTGGCGATTTTTTGAAAATAAAAACATGATGGACGTGAAAACTCATGAACAAACTGCGCCGCAGGCGAAAACTTTAGATTTCAACTTTAGATAGAAAACTTAAGGTTATGCAATTTTCTTGCAGACTCTAAAGTTAACTATGACTATCGTTATGCAACTTAAGGTTATGCAATTTTCTTGCAGACTCTAAAGTTAACTATTACTATCGTTATTTCAATCTAATGATGACAGAATGAGACATACTTTTCTGTGAAGATGAATTAAAAAGACTGAAATTTACCAAGTCATCTGAGTTTTCTTTTTAAATATCCTCCCTTCACTTAGGCACGCTAATGGGTAGATATTGAGTATTTTTTTCACATTTCCGTTAAAATTCGCACAACTTTGCTATGCTCTGACTTTCAAGATTAAAAACCATATAGTAAAAACCATATAGGTTTTTTCAATTTAGTACTAATTTTTTGGGCCTATTAAATCTGGGCCACAAACGAAACCCGATTAAGTAGATTTCCAAGTGAAGCTAAAATATTCTTTCTGCAGGTTCAAATACTGTTCATATTGAAAATAGACTTAAGCCGATTTAAGCGGTTATCGCTTGTGGCAACAGAAATTTTAGTAACTCGTAAAAATATTTATGTTTACAATTTTTAATATTAGTGTGACAAGAATATTAATTTTACGACGCTAAAAAGTCTAAAGTTTGACAACATCGTTTTATTAGTGAAACTTAATTTAAAAATATGGAATAAATTTTGCTGTGAAATGTCTTTTGAATAAAAATATACACATAATATACGTTTTTAGTCATTAAAGACTTTGGAATGAATTTCATTTAACTGATCAAAAATTTTGATTCTTTAATTCATTTATTTTCACCATCGAGTAAAAATTTTAATATTAAATAATATTATATACAAATTTCTTATTCAGATGTTGTTTTCACAATTTTTAACACAATTAATTGCCAATTAGAATTTAGATTTAAAGCTTTTTTTTTTTAAATGCCAGTGATTTTTTTTTTAAATATGCACATACTTTTAGCTATCAATGCATATTGCTAAAAATTTATAGTTGATCGAAAAATATCACATTATAATATCACAAATTTTGAAAATTAAATTGCCAATTACGATTAATAAATGTGAGGTTTTTACAATGTGTGCGAATGTGATGTGGATTTTGTGTTGTCGATAAATTAATTCAAGTCCAGCGTAGAATGAAAAAAATTTTCCGCAAAAGTATGCGTTTCCGACTTTGTTTTAAAGTACAAACGCTAAAAACTCTCAAAATAGTTTCATTTCATTTCAATATTTTCACTTAGGTTGTGAAAAGTTTTGCCATTTTTTTTCATTTTCATTTTTTTATAGAACGCGAATCGATCCGAAGGTATGTAAACGTTTATGGAAAAGTATTTCAATTTTTTTAAATTTCATTGATGGCAAGACAGACTTCAGAATACTAAACTTTGAAGCCCTTATGCCGATTGGAAGGAAAACTGCACTGTTCATTTAAAATACGTTGAGAATTTATGGGATTTTGGGTCTAATGTAAAGTTCAATCGAAACAATTTTGAAAAAAAAGTAATAAAAAAATTGATGATGGGCTTTAGTACCGCTAATATAATTTTTTGTTTAGTATAATTGAAAAGGCGACAAAATAAAAATTATTAATAAAGTAAACGTTTACATACCTGCAGTTTCTAATAAATATTCGATAAAGTTGTATTTTCTCTGCCCTACAAATTAGCAGTTATCAGTGTACCATTAAACTTGAAAATGTACCATTAAACTTGAAAATAACGCCATTTCTGTTTTTTTTAAAGAAATTTTTAAATATTATTTTTAACTGCCAAGAAAATTTTTCTCAATTGAAATGTACTTTTGATATTATTGTATAATAATAAATACAAGTATAAAGAAAAGAATCACCGTATCTTTCCCAATTTGTTGGTTTGTTTGGTTTTTTTTGTCTATTTGATAAGTTGTTTAATAAAAATTCATTTTTATAAAATGAGCTGTACAGAGATATTACTTTTTTAAGTAGATTTTTACTGTTTGTTTTTTTTCTTCTGTAAAAATTAATTTGTTTATTATTACATAACACAAAAAAAGTAACAAATCATATTTATTTTTATTTTGCTTACTTCCATTTTTTAATGTTTTTTTTTTGTCTTTTTTATGTTTTACAATACAGTTTTTATTATTTGCATTAATATTAAAAATTTAAAATAACAGCTAAACTTATGGTCTATTGTAATAAATTTTATTTTCATTTTTTTCAATGTTTTCTGTAATTATTTAATGCTTGCATATTTTCTATTTTTTATGTTTCTTTAATAAAATCATTATTTTATCAGCTTATTTATCATTTTGATCATAATATAGAAGCAATGATAAATTGTACTGTTGCAGTTTTCTTGTGATAAAAAAGCAAAATAGAATCGGATTTGATTACGTCTATTTCATACGCAGGGCAGTTTTGCAGGGCAGTAATAGATTTAACAAAATCTGAAGCGGACTTACTATAACGAGCTTCATTTCTTAAAATGAAGGTCTCAGTTGAAACATAACTAGCCGTTAGTCTATTAGCAGAGGTGCGTGCTATTTGTTGATCATTAATTTTTCAACTGGGATGCTCCTTTTAAAAGCTGGGATGCTCCTGGGATGCTCCTTTTAAAAAATGGGGCTCATTTTAGTTTCGCGATTCGTAAAACTAAAATGAGGCCCATTTTTTTAAGAAAAGGCAGGGCAACGGGTTTCTTATTTTTTGCATCAAAACCTACTGTTTTTCATTGACCTGCAAACAGCATGGAAAAACTTGCCCTGCATATGAAATAGACGCGATTTGATTTTATTTAAAAAAAAAGGGAAGCTGGGGAGTTATAATCTGAAATAATTTTTTTCTTTTGAAGTAAAATGTAAAATTTTTAAAGTGTTTGTTAGTAAAAAAAGAATCGTACTTGTCCATATAACAGTTTTTAGAATTTGAAATCTTATGCAGAGTTTATTGGGCATAATTTCCAAATAACAAGTACGGTTTCGCTACCAACAAACAAATTTGTTTTTGGCTAAGAAATTCTTACTGTGAAACATATTATCAAAAAACATGAAGGAGAAAAGGTAAGGATTATTAAGTACGCCAATATGGAAAACATATAATTACTGTTTATTTTCGTGAAACAGATAAAACAAGAAAGTGGGAAAAGAAAAGCTCCCGGTATTGACACAAAAATATAAAAACGATTATGTAAAAAAACAGTATTTTAATATAAAAAAAATGGCTATTGTTTTTTTTCAATGAGTGGCCGTGTGTGTGTGTGTGTATGAAATAAAATCGGGGTTGGTTGGTTTTTATGGTATGTGAATTTAACTTTAAAAATGTATATATATTTTACTGTACAAAATATATGGTGGCTGGTTTCAGTATATAACAATCGACTGTCGGCATAGATTGATTTGAGGGGGGTTTGTAGTTTGTATTTGTTTCTGTTGTTGTTAGTATTTTTTTTTATTGTTATTATTACTATTGTTGATATTGCTGGTTTACTGTTTTTTTTTTGTTGAATTTTGTTGCTCTTGTTGTTGTCAGTGTATCGAAAGTAAAAAGAAAAAAATTCTGTGGTTGTATTTTATATTTGTGGAGAAGTATCTGTTTTTATCCTGTATTCCTGTTTTTTTTTATTTGTTTCCTTTTTTTATTGTTTATCATATGTGTCTAAAAAGATGTGCATTTTTCATCAAATTTTAAATTGAAAATTTTTTTCCCGTAAAAAAAGAAACGAAATAGTTGAAAGGAAGAAAAATAGAAAAATTGGGTGGTATTGCATTTTTTTTTATTATTATATTTTTTTTTGTACGCGAGTTTGGTTCTATTTTTCCGAATGAATATATGTGTTTGTGTTGTTGTTTCTAGAGAGGATTTTTCTGTTTAGCAGCAGTTATAGATTTGTTTTTGAAACTTTTTTGTTTCGTACTTAAATTTGATGTTTGTGATGTTGGGAAAATGTATGGAGGGATGTTTTGGTGATGATAGGGGATTCTCAAAGGGTGTTGGATATTTGTTGTGATATTTCCTGCAGTTGCTTTTTTATATAATATTTTATTCAATTTTTTTTTTCGTAGTTCTTATATTTCAATTGTTTTTCACATATTTCTCTGTTTACATTTGATTGTTTCACTATGTTTTTCATAGTTGTATTTCGTATTTGTTACTTTTCGTGTTTCATATTTTATAGAGTCTTCCATTTCTGAGTTTGTTTTTTGGCTCGATGCGTATGTGAGCTTCCATTGGTACAAAATGGTCCGATGAGCTGTATAATAAATCAGTAAATACTGCAAAAAAAAATTATTGTTTGTGTCCATTTTTCTAACGATTACAGGACACAGGAGCAAAAAATTTTTATTGGCAGATTGATTGATTGATATTTGCTAACGAAATTGGTTTTTGAAATTGTTTTTAATCTCCGGACACAATTTTTTAAAATGCAATTCGATTTACATTTCTCAAATAACATTAAAAGAATAACGGTTTTAATTTTTATACAAATGAAAGCAAACATTACAACATCTTTCTGTCAAAAATTTTATTTGATCTTATTTGAAATTTTCGTCTGGGATGTGAGACGCCGTTTTCATGGAATTCATACTGCAAACATAATACACACTTTTTTTTACCTCTCCGATGAAATTTTTTTCAATTTTTTACGGTCAAAAGAGAAAATTTAAGATAAGTTTAAAAAACAATTAGTGCAAATCAAACGTGACATTCCATGCAGCATTTTTGTCAACTGTGACGTTAACGGTTTACTAATTTCCTGACCATATATCGTATATCGGTATATTGTATAAATATAGGTATTTCCATATGCACACACCGCAAACCAATATTTTGCTGACATACCACTAACGTGACGATTGACATAAATGCTACTTGAAGTAACAAGGGTTGGTTGGTGGCATCAGAAGCTAAAGACAAAATTTTTGCTTTTACATGTTTTCTGGATTAACAATTGGAGACTTTTTTTTATGGAAGTTTCTGTCAAAGATTTAAATTGGTCGCTCTTAACACGTTCGTGACATTTGATTTTTCAACTTTTTTTAACATTTGGACATCGTGTACCACGGGTGGTACACTAGCGATTTGTTTTCTGGCGGTTGTGCCAGAAATAAAACACAAAAAAAAACAAAAAAACAAAAAAAAAAACTACCGCACTAGTTTTAAAAAACTGTACATGTACCACCAGTGGTACACGATGTCACGAACGTGTTAAAAACATGTTTCCGTGCGCTCTCCCTCTATCCTGTGCTACTCGTTCCCATAAGTTTGAAAATATGTATAGATTGTATAATATTCTAGTAAAGTGAAAAAATTTCGTTACATGGGAATTTAGTACAGCGAAACCTTTATAATCCGGACTCTCACGAGGCCAGGAAATTTGTCCCGGTAAGATCGGTTTCCGCCGTATACAGAGTCCGGCTTATACAGGTTACGCTGTAAAAACTTTATTTAGGAATTTAACAGGTTTACAACATTTATATGGAATTTTGTACTGAATGTACCAAATTGATAGTAAACGCATCTGCTGGATTTTTTTCACTCGAAATCTCACTTACACTACTACAGTAGAATCCCGATGATTCGTATTTCAAGGGACCAGAAAATTCATACGAATTAGCGGGATATACGAATTATCGGGGTACGAATTATCGGGATTTTTTCAAGGGACCAGCAAATTCATACGAATTAGCGGGATATACGAATTATCGGGGTACGAATTATCGGGATTCTACTGTAGTACGATAAGTTAATGACATAAGTAGATGCGTTTCTCATTATCAGCACTTGCTAGATAGCATTATGACAATTGGTACAAAAACATAACCTCAAAAGCTATTTCTCGGGAATTCGTGTGACTATCGCGTAACCGGTATGTAACCATTTTTGCTTACTTGGGTAACGGCCAGTAGTGTCAGTGAGGTTTGTTATGATGTCCTTGCTGTGTATTTCGAGACAGCAAACAGATGATTGCGGCATGCTTATCACCTGCCAGTGAGTGCCCCGACCTCTGCCCACACACTCAGCAACTTGGCACTCAGCAACTTGGCAGCTTTATGCCTGGCTTAGCTTAGCAGTTTCGCGGTGTCCTTGTTGCTGAGTATGTGAAGAACATTACCAGTATTTTTTTACATGCCAATAATATATGCTTCATGTCCGTTTGTTAATTTGTCCGTCTGTCGTACTGTCCGATCGTCTAACCGTTCCCATGTCTGTCTGTTCTTCTGACTATCAATTTAACTAACTGTTCTTTCATTTCCGATTAAAATTTCATAAAAATTTAAGAGTCAATCATAAATTATTGATCGAAATTTTGCAATTTTTGTAGAATTTCCTGACTATCAAAATGAATTCAAATGCAAAATTTTGTGAATTACATTAAGTCAAAGACAGCTCCTAATTTCGGAATATGACCACAAGATACCGATTTTTATTGACAAAGATTTAGAAATATTTCTTTTTTTGTTGTTGCAAAAGTTGAATCAAAAACACTGAATAAATAAAAAAAAATATGTTTATATTTTGATTTGCAGTCGTGAATCTATGAAAACGACAGTTTTTTTTTCCAATTTTCTTTTAATAAATTTTTGTGAAAAAAAAGAATAGAAAATCAAAATAATACCAAAATAAGTACTTTTAATTCTAATCACCCAATTAATACAAAAATAAAGGATTTACAAAAATTACTGAATATCGTTTTTATTTTAGTTGCTGATATAATTTTTATAATGCTACACAATAAACTTAATTAATTTTGATTTTGTTTAAATGTTTGTTAACTTGAAAAAGAAAACAATCAGGTATTTCAATCTACAATTTTTTTAGATAAACAAAAAATCGCAATAAAGCTCTAAAATATTTATTGAATGCTCGTAAAAAATTAAAAATCATAAAATGATTTTATTTGATTTAAACAAACTTTAAAATTTTACTTTCTTTAATGTTTTTTTTAAAGGAAGGAAAAATAAAAAATTAAAAAAAATATATAAACAATTGCACTATTAATCAACTGGACCTATATACAAATTTTCTTTTGTTTTAAATCAATTTTTTTTAAATTATTTCTTTTCTGTATATTAAATATATAATAATATATAATATAGTCAATCTTTGTTCTCTCCGAATATAAAACACATACCCCGTAGGTTTTTTCCTCTTCATTTTTTCTATATGCATTTAGAAAAAAAAAATCCTCCTTCATTCTTTCTTTTTTAATCATTCTTTTTTATTGATCTAGTAAATATTTCTCCTATGAACTTATACACAACTGCTATAGGTTACATTTTTCTTTTTTTTTATTACTTTTTTTCAGTTTCATGATAAAGTTTTAAAGTTCTCAGTTTTTGCATTTTCAATGAAATTTTTTTTATTAAAGTATATCTCATTTTTTGTTTCTTCATTTCACATCATTTTTTTTTAAATATTTTTTTTTAATAATTCACAATAATAATAATAATGATAATAATAATTAATAATATTGTTTTACCTATTTTTTAAATGTAAATAGAATAAATTTTATTCCCTATATATTTTCCATTTAATTTTTTTTTATTTAACGCATAAATCATTTACCGTTAAATCGTTCTAATTGCACTTTAATTTTTTGTTGGGTTTTTTAAACACTTTTGTTTCTTATTTAATTTTTTTTTTACTTTTTATCATTTCAATATATGAATAAAAATTGTGGTTTTTAAACAATTATTGTTTCACATTTTGCCGTTAAATATAACAATAAGTTTTTTTTTGTAAATTTCATCGCCATATATTTTTTTTTGAATTTTCATTCCGATATTATTTTTTTTTCATTTTTCAAAAGTATTTCTTGATGGGAACTTTCTAAAGTGATTTTTTGTATAAATTTTTCATTCTCAAAACTTCCAGAGTAGAAAATATACGCTTTCGAAAATTAAAAGTAGAAAAAATAAATTATTCGATGAAAAATACACCTAAGTGTTGTTTGCAACCATGGCATATATGAATTTTTTAAGTTTCAATAAAAAAAAGTAAGTCCCAAATTCGTTTGAATCAAACCATTTTAGTGGAACTAAAAATTTTCATATGCAGATGGCGCAACTGACTCTCAAGATTTAGAAAATAACTTTTTTTACTCAATTTCCATGCAATTTCTTTATGATTTCAATAAAGTTTCAACAAAAAAGTGTTGAATTTTTCTTGTAAAAAATAAAAATATGAAAAATCGTTCAACTGCATGTGAAACAGGCGATAAATTTATTTTAATTATTATCTCATATCCTTTATAAATATTTTTTTTTTATTTATTTTCATTTCATTTAAATTTCACCTAAGATATTTTTTTTTTGAGAAAATATACATAAAAATTTTGGATTATTAATCACAGATAGTGTATAATATATAATATTTCATTTATATTATTATTTTTTTCATTTCTCTTTTATTTAACATATCTTGATCTTGGAAAAATAAAAGATTTTCCAAGAGAAGTTCATTTTGTTGTTGTTGTTGTTGTTGTCTGCTGTTGTTGTTTTACTCAGTGACATTTTCTTTAAAATAAACGGTTTTTTTTCTTATTTTTTAATTTAAATATTTTTATTGTTTCTCGAGTAGATTTTCTTGTTCCATTTTGACTTTATACAATTGTAAAACTAGTATCAAAATCGTTTTTAAATTTAAATTTACTTTAGTTTGATTTTTTTCTGTTATCATTTTTAATTTTTTTCATGCACATTTTTTTGTTGTAAGAAATAATAATAATAATATTTTGTAAATTGTGGACATTTTTTTTTGCTAAAAGTGAAAAAGGTGTTGAGTTCAAAATGTGTGACAAAATTGTTTTTGTGTTTAAAAAAATGTTGAAAGTCTTTTTTTTATTATTTCCCAAAAGTTTTCAACATTCTTCACACTATTTTATAACAAAAAAATTGATTTTCAAGATATTTTTTTTACAAAAAAAAACTTTTTTTCGGTAATTCATAAGTTTTTCTGTTTTCTAAAGAGGATTAAATTTAGTTTATTTTTAGTACACACTAAATATCTAATATATGATGATGTTTTTGAGGTATACGCGACGTGAAGACACACATATATAATAATATTTTCATATACATAACGTATTTTTTGTAATAATTTGGTTAGGTTAAATTTTTTTTTTATTCATGTTAGTTTTTCTTGTGGATTTATCTAAAACACACGATTGAAATATGGTTGAATTTCCTTTAGGTAGTTTTGCAAATATATTTTATTAATATATTCTTTTTTGTTTTTAAATTTAGATGCGTGAGTAAACATTTATAATTTTTTTCATAAAACACCGAACGTTTATTACTTAAATATTTCATATTAATTACTTTTCCATAAATTTTGATTTAGAATTATTTAATTTTTATTTGGGTTTAATTAATATGTTTTTATGTCCAAAAAATTATCGCTTCGAAGCCTTTTCCGCGAATTAAATAGAAATTGTTTTAGGTTTCCGGAAGAAAAGAAAGTTTCTTAGGCTTTTCTGAAAAGAATGCATTTGTTTTTTTCTTTAGTAATAAATATTTGAAATTTTGAACACCGAAATTTTTTATTTAGTTATGTTTTTTTATATAAATATTTTTTCTTTTGATATTTAGGTTTAATTTCACAAATTAATGTACAAATGCTTTGCTCAGATTGGGAGAAAGTCAAATATTTTATTTTTACAAAAAAAAAATATATATTGTGTGCGGCTGCTGTTTTGGTGGTTATATTTATGAATTTTCAACAATGGCTTCATTTTTTTGTATTTAAATTCAGTAACTAGAAACAAATTTAAAGAACAATTTTAAAAAAACAACTTAAATAAGTGAGAGTGCCTATTGTAGTACACGCAGAGAAAAAATAATAAATCGATATTTTTTTTAATGGGATTATAACTAAAATATTAATTTGAATTACAAAAATAGTCAAAATCCACAATTTTTATAATAAATGCAACTACTAGTTGTGAAATTTACTATTTTGTGGTTAAATTGACAATTTTTGTAATTAAAATAAACTATTTTAGTTATAGTCCCGATTCTCCATTACAAAATAGTTTTACTATTTTTTTTTCTCTGCGTATAAGTAGTCTACAATAAGGCGTCGATGGAGACCTAACCTCAAATGGTCAGATAGAGTAGACCAGGGCACGAAGAGAATTTGGATGCAAAATTTAATGATATCGGCACGAGCATACACCTCTAAGGCGAATATTGCGGCAACCCAATACAAGATACCGCTTGTAGAGGGCAAAGTATTGAAGCCAATTATAATGACACTTGCAGACATATTATTGAAAATTTTAAAAAAACTTCACGGGATCAGAGATTTCAAAATGTCGTTTTTAAGAACTGGAGTGGTATTCCGTAACTTGTTTCAAGCGTTTGTTTCGAGTTAGAAGAAAAAGTAAGATTCGCTGTCTTTGTTCCGAGCAAGATAAATGACAGGGCGAAACAGAGATCGCGAATACTACTTTTCCTTCTAACTCGAAACAAACGCTTGAAACAAGTTACGGAATACCACTTCTGGTCGTTCTGGCCATAAAAAAAACTCCGACGTTCACTGCATTGTAAAAACTTCTCAATAATTCCGCTTTGTGAGAATGATCAATAATTTCCGCTTTGCGAGGAAATGTTCCTCCCTGGTTACCGAATTTATCTACCACAGTGAAACCTATATAAGCTAGAACTGCACGGGACCAGGTATCACACTTCTCTGCCTTAAACCGGTTCCCGACTCATTCAGGATTCGGCTTGGATAGGTTTCACTGTACAAAAATGATGCCAATAAGATTAGTTTACCTCGATTGAAAAGAATTTTATAATATTTGAAGGCATGAAAATGAGAAAAAGGTAAACCCTAAAATATTTTGGAGGTTTACCCTGTTTTCGTTCTCATGCCTACAATTTTTTTCCAAATTTCACTGGATTTAATTGTTTTTTTTTTGAAAATATTAAATATTTTGTGAATGGATGGATAACATTTCACATTTTGTTTGCAAGATAAGTTTGTAATTAATATTTATCCAAAAGTTTTACTTTATATTTGAGTAATGATAACATAAAAAATCAAAGACTTACATTTTCATTGATTTTATCCAAAAAAGAATGCCAAAATATTAAAAAAAAACTAAAATTCTTGTTGTATTTTATGTCCTGTTCTTGTTATTTATTTACTCTCATGCAGTATTCAAATCAACCGTTACGTTAGCTGTTGACATATCTCCTCACGGCATCATGTGTCAACCGTTAACGTCACGGTTGACCTAAACGCTGCGTGGATTATTTTCTCTAAGATTGGTTTCTATTGATTTATTTTGTTTCTGTTCTGTGAAATCCGGTTTATTGTTTATTATGTTTCGGTCTATTGCAAAAATGAAATATCTTTGATATTGTACTTTTTACCTGTTGGTTGATGTGGATATTTATTTTTATATTTTCTCAGTTGTCCAGTTTTATTCATAAAAAAAATTGTTTGTAATTAGATTGATGTGAATCGGAGAATGTTGATGTAAAGTATGTATTGTTGATTACTATTGAAATGATTATTATGCTGCTCAAAATAATAATTAATCCTGATTTATAAAAGTCCTGTATGTATTGTTTTTTTTTTTGAAAATGTAAAACCAATACAAGAAAATGTAAATGCTGTTGAAATTTAAATAAATGAACTGTTGTTTGTTGATAAAATCTTCACCAATATTGGATTGGAGAAATTTAAAATGTCCCTCATTTTATTATCCTTTTCTTAATATTATTGTAGCTGGTTGTTGAAGTTGTTTGTTTGTTGCTGTTGAAATTGCTGTTGTAAGTAGTTGGTGATGATGATGTTTTGAAAAGTAATAGATTTTTTTTTTAAATATTGTTGTGGATTGATTTATGTTGTATTCATTTGATTTCATCATTTTTATTGTTTTGTTTGTACAAGAGCCTATTTGTCGATTGTCAAAAAACGAAATAAAAATATATATATATTTTTTTGTTTTGTTCTCATTATTATTATGTTTTATAATAATGATAATAATATAATAATAATTTGTTTAAATATATATATATAGAAATGTTTATATATTTACTTTTTATATATGATTTTTTTTCAATATTATTTTATGATTTTTTTTAATATTTTTATTTTAATTATATTTTAATTTTTTTGTTTTTCTTTTTTTTGTGTGTATACATATATTTTGATAAAAAAGGTTTTATTCATTTAATTTTACTTCTTTCCTTTGCAGAATACGCACACATGTTTAGTAATTTTTATCATGCATATTTTTTATTTAATATCTTTCGGAAAGTACTTTCCCTTGAAAGAAGTAATGTTTTTTTTTATTTATTTTGATAAGATTTTTGTTTGAGTTTACGATAACGTGACGTATAAACTACGTATACGAAAATATACCCTAAAATATACATTTTGTTTAGTGTTAAATCTTCCTTAAGGATTTTTCTTTTATTTGATGTTGTTTTAAAAAAGTTCTCTCATTAGTTTCACTTTGTTTGACTTATCGAAATCGCTTGTATGTGAGTATGTGTGTGTGTTTCACAAAACTTAGTAATATTTTAATTACGGTTGTTTTTTTCAGCGATTCTCATACTAATGATTGAAATTTAAATGGTTTTTTTTCACATTCATTTCCATTTCCGCTTGAAATTTATTTAACTAAAGTATGTTTTTCTCTCAATTATATTTAGATTATGGATTTTAAGTCTAGTGATTTAAGTATTATTACACAACGGCCATCATAATTTGCCTAAAATGCAGTTGTCTCTATAAACTATCCTCCGTCTCCGATTTAATTTGTCCTAGACTATCGTGGATGCCGACACTGCCGCGGCCATTTAGATCCTCTATAGACAGGTGTCGCAGGTTGCTAGTTACCTGCGGTTGCTGATGTAGCGCATGATGTGAATGATGGTGATGCTGTGAGTCAACCTGTTGTTGTTGCTGCTGGGACTGTTGTTTGTCCTCCACCTTCAGCGTGAGACCGTCACGCAACTTAAGTAGACTTTCAACGGATTCCTTTGATATGTCGCGTTCTATGGAACTCGCGTCGACGAGATCGCCATGAGCCGGGGCCACCCCACTCGATATAGGACTCGCACGCTCCTTCTTGATCTCCATTGGGGAAAAGTGCAGGGGACTACCAGGACGCTTGCTATTTGTCGGGCGACCCTGATCGTCGTTACACACCATCGTTGCTGGACCACGCGTATTCTTCACCAACTGATCGAGGAGCGCCCCGTGGGAGATTTCGCCCGTTTTCCTATCCAACGTTTGTCGAATGATCCCATCCAAAAACGAGCCATTTGCACTCGCTCCGTCGTACAGGCTCTCGGCCAGCTCGCGAGCAGTTTTCGTCGCCCCTCCGCTGGAGTTATTCGCCGTTGGTTTGCTGTTCTGCAGATTCCCGGCCGTCACTGAATTCGCCGCGTTCAAAAGCCCTGCTCCCCCACTATTACTGCTGTTTGTGCCGCTACTCGAAGCGCTGTGTCGCATATTCGCCGTTCCTTCGTGAAATCGCTGCATCATCTGCGAGGCCAGCAAGCTCTCCGCAGCGTTTGGTGGGAATGAGGGGGCGGTGCCAGGTGCTCCTGGCGGCGGACGCCCGAAATCGATCGGTAGGCCGCTGAAGCCCGAGGAATGTGGCCAGAATAAATGCGGCGAGTACTGGAGTTGTGCGGCCATGGCAGGATCGAAAATCGGTACTTTCATGCCATTCGGCGATGTGCTGGAGAATGGCTGATTCTTGCCTGGTGGCTTCTGTCCGAGACCGACCTTTGACTTGTCTAGACCACCCACGGACGTTAAGCCTGGAATGTTTGTGTTTTTGGAATTCATCGAATTGCTGCTGCCGCCCGCCGTCCGATCGTCCAAAGGTTGAGGTTTCGGCTCTCGCTTCCTTGGCCTCATCAGATGCCTCTCCTTGACTTTGTACTCGAGTGTCGAATGTGGAACTCCATAGTAGCTCCCCGCCCTGTGAACCGACATTTCACCCCTTTGGACAGCCTTAACCGCTTCCACTAGACTATCCCGGTCGTAGTTTCGATACTTGCCACGCTTTGGTCTGGTTCCTTTGCCGCCCAATCCACCTGCCACCGACGAGTTTTGTGAATTGCTCGAGTTGTGTCCCAGTAAATTGGGAGTGGCCGCGAATCGCGATATATCGGTTCCGCCCAGATTTTTTATCACGGAAATGTTGGCCCGTTTGTACGGATCGATTGGTTCCAATGCGGGAGGCGGTTTCTGGTTGCACGAGTCTTTGTTCGCCTGCTGATTAAACGTTCGGCTAATGCTGTTCGCGATAACGTCCCGCAGCGAAAGGAGCCCCTTGTTGGTCGCCAGAGGAGGTGATTGGGATTCGCTGCTTTGGCGTAAAAGCGGTGGCGAAATACCCTGCAAATTGTTCTGCTGGTGTGGACTTCGTGAAATTATTGGCGGCGTCGTTTGTGGAATTGGCGAACTCAGACCTTCGCCGTTCTTGCCTGCTGACGATGTCGAGGAACCAGCAACTGGTTTGTAGGACGGAATTTTCAGGATAATTGAAGGATCATCGCTGGCTTCGTTCATATCTGTCGAGGACGCGGTCTCCGGAGTCTCTGAGTTTCGCACCCGGTTTTGATAGTGGTGATGTAGCGACTGCTGATGGACTTGCGATTGCTGCTGCTGATGATGATGTTGTTGTTGCTGCTGCTGCTGAAGCAGTGGTAAATTCTGCATTAGAATCCTGGGATCGGTGATATTCGGCTTGCCGTTATTCAATAAATCGCTGGCCACTGCTGAACCTTTCAGTTGCTCTTTAATCAATTCCTGGTGCAGCATGAAACTCTTGAATGCCTCTTGAATGGCGGCTGGGTCGTCCTGTTTGGCTGAACCACCTGCGACCAATCCCGGAATGCCGCCCAGACTTCCAGTAAGCAGCAAACTCTGCAGAAGCACATTCGGATCGAACCACGGATTCGGTGTGATCGGAGGCGTCTGCGGTTGAGGTGTCGTCGCTGACAATTTCGGCTGAGTCTCGTTTGTTATCGAAGGCTTTATGTCTAACTGATTGCCACCTTCTGCTGACGCTTTGCTGATTTTCTGCAATGCAGCCGCTGCAAGATGTGATGTTGCGAATGAACTCAGATCGTCCGCTTGTGCGCCGCCTAAGGAACTCGACAGTAGACTATCGTCCTTTTCATCATCGCCAGAGACGTCGCGATCTTCATCCTCAGGATCGACTAATTCGCCTTGGTGCAGAGCACTTGCCTCGCGTCTATGTTCCATTGCTATTTTATAAACTTTATTACGCAATGTTGAACGAGGTATGCCATATAAGACGGCGGCACGTCTAGTCCCAAGCTTACCACTGATGATATCCTGTAGGGCGCTGTGTAGCTCCTCCTCCGTGTAGGTACGACGGCCAGGCACCGCTGATACACGAGGTTTCGCTCTGCAAAGAACACAAAAAAATATTGTTTCTGGTGTTGAAATTTTTCTTTAAACTTTAGGAGAGAGGGGAGGGGGTTTGAAAAAAATGCAGATGGAGTCACTAAGGAGTCGTAGATAAAAGAAAGTTTTGGGGACGCTAGTTCATGGGTTTCTGGGCTTCAAACCGTAGAACAATCAAACTGATTTCCATCAAATTTTCACAAACGTTTTTCCTAAAAACCCTAGGATAATTTTAAGGGCATAATAAGAAGTTGAATAAGTATCATCGTTTAAAACCCTAAAGGGCTAGACACAATGGAAGCGTCAACGGCAGACGTCGGAATCGGAAGGTAGTAGTGCCGCTTGTGGTGGGTTTTGTAACTAAAGATTTACTCTTGCGGACATTTTTCAGTTGAGTTCAAACTCAGCGGCAGAGTCGCGTTTGCCATCGTCATTCTGTCAGCTTTAATTGGGCTCCGCCGCCGGTGACGTTTGTGCATTCTGTTTTTACCGGCATTAAGACGGTTTCCATAAAATGCGTACTGCAATTTTCAGACTTTTCGGACCCTAACCGCCCTTTTCGCGATTTTGGTACCGCAAATTCCGCCACCCGTATTTTATGGACGCCCCCATATCATAACTCTCATTTGTTTCACTATTTCTCCTTCAAAGATTTTAAAATTGTTTACTATTTTAAAATTGTTTTTACAAGAAAACCATTTAAAAAGTGAAAAAAAAAAATTTCTTCGTTTCGGATTATATAAAACTCATGGTATATTGATTTAACAAAATTTTATTTGTTCGTTCTTAGCATGACTAAATGGATGGTGCAATTCTGAAAATGTGGCCGAGTCAAAGAACTTTCTGGTTTGCTAATTAAAACAATAGCTCAACTGTTTTCGGTCTCCTTCGCAAATATGAAATCAGTCACACATGTTCCGTCATTTTGACTCTGAAATGGTCATATATTATTATCGTATGTGCGGCCGAACGATAGTAAATTCATATAATTCGCTTATGATGGATCTGAAAGCATAAACTGGGCTGTTCGCGAATTCTGAAGACATTCAATGGTGGACATTGGAGAAAACTGCAGTAAAAATAATGCCTGCCAGAATAAGAAAAAAGTGAGCCTGGGGGGAAAAAACGAGGGGCGGTTTGCGTTACTCTTTTGCATGCACTTGGACTCACATCAGGAATGCTAGAAAGAAGCCAACAAGTTCCATTAGCAAATAACCTAGTCCTTGTGGTGTGGTTAAAAGTGCCTTCTAATGACAGCAAAGATGACGAATACGTAGACGATAGCGTATGTCGTTGCCATTATTCAAATGTTTTTTTTATTATATGTAAATTACTTAACTCTTCTCAATTGAGATGGAGACTGGGCAAATTAATGCGACGGTATAGAAGAAAGTATTATGTTTCCATTCAGATTTTATTGATGGAATTAATTTATTATTTGATGATTGGTCGTGAATTTTCGCTTGAAAATACAATACATATTCGTTACACCTGAATGTCTCAAAATGATTTTTTGTTGTATTTAAACAGTTTATTAAATTAAAGAGGAATTATGCTAATAAATGGAAAAATAATTCGATGATTTTATGAGCTTATGCTTCTTTAAATATTTAATATCTCGAAAATGGTTACAGGCACAAAATATTAGAATTTCAATAAAAAACCAAAAGTTTGAAGTACAGTACAACCTCAATAAATCTTGATAACTCGAAGTTTCTTCAATCTCCTTGAACTTTATGTCGACATAAAATGAACCTCAATATCTCTAAATCCGCGATAACTCGAAGTTTATTTTTTGGCCCCGTCAGCTTCGACTTATAGAGCTTCCACTGAAGTTGGACAGATTAAAAACTCAATCCCAAGCAGATCCGAAAGAATCTTTTGGGACTGGACATAAATACGTACAGCTAATTTTCGTCTTTTTGACAGGATTATTGCAAGCAGATACTGAGGGAGGCTGTGACTCATGGTAGTAACAGACTTGGTTACTTTTACTGCGCTGCTTTTGTACCGCAGAACAAGTAGTGCAGCGCTACTAAAGAACAAGTAGTGCAGCGCTATCCAATAGCTTGCAATCGTAGTCACACATACTGCGCAGCTTTGTTGCTTCGCAGGATAGATTCGCAGCATAGATTCGCAGTTTTGTTCGACAGGTCGATGTGTATTTGAAAATACTGCAGCTGTTTTCTGAGACATTGCAGCAAGCAGGTAGCGCAATTTTTCGTCATGTTGCACAATAAAAATAGCCAAGTCAGATGCTACCAACAGGTGGAGCGAATAGACCGGATTTCCCGTCGACCCGGCCTTAGACAGGCTTAGATTGAATCCCCGGTTGGTGTGCCATTGATTATAATTATTCAAGCTGCAAATATACACCTTCTTAAAGTCACTGCAATATTTTATAATTATTTTTAATCAACCCAAAATTTTAACCTAAAAAACATCTCTAGAGCAAAAATTACAGGTCTTTTTTTTGCAAATTTTGTTTGTTTGCATTGCATACTCGTATGAGCGACGAAAAGCTTTACAGAACTCATAACCGACATGAACCGATTACATCAGTTACGTAAATATTTACAAAAATCTGACATGGCCTGAGAACAGAAATGGGAAAAAGCCTCGAACTTAAATTCAATATTTATAAAGTTGTGCGTGACAAATATTTGCAGGGTAGAATTAATGTATTTCTTGTAATGCGCATCATGCAAACGATATTTAGGCCGCTGGTTCAGGAGGTCGCTGACTCTTGTCGCATTTAAGCAAAATAAAGCAAAAAAAAATGTTTTTTTTATACTAATTCGTCAGTAAATTGAATTTCGTAATTTATACAAGTATTTTTTGTCTATATTGCTACATTCTCTGATTTCGATTTCAATTGGGCCTTTGTGCAATTGGCCATGTTGTCTCCCATTAAATGCAAGTAAAAGTTGACGAAATCCAGAAATTCGGATCGGGAGGAGGCCAGATAAAAACCTCTGATAACCCAAAAAAATTGGTGCATCAGCCAGACTTCCGCGAAATTTCGTTTGTTTGCGCGTCATTTGAGAACATTGTCGGCCACTGCTTCGTATTTTGTAATTGCATTATTTATTATTTTATTACGTTCTTTTTTGCAGTCAACAGGGTGAGCATGAGAAAGGTGATAGGTTTCGTTTTGGTATGTGTTAAAAATTATTTTTAAAACAAATAAAAAATATGGAGTAATTTCTTAATTTTAATATCTTTATCTTTTCAGAGAATTGGGCTGTCCATAAAAAACATCCCACTTTTAGGGGGAGGGAGGTTTGTGATAATGACTGAAAAATTAGGACGAAAAGGGATATGCGGACAGTCTATAAACAGCTTACCGTATTTTTGGTCAATTATCTTAACCTATTTGTTGTTCTTTGAAAATTAGTGATTTACCGGTGTACATCATACTTCCAAATGTGGGTTTTTTTTCAATTCTAACATTATGTGTCTGATGTCGTTTTAGAGATTTTAAATATTTAAACAAATAAGAATTCATAAAATCATCAGAAGATTTTCAACTTTATTACAAATCATTATAAAAAATTCCAAATGCTTTTCACAGCCGTTTTTTCAAAATCAATCTGGGGTGGAATCGCGTAAGGTAACAAATGATAGTTATTGTCACCTTAAGTTATTGGACTTCAACGGCAAACATCCAAATTTTGGTTAAACATTTCTTAATAAACAGCGAGAACTACAAGAATGCCACCAGTATGCAAAGTTTTCACACTAACGAGTTCCAAAAACTAACAGATGGCAGTCACCATCACTTGTCACCGTAAGCGATTCCACACCTGGGAAAACGGTTCAGGTAACGCTATTTTCTGCCTTTTCGAAAAACCGATCCTTTCCCTCCTTTCTCCCCTCACTTTGCCCATCCTTTTCCCTCCTCCTCACCCACTTTCGTCACATTTTTCACCATGTTTTGTATGGTAGTTATTTTTGTCATCAGATTAAAGCCTAATTCAGACTAGCGATTGCCATTACGATTGAGCTTCTTCGACCAATGAGATCAAAGCTTTCATTTTCCTATCGTTGAAAGATTTAATCTCATTGGTCGAAAAGCTTCAATCGTAATCGGAATCGTTAGTCTAAATTGGGCTTATGACCGACTCCCCACCTTTTTAATTGTGTGACGAGTTTTATGGACAGTTTCTAATTCAGAATTTTGTTTTGCTTCCTCTCTTTTTCAGTTTTTGAAAATATACAGTGAAAACCCTGTTTATCTTACCCTTGACCACCCTGTTTAACGAATGTGCGTACGAATTACGAATAACCACTGTATTATTGTCTGGAGTTGGAATTGGAGCTGAAACTGAAAAATATTGTCGAAAAATAAAGTTCATTGGTCGCGACAACCGATGAATGGTGAACACATTTTGCCAAAAATTTCAATTATCGGGCATTATTATGATACGAAATTTAATTAATTAGGGTAAACTGAAGCCGGGGGTGATGTGTCTGATTACTTCGTCTCGGTTTACAAAAATTCGTCGCATGACAGTCATTGGCATCGTATCGTATCGTGCAATGCATGGAAACTGCAATAAGGGGAAACGATTTTTATTTTCGGGGAAATTTTTTTTATCAGTATATTTGGGGGCAGTGTAAAAATTGTTTTGGTTCTTTATATTGAGTAAAAATGCATTCCACTGACGCCAAAAGGGGCCAATGAACTTTTCCGCAAATACACAAACGTGCGATAATCAGTTTCTTATCACCGACAAAAAAAAAATACATTGGCCAACAGAAGATCTGATTTCAGTGTTTACTCAAATTACTTTTACGTTCTAAGATATTTCGCTAGTATAATTCAGGTCGAGAGCAAACTACACAAAAGATGTTCCCTTGGGGTGAATGTGGCTTGCCCCAAAGGGATGCTACTCTCATCCATCTTGAGGGCAAAAATTATACACAAAGCTGAAATGTTAATGGAAACAACCAAAACTCAATAATTTATTCAATAAACAATAAGCTCGGAACATATTCATAAAGTCTATCACTGTGTGGTATGGGCTGTAGCTGGAGATAGATAACTATTTATGATAGATATCTTAAGATAATATGCTTTGATTGTTGGTATAGATTAGTATATATCAGTCGTTTTGTTTGCTTCAATTTAATACAAGGAATTATATTAATTTGCTTGCTTTGATGTCGAAATTATGACAAATAAATTCAATAAAACGCTTATGTAACCAATTTCATGTTATTATTGGCGAAATCATAAAGTTAGACGCATGCAAAATTCAAAAATTATATTGAAATAGATTAAATTATCTGATTTAATACAAGATTTTTTAAAGAAAAATTTAATGTGTAGTTGAATTTAAAAAAGTCATCAAAAATATACTTTTTAAAACATTTTTTTTTTGCCATAATTCGATTTTTTTGCTTTTAAAATTGTTCCAGTTCTTTGCTTTCTTGACTCTTCTGTTAAAGAAACGCAAGAAATTGTATGTGATTTTGTTGAAAATGTTTCTTGGCCTTAAAAGTTGAGGAATGCAGCAATGCTTAAAATAAGTTGAGGAATGCAGCGATGCTTAAAATAAATTTTTACAATAGGTTTGTAGAAGTGTGAATTATGTCGCGAAAAACTCTTGTTCAAACCATTATTTACGATGTTCCCGAAAACTCTTCAACTTTCATATGAAAAGTTTCATATGAAAAGTTTCATATGAAAAGTTTCATATGAAAAGATTCATATGAAAAGATTCATATGAAAAGTTTCATATGACGCACAGAAAGATAAGATACATAATTTTGACTCCTAGACCGCAGAATGGATTTTGATCGCGAATAGACAGTTCATGGTTTAAACAAACTTCCTTCTTACTTAAATCTACCCACCCCGTCCCCTAAAGACTTTCCTTTGCTATCCTCTATAAGATTTTAACTAATAGTTTTAACGTGAGGCAAAAGTTCGAACAGAATGAGGACGCCAAGGGCTGACAGTGGGGGCTTACAAACACCCAGAGAAAAATATACTAAAATCAAAAAGAAATGCTCTAGATTTTAGTAATTTGTTGTTTGCGTACGAGCTAAACAAGTTCATACTAAAAAAAACCACATTCTTTTTAATTCTAGTGATAGCCCTTTTAAAATCTAGTGTTTATTTCTTTAAATTTAAAAGACGAGATTTTTAATTCTAAAAGATTTACACTAATTTTAAAAGAAAACCTTTTTTAATTTAAAAAGCTTCACTGAGGGAAAAAATTACATTTATAGCGGGGCGTTACAACATTTATAGTAATCTGCCATTATCTTTTTTAAAAAAAATAATCTTCATTTTTCATGGTAATAATAGTAGATTTTTACCAATTTCCCAGTAGCATTTTTTACTTTTTACAGTATTTATAAATTATAAATATTTTCTTACGTACATATATTAATAATTAAATGTTGAAAAACTCCTGAGGCCTTATTACCGAACACGATACGATTGGATCGAGTCGTAAACGAGTCGTAAACAACATTGAATTTACGACTCGATCCAATCGTATCGTGTTCGGTAATAAGGCCTCTGCTCATACCGCGATTCGAACCCGAGATCCCTAGGGTTTGAAAAGTCCACTCGCCAACGCATACGGCCACCGAAGTAAATTAACGAAGCGAGTCTAAACATGAATGGTTTCTATCTCGCTTGAAAGAATGATTTTAAATTTTGAAAGTAACTTGTTTAAATTTAAAAAGGTCATTTTTGAATCAAAAAGAAAGATTTTAAATTTAAACATTTTGGTTTTTTAATTCTAGTAGGGGCCATTTTAAATTTAAACATTTTGGGGTTTTTAAATCTAAAAACAAGCTTTTTAATTTAAAATTATGAGTTACTAAATAATAAAATTTTCTGCTGATTCTAGGATATTTCTATCAAACAAGTAACTAGATTTTTAGATCTAGGGTGAAAATTGTTTAATTTTAAAATGTTCATTTCTCTCAGTGAACATAACATAAATTTCCTTTTTTCGGAACCATTCGCGGTAGAGGTTTTAGATATCGCCGATACTTAATCTGATGTTGGAATTTCCATTTTTCTACTTTTCTATAGGAAGAATTACTGTTAAAATATTTTCAAGGTCAAGAAAGTGCTGTCAAAATTTTGAAAATTGAACTAGACGATCCTGTAAGGATAACGCTATATTTTTAACAATGTTTTAATTAAAAAAAAATAATCCGGCTACAACGGATTCACATTTTGCTTATACTCTATATGAGAATCTTATACAGTAAAATCTTTATGCGCCGAACACAGTATAAGCCGGAAATCTGTCTAAGCCCAACATCGATCGAAGTCCCGTGATTTTGAAGACGTTTTTTTCTACGTAATGAACATGGGAACTCAAGCTTGATTTACAATGCAGCAGCAACAGCAATGTCACGGAGAAAGTGTTTTGATTGGTCCAGAGTCGATTCTCGACCAATCAAAACACTTTCTCCGTGACGTTGCTGTTGCTGCTGCTGCTGTATTGTAAATCAAGCTTTACTTGAATTATGGAATACAATCGTAATCCTAAAGCTGGAAATAGACGCTGTGATGGTCGGTACAATCGTCGGGCCAGTTTGCGGTCGCATGCGATAATTGTATCGTGACGGTTGGGCCCGATATCGGACGGTCTTACGTCGCTGAGCCAAAACCTGCGGTAGCATGCGGCAGATTGTATCGTTTGTGGTCTGCCATGCGACCGTCGATACGATATTATTTCACAACTGTGCTGTGTTGTTCGAGTGATATTTGCTAGTAAAAACTGATTATTCGATCAAAATCGCAAGTAAATCGTATCGTGTGTGTGCTGTATACAACCGTCGGCCCGATATCGGTCCAACATAAGTCGGTACGACCATCGCAGCGTCTATTTCTACCTTAACGATCGGAATTTATGTCCTGTTGTTAGTCTTTTCTAGTAACAACAACAGATAATAGGTCCCCTAGATAAGCCGGATAAATAAAGTTTTCGCTATACTAGCATTATAGCAGCGTTTTTGACGAACCAATCGTCAGGCACAAAAATGAATTACACCAGGGTGTTTGGGATGGAAAAAAAAATTACTTTTCGAATATCTGTTCGTCTGTCTGTCCGTCTATCTGTCCGTCTATCTGTCTGTCTGTCAGAATATGATTTTACATAGCAATTCCATACATCAAAATCCAATCGGACCAATTCTTTCCCTCTCTCTCATACAAATTTTTTAATTTTTTCATAAAAATTTTGTTTGACCTCATATACAATATTTAACGATTCGCCCCTGGCTGTTGTAGCTTTTCTTATGTTTTAAAATTTTTAATCGAAAAATTCTCATTGAAAAATTGATTTCTTGTTTTCAAAATGGCCCAAACCTAGTTTTTCAGAAATTCAAAAACATATCTCAATTGCCCTCAGACAATTCAATTTTGAGTAAGAAAACAGAAGTCGGATAAAAACACATGTAACTTTAAGTATTTAAATTCAGTTGATTGAAATTGAGACTATACAGTAAATTGTTTTGTTTTGCATTATTTATTATGGTTTTATTTTTATGAATCAGAAACCTAACGCAGGCGCATTTAAAGAGTGCAACAGGCTACCAATACAATGGAAAATTGTCTTCCTCTTCAACCTTACACCAATATTGCATATTTCAAAATTGAAGAAATTTAATCAAAAGAAATTTTCTAAATGCTTAGATAAGAAATTCAGAATGATATCACTTCAAGGTACAAATAATAATAATAAATTATAGAACTATAGTGGATTCGATTTGTGGATAAGAAATTTCACCCTCAAAATCGAATACAATTACGGAAAATACTGAAGAAAATGGCCTTCAAGGATCCTTGTAAGGAAATATTCATTCGCTTCCATTTTCAAAAATGAATTTCGTGTGTAAATTTGCTGAAAGATTTTGGGGGCCCTGTGAAGAAGCCACAACTTCATGCATCTATCGATCGTTTCTCTTTATTGTCATTCACAAAGGGAGATTGGGATGGAGGTGAACCGGGTTCAAAACACCCTCAAGGCCGTCGAGGGGAAGGAAGACAACGTCGTATAGATCAAGAGCGAATACTGAAGGGAATGGAATGGGCGAGTAGTAAGGATGTGCATTTATGACTGGTTTGAGTTCTAAGGGTATCGCATCGCTGCTGGTTATAGGGGATGACATAATATGCGAGTTGCAAACATACACACGCACATTGGGTTTTGTGAAAAGGCCAAAAAAAGAAGACGAACAATTTTTTATATCCTCACATGATGTCTTTGCATTTATGACCACTACAAATGCGTGAAAGTGCATATAATTTGCATCAAGGATAAACACATCTGAAGAAGATTTTTCGTCCAGTGAAGGGGGCTGTCTTCCTCAACAACCAGTCTCAGTCGTGAGTTGCGGAAAGGGATCGGAGTTTCCAAAGCGCAAATAGACGCGAGTTAGAAATGGTCCAATGGGTGTTTACTATCACCACTACAACCGCCATAGGAGATATGGGTGGACATCTTTTGAAGGCTGAATTTCCACGACAGTTATTCAGGCGAAATGGGCACATTGGGGGTTGCTTGTTGTTAGATTGGTTGCAGTTTTGTGGATTTTTTCGTGACCCCATCTTGTGGACTCTTTTTGTTTGCCCTGATGTCGGTGTATATTTTTCGCTTTTGTTGTTTTGTTTTTAGATGCTAGCAGTCTAGCTAGTGCTGTCGGGGAGATTTTTTTTCGCTCCAGACATTTTTCTATTCGTCTCGGTTCTCTCAGTTTGAAAGAAACTTGAAATATGCAAGTCAATAACAGGAGAATGAAAACTGGTGCACTAAAGTGGAACCAAGACGATAGGCAAGAAGATACGCAGACGACCGGGTCGCGGTGAAGATGAATCGAGTGAACTTTTCAATGGGGAAAAGAAAAATATCATAGTTTGGAAATTTTCCTTAAACTGATGCGAAATGTGGAAAACAGACAAGTCGGCTATAAGTTATGCATAGAATTTGAACATTTTAAAAAAGTCATTCCTTCGCAATATTTTTTATCAAAAAGATGAATATTTAAAAAAAAATAGAATTTTCTATCGGAAAACATTTTCAGTTGTCAGAAAAGAAAATGAAAATTTAAAATGTTACATCATCGTCATGATAAACAAAATTGTAATTGAAAGAGGACAAAATTGCAGTAAACATTAATTTGTCTTATCAATATTAAGGTTAAATTCCATCAGATGACAGCATTTTTTGATAAGAGCTTTGAAACTATGTAACCGATTACTGTCGAGTGTGATAAAAATATCTGATGTGGTTTTGATAGAACAAAAATATTCCAATATGACCAAAAAGCCCGAAAATTATGAAATACTATTAAAAATTCATATGGTCGAGAAAATTCAAATATGAGCTTCTTAAACAAAATATACGTTTCTGCAAAATTTGTAATCAGACGAATAAAATATTAGTTTACACAAAAATATGATTTTTTTTCACGAAATTCGAAGCATCTCTTGATAACGGCAAAAGCTATCGATTTACGGTAAAGGGGTAAAAATGTATAGAATGTTGACATGTTTAATTTTGCCTTTAATTGTTTTTTTTTCTTCGAAAAAAACTTAATTTTCAAGCAATTGGCGACAACCAATTTGTGTACGGTTTAATGAAAATACTATAACTGTAAAAGTTAACGGATAGTGGTAAAAATCAAAATTGTGGAAAATATGATTTTCTTCAATTCATTTCATACATTCAACCACCAAAAACCAATCAGTTTTCGACAGAATCGGAAAAACAACGACATATCTCGATACAAGTTTGATATATCAGGTTCTAGTAAAAGATAAAAGTGTAAAATTTTTTAAAAAGCTTTTATTTAGCTTGCCTTCGGATTTGTTAGTCTGTCTGTCGGGGTCAAATCTTGCAATCTATTTTTGACCCACTTCCACTCATCCGATTGACATGAAATTTTGCACACATATGTAAGGCCGATGACAATACACTACTTCGTCCTTGTAAGGATAAGGGAAGGTCCTGTTAGGATAATGTAATTAATGTAATTATCCTTTTCCTCAAATTTTCCGGAAAAAATATCATCTGGGGGTTCTTGGGGTCGCTGAATCCGATTTTGCAATTAAGAAGTTGATAAAGATAACGGAGGACCTTGAAGGATAACGTAACTATCTTTTTCCTTAAAATTTTCGAAAAAAAGTTCATTTTGGGGTTTTTGGAGTCGCTGAATCTGATTCTGACATTAGGAAGTCTTTAAGGATAATGAAAGGTCCTCTAAGGATACTTCGGTTATGCTTTTCCTCAAATTTTCCGGAAAAAATATCATGTGGGGTGTTTGGGGTGGCTGAGTTTGATTCTGGAGTCAAAAAGTCCGGAAGGATAACGGAAGGATAACGGAAGGTCTTGTAAGGGTAACGTGATTATCCTTTTTCTCTAATTTTCCGGAATTTTTTAAAATAAAAACACAAAACTATTGAAAAACGCGTAGTTTGGGAGTTTCCCGCACTTTGGGAGTTGCGGGAAATTGCGAAAAATGGAATTGCGAAAAACGGAATTGCGATTTATAAGCAAAAAGTTGATAGGAACGTTCCACCCCAGAACCAAACGTCACTGTAGATTTTCCTAGCTCTAGCTCTTTTGGCTTTTAAGAAATCTTGTACACAGACTGACAGACTGAGAGATTACCAGACTAACAGATTGGTAGACAGAAATACATTTTTGCAATATGACTGCAATCGACTCGAGAGTCGAGAGTGCTCGGGAAATGTTTTTTACGGAAAATTAAGAGGTCAAAATTTTTCATGAATACAAACAATACTTTATTAAACTTCGTGTAAAAAAGTAGAAAGCTAGTTTTTTAACTTTTTATGATGCTCGACGTTTCGGCAATTTATTTAACCATTTCTAAAGGTATCTAAATACTAAGAACAATTTTAATTTTTTACTTGAAAAATTTGGTATGGGACGTGATTATTTTAAATTGCAGCGTGTATTATGAATACCCGAATTTCCATCGCAAGTACCTACATTCAATTACAAATGCATTACTTAAAAATCTTTGCACATATGAATATGTATGCGTCGATAAATAATTATTTAAAAAGGGTGTCTTTCAATGAATAAAAGCAGTCATTCGTTCCTTGTTTTAATTACAAATTTTTCGGGTGAACAAAAATTTTGCGTGTTAAAAAATGATAGGAAAAACAAAAAGCTCACAGAGAAACACAAAAATGTTTTCCATATGTGAAGCCGTGTTGTGAGTTGATTTTCATGCATCGTTGGTATCGCAAACATGCCATAAGTTGAGCCTAATGACTCCCAGTCGGTGTATAACAAATCATTAACATTAAAAAGTTACCCAAATGCTTTGATGTTTGAAGTTGTTGTACGGTGAACGCGACGAAGTCTCTTCTCAGCCCTTAGTCTGAAATTCTGGCTTTTTTTAATTCATTCGCCAAAAAAAAATCTTTTTTTTTCATTCCAAAACAAGGAATTCGGCGTTGCGGCGGGTGTGGGTTGCGATTGAAAGGCTCTGAGGGTGAAAACACCGAAAAACTCCTGTTTTTTTTTTGTCAAGAAACCAGATCCATCTGCACTTAGCCAAGGACCCAGGAGTAATTACAGCATGATGACGATGAGTACCGAGTGCCACGAAAGCGACATACAAAAACTGCAATTTGTTTTCGGATGCATTCTCATTTTCAGAGGTGGTGCAAAAATGTATGTAACGAATGCATCCGTGAAGCGTTTTCGTCTCGTGTCCTTGTGCACTCGTCGCGTCGACCCTCTTCGTGCTTCTGCATGCCTATATTCTTTTCACCAGGTTCAACATTCAAGCCTACTCCAGTCATGAATCCCAACCAGACTACCATCAAACTGTAGGTTGTTGATGGTTGGGAATACGATTTCACCTGAGTTATGATGGAGGGGGGGGGGGGGGAGGGAGGGGCAGGATGAATCTCGAAACTAGGAGTAGTTAAAAGTTGAATGGATTTACGTATATATTCTGAGATTGGGGGCTCAGGTTCTGGTTAGGCCACACTAAATTCTAAGTTATGCATTCCGGTGGATTCTTGCAACATCTGCCTGCGAATTTAAGCACATACGGGGGTGAATTTCGGGATTGGGGTGGCAAGTGGCTTAATCAACGTTCAGCCCGAACGACGTCTGAGAGCGCCAAGAGTACACGCCATAAACAGGCGCTTTTTAACACATTTTTTGTAAATAATTCAAGGATTTCGTTTTGTTGCTGCATTACAGAATCCTGATATCCCTTTTCGTCCCTTCCTCAACTTCCCTCGAAACCCCGCTACTAAGGCGTACCAAGGATGATAGTAGGTGGCAGTGTTGTAACACGACATTGTTTCTAAGTGCGTTTATTTTGCATACTCATGGGGTTCTACACTTGAAGGCTTCAAGCCTCAGATTAAAATATAAAGGCGACACATGTGCGCATATATGAAACTCTTATGCGATAGTCAGAGGTAGGCGAATAAAACCGAAAAAAACTGGTATGAAGAAGGAAGGATCGAGAAAAATAAAACAAAATGTTGGTTGTTTGGGGGTATGCATATTGCATCATTTAGGCGTAGGCCTACCTAGTAACGAAAAATCCATTTGAGATGAATTTGGCGTGAATTTTTGTCAAATTTGCATACCAAGAGTCATTTACCTTGGCTCAAAAGGGGTGGCATATCCAACTCTTCAAACTTTTCATAACAAACAAAAAAATCTACTTGATGAGCGAACGAGTGATACAAAAAAAAGTATTCACAAATGTGTGCAGTTGTGTTTTTGGTAAAGGTGGAAGTTTTTTCGCTATAATACATGAAATAATGGGAAATTTGATAGAAAAAATTTGAAAACAAATGAATTCGTGTGGTATGAGTAACAGATCGATAAAATGCATCTGCAAGTATTTTACAGAAGAGTGCAAAAATATAAAATGACGCTCTTGAATTTTATTTTAAGTAAGTTTGTATGAATTTATAAAAAACTAGCTTTCGGACCAGTCGTCGATGGATTTATGTTTCTTTAAATAATATATTAGTTTAAGTCTAAACAAACGCCATTACAGTTCTCTCTTTTTCCTTTCCATTTCTGTTTTCTAGAAAATACCACCCTGTTTAAAAAAAAAATAGTTTGTTAAACTTCAACCCATCAACACTCACTCGATTGAGATATGATATACTAGCTTGCATACCCATCGTTGCCGGGTTAAGTTTTTTCATTTTTTTTATGGTCTATGTTGGAGCTAAACTTCAGACCAATCGGCTCGGTAGTTTCTCCGCGAAAGGGTAATATAGAGGAAGAGCTAAGTTTCGAGATCACTTTACTCCCTCCCCTTACTCCCCCACCTCTCGGGCTACTTTTTATGGGTCTATGTTGGGGTCGGACCCCCGACGAACATCTATGCCGAATTTCAGGCCAATCGGTTCAGTCGTTTCCCCGCGAAAGAGTAACATAGCGCAAAAACTAAGTTTCGAGATCATTTTACCCCCTCCCCTTACTCCCCCCACCCTTCGCGCTTCTTTTCCGTATTCCTATGTTGGAACCAGAACTACCACAGACACTCATGCCAATTTCAAGTCAATCGGTTCAGCCGTTTTTGCGTGAAAGAGGAACAGACAGACAGACAGACATATACCAACTCATTTTTATATATTAGTATGAGTATATGATGGAAAAGTTGAGTAAAATTTTATTCCAAACAAAGTTTTTTTTGACAGCATACATCGTTTTATAATAATAAGCAAAAAAAAAATCCAGTTGTATGGTGGAGGGCGTTCTAAATACTAAATACTTTCTGTGTTATTATTTTAATCAGACACTGCATCCGAGAAAATCGAAGAAAAACTCATACCATTGGTAAAAAAAAATGCAATACAATCGGTCATGTTGTTTTAAAGTTGCAGCTTTTGACAGGGAATAAAGTAAGGCATGTTTTTTTTACCTAAGAGTAAATAGACGATTAAAAAATGAAAAAATAATTCAGAATTTAAAACTATTCATTTGTTTAACAGAAATGACTTGTGAGTGGTCATTTCTGATTACGAATTTGATTCAAAGGTTTCCCTGAGTCTCATTTCCGGAGATTTTAAAATGTCCCGAATAGATAAAATACGAATTTAAATAAAACAAAAATTGCGAATGTGAATGGAAATGCAAAACAAGCCAAAAAAAAAGACGAATCTGCAAACAAATTTTGAGCGGCATTTCTTCGCTTCTTTTGAAATGAATTTATTTAAATATTTTAAACGAAAGATTAATGTGACCGGGTCAGTTCAAGCCCGCAAAAAACGATTCACCATTGCTGAAATCGGTGAATTTGTGGCATTTCGAGTGCACTTTCTTATCTTGAAATGAACATTTATAAAAATGCAACAGCTCCTGACCCATTTCAATTCTTTACACAAAAAAAAAATGTCTGTTAACCCACTTGAATTGAAATCGAAAATATGTACATCAAAATGATTTCATTTTATGTTATTATTCTTTCATTATTGATTGTTTTTTTCTTCACTCATATTTTGTTTGTTTATTGTTGATTTATTTTAGTCAACCAAACAGATCTCAACATTTTACACAATCAAATTGCATTTCGTCAATAGCACGAAAAAGGCCCCTGTTACTAATCTAAGTGAGCCACATGAACATTGGCGTGTCGCCACAATTGGCGGCCAAGGAGATAAGATTTGTCACGAGTGCTGAACTCACATTATGAGGAGGACAACTGAATTGCTCTACATTTTATATGGCGGACATGACGAAAAATTCTGTCCCCATTTGTCCGGCTGTCAGTCTGTCTTTGCGTCCGTCCGATGGTTAATTCTATTGTTTGACAGTCAAAAAGATATGTGAGAATATGGGCATTATTCATGCACACTTTTGAGATACAAATAGCCAGTAAATTAGTCGTAAAGGTATTAAAAGTGCATTCAGTAATCGAACAATACTATACTCCGAAACTGCACATATTTATGTCATTGTCAGAACAGCACCAGTACACCCAGACATATTTGATCAGTGACGAATTCAATGAGCTAAGCTTCGTTTAGCGAAAAATGAAGAAAAAAAAACTTCAGCCAAATGTTTTATGCAGACAAAAAGATAAAAATAATTGGGTTAATTGCTACCCCAGTGAACGATGGTAGTGCAGACAGAGGCCAATTGAATTTCATCAGTGATGCCAGTGTCAGTACATAATTCACAAGATATCACACAATGTCGAATGCACGCCAATGTGTCGAAAATGAATATGACGAATGCTCGAAAAGGTGGTACGATATACCATCATAATATGCATTTAAAAATTAATAGAAATAGTGGAAAAAAACTATTTAAAAAGAAAATTTCCAACTTCTACTAATTGGATAGGAATAAGTGGTGTTTTAAAAAAAATTATCTGAACTCACCTGAATACTTGTTTTGGATCCATGCTGCCCGTCATCGATGAGTTCGGCGACGGTTTCGCACTAAGATCCAGAGGCTGCTCGCCGGTTACATCGCTGGGACTAGTAGACTCCTTAATAGTGGGACTAATAGCGGCAACTGATGCCTCTGAGGTAGTTGTATTAGCAGCTGACGGTACTTGGGCTAACTGATGGTACCAAAGACCTATTCAGAAAATAGAAAATTGTGGGTAACAAAACATTTTAATTTGTTAATAATACAATGTGGTTTTACACGATTTTTATAAGGTTTTTATACTCTATATGATATATCATATATGAGTATTAGATTGCCCATATGTGCAAAGTTGTAATTTTTGTTGCTCCCCGTCCATTTTCGTGAAGTTTAGGTCAAAAAAATAAGATTTTAAAAAAAAAGTAGGAACCTGTAGTGGAAAAAACCCAGTCGGTTTTTCATTGAAGTTTCAAAAATAGACTTTAAAATGGTGAATCGCTTTAACTGTCCGTAACTCCTATAATATTTAATTTTTCGTTGATGGTCTAAAGACAACTTTTGTAGAGGATAACTAGACGAACATCTAATTCTCACGAAGTTTTGACCTACGGTTGAAATTTAATGCTTTTTTGGTCCCAAAACAGCAATTTTTTAAGAACATTTTCATGAATTTTTTTCTTTAAATGTATTTTTTGCACTTTCTAAAGGGTGGAATATTTCTTCTGGTAAGCCTATGTTCTAGAGAATGAAATGTAGATTAATTTAAAAAAAAAAATGAAGCCGATCTAAAGTTATACGACATAGATACAGACCGACAAACAGACAGATTTATGGATATCCTAAATTTTTTGTCTGAAACGGATTTTGTACTGGTCAGATTTTTCAAAAGTAGAATTTTTTTTAAGTTTTTCCGATATTCTTATTTGTTATAAAACATTTTAACCCTTAATTTATGAGGTGAAAATCATATGCGTAAATGATGAGGTGGTTTCCAATGGACTTGTTCTAATCACATACCAAATCCGTGCTTTTAACTCGGCACACAACACCATACTGTATGAAAATACTGAAGATTTCAGAGTCACTGTGCTGAAAACATGAGAAATAGCAAAGAGAGAAAAGTCAATGTGGGTCCACTGGACCCACCTCATCAATGAAGGGTTAAAATATAAAATTTAATGGATTTTT
This sequence comes from Chrysopilus asiliformis, assembly GCA_964034945.1. NCBI lineage: Eukaryota > Metazoa > Arthropoda > Insecta > Diptera > Rhagionidae > Chrysopilus > Chrysopilus asiliformis. Next base: position 21,970,629 of record OZ035961.1, on the reverse strand, counting down.
TTTTTTAATTTTTTTCTTGAAATTGTTCATAATTTTTTGTTAAATATTCAATGAATTTTGCTTTCGAATAGCTTTGCATTGATATTTGTTTATAATGCTGTTCCATCGCATGCAGGATATACTGTTTTTGTTGCTCCTGGTGCGTTGGAACAGTATTATATCGAGTCATCAAAGCTACTCCACGCTCTGCTATATCATACACCACAAGTAAATTTTTAATCATTGCCTTCGCAGCGATGTAGTTCTCGTCTTCCTCCCATGTTGCTGGATCGGCAGTCAAAAAATTGTTCCTTATACCAGTGATTTCTTGATTTAATATTTTATCAAAGAAAAAGTATGTGTTATTGTTATTACTAACAAAATCGCACAATTCTGATGACTCGATATAATACTGTTCCAACGCACCAGGAGCAACAAAAACAGTATATCCTGCATGCGATGGAACAGCATTATAAACAAATATCAATGCAAAGCTATTCGAAAGCAAAATTCATTGAATATTTAACAAAAAATTATGAACAATTTCAAGAAAAAAATTTAAAAAAAAAATCCATTAAATTTTATATTTTAACCCTTCATTGATGAGGTGGGTCCAGTGGACCCACATTGACTTTTCTCTCTTTGCTATTTCTCATGTTTTCAGCACAGTGACTCTGAAATCTTCAGTATTTTCATACAGTATGGTGTTGTGTGCCGAGTTAAAAGCACGGATTTGGTATGTGATTAGAACAAGTCCATTGGAAACCACCTCATCATTTACGCATATGATTTTCACCTCATAAATTAAGGGTTAAAATGTTTTATAACAAATAAGAATATCGGAAAAACTTAAAAAAAATTCTACTTTTGAAAAATCTGACCAGTACAAAATCCGTTTCAGACAAAAAATTTAGGATATCCATAAATCTGTCTGTTTGTCGGTCTGTATCTATGTCGTATAACTTTAGATCGGCTTCATTTTTTTTTTAAATTAATCTACATTTCATTCTCTAGAACATAGGCTTACCAGAAGAAATATTCCACCCTTTAGAAAGTGCAAAAAATACATTTAAAGAAAAAAATTCATGAAAATGTTCTTAAAAAATTGCTGTTTTGGGACCAAAAAAGCATTAAATTTCAACCGTAGGTCAAAACTTCGTGAGAATTAGATGTTCGTCTAGTTATCCTCTACAAAAGTTGTCTTTAGACCATCAACGAAAAATTAAATATTATAGGAGTTACGGACAGTTAAAGCGATTCACCATTTTAAAGTCTATTTTTGAAACTTCAATGAAAAACCGACTGGGTTTTTTCCACTACAGGTTCCTACTTTTTTTTTTAAATCTTATTTTTTTGACCTAAACTTCACGAAAATGGACGGGGAGCAACAAAAATTGCAACTTTACACATTTCATATATCTTGTGGGCAATCTAATGAGTATATTAGATTTAGTATACCGTGTGTCGAACCAATCATCGGACACAAAAATAAACTACACCAGGGTGTTAGGGATGACAAAAGATTTTGATTTCCTTATGCCCGTCCGTCTGTGAACACCATAACTTTCGAAAGGATTGAGGTAGAGACTTGAAATTTTATGTAATTACGTTTCTCGTAAATGGCTAGGCTAAATTTTTTAACGGACAAAACTCCTTCCCCCTACTCCATACAAACGAAATAGTTTTTTGCATTTTTTTTAGAAAACGGTGAATCATATTGAAAAATTTATAAAGGTAAAATGTGTTTAAAATATGATTTTATGTAACCGCTCTATACATTAAAATCCAATCGCACCACTCCTTTGCTCCTATACTAGACAAATGGATTTTTTTAATTTTAAATTAACATTTTTTGTCCCCATATAAAGTATTTGCGATTGGCCCCTGGCGATTGTAGCTTTTCTTATGTTTCATTTAAGCTTCTGACTTCATAAGGGGTCAGATAAAAAGTTCCAGGCTTAGCAAGGTAACTCATGGTTTGTGAGAAATATGCTCAATCGATTGAGATGGACGATTTTTTTTCACAAATCCAGTGTTTCCGTCGGTATTCAGAACTTTTATAGGTATATAGAGACTGTCCGTAAAATTCTTAGGGGAAGTCGGAAGAGACACATTTTGCGGTATTGTGCCAGCAATACTTAGCTCCACACAAAAAAAAATTTGAAAGAATTTGACGGGGAAAAAGGGAGGGGAGATTCCGAAAAGCCCAAATTTGCGTGACGTATTCTATGGACAGGCCTTCATGGTACACGCAGAGAAAAAAAGTAAATCTAACTATTTTTTAGCTCAGATCGAAATATTTACAACTAAAATAGCTACAAAAATGGTCAATTTAACCATAAAATAGTAAATTTCACTACTAAGTGGTTTAATTTATTATAAAATTAGTCGGTTTTGACTATTTTCGTAATTCAAATTAACTATTTTCATTGTATTCGCAATTCAAACTATTTTTTCTGCGCGTGTTTTTCTTTTTTGAGGAAAAAAAAATTATTGAAAATGCGAAAAACACTACATATAAAATTACTCACTTGGATAAAACGGCGCTAGACCAGATTGAAGTCCACGAAGTGAAGCTACCGCTGCCAAATGTGCGGCCATTGACTCAAATGAGGTCATATTCGGTGGTAGTGAATCTCTTAAAAGTGATGTTACTGTTTTATTTGCATTAGTTGCGTTTTGATTTTGTACTTCGATTTCAGGGGAACTATCGCTTGAATCACTGTCTGAATCTAGAGATGCCTGTAAAGAAATAAAAATAAAATAGAAAACTATTTAAAAATTGAAAACCGTTTGATCAAAATTCAAAATTAATTAAATGGCTGCCTGTTTTTCCAGTCTTTTATTAATTTTTATTGTCTAATTTCGGGCATTTCATCCCGAAAATATAGTTTGCTTATTATTACAGATTTTTCAAAACCTAATAATTTTAATTTCAAATAAAACCGTAAATTTTTCCAAAGTTTTGTTTTACTTTTTAAAGTTTATGTAACTTACCCTGGCGAGTTCTGCCTCGGACGAAGCCGGGCCTGACTCTGCCACCAAATCTCCTTTTTCGTTCACTGTGAGAAGTTTACCGTCAACGCAGAAGTAACACCTGTCCGTTGGTTTCCAGTCGACAGGATATGACGGTGGTGGCGGTTCCCTGGGTTCTTCTGTTTTTGTGATGCTACTTTCTAAATTATCTACAGTACTCTCCGATAGCCTCTCTCCAGTGTTTCCTTAATTAAAAAAAATTCAAAAATGTTTTTGCCATTAGTTTTCTGTTGATGTTGTCCCAAATTATTTAAGGAAGTTTTTCGAAGTGTGTTTTTACCTGTGTCTGCTGTTGGACAGCCTTTGTCGTCCGGATTTTCGTTTATCTCGCTTTTTATTGTTACTACTTCGCTTTCTTTTGAGTGATTTTCCACTAAGGCTGGCGGTTGCAGGATTAATTTTTCTTTGTCTGATTGTTGTGACAATCCAAGCCTGTTGTTTTGATCTAATTTGGGAGTTCAAATAGATTGTTTTAAATATTCTTTGGGAAATTAATTACGAGAAACACCTATTATAACTTGTAACCGTAATCTTTTAATATAAGGTTTTTCATTTTCAATGTCCGGATTTGAAAATTGAATAACAAACAAACAGAGTAGAATTTCCACAATATTTTTATTGTTAGTGAAAGCACATTCAATGCCATTAATGATGGAAAATAATAACGGCTTCGCTGAGTAGCGCGCATTCGAAAGGTCCACTTTGCGATGACATTTTGGCATAAATTATGCACCATATCGGCAATATTGCCGATTAGCTCCTGAATTGTTCTTGGCTTATTGGCATAGACGATAAACTTGACATAATTCTACACAAAGAAAGTCGAAATGTGTTAAATCACACGATCCTGGCGGCCAATTAAAGTCGCCGTTTCGTGAAATGACGCGTTCAGGGAACTTTTCATTCAATAGAGCGATTGTTTCGGGACTTGTGTGGCATGTAGCGCCTTCTTGTTGGAAAAACTTATCTTGAAGATCCATATAAAAAACAGCGTCACAAAAAAAGTGTTAATTGTCGCCCGATATCTCTCGTTGCCGGTTAATGTTCTTCTTTCATTTATGTCACTACATATGCCGAAAATGACGTATGGTTGCCAGATTAAAGAACTACGAAATCCGGACACTTAAAATGGAAAACCTTATACAGGTACATAAAAATAAAGATTTTCATACATATTTAGTTAAGGAGTTCTGACGAAGCTATTTTAATTATTCTTTTTTTTTATTGAAAGCTACCAGTATGTAGGTTTGCATACAGCGCGAACATTTCCTAAATTCTTAAAATTTTTTTTCGAAATTTTTTTACGTATTTGCACGCACGAAAAACCGTATGCTTTTGGCCCCATCTTCGGAAAATTTCATTCAGGTGCGTCAGGATAATGCGAATATCCCTTAACAAGATTGTACCTTCAGAAAATGGTCAATAATACACTTTAAAAAATTGTTGATCGTAAATCCATTGTCAAAAATTTGAAATTTTTATCTATAGGTCTTTTAGGGAAAACGCGTTTTTCTCAAAAGTCGTTAAGAAAGTGATTTATTTTTTTCATGTTCTGAATATTAAAACTTTTTTGAATGTTCTGAATATTAAAGTAGATTAAAATAAAACTTTTAAATAAAAATGAGCGAATCTGGGATGTTTCCGGGTTTTCAATACAAAAATATTTTTAAAGAAAATCCAAACAAATCACTTTTTGGTTTCTACAAAATCTTCTTAGCACAATAACATTTACCTGCTGTCTCGTTTTGAGCTGTATTTGTGTTTGCATTTAATTGGGATCTCGCAAGAACTTCTTGATAGAGCTTCCATTTCCTGCGTCCCATTAACTCTTCAGCAACTCGTTCTAAACCTAAAAAATTGGAAAAATAGAATTATGAAAAAATCCTTTTTTTTACTTGTTTTTTTTTTGCAAGAAAAAAGAGCTTTTTGTTGATTTATAAATAATAGGAACGAGAAAATCAATTCAAGCAATAAATTCTACCATAATGAAGCCAAAGTGCAGTAATTCATTTTTTCATAAACTAAAAATTTAGATTGAACTTTTATTATAAATAACTTTTTAAATTTTTTTTAAAAAGTATGTAGATTAAAAAAAAATTTCCATTCGTTCGTTCTGATTTGGTTATCTGTTTCTGTTGCACAGGGGATCTAGGAAAAAAATGGAAAAATAAAAAGAAAAACCCTTAAAAAAGTGGGCACCTGCCTGAAACTTAAAAAGCTTTCCGCCATTCTTTTCATTTTCTTTTACGATGTGCTTGGCAGGCAGGCGAGCTAGCAGGGTACAAGGAAAAACTTTTCATACTTTTGGTTTTTTCTTTTTAGTCAGTTTTCAGTTTTTTTTCCCATAAAATGCATTTATTCACTCGCAGCAGGTCCAGTTCGAAAAAAAATCCCCCATGGAAAAATACACGATGGATAGTGGGTGGTTCGGCTGTCGTCGGTTAAGGACGGTTATAATATAGGTAGATGGTTGGTCGACGAACCATCAAACCGAACCCCTCGCTGCACACAAACGAATCTGTGGATATTTTTGTCTCCCATAGAAAAAAAAGTTTGTTTTTTGGATGAGTGGCGAAAGGGTAGTATTAGTTTCTATTGGGGTAGGTAGGTGGCAAACAAAATACACAAATAAAATGAAAAATTGTGAAAAAAGAGCGACAATTTTTTTTAAATACGTCCAAAGTAAAGGCCATCAAGGGTGATCAGGGGTGGAATGGCTTATACTATAAAAAGACAGGACTTCTGGGATAAAGGTACATGAAAAAAATGGACAAAATTCCTTGGAAATACACCATCGCCAGCAGATAGCTTAAGCTAGTGGCTGACTATAGATGTTAGTACGTTCGCACAGTTTCCAGTTTCAGAGTTGAGTTGCTTTTTGCGGCGATTGTGAGTTGGCATATGAAAAATGGAAAAATGGGAAAAATTTTCGTAAGAAAAAAGGAAAAGCGACACATAGATGCACACGACACGATACTTCCAAGCAGGGTTCTGAAAGAGGGTCAAAGGGAATGTATATAAGTCTATCCGAGTCTAGCAGCAGCAGGACTTGCAGGCAACGCCGAGTGTTCTGTATAAGGACTGAACGTTTTTTTTCCCAAGAATTTTAGGTGCTGCCTGTGGTGAATGTGTGGAGTGAAAGGATTTAAGGGATGAAATCCCCATGACAAGGTGGCAGGATTGACATGGAGTGCCCTAAGAAATTGCTCGTTTGTGTTTGTTTGGGAGGCTAACCAATTCGTTTATGTGTTTGTCGAGTTGATTAGGGTAATTTTGCCTGTGTGGGATGAGGTATTTTGCGGTGTAGGGCGTCCAGGGGATACTGCAAACTGTGGTCTTGGTGATGGGGTTTTTGAGTGGGCCGATAGGGCCTGCTTGAAATGTATTGGTGTCGGGAGTTGGAATGGCGTGCATTTTCTAAATGTCTTCCGCAAGTCATAGCTAGACGTAGGGGCCACGAAATGCACCTAATATGAATATTGGGGTGCAATCAGCCTCCATTTGGATAGCAGTGTATTAACGCACGCGTTGCACATTGATCTTGGTATTAGTTAGAGCCACCCAAGTGTATGGAATTGAACTTTTGGGTTACGGAAGGATCGACAAAGGATAGCGATTGGAAAGGGTGTTTTTGGTGTAGCTATCAAATTCAGTGGAAATACAGGCGACCCAGTAAGTATCTACTTTTCACAGAAATTGTAATTGTGGTAGTTATGCGTCCCGAATCGGGTCGGCTAAAAGCAGCCAAAGCAGCATATTGGAAGGATTTAGGAAGGAAATTTCGGGTTTGAGTTAACCCGGATGAACACCTCAAGTAATCCTTACGCCCAATGAGAGGAGCTTTCATATATAATAACGGTGATGTGGAACGGATGATGGATACGCTCAAAGGATGGGCAACTAGTCCTTAAGGAGACCAGATGGAAAGTGACGTAAGACGAGGCTCGTATCGCATCCTTGACGGGTATTGGTTGGTCATGACGACGATGGCATGGCAATTGCAACCCACTAATCGATAATGTTGCATTTTTTTTACTGTTTTTCACAATTTCGAATTATTTTTACCAAAGTCATCATGGTCTCCACTTGATGTATGAACACACACTCACACACACCGACTTACTAAAACATTTTAATAAAAAAAAACTCCCCATGGAAATTCGATTTAGTTTCTTACGCTACCTCATGGTGACAAACTTGACAAGTTACAAAAAATGAATTATTAAATTCTTTACTCATTTCGAACTGGGCAAAGTAAAATATGTTACATAAAATACTCTAGAGAAATTGGCTTTATCCCTAAACTGCGTGGTAGTACATTTTCAATACTAAGAAAACAAAGTGTGTTATGAGTGAAAATGTGACAGAGGTTTGTTTGAAAATGTGACAAAGTGGAGGATTTTTCTTAAAATTTCAGGGTGTTTTTATGTGATTCCCAAAAATGAAAAAGGCCCCTGCACCTTGTGACGCTCTTAACCGAGAAACTTGAGTGAAATCGCGTTCGATAACTTCTCATGTAACCAAATTGAGTTACCATACGGTAGCACAACGATAACTTAACCTAGGTAACTGCCACCAACAAGTTGGAAATTGGTAACAAAGTAGAGGTTTAAGAAAAGTACCTTTGGAACTGGTTGCGAACGTGACTGATTTGCAATTGACAAGCTGCGAATCGGTGACAAGGTAACAGTTTTAAATTAGTAGTTTTATAACTCGTTGCTAGATTATTAATGTGCGACCTGAGTTAAAAATTAGTCACAAAACAATGTTTTCAAACCTGTTATTTTGCCACAAGCTGCATCGTAACTACCGGGCAACTCGATAGCAACTGGTAACCCTGTTATTTCAGGTACTTTGTTACCTTGATTGCACGGGTTACCATTGCGCGGTTTTAGCAATATTGCCAGCAGGGATTTCTCTTTCTTCTAACCTCTTCTGATATCTCGTAAATCAGTTATCGGATTTTTATGAGATTCTCACTGTTCGATAGAGGACTCTTTAGAGAACATATAACTAAAAAAAACTACATCCTCAACCTCTCCTGCTGTATTTCAAAGCAGTCAACGAATTTCAAAGGGGTGTTTGGAAATGGATCGGGACGTTTTAGCAACCATAAAATACCAAACAAAATACAGAACGGACAACAGAAGTTCCTGTAGGGATAATGTGATTATTCTTTTCTTCAATTTTTCGGGGAAAAATATCTCATTGGGGTCACTGAATCTGACTCTCACGTTAAGAAATCTGCAAGGATAGCAGACAGTTCTGTAAGGATGACATATTTATCTTTTTCCTTAAATTTGCTGAAAAAAAATCTCAATTGGGGATTTTTGGATCGGTGTTTCAATTGTTGAGCCAAGAATATCTCAAACGCAAGGATACATATTTGAAGACTAAAAAGTGTATATAAGCGAGCTGAGAGACATACGAACATCATTTTTGATTTTTACTCATATTAATCAAAAACAAAAAAAAAAAAAAATAAAAAAATAGGAAAAAAAAATTAAAAAAAACTTTTTTTTATTTATAAAAAGGACGCTGTGTATCAGAAATAAAAGCGAGTTGAAAGCATAAAATAAAATAAAATATATATTTATCTCGCTTTTATTTCTGATACACAACTGCCAAAAAAAAATATTTTCTCTTTTTAGCACATTTTTTGAAATAAAAGCTTTTCTCACAAACTGTTTTTTTGTAAAGGGTCTTTCAACAAGGACATAACAATTTTGTATTTTAATTACATTTTTTATTTTTAAGGTTTTTTTTAGGTTTACATGCCACACAGCTGGTCAAACAATTGATCTATTGAAGGAGAAGTTCGGTAATCGTGTAATCTCGAGAAATGGTCCGGTCGAATGGCCACCTCGCTCATGCGATTTAACGCCGTTGGATTTCTTTTTTTTGGGTTATGTTAAGTCGTTGGTTTATGCCAACAAGCCAACAACGTTAGAGGAGCTCCTGAACAATATCGAACGCGAAATTGCCACCGTTCCGGCCGATATGTGTGGAAGAGTGGTGGAAAATTGGCTCCAAAGAATCAATCTGCAAACGTGCTCGCGGTGGCCATATGAACGACATCGAATTTCATACTTAAATGTGTAACATGTCCACTACACCTGGAATAAATTTCAGCCCGATATCTCAATTATTCTGTGTTTTATTTAAATACAAAATTGTTATGTCCTTGTTGAAAGACCTGATATAAGTCATTTTTGCACAACAAAAAAAACCCAAAAATAGTTTCAAATCTTTTGAGAACAGAAACTTATCCATACAGGACTTTACTTTCTGTATCTTGAAATCCTAACACCAAATTTGTAACCAGCTACCCCAAGAACCACCGAGCTGTCTAATTGCTAATTGCCAAAATTTGTGCTAAAATCAGCGTTTAAAAAACCGAACCCCCTGTTCACCCTCCCTGCTGTTTGTCCACTTAAGGGTGGAATTTCGCGAAAGACACGGTTGGGTCTTTGTTTTGGAAGGAACATTAATTTTTCAGGATTCCAGCTTTGGGAGATTTGGGCTAGATGTTGATGAGTCAGTCAACCAGTCAATTAGTTGGGATAAACGATATTGTTATTTTGACGTAGTATTACATATATAAAATATCACAAAAACCATGACGAATGGGAGGAAGGTCCATTTTTTATGACTTTTTTCAGCTTTTTACGATTTTGTTCTGTAGATTTCTTTAATCGGCAATTGGGAAAAACTCGTATTTCCGAGTTTTTTTTTAAAATTCGCAACAGAACGAATTGCGAACGATTTTTATGTGAAGTTATTCTAATAAATCACCCTACTTACATGAACAAAGAAAAAAAAACTCTCCTATTAGTTTTTAACTCAGGGGCCTTCACGAATTTCCAACCAAAACAAATGCATTTTCGTAAGCGTAGGTGACTTCGAATTTCATTTTAAACTTATTTCCGTGGAATATGAAAAATGCACACCATTTGTTTAGTTTAATTGCATGCAATTTTTATTCTTCCACTTGTGATTGGTGCACATGTCGATATCGATTTCACGTGAACATTGAGTGACCGAAGAGAATTTTCTTTTTTGACTGTTTTTGTTTGGATTCAATACGGAATTTCATTCCATAGAATCGAACCGAATCGAATTAATAAAGTGTCAATGTGTACAGAGAATTTCAAAAATTAAACCGATTGCCAATTGGATTTTAATGTCGTTTTGAGTGAATTGTGTCAACAAAATTCTTTGGAATGTAGAGGTAAGTTGAGTAGGTTACCTGTACGGTGGGGTTCTAGGAAGTTTTCCTCATGCTTGTTGAAAAAAAAAATTCCATAAAAGTGAAACAATATAATTTGTAAATTTAAAAAAAATGGGAATTTAGAATAAATCACACCATAGTCCACACATTATTACAATCCGCTTTATCGAAACGTTTTCGTTTTGGAAAATTTGTTGTACAATTAAACGGGGACTACTGTACATCTGAATTTTCTTTCCAAAACAATCGGAGTGTACATTTTTTAGAAAAAAAAATCGAGATTTCTTCGTTACTAAGGCGAGAAACACAATTTACGCAGTAACGACGACGCATGCATCAAACGCGTGTATTCTTATCGCTGCAGACACAATTGATACTGCAGCAGCAACGCATGCGTCTGCATCGATGCAGCGTTTTGAAAAATTAAAACGTTGCTGCATGCTGCAATAATGCTTATCCACATATGCGTGTTTTCTTTGAAGATGAAGTGTGCGCAATCGTAAATTTGTTTTCAAATGACGTTTGACACTGCACTGCAACGCTGCATCAATTGTGTCATCAACCAACGCTTCTGCATGCATTTCATTGCGTGAACGCACAACGCTACAGCACGCTGCGTCAATTGTGTTTCTCGCCTAACGCAGTAGTCCTACACGAATTTTGGCTTTTGGAATTAAGTTTTCACCTAATTTTCTTCTTTTTCGTAGAGCTTTAAGTTTTTATTACATTGCGTATCGCTATTGCAACATTTCTGAGGGATTTTTACCCATCCCCCAGAAATGTTGCAATAGCGATTCAGACGTGATAATAGTAACCGGACGATTTGAAAACAAACCTAGAAATTTCAGGTCAAAAGCAGAGATAAATGAAAATTTGCTACCACAAATTAGGTAATAAAATATTTCAAAATAAATTGGGTTGTCAAGTGAAACACCCGATTTGTGCAAAATTTTCCTTTCCCTCTTTAGCTATTAAACCAAGTTTCAAATAATTTTAAAAACAGGAGGATGGTCTGAAAATCCTAAAATTGTCGTGATGTATTAATGGATATGCGGTTAAATATTTTTTTTATACCTAAATATTTAAGGATTTTTACGGTAAAATCAAATCTCAATTAATTTTCATTATTAAACTTAGATAAAAAATATTCTTCATATGTCAATAATTAAATTAATTTCGATTCGATCTAATTGAAAATGTTCAAGAAAAGTGTTTAATTATCAAATCCTTGTTAGATGCAGCCCGCTTTAATTAAATGCAAAGGAATTTCAAATTAAGCACTCTAAGGAATTCAATTGATAAATGTCCCCTGTGGAATCGGAGGTGTAAATGTAATAAGGCACAAACATAAATATTTAATAATATGCTATTTCCACAAAACACTCATTCAGGGATGCCAGTAATAAGCCACTTTATGGTATAGATAAATGGGGGAAAGAAATAAAAATGTAGAAAAAACTTAGGAAAAACTCAAAGAAATAACATTTATGAGGCGCTCTGCTCCATTCAATGCAGCTACTCATCTTGAATGCAAGACTATTACTTCCCTTTTGTAAAGAAAGAAAGGGCGGAAAATGCTTTTCATGTGGCCAGGGTATTCGTGTTTTTTTGTTGCATTTTGCGAAACGTCTTTTGCACATATGAATATAGTGTGTCAATGCGTACGAGTGTGATGCTATAATGTCTAGCAAAAGGAGTATATCATTTAATGACCCTCAAGAATAACTTCCGATACTCAAAGCATGGCAGCACCCTTTTTCATATGTGAACCAACTCTAATCAACATAAACATTTTTTTCCCATTTCCAATGTTTAACATAACCAAGTGCGTAAGAAGGGCAATTTACGCATACTCGAGACTCTAGTTGTCTTTTAGCCTCCTTACCTCATCCATGCCACAAAATGTTTCATCGTTGGCTGGCTTCCTTAAAGACCTAATAAGATTATAGGAACACAACGCATTACGGCATTGTACTGAGCAGAACGATGCAGATCTGCATAAGAAGACACAAGTTTTGCAGAAATCCAGTAGCCCAGCAATCATCGGGTTTTCAGTTGAAGTATAGAGAAAAGTAAAACAGTAGCAACTGACAAGATACTTAAATGTGCAGTGCATACTATATATATATATATATGTATTTCCATCAATAGATGTTGCTAAGTGTGTAAAATAACAGCAGAAGCATAATTTGCATGCTATAATCATTATGCTACTCGGTTGCATTCTGATGTGAAACCCCTTTTTCGATTTAATGTGAAACATTTTTCACTTTCCTATACGAGTGCGTAATTTTAAAAAGGTACTGTTTTGATAAAATAATTGAATCTCTGATTTAAATAAAACGTGTCTCGTAGTCCCACCCAATAAATCATAGGATAATGAGTTTTACATATTTTTGGCGAAATACGGTTAACAGTAAATTGTTTTTTTTGTAGTTTTGCTGAATTTCTCAAAAAGTTTGTTTTTGTTTTATAGTCAATTTTTTCAACAATTTTCAGCCATTATTAATTCTTATTTTATTGTGGCCTTAAATTATGTGAATTTAAGATTGAAAGGTTTTTTTTTCTAATTTCTAAATAATTTCGTGTCTTATCGATATTTTAATGTCAAGATTTCACGAAATTTACAGGATTTTATGTCAAAACGACAAAAAATTCATGTTTTTTTTTCTATCCCGAATTTTGTACCCAGTATCTTTATTTTCCCTATCTTATCCTTTCCCGCGCAATTTAAAATAATTACAACAATCAATGTTGGCATAAATGGTGCCAGCTTTGGATGCTGTAAAAATACAGCACGCATGTAAATTTACATACGAAGTGTAAAATTACAATTCGAAATGTAAACCGAAATCACACATTTGTTATGTAAAATCGCAAAATGTTGTAAAATCACAATTTCAGCTTATTTACATTTTAATGTTGTAACATCACAATTAGTCTGTAAAAAAGTTGCTGAAATAAAAAAAAGCTAAACCTTAAAAATTTCTTTTCCCACATTTATTTTCACAGCTTCTGTAATCGGATACTCGCGGACCCAAGATTTCTGTCCGGTTATGGAAGGTTTCCGTTTACTAGTAATGTACTCGTTTAAAGAAATTATCCACGCATAGAAGGTGTCTTGAAAAGGAGCATTGGCTGTATACATTTTTTACATTTTTACAAACAAAGAAACTAAAAAATGTATCCGAATTTTATTATTTTCTAAAGCTTAGAAATGCTCCGAAACAATCGAATAAATTTCTAAACTCGTGCCCAGTTCTTTAAATGATTCTGTCACTTTCGATCCAGCTATTCCTCTTCTTCAATTTTAAAATTACAATGAAGCATTGATGGCGTATTCGAATTTTGCTCAATAATTTCTTAATTTAGATTTTGAATCGAATAGAAAATTTTGACGATTTTTTTCTAACAAAATTGTGTTGAATAAAGTAGGAACTCTTCTACTCTAGAGTAGAAGTACTCTAGAGTAGAAGAGTAGAAGCATGCTCTAAATCTGTGATTCGAATACCTTTTACACAAAAGTTGTGTAATTTTACAACAAAAATATTGTGATAATTTCCAACTTTTGAATGTTGCAATTGAGGTGTCATTTTTGAACGATGCTTTTCAAAAAAAAAACTTGCATAATCACAAATATTTTTTTTGTTTGCGTATAAGAAAATAATCTGGTGGCATTTGAAACATATCTTCACTATTCATGTGTTCTCTTGCAATTGCGTATGGCTATGCATTTAAAAAATGGAAAACTAATTTTTTGAAGCTATTTTCCGGGGTTTCTTAACAATTTTAAGTCTACGGAAAGAAGCCAACGACCGAAAATTAGAATATTTAGTTCATTCAGTCGAGTGAAGTGAAGGAATTGTTCATATAATAGGTTTTCATTTAAAGAATATGATATAATCGAAATTAGCTCACCTAATCATCGCATTTTTGCGGTAAAAATTTGTGAAGTATGGAACGGTGGAGTTTGTCACTAAATTACAAAAGCTTGGCTGTCCTTTCTGAATGACAGATTTCAACATTTTTAAATCTTTTCAAAATTTTAGAGTTTTGCTAGAGACTAGCATTTTTTTTGGATGAATTTTTGACGCAATTCAAGAATGCTAGTCGGGTCTTCTAATGTGGATTTCGCAATAATTTTCTTCTACATTACCGCACCCCCAAGTAGTTATGCAACTTAAAATTTGGATATTTGGACCACCGCAGAAAGTGGTTGAATAACTTTCCTAACGATAAAAAGAAAGACAACATATTGTCTTGGAATCGAAAAACCAAAAGTTTAAGGAGTTTTTTTTCATGGGTAGGTTGTTTGGACGCAACAAAATCTCGCGCCTACAACTTTGCGTGGTATACGAGGCTATAGTTCTCCGCAACATTTGTAACGTTCCACAACCCATCAACAGCCATCAATCCATCAACAGCCAAGATATTTGCCAAGACTCGTTAAAACGAAGCAAAATCGGAAAACGAAGGTTTAATTCAAAATAAGAAATTAATTCCAAGTGTCTCACAAATGGTTATCGAACTAAAATCAGGGGCGCAACAAGGGGCTGGGGGTTCTAGAAATTTTTCAGGACTTCTCAGAAAAAGTGTTAATATTTTTGGTTTTCCAGAAAAGGGTTCTCAAATAGATTTGATTAGAGGGCCATTTTTTGGGGAATAGAAATTGTAGTAACATCACTGCCTAAGACTATGAGGAAAGGAATAATATTCATTTTATTGTAAAAGTCAACTTTCATATGGATTGGTGATTCTTCTAAAAGCAGGCTAGCACCTCGGTCTTCTTTTTCACCTAATTATCACTTTTTATTCATAAAACTATGTTCACTAACCGATAGCATAAGAGGAATATTTAAAACAGTGCGCCATCGCACCGTGATGAGAAAACCAAGAAAATTATGGAGGTGGACGATCAATCTGTCAAAATGTTACCTGGAAGCATAAAACATATTTGCGAGATGGCTTCAATCGAGCATAAAAGCATTCAAATTCTGCTGCAAAGGCGATGCCAAGGTGGTGAGTTCACCATTCACATGCTGCACAATTTGTGAATTTTTAACAAGTCGAACTGCATTTCAAGTGCCTCATACAATCTTTACATATACATATTTGGCGATATGCACCTTTATAGGTATGGCAATTGCAAACCATACAAATGCAGACGCGTCACTATAATATTACAAAGCTTTGGCCTTTAACGAACACATCGGCAGACCGGTGTGAACGCAGCTTTGCCGGTAGTCTGCCAACACGCTAGACATTTAGCGGGGTCAGGGGAGCTGAACCTTTAGTGTGGCACACGAAATGCATTCGCATTCATTGCACACATTACAGAAGACAGTCGGTTCTTATGTTATTTCCATCATTCGTATGGGCCATGACATATGATGCCTCATGCTTTTCAAATGATGTTTGCGGCAGGGGGTGGCGGATGGCGACGAATTGATGCTAGTGGAGTCACAAGGAACCAAAATTTAAAAAAGGAGCAGTAGAAGAGGAGCTTTTCTGCAACACACTGGCAATATATGGTGTTCTATATATATATCTGTGTGTGTGGTTGATTCATTCGATTCGTAGCTGCTCCCAATGGGCTCTCTTCCAGCCCGATGTGTGATTATTCCGGGTGTGATTGTGTGAATAAATGTAATGTAGGTGAGTATCATACCAACATGCGACGTCATCATCAAGCATTGCGAACTTAATTTCCACGCCAGATGGAGCGAGGCCGAAAGGACGAAATGTAATTCGTGGAAACGGGGAGCAAAGTATTGGGAAAGGAGGAACATCATCCAAACAGGCAGCCGGTGTTTCTTTATTTGCGGCTGTTACCATGCTTTCCGTCATTCACAACAAACGCAGGCGACCGAGAAACGCGCTTTGCGGCTTGCTGGTGACGTGTTTGTGATGTGGATCGGCTGAGTTATGTTTAGATCCCCCTTTACTTGACGCCACTATCGATGATGGTTTAGGGGATGCGACAGACGAAAAGGGGAATCGCACATCGACAGTGGGACGACGACGTCAAATATATACGCCATTCAAGTCGTGTAACCTGGAAATTTTTGGCTAAAATTCTACTAAATTCGGGCAGGTCATGGTTACTATCAAAACAAAAACCACGTAAACACGTTCCGTAGATTTCTCTCTGATGTCCGCCTCTCAATTAGGCGGTGTTTACGATGCCCAATTTTATGCGTTTCGAGGTCACTTTCGTTGACCAGGGATTTTGCGGTTTACTATCTATGCCAAAATTGTGTACAGATACGATAGATATATTAATACAGGTACATCATCATCCCATTTAGAGTTTATTATTGTATTTAGTAAATCTATACGATTGGTGTGAGAAAAGGGATGTTCCCTACAATTCATCCAGATTATGTAGAATATTGATTGAATATGTACGGGATTTTCAGCATTCTGCTCAATTATCTTATCTACGCACTGTTAACTGTCCTCTGTTCAAATCAGGAGCATAGGAGTAATATTGCCTGCAACTAATTGACGTAATTTCGGACTGATATTAATTTGGGTTTGCATAGCCCATACAGAAATTATATTTTATATTGTATCAAACCTTGCTTTGCATAATGTTGTTTGTAGTTGATCACATATTTGAGATGGTATTTGAACTTATGGTCAAAAATGGAATGCATCTTGCAAATTAGGAGAAATGCATTTTGCCAACTACCTGGTTAAGTGGAAAACTTCTATAACTGGGATGGACTGTTCGGTCTGGGCGTTTCTCAACAGAAGTAGGAAAGTTTTCTAACTGGAATCGGTGGGAGGTTCGACTGTATATAATTTCAGACAATAAATTTAATAGGTTTATCTTATCAGGTCCATCAATTCACAGCAGAAATTTAAGGATTAAAGTTCGTAAGCTGGTAGCCACCGTGTTTTCCGATTTTTAAGAACTTTAAGAACGAGTTTTTCTAAGTTATTTTAATAAAATATATTTATGTTTTTGGAATTTGAGTTGCTAATTTTTTGGTATACGTCACACAGTCCACAAAATACGTCATACTTGTGGGGTTTGCAATAGTCTAAAGATTATTTGGGGTATCCATAAAAGTCACACTTTTACGAGCCAGGGTGAGGGGTCGGTTTCGAAAGCCCGCACATTAGAGTGGCCCATTTTATGCACATCCCCATACTCAATTCTATACAAAAAATTGCAAACTTGTGTTTGTTAGAGGAGTAAGGGGCGGTGCGGGGAGTCTGTATGCATCATGAATTTTACATAATTTGTTAAAAAAATTAGTTTAATTTATTGAGTGGTTTTCGAGTTCGAATTTTTGAATGGAAGCAATTTTAGAGTTCATCTTAAAAAACAAGTCCTTTCATACATCCTTAGTTATAGTGTTCTGCTGGATCGATTGGAATAATAATAGAAATATATCAAAATTCACTAGTATCATGTAAGTATAATGCCAGTGTCCTTTTTGCATTTTTTTCTCGGAAAAAACTAAGAAGTCTTAGAAATTTGAGCTCGCTATTCGAAGATCCTATAAGGACAACAGAATTTTCCCAAAATTAGTTAAGAAAGGGATTAGTGGAATTCTTTCCATATTGTTTTTCCATTCTGGACACTTTTTTACAACCGTATATAAAATACTTTAACCCGATAACGACAAGGCTTACAAAGATGTGCAAAACTTCAAGTCAATGTGCACCGCATCCTCTCTTTCTAACAAAAATCTGAAAATTTTGAAAGACCGATCAGAGAGACGAAAATTTGCCTCAATTTTTAATTGCGACTATCTAATAGATCAATAAGCGTATCTTAGTTCTTCAATATGCAACAAAAATTGCGCCGCAGTCAAATTTTGTTCAAAAAACGCTCTTTATGCTAAAACCCAGCCTAAATTTACATCCGGTTAGCGGCGATTTTGGCGCCTCCCTACACGGTAAAAAAGATTAGATTAAATTCTAATCGAAATTTGATTACACTGGACCTATATGTAATCTAATAGTATGGAATAGTACAGGGTGCGCCATCTATTCCTCCGGTATGAGAATGTTGAATAACTTTTGAAAGAAACAATAGATTGCAAAAAATGGTGTTTTTTTATTTAGTTCAATCCTTTACAATTTATGTGGACTACTTTTTGAAAACAACAGCGATCAAATGACCACCTTTATTGGCCACCGCAAACTGTGCTCTTTTTCGGGCATTTTCCATCACTTCTTCGAGCATCTCCGTCGGTATGGCAGCTATTTCGGCACGAATATTGGTCTTGAGCTCGTCAATGGTCTTCGGGTTGCTGGCGTAAACTTTACTCTTCAAATAACCCCACAAAAAGAAGTCTGGGGGGGTTAAATCAGGGGATCTTGGTGGCCAGTCAATATCGCCTCTTTTCGATATCACACGTCTAGGGAATTTTTGTTGCAAAACCCGTATTGTTTGGTCCGCTGTGTGGCATGGCGCCCCGTCTTGCTGAAACCAGAAGTCAGTCAGACCTTTTTCACGCATTTTCGGACACACAAAATGTGCCAACATCCACCGATATCGATTACCATTAACTGTTTCACCTTCATTGAAGAAAAATGGCCCAATGATGGTTTTTGCGCACACGCCGGCCCAAACAGTCACTTTTCGATCATGCAATGGTATTTCATGAATCTCGTGAGGATTTTCTGTCGCCCAAATGCGGCAATTTTGTTTATTAACACCGCCAGAGAGAGTGAAATGTGCCTCGTCGGTCATTAAAACTTGCATCCAAAAGTCCGGCATGGTTTCCAACATTCGGCCGACTAATTTGCCGTATTCTATACGACGCGACTTGTCTGTTGCCAATATTCTTTGAGTTAGTTGTATTTTGTAAGGAAACAAATGGAGATCGTCCTTTAAAATGCGCCGCAACGTGGTTCCACTCATTTTCAACCGCTGAGTTCGGTGGCGATACGAGACATTTGGGTCCTCGGCAACACTCTCTCTCACGGCTTCAATAATTTCATTGGAACGTCTTGGGCGTGGATGATTATAGGTTACATTGCCTACTGTTCCGTGCTCAAAGAAATTTTTACCCAGCGCCCGAATTGTTTTGTCGGTAGGCGCTTTTTTGCCACGATATTTTGCACGATATGCACGTTGAGTTAGCACAATTGAACGACTATTTTCAATGTACATCGTCACTATTTCGGCGCGTTCTTTCGGTGTGAAGCGGTTCATGGTTAAAATTGTACTGGTTTGACGTTTCCAAAACGTGTCTAGGAAAGCAAATCGGTTGACAAATGGCGAAGTTATTGAATGTTTACATACCGGAGGAATAGATGGCGCACCCTGTATATTACGCAACAAGGGGCGAAAGTCAACGATTTCAAGATTGTGAAGTTAGCTGCACGAGCGAAGCGAGGGCAGATATCACACGAGTGAAATCGGTGACTCTGCTCCGAGTTGCGTATACAATTTTTCATAACAAATTCATTGAAAATATGCCTTGAGATGCCATTTAAGCGCGATTTTGGTATTGGTGAGTAATGCAAAAGGGGGTTTGGGGGGCGAAGCCCCACATGCGGGGTCCAGGGGCGGAATAGAAGTGAATTTTTCAGCAGAAGTGAATTTTTAAAAGAAACAAAATAACTATATTCTATAAATTCGTTTTATTACTAAGAAATGTTGGTCAAAACAGATTTTAATTTTTAAATTTCTTTCCTTTGAAATAAAAAATCAACATAACAAAAAATGGAAATCGACAATGCGCAACTATTGTAAATCACACTGCGCTCGTATAACTTCACTAACTGCACTAACTTCACTCGTTCAGTTTCATTCATAAACGTCGCGAAAACACAGTTTCGGCCTGCTAATCGCACTTTCGCCCCTAGGGCCGAAAACGCAACTTTCGACCCGCTACGGAGGCATCGAAAGGCATATTTTCGATGCATGTGTTATGAAAAATATTTTTTTTTAAATTTATTTTTGGTTTAATTTAGTATTCAAGTCTCAATAAATAAAAAAATTTCAATAAATAAAAAATAATTGAAATATGAATGCCAAAAAGACTAAAATATTTTCAAAAATTCGTATGTATTAAATTCTAATCCAAAATTGTATTAAGATTTCGTCAATATAATTTTTGGATTGAAAAATACTCGATTTTTGTCGTATAGATCAGCACCACCCCCCTCCCCCTGCACTAATCGACACATGCTGTAATTAGAAGTTTGGCATTTCTAGGTTTTCTTTACAAATATTTTAAATTTGGGAAAAACTCAAAGCATTTGTAAATTGATTTAGACTACACGTGACTATAATATCCACGTGATCATAATTGCAAGCAATTCGAGTTTGCCAACCTCGAGCACTCAAATGAAATTGGTTCAAATTGCACTAAATTGGAATAAAACCGAAATAAATTGAAAGAAAAATAGAAAATATCCTAACCGGATATGAAAGCAAATTTGTGTGGTGTTGTTGGCATCCTTTTTCGGTTAAGCTGCGCCAGGACAGAGTTGTCAACAGTATAAAAGTGGAAATGTTTTTTGGGCTTTTTGCTGAAATCTGGAAGAAAACTTTTCAATCTGTCGGTAAAACTTGTGCACGTCTATACTGTAGTTAACAACACACAACGCCGACAACAACAACAACAAGGTGTATACAAGTGAAATCCCATAATAAAACGTGGCATAACCAAAAAAACAACAACAACAACAGCCAGAAATTTAACAACAATAACAATTCAACACAAATTTGCTGAGTTTACCCACTCGTATATATACATGAGATTCATAGCATTTCTGGTAAGTTAGAGTGAGGCATTGAATCATTAATTTATCCTGAGGCATAGCAACAAGTGGCAAAACTATTACCGTCCTCATATAGAACTACAAAAGTGGGTATAGA
Organism: Chrysopilus asiliformis; assembly: GCA_964034945.1. Taxonomy (NCBI): domain Eukaryota; kingdom Metazoa; phylum Arthropoda; class Insecta; order Diptera; family Rhagionidae; genus Chrysopilus; species Chrysopilus asiliformis. The sequence goes on along the minus strand of OZ035961.1, from coordinate 21,949,531 downwards.
ACATAAACAGAAGCAAATGTTATAGAAATCGGTGGCAACATGGAAGTAGGTTTACCCACCACCAAGGAAACATATCTAGAATCTATTCAGTATTCCTAGTTATTCCTCCCTATAGTCATGTATATAGGAAAATGTGGAGCACTATGGCATAATATGTTGGATATGATGATGCAAAGTGCAATCTATAGATAAAAATGTTATTGTTGTACACAGCGGTGTACCGATAAATGGGAAAGTGAGAGAACAATCTGCAAACATTTCGTAAATACATAAAGCTCCCGAAACTTTCACCAAATCTAACTTTCAGCATAACTACATTAAGCGGCTACCATATGGTTAGATAACTATCTAAATATCATCAGATACATTTACATGTAAGCGTATCTGTGCGTTTGCCTAATGCACGAATCTCTCGTTGTCGGTTTCAGCGTGGCAAAATAATAGATTTCGTGCTGCATGGCACCCGATAGTCAACACCCAGAAGAGGTTTACATTTTGATTTCATATGGTACCACCGAGGGCAAAGGGTTGTTTGTCAGGACGCCACTCCACAAACACACACGAACTCTGAATTGGATAGCAAGGTAGTATAGCTAACTTCACTCTTGGGGAATATTAACGGAATGAAAGTTTAAAGCTGTGCCAATCTAACCGATTGACGAAAGTGGTAAACATTTTGCGCTAAATTTACAATCTGGTCCTTGTGGCAAGGACGAACCTAATCTTTTGGGTGTTTAGACCTTCTAGGCTGTTGTTGGGTTGTCGTCGTCAATTTGTTTGTTAGTTAGACAAGAATTCAAGGATACTTCCACCATCGATCCCAATCAAATTAAGTGGATGCAAATGTTCGAAACATCCTCTCCATATGTGTATCTGCATTATGGTGGCACCAGCATAGGTCGCCTATATTTGTAAAATGGATGGATAAATATCTTAGGGTTCATCATTTTCGGTGGGAATTCGATTGGATTTAATGCAAGTCCTTCTCGATAGTCGGGTACCATCAACTATGACCACTTACGCTCTATCAGGAATTTTCGTTTCGTCCTTTTGATTCGGTTTCACAAGCAGGAGGATAAATGTTTTATTGGATGGATTTAGGATATCTGCAGGTTATTGCATTTTCGTTTAACGACACTATATTTGAGGTTGCTGTTTATTCAATAGCGAGATGATGATGACGATGAGGTCGATGCAACAGGTTAAGAATTTGATATGAATGAAGGCAATCAGTGAATTGATGGGCTGTAAATAATGTTTAAATGCTACAAAATATATTGAACAGGTTGTGGATCATTAGGTAACATAATAGAAGTGATATTGATATGTTATCGGTTGACTTAATAGCGTTAGACAAGGCACTTTGACATATTGCGTTTATAGATAAAATATTACAATCATACGGAATTCAATTGATCAAAAATTGTGCAGCATTTGATTTTAAAATACCAAAAATATATGTGAAGTAATATGACTTTCTTATACCAAATCTAAGGTCCGCCGTACACTTGAGCTAAGTTAGCTCAGCTATGTGTCTGTTTAGATGTGGACGTTTAGCGGTTCATATTATCCTCACTTTGATAAGTGACGAAACACGCCACGTTAAGGTCCAAACAGGCACATAGCTGAGCTAACTTAGCTCAAGTTACGTCGGGCTTAAGTCCTTGTAAAATTTACACTCTAACCCGGCAAATAAAATATTAGCCCCCAAAAAAATCAATTTATTTTACGAAATCTGAAATATCTCGATAACGTCCGAAGATAGCAATTTATGGTAAACAGCAAAAACTTAGGAAATTTTAATATTTTTAGTTCTTCGCTTAACTGTTTTCTCGTACAAAAAAATTTGTAAAAAAAATCAAAAATATATTATTTGTCACCTTTTAACGAAAATATCTCGACAACAATAAAAGATATCGGATAATTGTAAGAGATAAAATAGTAGGATGTGTTAGTGTCTTCGACTTTCGTCATAAAATTTTTTCGTCACTCAGTTTTTGAGAAATCTTGTACACAGACTGACAGACTGATATACTAGTAGACGGACAGACTGACATACCAACAAAATAACAGACTAACGGATTAACAGGCACAACAACTAGTTATGCAACATTGATTAAGGGTGACCATTGTTTTTGCGCCAATTCGTGACAAGTGATAGAAGAGAGGGGAAGTCAAGAGAGAAGTCTGAAACGGAACAACAAATTTCATGTACAAAAACGAAACATATGTACATTAGAACAAAAATGATATCCGGAAAGCAACAATTAATAAATATGCGCCGCAGTCGAAATTTTTTAAACATAATGCGACACAATAATTTAAATCAAAAGCTATACATTCTCAAGCGATTTTTTCGCTTCCGCTATATAAATAATTTTAGCAGAACTTTTACACTTAAAGAAAAATACGCCGCAGGCAATCATATCATACTCATACTATCATATCATATCATACTAATATATAAAAATGAGTTAGTGTCTGTCTGTTCCTGCGTGAAAAACGGCTGAACCGATTGACTTGAAATTTGGCATAGATGTTCGTCTGGGGTCCAGCCCCAACATAGACCCATTAAAAAGTAGCCCGAGAGGTGGGGGAGTAAGGGGAAGGGTTAAAGTGATCTCGAAACTTAGCTCTTCCTCTATGTTACTCTTTCGCGGAGAAACTACCGAGCCGATTGGCCTGAAGTTTAGCTCCAACATAGACCATAAAAAAAAATTGAAAAAACTTAACCCGGCAACGACGGGTATGCAAGCTAGTCAAAAATATCATTTATAACATCCCCCAGCCGAAGTCAAGTATATTTGACATATTTAGTGGTGATTTTTTAATGTTTAATAATAATAATCAATAATCAATAATATTAAATTGAAAAATCCGGGAGAGAAATTTAATTTCCGCGACGCTAAGAAAACTATTCCAAAATCCGAAACTGTCCCGGCTAATCCAGGACATATGTTCACCCTATCTATAAATGAAATTTGCTAGATAGCCTCATTCTATTGATAGTCAAGCCTACAGTTTTGATCAATTCCGAATTCCATTCTATAAATCAAACAAAATAAATATTCGCTCACATTAGTTAATCTATATGTGGAATTTCAAGGTTTTCCAGCTGACAACTCATTTTAGCAACTAACAGAATACAAATGTAAGTATTTTTTTTTGTTAACCAGAAATTAAATCTGGTCATTAAATCTGGTCAGTAAGAAAAATTAGTTAACAAGGATAGCTGGAAAAATCCAATAACTATAATAAAACCAAGACCAAATCATTGATATACGAGTATATAATAGAGTTTTAAGCATTTGAAAAAATAAACGACAAGAGACAAGTTTTCCGTAACCTTGAAGTAAATTTAATTACAAACGAAAAACGAAAAATTATTCAGTTTCTGTTGCCAATTCTATCGGATAGAATCTTTCCGGCTAAAAATCTGCATTTAAAACATTACATCTTGCAATTTATTATTCAATGATATTCTTAAATGCATAAAGAGTTGAATAATTAACAAAAAAAAAATATGAACACCTTTATTTCGTGTTACCTGATTGGAAAAGTTTAGCAATATTTTCTGGTATTCACTGATTTTTGTACGAAAAATTTGAAAATTTTCACTATATCGGCACTTTTGTTCAAAACTATAGTAACTTGACTGACAAAATTTTTCAAAACTCTATGTTGATTTCATTAAGTCCCGTTAGCACCAACGAAACTTAGCAACTTATGACCAACTTATATTCAAGTCCCTGAATTTCTACGGTTTAAGTAGACTAACCGCACCTTAATTTTTTAAGAATAGTACGCACAGACGGGCCCAACTCCGGGCCTAAATCCCGTTTGCACCAATGAAACTTAGCAACTTATGTTCAACATATAATATTTATGTCCCAGATTTTCTTGGACTTAAATAGGCTAAGCACAACTTAATTTTTTAAGAATAGTACGGGCGAACGGGCTTCACAAAACTCGTTAACTATTTTAAAATCCTTGCACTTTACAATTACAAAGTTTTAGTATTAAAGAAGTTTCACGCCCGGTTTCCAGTTCCAATGCTTTCAAACAAGGTCTATGTCGGATCTTTTTACGATTTCTTAGAAACGTTTTTCATGTTGAATTTTATGGAGGTTGCCTGTGTAAAATATCCTTCATTTTTGAAAAAAATATGTTTCACTTGTGTGAATTTTTTTTTCCTGTAGTGCTTTTTTCTTAAGTAATTTGAGCTAGTGTCGAATCCTATTTAAAATATTTTGCCTGCGGCGCATTTTTTCTTACGTTCTATCGATCACAGTCAGGGAAAGGAGTCGCAGATAGTTTTATAACTCTAAATTTCTAAAAGAGAGAAAAAGCGAGAGAGAAAACAATATTTGGGAACCACGGGACTGAGTTAATGACACCACCCTGTTCTAGTGCGAAGTTCTGAGCTTTAGTCTTGGAAGGTTATGTGGTGTTTACGACAGGTAAGTTTTTTAAAAAAAAACATCGGTTACGAGTTTATAATAAGAAATTGTTTCCCCATTTTTAAGAAACATTTTAAGACTTTTTTATTTTCTTAATGCAAAATTCTTAGCTTAAAAATCTATGCGGTTTTTTCAAACTTTGGTGATGATATTGAAATGATATTTTATGATAGTATAATTACAACTAAAGTATAATACTGACAACCCCAAAACGGGCCCAAAAACTTAATTCTGTTACCACACTATTCTAAACTAGCAACACAACAAGATTTTTGCACTTGTGCTATAAAAGGAAATTCATTTTTTAATTTATTTCCCATACTGCCATCATCGTGGCAAACATTAAGAACTAAGAAAAAAAAGACTAGAAAAACTGACTTAAACTTGAGCTCGTTGAAAGCAACATAGAAACAGTACAGAGAAATATTTATTAGGCCACCTAAAAGACCTTATGTACATTCAAAAACACACGGTATTCACAAATAGGCAAACAAACAACCACACACACACACGCACACATCCAGATGCAAAAATCATGGATGCTGTGGCGGGAAAACCAATTAAGAAAAACTGCAGAATGCAGCTGCATCGCTAACTTCTCAAAGCGTCCAACACCAGAATATTTGACTTTGCTGATATTTGAAATGAATTTGCTATAAAATTATAATGGAAAAAGTAACTGCACAACAAAAAAAAAAAAAGATTACAATGAAAAAAATAGTTCTATATATGTAAGTTCTAACATACGTTGTACGTCATGTATATCCATGAACTGGAAAACCTTGGGCACTATCGAATCTCTTGCATTGGATTTTCCATCAACAAAAAAACCGACTGAATATAGGAAAAAGCGAAATAATCTCTTAATAGCAGTAATAATGTTGGTGCAGTCGCTGCAGCAGCTCGATTTTCATATTTGATTGGGGAGAGGCTCCAATTTGGATCCGGTGTTAAGGCAGGCGACGCGGGCCGAGCTCTAGAGTTTCCACGGGCTGGCAGAGGGGGAAATCTTCTATTCGAATTTTTTGATTGTGATCGGATTGACGTTGAAAGCAATCGAATGCGATTTTTCCGATGTTTTCGGCTCACAGCACAGCAGTTTTAAAATAATAATAAAAAAAAAAATAGCAACCAATATGAGAGACTTCGTGGTACACTACTTCGGTTTGCTAGATTCTGAAGTTCTTAATGATGAATGCCACTCCTTCCGTTTCGCGAATGTTCGATCGCCTGATTCTGAGTCGTATTTTTTTTTCGTCAGATTACCGACGATTTTGCAATTGGAATAAAATTCACTGATATTTTAAAGCGATTTTTATCAGTATTCACAACGCACTTTTCGTAATTTGTTCTAAATAAAATGTTGAATATTTTTTTTTTGAATTTAAACCACTTTTTTTAAAATTATTTTTCACTTTTTTAACTCAATATTAATTGATATCTATAAATTTATCGCAGGATTTTTTTTTATTTTAACAGAATTCCTTAATGAAAAAATTTAATATGATTTAATTTTTATATATTGATATTTTTTTCTAAAAGACACGTCGAATGAACACAATAACAGTTGTCTTTACTATTTTAAATAAGACCTGAAATTTTATTAAAATAGCATTCAAACTTTTAACTAGATGGAAAAAATAGTGTCATGTTTCTGTGCAGTTTTCGGGGTGAGGATTTTTTGTAGGTGTATCAAAAGTGTTCTTTACTGTTATAGCAAAACGGGATTATACATTTTCAAATAACGTTTCACAAGATGGTGTCAAAAAAATCTACAATTATTAGCTTTTCAACCCCCTTTCTTCTCCTCGTCCCCTTTTTTCGAGAATTTTTTGTATAAAGTTCAGTACCACCATCATACTGTCGCCGCTCCTCCGCCCTCCACCGTATTTTATGAACAACCTCTTATCGTACTATCCCATAGAATGACTTTTCCTCAAAAACCACCACATAAGAATTCGAGCCTATTTTCGACGATTTATAAATGTTCGCATCAGCAAATTTGACCATTATTCTTAGATCATTTCAGAGCTAAACCTGCTGTTGCAAAAATCGCATCAATGGTCAAAAATGGGTCAAATTTCATTATTTTCAAATGTTAAAAAGAACTGCACGGTTTATAAATAATTTACTCTATGAATTTGTGCTTAGGTTTATGAACAGTATTGAGGAACGATAAATGTGTTGAGGTTTATAAATCCGTCCCAGACTAGTCGAGACAGTGTCGGATTTTGGCATATTGTCTAGGCGTCCCGGAAAGTAAATTTTTGTCCTGGATTATTCCATTTTGCTTTGAGACCGAAAATTTCCGACTGTGGCGCAGTGATTTGAACAGTTTATGCATGCAGAGTCTATTTTTTAAAAGATAATTTGCCTGCGGCGCATTCTATGCATTATATTATACAGTTTTTATACTCTATATGTTCGTCGATCACAAAAATAAACTACACCATTGATGACAAAAAATTTTGATTTCAAACAAAAGTTTTTCACAATTTTCTCGAAAACGGTAACTCATATTGAAAAATTTATGAAGGTAAAATGTATTTAGAATGGGATTCTACATAACTCATCCATACATTAAAATCCAATCGGATCACTGTTTCCCCCTCTCCCATACAAATGGAGTACTTTTTCCTGTTTTCTAGAAAACTGTGCATCATATTTTTCCCCCTCTTCTATACCTCCTTTCCATCTCTACTATACAAATGAATTTTTTCAAAAAAACATTTTGTCTGTTATTATATAGAGTATTTGGCGATAGAGTATTTGGCGATAGAGTATTTGGCAATTGTAGCTTTTCTAAAGTTTCTTTCTACAAAAGGTTTATATTTGTATAACCCAACAAATAAAATATGGCCAATTAAAGACTGTGTAAAAAACAATCTTTTGTAGAGGGAAAAACCTCCAGATTTGTTTGACTGTCTTTGAAAATCGTGAAATGCTGCAACATAATCCACTTGGCCATAGGTCTTACACAGCCTTTACACGCGTCTGTAGACCTGACACAGTCACTGACACAGTCTCGTGTAAATGCTTACTGGCGCTGACAAGTCTGTACTGACGGGACATTTTTGTAGTCAGTACAGACATGCCAGTAATTTGACATTTCAGACTTCTAAGATGGCGGAAAATGAAGAATTTGAGGTAAATCTATTAAATTATTATGAATTCACTATTTTTAATTCTTTTTTTTACTTTTAGAACTCTCAGACTGGTGAAAGAAGACTAACTAGGAACGAGATAATTAAATAATCATGCATACGAGCAAAATTCATGCCTCTGGAATACGAGACACTGTAGCTGTGTTACAAACAAAGTCATTTTGAAAATGAACTGGGTGCCAGTTCGCTAAATGTCTTCTAATTCGTTGTTAGTAATTTGACATTTGGAGTCTGTGCTACTGACAGACTTTATAGTCGCGTGTAAAGGCCGGGTTAGTTGTTGAAATAACGAATCGCAAAGCGATGCTTTTGAAATCGAGTAAAATCGGTCGCACTACCTGGGTTGCAAAATATATATGGGGTCACAAATTGGTTGCCGCGACGTCAGTTTTTTTTGTGACTATCGTTACCTTTGTAACTTTTAACGGTTGCCCAACCGTTACCACAGAAATTCTTTTGTACTTGACGCAGGTTGCAAAGGAACGGAAACGTGACTTGTGACGAAGTGTTACAATTAGGGATCCCCATCTCCAAACGGGGCAACTCAAGTGTTGCGTCAATGTTAACTTGAATCGCAAGTATATATCAGAAAATGCTGTAAGTATAGATTCCTTGGACCAAAGTTGACAATTTATACTTTAACAGCACTGTTTGTAAGTGAATTATAAACGAGCAAAATAGAAATAATGAAAAAAAGCAACAATTATTCGACAGGTCACAAAATAACCGATTCGTAACGATTTCTTTGTGGCCCGTTACAAAGTAACCAATTTGCGACGGTTGTTTTGCGACCGGTGACAAGACAACTGTCACATAAAAGGATTTGCAACCGCAATTTTGCGACCAAGGTTACATTGTAACCTAAGTCCCAAATGGTTGCCTGGGATTGTGGTTATTTTAGGTTTATTGTTTTTCTTTCAAACATTAGTAGGAAAAATTATAATAGATGCTAAATAACTTGCTTGTTTCGTCGAAATCGGTAAACATTAACGAAAGTTAAATTTCTTGTTTTTACAAAAGTCAACAACAAGAATGAATAATAATGTTTAAATAAGAAAGCGATTTTAATAAATTAGTTATAATAATTCAACGTTTTTACTATCCTCAGGTTCCGAATGCATTTATTTACACAGCCCAAGACAAGATTAAAGCTTTTAAGTAGATATTTTATGGATTTTAGGGCTAATGATGATGATTATTTCTATGGGGGCCACACATAAGAAGTTAAACTCAAACTGCGCGGCTGGCTGGCTGGCGTTGAGAAGATAAGTCGCCTCATAATCGAGATGAATGCCAGTTAGAAACGCAAAGGCTAAACTACTGAATTAGCAGAAGATGTGCGTGAATTTATGATTAATTGCCTGTGCTGCCATTGCAATTCACAGGCGACGAATGTTGTCACTAGTGCTGTTTAGAATGCATTTCAGTAGCATTTTTCCAATGTGTGATTTCGATATTTGACGCCGCCGTAAATCCGACAAGCTTAGCTCCTCTTCGGGTTTTGAGGTGAATTTTTATCGTGGCTAGTTTTTTTTCCGTTTTCATGTGCGCATTTTGAAAAACATTTTTTCCGCGAATTTCTTTCACGTTCGCAGGTTTAACTCAAATAAGCAAAGGCCATAGAGTTGTTCTTGCTATCAAAGTCAAAACCAGAATTTGTTGCGGGATTCATTCCCAATTGATCCCTTTTCCCCGCTAACGATTTACGATATCACATATGCACCGATTCTAGACTAGTACGTATATTAGCACAGTGCACCTAGAGGTAGACGCAAAGCTTCAGTGAGTTATGATTGCAATTTTTAAATTATTTTCCTTTTAAAATGATTAAGGTGTGGCCCCATGTTTATTTGCCCGGTAATAGGCACTCTTGAAGCGACTTCATACCTAAGTCAGTGCCACATTTTGTGTCCACACCGACACTTTACCACCATTCGCAATTTTTTTTTTCTTCAGCTGTGTCTGTGTGTGTATTACACGTTCAAGAGCATTTTGATGCACTTTAAAAAAAAAGATAGAAAAATGTCTTATCAGATGATGTACTCAAATTGTTAGTTTACTATTTGCCATATGACGTTTTGACAATTTCACTCAATTCGTATTAATTCCTTAATTTATAACATCAATATTAGTGCGCACAGCTAACAAGATAGTAGTCATATATGCCTATAATTAATACATATTTCCAGATAATTTGCAAGTCTTTTAAGAAATTGAAAAAAATATTTTTGTAAAAAACTTTGGGCTAAGGTCTGCAATTTTATGCATTGTTTATAAGAGGTGGTCCATAAAATACGTTACAGATTCAGTGGGGGTAGGGGTATCTAATATAGTGTCACGGCAGTATTTCATTGACATCTTCCAAAGTCGATAATGTTTGGATAAAAGATAAACATAAAAGACGGTTTTTCTAATTGGAAATACCGTGAGTCAGAGTAACCGATCAGCAGATTTTGCTGAGTCAAATCTGTTTTAATGGCTTGTTAATATTTTAGCAGGAAACGTCAAATCCAGAGAGTAAATTGTGATTTGGTGGGAATTTTTTGAACAATGACTGCATTTTGAGATATTATATTTTTTTTGTTGAGGTATTGAAATCAAATTTCCGATTAGTTTTTTAGTTTGCAAATATTTTGGGAATTTTTTTCGGCATGCTAAAAACATTTGGTTATCTTTTCTTACATGAAACCGATTTTTAGCCACCGCCTCGTGTTGGGGGGTTTTTTCGGTATTATTATTTTGTTCTTTTACGCTCAAAGAAAGTCATAATAAGAGTACAATACAAGAGCATTTTTGGTGTGTGCCACGTATTTGTCACTAGAAGTATAAGAGATATGGTGGCAGATACGTGCCTCACACCAAAAATGCTAGTAGGGCAAGGATTTGCTTTATTTCCTAGTTTAGAAGTTAGAGACCTTTATTAGGTGTAATTTACTACATATAGAAAAATTTGGCAGTGTGAACTCGATTTCAACCGATTTTTTTTTCTCTGAAAAGCTCGATAAAATTAAAAGTATAGAACTAGAATTAAGGCACATATAAAAGGTTCGAAAAAATCCTATTATTCACAATTTTTGATAAGATTTACTATCAAAAATCTAGTATCTAAAAAACCGTTTCTGTTGCTTGTATCTCAAGATCAGGAAAAGTAAAAACAGGAACTACAGTAGAATCCCGATAATTCGTATTTCAAGGGACCAGCAAATTCATACGAATTAGCGGGATATACGAATTATCGGGATTCAACTGTATAAGCCAAAACCAGAACCAAATTTTTGAGATTTTAGAAACCAAAATCAAAAGCAAATTTCTGAAATTCCAGTAACCAAATCCAGAATCAAAATCACATTTTTGAAATTTTAGAAACCAAAGCCAAAATCAAAACCAAATTTTCAAATTTTTAAAACCAAAAACGAAACGAAAATTCGGAAATCCATCAAAATCGAACCACACATATAAAACTTGTGGTTTGCGTCTCTGCTTAAGAGGCTTTTGAAATTCTAGCATAACAGAATTTTCGTTTTTTTGCGGGAAAACCGGACAAAAGGTGGGGTGGGTGTTTAAATTTTGTAGCAATTGAAAAATAGCAAATGAGTTTCAAGTATGGAAGGCACGGATGTTTTTAAATTTCTGCATTTAAAAAATTACTTCCTGTCCATAAATGAAATTTTGTGAAAATCGTAGTTTTTGAATGCGGTGTCGAATTTTCGAAAGTTAAATTTTTAAAATTTTTCTTTTGATTTTTAGGGTAGCTTAAAAATTCACCAACGAATTTGTTCAATCACCGAATAGCATAATTGGCTCAGAATTTATACATCAATTGATTTTCGTACATACAAATAAATAATGCGTTTTATTCATAGAAAAATTGGCACTTTGGCGAAACCTTAAAAACGTGGCTTAAATTTGTTGTTCTCAGAAATAAATTTCAAAGCTTTTCAAATATTATTATATTATTGACCATTATTAGGTGGAAATGCAACCTCGAAACATTTATCGATTTTGGAATTTAAGCTTGTGCGACGAAAAAATGCATAAAGTGATAAACGAAAAACAGTTTCGTAATACCAAACTATAAATTTTCATGGGTGGAAAATTTTTGTGAAAGTTTTTTTTGAAACGATGTTGGCTTTTATGACGGTTGGAAAATTTTTATGTGCTTAGATAGGAAGACGGGGGAACGTTCAACAATGGAAGCGATTAGTGCACTTAATAATGGCGAAGAACTAATTTCGCTTACCGCAGATAAAAATTTATCAGGAAAATAAGTAAATTGTAAAAAAACAAAACTGACAATTTTTATATTTTTTTAGTATCCAACTCTGTATTTAGTGTCAATTATTACGAGTGCATTTCGCGGACTGCGTAAATATTTGCTCCCAATGACAATAAACAATTCTTTTACAACATAAGAAGCTATTTTTTTACTCTTGCGTTAATCTTCGAGACTATCAAGACGATTTTATGAAATTTCCCTTTGTGTGCGTTAAAAGGTTCCCCGTGAAAAAGTCAGTGACTTTTGACGATTACTAAATCGTGATGGAATTAACGAAAGTGCGTGTTTTAAAGGAAGCGGGAAAATTTAATTGGATTTTAAATTAACGTATGATAAGAACTTTTTCACTTTTTTTCATTCTATTAATTTATTGTTTGGATTTACAATAGACACAATTCATGTCCTTCAGAGATAAGTTTTCAATCTCAGGTGGTGTTGACTGATAACTCGCTTGGAAAATGTAAAAACCGTACAGTAAAAACATTGATGGAAAATAAGATTTACCCCTAATTTATTCACTAGGAGTTAAGCCGAGTTAGTGAGTTAAGGGAGTTAGCTAGTGTTATTTTCCATGTAAAAGGTGAGTTAAAGGAGTTAAGGCGATTTAACTCCTAGTGAATAAATTGGCCGTTAGTGTTCTGCCTTTTTACGGCGACAAACCAAGCTTGATGCAAAGGCCGAAAACCTTAATTTTACGAATTTTAAACAAAGATTTGACATATTTTTGGCTGCTTTCTAACCGACTTCCAAAAAGGAAAAGGTTCTCAATTCGACCTGATTGTATTTTTTATTTGAGAAATTACCCTTGAAAAAATGAAAGAAATTTTTTAATTGTTTCAACTGAATTTCACAATCTCTTGAAATTTCCGTATTTGACGTTTGCGTAAGTTTACGAGGTTGTTTACACACCAAAATGGTCCCGTTAGCTTACGAGGGTCGCGTCAAATATTTTCCACACAAATTTTGTGTTAATTTACTGAATTAACGCAATAATTAACGCGGTTTACGCGTTTTACGAGACACCTCTGGGATTTCATAAATCCCCTTTATATGTTTTTTTTTACTTTCGGTAAATCAACGCTAGGCATTTCTGCGATTTCGTAAACTAGGCATTTCTGCGATTTCATTAAACCCCCTTAAATGTTTTTTCTTCTTTCCTCAGCTATAGAGGGAAAGTATTGTATTCATGGCGGAGGCCGACTCGAGAACGGGGGCAGTTAGAAAATTTCTGATCAGTACGAAATCCGTTTCAGGCAAAATTTTGAGGATGTGCGTGCCCCTGTCTGTCTGCCGGTCGGTCTGTCGGTCTGTCGGTCTGTCTGTCGGTCTGTCTGTCGGTCTGTCTGTCGGTCTGTCTGTCGGTCTGTCTGTCTGTCGGTCTGCCGCTCTGTCGGCATGTCTGTCTGGCGGTCTGTCGGTCTATCAGTCTTTCGGTCTGTCCGTTGTACGCCTTTTAAATAACTCGAGAACGCGTTGAGCTAATCTGACTTGAAATTTTTCGACAATGAGTTTTACGAAAATCGTAGTTTTCCATCAAAACTAACGTTAACTATAACGGGTACCTCTCCAACAATTTTTTTTTTGAAAAAATACAGTTTTTTTGAAAAAATACAGTTTTTTTGAAAATTATTCGAAAACTATGCGATTTTATAAAAAAATGAACATAACCAAATTTAAAAGAAGTAAATCTTCCTGCATGTTTTGCTTTAACGGTTTTTACGTATCTCTAACGGCTGTCAACATATTTCAAAAAAAATTTCTCGGAAAGCTTTTGAGACAAAATGCATTATAACGAGATTCAAAGAAAGTAAAATTTCCTGCATTTTTCCTTTAATGGTTTTTACGTATCTTCGAGATGGGGTCTTCAGATATTTGAAAAAAATGTTTTTTTTATATATTTTTTCCGAAACTAAATGTTTTTCCGAAAATAAATATTGTTTTGATCACAACTGATATTTTAGCATATTTTCTCTTTCAAATTACAAGAAATTATTTAAATTTCATTGAAAATCTTTCACCATATTAATTTTATATTAAAGTAGACAATGTTCTACAGATGAATTCCAATTAAATTTTCAAATAATTATAAAAAACACATAAAAAAAATCCAAAAAAATTATAATTCCGGGTGTGACAAAAATACTGAAAAATTTAAATAAATAAGTGAAAAAGTGAAATGGATAGGTTTGAAAAAATGATTTACAATTAGTATACTGAGCGATATTTTTTTTAAAATTTCGATTGACTAAAGCGTAAAAATTCATATTAAGGGTAACCGAATGCATGTGGTGAAGTAATTTTTCCATAATATCGAGCATACATAATACAGTTCCCAATTTTATAACATTGGCGTTTCATTTATCCTGTTTTTTTTTGTCGTTATATTGAAAAAAATACCAACAGACTTCATGAAGTGCATAATCCAATGGCCCTTATTAATTAAGTGATATATACTTGTACGAGTGAATATATCGCGATATTCACACGTTTGTTTAATATAAAAATAATTTATACTCGTATGTCCACCATAAAGACTGGTATTAAATATCCACAGCATCTGCTTCAATTGCGTTCAGTTCCTCTGCTCTTTATATGCAATTTTTCATTAAAATCGCGTGTATATTTTCGAGTATTTGCACGGTCACAGTCAAATTTCAGTAAATATCGCCTCAACGAGGTAAGTAGCCCCCTTGACGCATTCAAAAATGCATATTTTTTTTATGTTGCTGGAATACAAACACATTGAGTGCACAACGGGGTGAAGAAGGATTTGGTCCCCGTTTACAGTGATATTATTTGAGGTATGAGTATGTTGTGATATGTTGCATATGAATATAGAGCATCATAGCATCACCGGTTCGACTGACAGACCGTTCATAAATGCATCACGACAAAAATCTTCCAAAAAACCAAACATAATCAGGGAAGACCAACCAGAAATGCATTTTACAAATGGAACTGCTGTACTTTATGCCCTTCAAAACAAAAAAAAAATCATATAACAGCAGCAATTTACTCATAATCGGCCGTTTTGACAGAGCCACATTGCTGAACACAGTTTATGTTGCATTTACAAAAATCATGTGTCGTAAAAAAATACAAGTATTTTTCAATGCTCATGCATGGCTATAGAATTGCATTGAACGATGAGGGAAACTCATATTTAGTCAGATATAAAAACGATAAATCCATCATAACAAAAATAATAATAAAAAAGTTTTTTTTTTTAAAACAGGAATGAAGGTAAATTCCGGATAATCAAGGACATAACACACACTGCCTGGCGATCCTGCCCTGCTGCACAGAAAACATGACGAGTTGGTATAATTTTTTTTGCGTCTGGTAAACACTTTTTTAATCCTTTTGTGAATTAATTTTAGTTATTTTCTTTTTTTGTTGGTTAATCAAGCGACGATTTATGCAGCCAACCCAACGTGACTGTAACACAATTTTTGAATATATATTTATTTTTTTTTTCGCCAACAGAAAAAAGTGCACACCATTTTAAAAAAAATCAAATTTTCAATTTTAAAACAATTTTTCACAATCACTGAGAAGATTTTCAATAATTTTGCAAATTACCAAAGAAAAAATTCTCTCCGTTTGAATTTGATTTTCAGAGACCGCCAAATTTTTTTCTTGGCGCGAACTTAATTTGAATTGAAGATCACTAAATTTTTTCACTTTCGATAATCGTAGTTTTATTTTTGTGAAAAAAAATCAACTCTGCAAAAACTGAAATCACTAAATTTAAATTCTTAAATCGTTAATTTTAATACTTTTAATTTTTAGCACCGAATAAACTTTTGAAAACAATCAGAAGGCGAACTTTTAGGCGCCCTTTAAATTCTTCCGAAATTCGACACAAAAAAAAAAACTGGTTTACGAAAAACACACAATTTTGAGAGGTCCGAATTTTGCACCCTCACCACCGTCGGCAACGGAAAGCTTAAACAATGTGTTTTGGAAATTTCCTCAATTTAACTGAAAGTTGGAATGCGCGGTTTACTAGTTTTTAACGAATGATCACGGTTAAAGTCTAAAATTTTATTACTTTTCAAACTAATATGGTCCTTTGATTTTTTTTTAAATTCTTTTTTATTACAATATAAAAAATATTGTTTATCAATTTGTTGCTGATTGATGAATGTGTGTTGCTTCTTTTTAAAAAAATATATTATCCGTGAGTGTTGGTTTTTTTTTCTTCGTTTTTGAAAAATGTTTTTTTTATGATGTATATATAGCTTTTTTTGTTATGTATTTTTTTTCTAAAGAAAAATTCTCGGACGCGATCGGACGCTACTCGGATCGACTCGGGCCGCGTCCGAAAATGCGTTCCGTTGCATATCGATGCGTTGCGTTTATGCGACTGAAAATTATATCACATCGACATTCAATTGAGAGCGAAAAATATTTTTCCAATGTGCGATAGGGATAGAAGCGCATGCGATATATATTTTTCAACAGTAAATTTTCAACACATAGCACATCATCACACATCATGCTGCTAGCTATCAAACCCCCTTTGCGGGGTATTATAAAATGCATTTTCAACCCGAAAACATAGCCAAGTCAGAATTGAACTGAATTCCATCGAATCGACTTGAGTCGAGTTTGGAATTGAGACGACTTGAGGAGCAGCAGCAGCATAAATTCAGCATATCTTTAGCATTACTTACAGACGTACAGATAGACCATGGACGACGTTTTTATTCATGTGAAAATTGCATTTTTATTCTACAGATTTGCCAAGTTTTTTTTCCCCCAAAGTTTTCAATTTTTCTTTTAAAACCGTTCTTTTCTAGCCGTTGTTGATATCGTTTATTCTCTCATTTTTACAATTTCCATTACGTTCTACTCACGTCGAATATTTCTTCCCCTTTTCGAATGCAACATACATTTCCTTTCTACACTATCAAATCGACTTCCTCCCTACGAGTGCAATTGCATTGTGTTTGTGCTGCAGCATGAAAACTGCACCGTGCTGCAAAATACACGGAAATATCGCCCACTATACACACACGGGAACGGTGTATATTCGCAAAAAAGCTAAAAATCACACAACTTTATCCATTTAACACCGTTAAAATGCCCTGCACACAGTAGAATTCACCCTTTTTATACGACTTGCAAAACACACTTATAGGGGGGATGATGCACATTATATCAGAATCAACACAACTGCATATTTAAAGCTGCATCATACCAAATGCAAAAAGCACACGCATACATATCGAAATCCGGAAAAGCTTGCGCTTATCGCGTTCAATTTTCCTTTGCAGTGTGATGCATCCGCCCCACTATTTTTCCCACTTTTTAAGCTTGCACTAATGTGCAGCACTGCACACACACGTGCACAGAAATCCACATTAGGGGAGTTCAAGAGCTTTTCAATTTACAATTACTCCCCCTGGGGCCGCCGCAACCGGCTCTGTCTGCGCCCGCAAGAACCCTGAAGCGACGAACGACATGCGGATAAGAAAGAGCCGAAAACGGAAGAAGATGACAACTCGACGTTGACAATGACGAAATGTATTGTATGGTGTGCTGTAGGAAAGAATGGGGGAGAATCACCAACTTTGCATCTCTCGCCTTGTCTGTCCCGGCACACCCCCTAACACGCTGCACCCCTGACGGAACACAACGAACGACATACGAAAAGAAAGCCCCAAAAAGCCCCTAACTTCGAATGGCATCTTATTATCAATGGGCGAAAATGGAACGACGAAAAAATGGGACAAAGCGAACAACAATTAACTTTTAGGAGTATACTTGGGTGGGCGGGACGAAAAAGCGGGACTCATCGATGGGTGGTGGGCGCAAGGCGGTTCCTCGATTTTCGTTTCCCGCGGGCAGAACGTGTGCAAGCGGAAGGAGTGCTTGCAAGTGGGTGGTGATTACCCACCCAATGGTTGTGTGCAACTCTGCCAAGGGTACAAAAGGACGAGCAGAAGGGTTTGCAGCCTTTGTCCCTGAGCGCCCGTAATGCAGTCCCTGAAGTTTTACAATTTACAGAAACTGCACAGGAATTGCATTGAAAAGCGCGTGACTTGAAATCTTCGGTTGCGATGGGGGAGGGGGATCAGTTCAGCATGATGTAGCCCCAAAGTAAACCTCTTCCTGCTGCCAATGTCGCCTTATCACCACCTCCTCCCCTTAAGTGGAGCCGCTACTCACTCTAGCCCAACTAATTTCTGCTACGATAAGAATTTTCCAATGTGACGACATCCTTGAGAGCTTTTGTGCCATGTTCAATTTTTGTAGTTTTTTAAGCTCAATTTTTTCCGATTTTTTTTTTGTCATTTTTGGTTGAAATTGGGGTCGGGTGTTGTCTTCTTTGTGCAGTCGGCAGGTATAATGATGGCTTCCAGAAAAATTGTCGTTTTTAAAAATTTTCTCATTAATTTTTTTGATATTTTATTTTTACTTCATTTGGGAAACTTTTATTTCCCTGTTAATCATTTTTTTTTGTTTGAAAAGGTTTTGGGGAGAATGTGGGTGAGTTATTTTTCCTGTTTTTTTTCTACAAAAAATAGTAAAGTATTGTGTTTTTAAAAGGTTTTCTAGTGAGGATTTTATTACTTACACATTTGAAATTTTGAATGCTTGAATAAAAAAATCCTTTTTTGATGCTGTGAAACCGATTTAAGCAGGATAAACCGGAAACCTACCAAGTGGCTGTCCATAAAATATGTCACGCTAATTTTCGTCATTTCGACCCTCTTTGACGAACCGTTGTGCGCGACTTTTTGAATGGATTTATAGTACCGCACTACAAAATATCACCCCCCCCCCCCCTCCGAGTCTTCTTATTGAAAGTGTAAAAACTTCAGGAAGGGGGGGGGGGTGTCCCCTGTAGTGTGGGGGCGGTACTAAACTCCATACAAAAAATCGCAAATTTTTTTTTTGTTGAACAAATTATATTGCTAAGGTTTGCAGTATTTCAAGCATTAAAGTCTGATAAAATATTGGTCCTCTTCGAAAGTTTTCGAACCTGCGCGTACTATTCTTAAAAATAGTAACCTACTTAACACGTTGACTGCCACCATGGAAGTGAAGAAATCGGATCCCAGAGGCTAGTAGATTTTTTTATGAATTGTCTTGAAATAATATTATTTTCATAAATTTCCGAGATATACCTCTTATGGTTCCAAAAAATATTTCCCTCTTCATAAGTTTTAAACAGTTCTGTGCATCCATTTGTAAATTTTTTCCAGAAGTTTTATGTGAGACCACGTCCGTTTCGCATGGCAGTCCAAGAAATTCCGGAACTTAAATATTTTAGGTTGCCCACACGATTCACACTCATACAGGGTTTACTGTAGTAATTTCGCCATAATTAGGGGCGCACGAGGTATTTTTCTACCAATTATATCGACCCACCAGATGTAAAAACGAATTTTTTTGGACTCTTTTTGACTTGAAAAAATTCTGGGACTTAAATATTTTTAGTTCAGTATAAGTGGCTAAGTTTTGTTGTTGCAAACGGCTTCAATTTTCTTTATAGAACAAAAATTTAAACAAAAAATTGATTTCTCTAGTCTATCAAACGACTAGTCCGATTTTTTTGTCTTTCAAATTTTGTTGCAGAACCTTTAACATAGAACCCTTTCCTAAAATATCAACAATTAATTTTAATCATCGAAGCCATTTCTATTTATTTTCCGAGGATTTCTTTCCACCACAGAATAAAAGCACAACTAGAATCAATCATTAGTTATCCGATACATCATAAAAACTTTAATTTGTATTAGAAAATCTTTTGGTCATCTGCTTTTTAACGATGGGGGTTGAGGGTGAACCATATTTCGTATTTGAGCTGTGATTTGTGTGAGATCGCTTTGTAGCTTTGGCCAAAAGGGGTTGCAATTTCATTCTACCGCCCGTAAAACATAAAGTCATGTTTTTTTTATTGAGATTGTGAAAATGCCGCGTCAAAATGACGTTGAAAGAAAACTTTGGCGCTATTGTGTTAGTTTAGTGGCAAATAATGGCATCCAACAGATAAGAAATGGAAAAATTAGATATTGCGCTTGCAGTTGATCTCCGGCAAACACACACATACACACATCATGAGAGCTAGCTCCACCGCAAATGGAGCAGTGGGAAAATGTAAAGAATTTTAACTTTTATGGATGATTCCGGATAATGCGTTCCGTTGGTGTTTGTATGTGACGACCGATGTGTGATAATGGAAGATGTAAAGAAGATCATGTGCAATTTTAAGATGCGTCTGGGCCTTCGGAAACCAACCGTGGTACTTAAGAAGGGAACCGCAGAGCAGAGTAAATCGACCCCTTGTTCACTCAGAGGAAAGTGTGAAGGAAAATACCTTGAGTTACTCCTAGATAAGATTTCAGCCAGTTTCGAGCGTATATTACAGAACCATTAAACTAGCAATGTGAATGAGTGCGGGATAACAAAGGGGCGAAGGGAAATCTGTGGAAATGGGTTGCATTTTCGCATTCAACCACCAACGATTGTGACGCCAACAGCGAAAACAGTCAAGTGAAAAATTGGATCTTTCGTGTCGCTTGTAATTCGTATTGTTGTCTTGGTTTTTGCTTTTCCGCTTCGCTATTTCGCACACACGAAAATTTTGTGGAAAATTTCACATGGAAAATAAGGGTGGGGCTACTCCGCTGTAACGGAATCATCAGCAAGCTGCATTTTTACATCCAACTAGTAAAATTTTCATGGAAAACTTCTGGATTTTTGATTGTTCTCGGTTCGGTTGCATGTTTCCAAACAGAAGATTTAACTCGTAATGCGCTTAGAAAGTTTTGCTGCTATGCCGCAGACACTTGTAGATTTCGCTCCGTTTTAGATGCTAAATTACAGACACCTGTTGTATCGGAAAAACATATGGTTGGGAAAATTTCGTTGAATTTCAACAAATTCCATTGGTTTTAAATGAAAATTGTTTATTTTTGTTTTTCCAAACTAAAAGCTTTTTTTTAAATGTTTTTCTTTATTTTCTTTAAAAGCTTTTTGTTTACATTTTTTTTGTGGAATCGTCGTTTTGTTTACGTATTTTAACGCCACCCACGTTTAAAAACAAGTCCTTGGCTTTTAGAATTGTTTTACATTGCGAGAATTTAAAGACCTTTTTAGGTTTTCTAGCAAATTTAAAACGTTACCTTCAACTTGTTTAGGTGCTGTCCATAAAATACGTCACACTTAGGAAGGGAACCTGCGGTGGTGTGACGGTAGTGTTCAAATGCATACAAAAAATCATTAATAAGGCAAGGATATATATTCGAAGACTAAAAACTATATATAAGCGTTGCGAAAGACAGACGATAGATACTAATCAAACACCAAATAACTTTTTAGTCAAATTTAAAAAAATCAAAAAAAAAAATTTAAAAAAAAGCTTTTATTTAGAAAAAATGAACTAAAAAGGAAAAAAAAAATTTTTGGGTTGCTGTGAATCAGAAATAAAAGCGAGCTAAAGCATAAAAAATAAAATAAAATAAATATTTATCTCGCTTTTATTTCTGATACACAGCACTCAAAAAAAAATTCTCTTTTCTTTTTTAGTTCTTTATTTCTAAATAAAAGCTTTTTTTATACCCGTATGGTGAAACCAAAGGGTATACTAACTTTGCCTTACCGTTTGTAACGCCAAGATCCCGTCATCACACACAAAAATGAATTACACCAGTGTGTTTAGAATAATAAAAATAATTAATTTTTGCATCTCCGTCCGTCTGTCCGTCTGTCCGTCTGTCCGTCTGTCCGTCTGTCTGTCTGTCCGTCTGTCCGTCTGTCCGTCTGTCCGTCTGTCTGTGGCGCGGATTGCGGGCGCACGGATTGAGCTAGAGACTTGAAATTTTGCGCAGATCCGTTTTTCGTAAAATGTGAGGCCAAGTTCGTTAATGGGCAAAAATGGACCAAGGACCATACAAACGAAAACGTTTTTTGCAAATATCTCAAAAACGGTGCATCTTATCAAAAAAGTGCTATAGCAGGACAATGGTCAGAAGAAGGAAGGGGGCGGGGAGATGGCGATTTCTCTTGGTTATTTGGTTTTTAACGAAATCGAACAGAACAAACCCCATAAAAATCTGTCGACTGGTTTACAAGATAGCTGGTGAAGGGGTCATATGAGAGGGGAACTTCTGCTAAAACACTCGGGTCATCGCAAGCAATCTAACGTAATTTGGTTCAATGGGGTTCAAAAATTGCGGAAGACATCCTTGAAGACTTCCTTGAAGACATCCTTGAGCTCCAATCGAACGCATATACTCATCTTTTGGGGAAATCGCATAAAAAGTTGAAACCGGAAATGGGGTATAAAACCAAAGTTTTAATAAGGAAAATCATATGAAGGTTTTCTTTCTATTGTTTTTTGAGAATTGTAGAACAAAAGAGAAATTTTTCCTTAGACGTTACATAATTTCTACACCAGATTTCATGCCATAAAGCGATAAAATCACCAAACACCAAATTTTTATTTAAAAATTTTCCATTTCCCTATACGATACTACGTAGTAAAAGTAACTTTCCATCAAAATTGCTCCCTACACAATAACATCCGTAAGAATTCACTTAAAGTAAGTTCTATCAATTAAATGTAACAAATGGGAAACTCAACAAGTTGTTTAGCTTTCTAGCATAGAAATATGTGAAAGAAGAGAGACCAATTTTAGTTTGTATACACCACCTGTTGGTCCATGGCATCATCATCATCATCATCAACATCAGTAGAACAAGCATTGTCGGCATCAGAAATATCATCATCATCTGTGAAAAGGAACATATTTGTCGAAGTATAACAATAATCAGAAGTTCCTTTGCCATGGTAGCCAGGAAAGAAAAAATAGAAAAAAGATATCACAGAGATCTCTCACAGGAAAAAGTCACTACTAACTTAAATTCACATTCGTATTCACAATAAATATGTTGATTGTACAACACACTACCAGATATATATGAAACTGTAAGAACGAGAAATACAGAAATAAGAAATCAGATTCACAGACGTACAAGGATATTTTCTATTATGTATAGTTTATCCGAATGTGATATGAACACCTTATATTTGCTACACACAAAGTAAACTGTTGGTTGAACAACAAAACCTTTTATCACTCACATTTAAAGGATTAACTTACTGTCAGAGGTATCGAGCACACAATGTGAATAAAACGTTAACAATTGTCATTTATAATTCACCAGAGTCATATGGATCAAATATCCTTGTGATTTCTGATCATGTCATCATTCGCCTCGTTGAAGAAGAACTCACAAAACGCTATAGAAAATAATTCACTCGTCTGCTTGGCATTGACACACCGGAAATACCACTGAATTATTCTAATCGATATCGATATTTTCAACTGGTTTTAATATAATTAAATCGAGAATGCAAAAATTTCACCATTCTGTCGGGTAATCAGGAAGTTTTGAAGCCAGATTGATAGAGTCAGTCGTTTTTGACAAAAATCCATTAAACTATCGACTAGTTTTTTTTTTAAATTTATTTATTTACTTAATTTTTTAGATTTCCATTAAAATATATGTATCTGAATTTTCCAATTTCAATCTGGCCCATCCCAAAAAACACACCGAAAAACAAAAAAATTCAAAACTATCATCAACAACCTGATGATGCAGTTTGAGCTGAACGCGCGTCACAGGGCGTACGTCAATATTGCAATTGAACCGAACTCACTTGTTGCATAGTGCCATACTACTGTTTGGGGCTAAAAAGTTTTTAGCACACGAAACTTTTTCAAAAAGTTTTCCCAGCCTTTGTTGTTGGTGTTGTCGTTGTTTTTCATCCTTTTTTGCCATTCTATGCTGGGGTGTTTTTCGGTTTTTTTTTCTATATTTTTTCCCGATTTTTTTTTTCTTTTTTTGGTTGATTTTCATCCCCATCCCTCTGCCTATTTTCTTCGCCCCTATTCGGTGCAGTTTCGTTTATTTCTTTTCTGCTTTGGTGGCTCCTGCTGATCCTCTCAACTTCAACTTCATCATCTTGTTCTTCTTTGGCTGTTTCTTCATCCACTACATCGCCGACTTATGCCAGAGAGTATAGTGGAGTGCGGCGCAGTGCGGCGGCGGGCGCACAACAACCCCAGCCCAACGATTTTTCCCGACTTTTTTCGGTGCACAAACTACTTGTTTGGGTGTGCAAGGAAAAAGGAACATCAGCCGCCATTCTTCTTCTTGCTAACGGTCTCCGTATCCCATAAAAGAACGTAGGACGAAAGGCGATCATTTTACACGTCCCCGCAAACGACCCCCTTGCCATCCCGCCCGCCCACAATCCAGCAACAATCACGGATGCAAGAGGACTTTCGGTTGATCCAGAATAGCGAGTGTGATGCAACCCATTGCAACCCCATCGTTAGAACACTGGATTCCGTATATCCTGTGGACACGACGATATACAGCATGCATCTACACCGTTATATCACTGTTCAAAAAAATATTGGCGCTCAAGGAGAACAGCCACACAAACACGAAACTGTGAAAATGCATAGCAAGACATGCCACGTGAGGGCGACAGGAGGTGGAAATTGTTGCGGGGATGGTGGAAACTCTTCACATTTTTACTATCATAGCCGATATGATTCTCCCGGTGTGTTGTGGCGCGGTGGTGCAGTGTTTTGCGGACGTATGCTGCGAGGACTAGACTTCGATACTGGCCAAAAAAATGGGACGAAGATTCAGTTAGGGCGACATGAAAAATAATGGCTTGTAGTGGAGGGATGCAACAGCTACGAGCACGAGCATACGACGATGGTGGCGGTAAAAGCTGCAAAAAGGATTCGAAATATTCTCACTAAATAAAGTTTAGTGGGAAAAACGCGCAAAGTTCAGAAGAAAAGCTAGTGGGCAGGCTTCCGTTCGGGAAAATTGGCAATTTCGGGCGTGAGGCTGGCTGGTTTTCGTTGCTATGAGTATTCGAAGTTTTACGAATATTCCTATTTCCCAGGGAGCAGTTTTTCCCTAAAAAACCCCGTTTAAAAAAATCCCTTGCTTGAGTTTCGGAACCAATAGACAAAAATGAAGTTGAGTCTTTGACCTTTTCGGCACCGTCCAAAATGAGGGAGAGAATTCACTATTCAAATTCTTCCCCGGGTTTAAATTTTTTGTCTTGTCTCACTGTAAACTATTTTAAAAAAAGGCCAGGAGAATACCCCATTCTTCCAAATTGATCTTAGAGCCTTTTTATTTAAAAAATATTCGAATCATTACTTTTTTAAGACAGAACGGAGAAGGGATGAGGAAGAGAAAAACTTATACATTTCAGGAAACGCTAAAATCAACATTTCGTCTTTATTGATTGGAAAAAATGAAGAATATAATATAATCGAAGAGAAAAACATCTTGATTAAGATACAAGCCAGACGTTTAAAAGCTTAAAAAGCAGTGCATGAAATATGTAACATTTTTAAGGGGAAAGTGAAGGAGGGTGTTCTACAGTAGTGTGGTAACGGAACTAAACTCCTGTAATATTTAAAATTTCGCAAAGAAATATGTTAAAAATTAAATTTTTAAAGTATCTCAAGACCCCAATTGACCAAGCCAATAGAATTCCATACTAAAAAGATCGAGTAAAAACCATGAATCTGAAATAATTCAATGGTTAAACACAAATAGTATCTCAAGAACCGTTAGAGATACTTACTTTTTCCACAAGTTGGCAGAATACTGCAATTTTAGTAAAACTCACCCAAAAAAAAAATTTTCAAGTCGCTAGCTCAACGTGTTCTCGAACTATTTTTTAGGAGAGACAAAACCAACAGACAGATGCACGGACAACCTAATCTTTTTTACTGAAACGGATTTCGTAGACTGTTTACATTAGGGCTCACTTTGAGGCGGCACGTCATTCGCTCCGGCCAAGTGAGGGTGATGGACGCAGTGGGGAGGGAAACCAAAAAGAGCGAACGAAGTTTAGATTCACTTAAAATTATCGGTCGCAAACCGGTTTTTGAGTCTGGTCGTTGAAACCTGTGTCTTTAGTTTTGTCGATGAAACCGGTTTAGTGAATCCAGATGAAGCGAACCGTGTGCACACGACAGAAAAATGAGGAATGACGTGCCGCCTCAAAGTGAATCCCAATGTAAACATAGTCGTACTGATCAGAAAGTCTGTCCCCTTTCTCAAATGAATACAAAACTTTCCTCCTATAGCGAAGCAGAAGAAAGTAAAAATCTTGAAAAAGTGCAACGGAAGAGGGAAGGGGGGTTACAACAACCTTAAATGAGGCGTTAAAAGCTAGAGTGGACCAACCCACATAATCGAGTTTTTGAAGCTTTTCCACTTTTGTACTATCATTGACTGTAAATTTTTGTAAAAAAAATTTGTGTGGACTTTATTACTCAATGTTGAAATGTTCTTTTGTGCATCCAAACATTTTTATCTACAAAGTCACTCGCAATAGTGATTGAAACAGGAAAAAAATTCACGATTTCGACATGTGGGTTGGGCCACTCTAGCACTCAACGTCTCAAATAGCGATACTTATTTTATAGACATCCTCTAACTACGCTAACGATAAACCTAAAATTTTGGTTCGAATCTTCTAAGGAGCCAGAAAAAAAACGTTTTTTTTTCAAAAATTACGTATTTTAACAGACATGTTATAAAGTTCTTAGGCTGCAGCCGGAAGGGTGTAAATTACTTAAGGGGCTGTCCATAAAATACGTCACCCAAATTTTCGGCCTTTTGAACCCCTCACTCTTTTTCGCACTTTTCAAAGTTTGTAAAAATGTGTTAGTATGGATTCGCAGTATGGACGCCTCTTCTCCACCCGCCCTTGTAAAAATGTGGAATATTTTATGGACAGCTACTTATGGAAGTGATAGTTACTGCTTATTGCTTATAATACCAGTCATACTAGACTGCAATCGACTTTATTTTAGCTGTACGAAAATTACATTATAAAATTGATTTTCACACAAAAAACTGGATGGGAAAAATTTCTATAAAAATAACGTATTTTATGGTAAGCACCTAAAACTTTTAATTAGAGAATATAATTTTTTAAAAGTTAATATATAATGTAAGCGTCTCTTTTTGACAACCATCTTCATAATTTTGTGCTCATTTAAATTTTCTCATATTTCAATTGACCCAAAACTCTCATTTTACCCAACTTGTTCGCCGTTTTTCGGCATTCAATTTCCCAATTTTTTCACTTGGTTTGGAGTACCTTTTTGCAGTTGTGTGCACGGGCTTGAGAGTATTTTTCACTCAACTTTGATACACAAATTTTTCTGCTTAAGTATCAGTGGTGCTAATAGCAAGAATAGCAATTGCAAGGATGGCGGACAGAAAAGCCACCTCCGAAAATAGGATAGAAAGGAAGAGTCCATGTTTCTGATACTTTTTAAAAAAAAAAATCATTCTTCAATATTCTTTTTTTAATATACTTTGTTTTCTTTATCGTATTTTTCCTTGATGTTTAATTTTCTCATGCAACAGGAATAAATGCTTTTGATGTGAAAGTGTGGATTTTTATATTTAAACACAATCAAGATGTTTATCGGTTGGAAGTCGAATCGAACCAGAGTTCGGCAAATATAAGGAAGTTAAGGAAATGTCCTTGTGGATGTCCTCCATTGCATTTTTAGTGCATGGGCGAATGCAGATCTGTATCAGTGTGAGTGTATGTGTAGATGTTGTCCTCCTTATGTTAGTTTGAAGTCGGATCATGAGGATGAGCGGCGGCTAAAGTTTAACAGCTTCACCAGGAAAGCACGCAAGGAGAGTGAATGCAATCGTTTGAATGTAATCGGGTGAAGTTTGTTAAAAAGTTATGGCAATGTCCTTTGTTGTATATGACGAGACAACAGACGACAACGACAACGATATTTAAAGAAGCTAAGACGATACGCGGCTGTGATGCTTGAAATCTCAGCGTACACCATGAAAAAGTTTTGGAAATTTTGGATAAGAAACTCCTTCAAATCATAAAAAGTGAATCTCTGACATACGAATATTTAAAAACCTCGGACAGTTAGAAACATTTTGCACTTTTCATAAAATACGTTACACATTCAGTGGAGTAGGGGGAGGGGAGTGTTTTACGGTAGTGTGCCATTGGCAGTGCCAAGTTAGCTCGCTTTAAACGCGCCCAATGATGTAACTTCAAATTTGGGGAGTGCATTTGGGAAACAATTTTAGGAAATGAGCAAAAATTTGAGAAAATCGGAATTGCTCACACTCGCGATCCTATTTCTCGCAATAGAAAAGCGCCATTTTCAATAAGGGTATTCATACAATCTCGGAAACGCCTCGTAATTCAATCCAAAAGTGGCTTCCACATGTATGTGACTTTTGGATCGAATATGACTTCCCAATAGTTTCAGAGTTTTCCGACCAACAATTTCCCGAAAAATTGTGGTAAGAATTCCGTGACTCTTTTATGGGAGGGGGAGGTAGGGGCTGCGGCAGTACTAAACTTCATACAAAAAATAGCGAAAAAGCCGGACGAAGGAGGGAGGTCTTTATGGACAGCAACCCCTAAGAAATCTCTCCGGGAGGCGATTAATGTTTTAAAACTGTTTTTTTTTTGCAAAGAAAACTTTTCTCATAATTTTTGAAGAATTTTTCGACGTGTACCACTGCATACAGATAAAACTGCATCGCTTGTCGCTTCGAACAGAGATTTTTCTTGGATTTTTTTTTTATTTTCAACAAAAACCATAAGACAAAATGGATATGTATTAGTTCCTGTTTCCCCTTATAGCTTGACTTGTCTCCTCTTCCCCGATTCTCCTTGGTCCGGCAACTCGCTTTTTTCGCAGATGGATTTTTGGGTCGTTCGAGTTCGTTGTATGTTTTCTTCCTTTAGATTTTATTTGTTGTTTTCTTCCTTTCGGTTGGCTTCATTTTTTTTTTGCATATTTTTGTTTTATCTCTTCCGAAAAGGCCTTCTTCCCAGACATGATCCAGACGGCTAGGGAACGAGAACAATAGCATATAGCGAATATGGCATTATGATGATCCTTGCGTACTAAAACGAGGAACGTTTCTCCTCAACACTGACAGTGATATGAGGTTTGGCTGGTAGTTTGCTTGCTTAGCATACTTTCTGGTAAAAATAGTCTTGCTGTCGACTTGCTTCAAATCCCCCGGTGCTCCAAAAAAAACGTCCAGAATAGCAGATACTGTGGAATCAGAAACAGGGGCAATATATATTGTATATGTGCCTTAAAATACCAAGGCGATCTTCACATTTTTCCATTATTTTTTCCTTAAAATTTCTCTCATGCCAAAAGTATTTTTCATTCGAAATTGCCATACTGAAACGTTTACGACACTCTCTGGACATTTCCTGTACTGAGAAGGGGAGTGAATGACGAAAAAAAGCTTAAAATTATTTTTGCGGTTGTAGTGGTTCAAGGAAAATCAATTAAAGTGAAGTAGGTACATATAAGGAAGCTAACTTTTAGAAAATTTTCGAGGAAGATTTGATTTTTTTTCAATAAATATTCTAATGACGATGCGCCGGCATAATTAAATATGTTTGATAGAGGATTGAAAGTTATCAAATGAGAACAATAAATTAATTAACACTTAAGCTCTTTTAAAATGCTACAATTAGAAAAATAATCAAAATTACTTACCAACAATGTAAACCATATCTTTAGTCCATTTCAATAATTCACGTTTTATAAAGCGACGCTCCTGCAGACATCGAGCATAAGAACATTCCGCCATTTTACATTAAAATTTTTAAAATTTAAATAACTGTCAAAATATTTAGCACAATATTGTTGGCATTTAGAAATTACACAAAACACAATCGATACGTAATGTCCGAAAATATTACAAATAATCACAAAAACATTAAAATCGACAGCGAATGAAATCGGAATAACTGTAAGAATTGTAATTATAACAATTGTAATTGCATAAAACGACAATGTCACATCTTTGTGTGACGCAACAAGTGAGACCTCAAACATTTGCAATGCCTTTTAAGTTCATCTGATAGATATTATTCTATACGGATATAATGATAAATTCCTTAAAATGTCGACATTGAAAAGGCACTATTTCTATGTATTTTTTTTTAAATGCTGTTCGCTTTTTTTTTGTTAATACAGTTTAACTTTTGCTTTATATAAATTAATTTGAGTTTAATATTTTTTGATTTTTTTTACTTATTGTTGATATAGAGTTTTCTTTACTTAATGCTTTTTAGGTAATTTCAAGACTTTTTCTTCAATTTTTATTAAAATAAATGCTTTTTGTCTTTGATTGGAACGTCTTTAATGGGAATGTATCCGTTATGCGCAAACTTTTGTGTAAGAGTCGCTCTAATTTGTAAAAATTCTGCTTATGGTTTGCTGGGTCCTTTTCCTGCAATGAAAAAAAAACGTTTAAACAATTGTTTTTTTTTTTGAAATAAATATAAAACTTTGTTAGTAAAAAATTTACAATATTTTTTAATGGTGAAACCGCAGCTTTAGGTGCTCGCAGGGGCGGGAATCTGAAAGATCGAATGGGTGGATTTTAAATAATTTTTTTAAGGTCGTTCTAAAGCGCAATTCACACTAACTATTGCGACTACGATTTAGCCTCCTCGAGCAATGAGATCAAAGTTTCATCGTTGAAAGCTTTGATCTCATTGGTCGAGAAGCACGAATCGTAATCATAATAGTCTGAATTGGGCTTAATACAGTAAATGCACAACGGTTTTTATCGCAATTTACTTAATTTTGACGTTTGTGAACTTAAAAATGGACGCATTTATGCATTTAATTCAATTATCCGTATGTCACTTAAGCGTACTCTACTGTAATGGAAACCCGATCAAAATCCCTGCACGAAAAAATTGACCAGGACGTTGAAATTGTAGTAACCGAGGGTAATTTCTGAATGACTGTTTGTTAGCCGAGAGATCCTTTGTCCAACTCAGAAGACTATTCTTCAGTTTATTGTACGATTTAAAAATTAACAGGTGAGGGGTTTCAGAGAGAGAAGAAACGTTCGTTTTATCCTTTTTTCTGCAAGTAAGGGAATGTACGTACGAAAATTCAGTAAAATCAGTTGAATCATTTTCAAATCTAACATTCGAAACGGTTCCTCAAGAACATATGGACCGATTTTCAGGAAATCTTTCACAGTTTATTTATCATTTAATCAAAAATATCAATTTCTGTTCTGGATGTTGGCAAATGGTTTAAGATAAAACGTTTTTTTAATAGACATTGTTGAAAAATCATTGTTGAAAAATCAACATTGTTGAAAAATCACCCGAAGAAATACCCCAAAAAAACACCAGCGGCGATGTTTATTTTAGGAACCCCGAAGCCAGTTAAGGGCATCATCAGTCATTGACACTGATGTCCGACATTAATCATAGGTCAATTTTCTTTGATGCACCAATTAAATTTGTATGCAGCGGATTTAGATGTGCGTTTGCTATATAGATTCCATTGCATCCTATATAAACATTTTCGTTTTCAATGACTTAAAATTACTCGTTTTCACCCTGGGGCGCTGCAGTGGTAATCATTTTAATCTATGTGGCTCTTCCGCTGCTGCACATCAACCCGAACCATTCAATGTTAGACATAGATCAGGTAATACATCGCAATTGAGGCATTGAAATTAGTTGAATGAAGCAAAAAAACAGAAACCGAAATTTTTTTTTAAACTTATCCTTAAGACGCGTGTTTTTGGTTTAAATTATTCGTTAAGTATAGACACATCATACGAGTATGCATTGAGCTCTGTGTATTTAAATAGACTAGTTTTAAAATAACGAACATATTTTGTACAAGAAAAATTGTTAGCTTGTAGTTGTGAATTGATGTGTTCGGTTTAGTTAATGATGAGTCGATATTGCGTTTAATCAAATTAAGCGGTGCATGTAGCCGTGAACGCATATAATTATGCTCCATCGATGCATTTCGCGAACAGCGGCAAACGCGTGTTCCTACCACTTATGTTTTACTATCGACTTTTTTTCACTGCAAAAAAAAAATAGTCTTACACACCAAAAGTCTAATGCATGCATGCATCTAAAAAATAATGTATCGTCCTATTATTCGAGTACGTATATTACTTATAGCGAAATAATATTTCCCGGCTATGTGTGCTTCAATTTGATCAGAATTTCCCAGAGCTCTATCAACAACGCTCTTACCCTTATAAAACCGAAATACTCAATCAACGACGCCATCGCCCAGCCCAGCCCAGCCAAAGGATAGGTAAGATGAATGAATCTGTAGATAAATGGATGGATAGTGATATCAGATACCGAAGCAATTCAATGGCACCTACTGTAGGCTGTCTAGGGGGGGTTCTGGCTAGGCCATCATTTTGATGACATGCATCAAGATATCCATTTTAAGAGTATTTTAATGCTTTGGGGAATAGCGAATTTTAACTTTAAAAACGCGTTCCCGATCATCTTATATACTCACCACTCTGCATTTATTATCCGCAACATTTTAATATTACAGGAAAATTCTACTCAGTAATTAGTGTGATTAAATTTTAAGAGCTCATGTAGACATAATTTTATGCCATTCAAAAAAAAAAAGAAATTTAATACAAGAAACAAGTGGTAAAAACTAAATTGCACAATTTTCCGAAACCAGTTATAGTTTGAAAATAATACATGTAAGAATTAGATAAGATAGGTTTTTGTTAATAGTCTGCGGCTAAGTTTTTGTAATCAGAAAGGTTTTGTTAATAGTTTGTGGATTGCTTGCAGAAATTGTTTTGTTGAATAAAGTTCATTGCTTTCATTTTGCCCTTAATTAAAAATATCCTTAGTTTTTTATGCGGTATGGAGCTGTCCATAAAATGCGTCATACTACTTTTGACCGTTATGAGAAGCTTGCCTCCACCTCGTCAAGCCCTCTCGTGATTTCTGGTATTGAGATCTACTAGCGCTCTCACAATAGCGCAGACCACCCTTAAAAATTGGTTTGTGGAGTCGGAGTCTCGGAGTTATTAGTTTTTACTCGTTATAAAACCCTTCACTCAACTATTTAGTTTAACCCATTTTCGTTTTCAATGACTTAAAGCGGTTAAGTTCAGCCCTCAAAACTGTAAGATCAGATTTAAGGGCAGGAATGAAGCCGGACATGTTAGTAGTCATTCTGCTTTTAAGGACAAATTCTCGAAAATTCGCTTTTTAAACATTTTTTTTAATATTGTTAATTAAATTCATTTTTAGTCTTTTAATTAAAAATGAAGCTTTTGTTTTCTAGGATCTTTGTTTCTGGTCTCCTTAAAAAATTGAGCTTTTCCTATCAAATAAATTTATCAAATATACTAGCTTGCATACCCGTCGTTGCCGGGTTAAGTTTTTTCAATTTTTTTTTATGGTCTATGTTGGAGCTAAACTTTAGGCCAATCGGATCGGTAATTTCCCCGCGAAAGGGTAACATAGCGCAAAAACTAAGTTTCGAAATCACTTTACCCCCTCCCCTTACTCTCCCCACCCCTCGCGCTACTTTTCCGTATACCTATTCCGAACTACCACAGACACTTATGCCAAATTTCAAGTCAATCGGTTCAGCCGTTTTTGCGTGAAAGAGGAACAGACAGACAGACAGACAGACACCAACTCATTTTTATATATTAGTCAAATATAT
This sequence comes from Chrysopilus asiliformis, assembly GCA_964034945.1. NCBI lineage: Eukaryota > Metazoa > Arthropoda > Insecta > Diptera > Rhagionidae > Chrysopilus > Chrysopilus asiliformis. The sequence continues at coordinate 21,916,044 of OZ035961.1, read as the reverse complement.
TAAAATAAATTTTAAAAAATCTCTAACACGAGTTGTATTCATTTCTTTTAAATTATTTCAGTTTCATGTTCATCTTAATAAATAGCTTAGAAAAAAAACCCCATTTTACAATCTTGTATCCTTGAAGTCAAAGTCAGGGTCGCAGTCGGAGTTGGTTTTTAAAAATTTTCTTGGAGTCGGAGTTGGAGTATTTAAAAAATTTCGGCGCCGGATTCGGAGTTGGGATTTTTTTCAGAATGATGCCATACAAAAATGTGTCGTATGAAAAACCCACCTCTGAACTCGGAAAAATATTAAAAAAATTGTAGCATCTAAACCACTGAGATGCAAACCGGTTTTTTAGAACAGAATCAAAAACCACTAGACCTGCGGTTTGATTGGCGTTTTATGCGAAATATTTTCATGTTCTACGACAAGTTTTTTTTTTTCAATATGACGAATATCTCGAAAATGGTTCGAGAAATGAGAAAACTATAAATTAAAACTCTTAACATTTATAATATGAAACTAACGGCGAAGATAGGTGGGTTTCAGCTGACCAATTTTTATTTTTGTGGTTGTCCATAAAATACGTCACACAAATTTTCGTCTTTTAAAGTAACCCCTCGCCCTTTTCCCACCACACGACCGGTTTTTTGCGATTTTTCTGAGAGCCACCTCCTTCTGCCCTCTTTTAAATCTCTGATGTATTTTATGTACACCCCGAATTCAATTTTTAACTGTCTTCGAGATCTTCGAGAGAATTTTCAACTCTAGAATTATTTTCAACAGATTTCTGATTTGTTCGCTGTCGAAATAGTTAACAAAATAAAAAGGAATTCTATTTCGCCAATGCAAAAAAGATTCACAAAATTAAAAACTTTGTTTTTTTTTCCGAAAAACTGTTGATTTGAACTTAAAGCACAAACAATGAATTCACATATAAATTTAACAAAATTTCATTCCCACAAATATAGCATAGGTGTCGGTTTGATTCTTGGTATTCCTGTTCTCGCGACTAAATAATAGCATCAGCACATAGAAAACCGGGAATCAACAAGTTAGCAACGCTTCCTGAAACATCCGCCTTCAAACCAACAATTCTAATGAATTTTGGCCTGGAATGGAATTCCTCATATGGTGGCGACGAACACTTTACGAGAATTCAAACGTATACAAAACTATTTCAACTCGCCGCAACCCTTCAACTTCCCTGCCCCACAAATACTATTCATGATGCCTCTGGCGAAAATCGGAAAGAGCATATAGAGTTTAAACAACGGCAGCTCACGTGGCAAGGATTCAGTGTCATCAACCTCATCCTGTCAGCGTTATCGGCTTATTGTCGAAAATTTCCATTGGGCTTCTATTGTATTTTGGGCGCGGAGCGGAGCGGCGTGACGGGCAAGAAAGAGCCGATTGGGGAGACACAGGGAATTTTGACACTTCATGTGCCCGCTTTTCTGACACAACAACTATTTCATCCCGAAAACGAGTAGAAATACCTGTTGATTACTCGCCATGCAGACAGGCAGGCAGGCAGGTGGTGGATGGAAGTTCTATACCGAATAAAGACCAGACCAAAATGTGTGGATACTCGTTTGTAACTTACCCCGTATAGGAACATACAGTCTACTTGTTTAAATTGAGTTGATTCTAGGACTTTATTTTGGATGAATGTGGCGTCGGTATTTGGGAATGGAGTTGGAAAACTGTTTTCATGTATAGGACTATTGCCGAAGTAAATCTCTGTTTCGTTTTCATTCATGTAGTTTCCTTTCGGTTGGTTTTTTTTTTAAATTTATTTTTTATGTCCACATGAACCGAACCTCACGTGAATCGACTGAGGTATATTAAAAACCATATGGAGATACAGATCCGTTGAATTTTAACAGACATTCATCCATATGGTTCCGGAATTGGTGGTGCAAATGCAACTCATACAGAACACAACATCAACATCATGTCGCCAGTGAGAAGTGTGATTCCCAGCGTGTATATTCACTTGAAGTTTATGTTCCGTTATCGTTTTATCAGTATGGGATGACAGGTATAGCGATAGGAAGATATGGAAAGGTGGATGCCCAATGAAGAATGGAGAGGTACTTGCCTTGGCACAATGACAAAACTATCATCAAGCATCGAGGAAAGCTTGTCGACAATTCCATTATCCCAGGCACGAGTACATTTAGCACTGAATTGAGTGTACGGATGTCATAGACTACAGCTACTTGAAAACCTGTGACGATATAAACATTTGGCGGGATGCGGGCAAATGTCTGGAGTGAAGGAGTTGCTTTGATATTATTATAGTATTCACATTGGAATATATGCAAACCTGTGCAACTATTGTAGAATATGTTTATTTGATAGTTTAGTTTATGGTCTGGCGATGGAAAAGATGCTGCTACCAGTTTATGGTGTTCGCGTGCAACATACCTCAACCCGGCACTATAGAGACCTTCAACATAAACTATATATATATATAAATACATATATCTACCTGAAATTACACGTGCACGATCAGGGAAAAACTTCATCGCGGCCGCCACTTAGAATATTTCCCACTGCAACTAGTCGTCAATCGGTGTTAAAAGCCGCGTCGAGTCGCGCCAATTCGCTTGGCCTCCGCTGGCTTCTGCTGCAAATCGTGGTGCACTTAACTGCGATATTAAGGTCTAGGGTGCAGGATCCAGTATAGGGGAATTAGGTAACTGGGGGACGATAAGTGGGGCAACAACAACAACAACAACAACGTCGTTCGGTTCTAAAGATTGCATCAGCTGCAATAGCACCTCCATAGCAGCAAAAGCAGCAGGTTGGCGCTACGTTTTACATAAGTCATGGGTCTAGTGGGAGGAACCGAACTGCTGTAGGTTGCCGCTGAATCGTACAGTTGCAGACGTAACTCGAATATAATATATATGCTATTATATATATATCTAAAGTGCATGTTGAATGCATTTCGAGTTATTTACACACATATTTTATCTATCTGCTCTGTTGGTAGTGCTAAAAAGTATTATCTATCTATGTATCTACCTGACTATCTATACCTGAACTATGAATCTCGATTTGCACCTATATATATGTAATGCTCGGCAATTTATTTTCACTTCCATTCACTGCGAGTCAAGGTCTTTGCAAATCTCGAATCTCTCGACCGACCTAACGGGGCTAGTTGGATATAAGTTTTTAACTTAAAAAGAAAAAAAAGTCTGGAAACTATTGCATTTCCCTTGTATAATCCTTTCAGGTGTATTTTGATCGTGCGAGTTATGCAAACGTCATCCGGAAGGAGTTGCCAGATCAGAATGACGATGCAACAGTGAAAATGAATTGTTCCAAGATTATGACATTGCGACATTGTCAAAATCAGTTCAAAGTGTTCAAGGATTTAAATCAAGTGTGCACGGACCCAAAGAGGGTGGAGCAGGGGCCGGGAAGATTAGTGGTTTTAAAGTCCAGAAAAAAAAACTTCAATTTTGGGTACCCTAACAAAACACTTCGAAATTTTGGGCCCCTAGAAAAAATTGGGATGCAAAACTGGAGGACATCGGACCGAAACGTCTGGCAAGAGACAATAATGTAGGTGAAGAACGGAAATACAGTCGAAGAAAAAGAAAAATTACCAAATATTTGGTCACTTGGGAAAAATTAAAAACTATTTCTTAGCAACTCTTCTACTTTGATGCATAATGCATTACGCCATTTTTAGAGTCAGCCAAACAAATTTAGATGTTTTTTCCTCTACAAAAGGTTTATGTTGGCATAACTAAAAAAAGGAAAAACAGGAACAAATATAGATTATGCAAAAAAAACCTTTTGTGAAAGGAAAAACGTCTAAATTTGTTTGGTTTTTCCATGTTCCATGATTTTTTGTATGGACTCTAAATATCGCAAAATGCGGCAGCGCAACGCAGTTGGTGTTCCAGAGGACTTATTTTTGTAATTTATTAACATTTTCTTGAAATCTTCTGCGTGAGATTACAAAAACTGAAAATCAAACTGCTGAAATTTAAAAAATTGAGCGAAATTTTTCGACCCATCGAGTGGGGTCTCAAATGAAAGAGCTTTAAAAAATAACTGAGAAAAAAACAAAAAAAACGACTAAAAAAATTAGAAAAAATTAAAATAGTCTTAAACAAGCTTTTAAGTGTACTAAAAAAATTTACGTAGAGATTTTGGTTTTATCTTGCTTTTATTTATCATGCCAAATCCCCACGTAAAATTAGTTTTTTTAATTTTTAGTACACCTTAAAAGATTGGTGAAAAAATTACACATGCCTTTGATAGGTGCCCCATAGCTTCATTTTGCTTCATAACTTTATTTTAATTTGTTGAAATCGATTACCATAATTCAAGAAAATGTAAAAAATAAAATAAGACAAATCAGCATAATTACCTGCACAAATTCTTTAACACAAAAATATCCAATTATTACGCAATTTCCACGTCGGTCGTAGTATCCCAATAAATTAACGTAACCTTAAAATATCTACAACTGAGACCCCATATCTCAGTCAATATTCTAAAACAATGTCGAATCGATTTAAATTCTATTCATATATAATTAACAAAAAAAAAACATACCACATTAAACTAACAATGACTAAATTTTTTTGTTGGCAAATATTTTTTTTTGCATGATGAAAACTGCATGAGAAAAATCTTCGTAAAGGTCTTGTTTTGCTCTATTCCCCCATCCTCCGTTGCCGGTAAAAATCTTTCCTTGGTGGTAACGCAAAATTCTTATATGTTAATCCATATTCAAGTAGAGCTTTGTAATTGGCTGCCAGAATTATAACCTTGTTTGCTTTAAACTTATTAAGGAAAAAAATATCTCATGTGATCAACCCGTGATTTTCTTATACACAAAGATGTCGATATTTTATAGTGAGTAGAAAACAAAGATTTTAGGTGAGAGGATGTTCACAAAAAACGTAAGGTTCTTAGGAAAAATGGAGAAAATACATTTGACAGGAAGGGAAGGGAAGGGTAGGGAGGAATGAAAAAGATAAATTTTGCTTTAAAATATTCTCAGTGAGAGTTTAAGAAAGACGTCTTAAAACGTTTTCTTTTAAGGGGCTACCCATAAAATACTGAATGTCAATTTGCACCTTTTCAACTCCCCCTCTCCCTTTCAACCAACCCTTTTTTAAACACCGTTCCAAGATTTTTTGTAAGGGCTTTATCGCCGTCATACTATCGCAGAAGCTAATCCATTATCTCTCACCTCTCTCCCTTCCCATATTTATATATTTTGTGGACAACTCCAAACGGTATTTCATCAAAAGCTGATAGACATTATTCTGTCATTCATGGAGAATTTTTACATTTATCATACTAATATATAAAAATGAGTTGGTGTCTGTCTGTCTGTCTGTCTGTCTGTCTGTCTGTCTGTTCCTCTTTTACGCAAAAACGACTGAACTGATTGATTTGAAATTTGGCATGAGTGTCTGTGGTAGTTCTGGTTCGAACATAGGCATACGGAAAAGAAGCGCGAGGGGTGGGGGAGTAAGGGGAGGGGATAAAGTGATCTCGAAACTTAGCTCTTCCTCTATGTTACCCTTTCGCGGGGAAACTACTGAGCCGATTGGCCTGAAGTTTAGCTCCAACATAGACCATAAAAAAAATTGAAAAAACTTAACCCGGCAACGACGGGTATGCAAGCTAGCATTCTTATAAAGCCCAGGGTTGAAAATTTTCATAAATCTAACGCTTTATCACAGTTTCGTATAAGAAACCAAAGTGTGTACGTAATTTGATGAAAATTGCCTGTCCCGCCAAACCTCACCAATATCCATCAAATTTTTAAACTTCTAACACAAACAAACATATTTGAGGCCAATATTTGCTAGTGTTTGAAACTGACTGCATTTTCTGCAAGCATCCATTGACGACGTCCAAATGAGTTCAGAAAAAAATTCAGATCAACATGAGTTTGAGTCAGTGTTGTGTAACCGTTTTTCCCGCAATTCTTTGGGAGCATGCATGCATCCACATTAACAAGAATGAACTTCTAGCTGCCTAAAAACCCCGCCTCACTCCCTCTTGAACTATGATTTTTTTCGTTTATTGCGATGGAGTGCAACATCAATGCAAGTACCAAATTGAACGTAGTTTAGAACCGAAACGTAACAACAAACAATCGCACCAAATGCAATCTAAGCCAGCGAACAAACAGCGGGCTTGGTACCCATATAACTACCTGTGTTGCAACGCAAATTACAAAAAAAAAAAAAATTCCAACTTCACGGCAAATAACAACAACAACAAAAAGGAGGTTCGTTTTTCAAGGTGAAATAGTGTTTGAATTTTTAGAAAGGCGACGGCAAAGGCGAATTTTGCCATTTTCATGATTTTCACGGACTTTTGTTTGCCGAGGAGATTAATCACTTCAAACATGAACGTATAAATAGGTTTTTTTACAAACTTATGATAAACACTTTGAGAAATCCACCTTAAATGAAGATTGTTTAATTAAATTGCATGAGAAAATTGTTTCAGGAATTATTTGCATCTTTGTTTTGGCATACAGAAAATAGAAAGAATTTATAATAAAAATAATACCACTATTATGGACAAACTTAATTGACATAAAAATTCTACTTAAAAATCTAGATTCATAGACGATTTTTACCCGGAAAGCAAATATGGCAACTGTGACGTTAGCAGTTGGAACAACGTCGACAAAATATTGGTCTACAATATTAACACAGAAATTTGCATACACATGCGGTAAACCGAATAATCAGCCGATGATATGTTAATCGCTAACGTCATAGTTACTATAAATGCTGCTTGGGTAGTAATTTGAAAAATTATAAAAATTCTTTTTTGACTCGCGATTGTTTTAACAAATCATAACAAGAAGTTTAGAATGGGTTTCTAAGGCGTTTTGGAGCCCATTTTTTCTGAATTTTTTAAGATATTTTCCAATACCTAGCGGTGAGATGATATCTTTTTTAGATAACTCAGAAAAGCGAGTTTCGAGAAAGACCTTTCAAATATTTTATGACTTCTTGCAAAGTCTGAAAAGCTTTGACCGCATTCACACGATAAGTTTTTTGATTCATGAATCACGGCAATTCTCTTTTAAACATTCACGAATCATTCACGGTCATTTACACGGTAAATGTTTTGACGTGCGTCTTATTGACGTTTATAAAAGTTTTTGTCGTAAATTAACATGAGCGAATACGAATGAGAGCAAAAGGGAATAGAGAAAACGGACTTGCAATAACTTTTGGTGAATCAAAAGTTGGTGATTCACCAACTTCTCGCCCCTCAAGCTAGAACCTGAATCGTACGTCGATGCGTCCGTCATGCGTCCGTCCGGTAGGCAGTTTTATGCGGTGACAGTTGGGTACGGCAACGAATCACTTCTTCTTCACTTTTTTTGCACTTCTTCTATTAGTTTATCGTCGAAACTATTACTTTCAATTTGTTCCATACTTAAATTGCTTAAATCGTCACCAAACTTTTTTGCGAAATGACATTTCCGTGCGTTGCCGCATGTAAAAGTAGAAAGTCGACCTACTTGCCGCATCGGACAAACGCATTATTAGGGGAATACTCATAGCAGCCCGTTGATTTTACTTTGACCGGATCGAACTGTCAACGTGACGGACGCATGGCGGACGCACGGACGTATGTTTCTGGTTCTACCTTCATACCTCTTGCCCTCATTTGGTCATGACGTGAATCAAAAAACTTATCGTGTGAATCCGGACATGCTGCGAGTTTTTCAGAAAAAAAAACATTTTTCTGTACACACAACCTTTTACAAGCACGGTATTGACGGAATTCTAAAGAAATAATGAAATTATTTCTTGATTTGTAGAACGTAAGGCCCCGTTTACCTTTGAGACTTTTTCTGGACTTTCTCCGCGAATTTTATTCAGAAGAGGTGAAAAACACGCGCCATAGTTAGAACTTCCCGGAAAAATGCGCCGCAGACGAACATTTTATCATTTCAAAGTTAAATGTTCTTAGTTTAGCAGGATTTTTATATATCAGTAGATAATATACTTATTCTAGTTTAAAAATAAATAAAGACTTTTTCTCTAGCATTATCTATTGAGGAACAATTATATTTTTTTTGAGAAAATAAAAGTGTGACTTTTAACCCCGTGTCAGGGATGGTTGTCACAGTGTCTGGGGTAGGTAGTCACATAGCAAATTAAAGGGGGAATATAAAAATAAATACTTATTTAAATCAAATGAGTATCTTTATTAAAGGTAAAATGTTGTATGTAATTAATTTTACCCAAGAAAAGAACGAAAAATGTCTTATTCTTAATAAAAAACAATAACCAAAATTTTTATTCATAATAATAATAAAAAAATGCATAATTCATAATAAAAAACAATAACCAAAATTCTGGTAACGAAAATAACAAAAATATAATCATAGTCAGTCTATAATTTCTTTGGACGTAATATTTTTTAATTCAAAATACCTAACCTAATGGAATTATATGAGACTACTAACCCCAGTCAACCTGAGACAACCTGCCCCAAAACACATTTTTGTACATAACCTCCCAAAATAAAGTTCAATCAATGTTTATTTGAAAAATCATATAACAATATCATGAAACACATATTTAACATCATAAATACACGAAAAGGCATATTACTATGTATTATTTAATTATGCTTACGAGACTCGACACAGATGCACAAAAAATTACTTTCGCTGTCCAAAAAAAACAATTGCATATATCGACGTCACTGCATTTTAGAGCAGGCTGAAGTGAAGTAGGTAGAGAAGTGTTGCTATAGCACTCATTCGACGCCGATTAATAAACTCATTCGTGCGTTCAGTTTTCTGTTATGGCCGCTGTGACAACCAACCCGTGTGACAACCATACCCGGTCTCCCCTATTCAAAATTTTAAAAATTTCAAAGCTAACATTTTTCGGAGTATTCGGAAATCCATGAAAACAAAGGTCATATTATTAAAAAACGGGCGATGATTTTATTTTATATTTCTAACATTCGTATCTCTTTATTGACCACCACTAAAAACCTGCTAGTTGTTTCTATTAATTATTCAAATAAAATGTTGCTACCACGTTTGCTCATTAAATTTGATCTTTTGCACAGCTTGTGATTAAAATTTCCGTAAGAAGTGGCAATTTTTAAAGTGCTCAACCGCTGCTTGCGTTTAAAACTTTGTAAAATTCACATAAAATTAAAATTCAAACAGAACTTTTTCTAATGTAAATTTGTGTAAAAACAAATTACAATTCATTTTGAATGCAAATATTTCCTCTAAATTAATTCTTGATTATAAATTCGTGATTATACAATTTGGTTTTGTTTTATTTTATTTGATAATAAGAATACTTGTTTCAAGCAAGATAATTGAAAGTCTATCGAATTCATTTCAAGACAAAATAAAATTTTAATTTTAAAGTGGTTCTCGATAAACAACATTTCAATTGGTTCGTCGTATAGAATGTGAAAAAACCATTCATACATAGACAGATTGCAACTGCAACGATTTCGTAATAAAAGTTCTAATTTCAAGAACAACATGCAGCTTTGAAGAGCCTTGAAAAGAAAAACACGAAAAATCGAAAGCTCGATTGCTGCGCGTCCATATTTCTATTTCGATGTGGTATCTAGCCTATATATTTCTAGCATCTAGATGGGCTTGGTGAGCCCAGAACAATAGCTCAACTCTAGCTTCGGCTAATGTAAACGTTTGAAATATTACTGTGTGTTAGCTGAGAATTAGCCATTCGTGAAAAATAGCATGGCTTCGAGCGACAGAGAAGCAACAAAAAAGAAGTCAAAGTTTTTACAAAAAATTAGCATTCAACATTTTAGTTGCAGCTAGGGTTCCCAGACGTCCTCTTTCTAGGAAACATTTCCTCTTTTTTGACCGAAAAAAATGTCCGGCATCTTTTTTCAAAGATTTATATTTTGTCCTCTTTTTCGATAAATTTGTCCTCTTTTTCAAAAATGGGGAGAACTTAAAAATAGTAAGTCGGCAACGACAGGTATGCAAGCTAGTACTCTATATGAGAAAAGACAAAATGGTTTTTTTAAATACCCCTTTCGTTAACACTACTAACAGACAAGCTTTTTAGTAAAATGTACAATCTACCCGGTAGTTTTGCAAAAACTTTTTCAGCCGAAATTCCGTGTTAAAAATTTTATTTTAAAAAATATGGAAATTAAAAAACTTTCAAATAGTAACAAGAATAAATATTATGAAAAGATACTTAATAAAAACATTAACAACAGTAGCTGCTCGGAAAATAATATCAACAAAATTCGAAAAAAACAGCAGTAGCATAAAAGACAAGAAAAATAGCAAATTTACAACAAAAATAATGAATTCGCATTGTTTAATTTTTCCTCAAGGTGCCAGGGACAAAAAGTGGTCAGGCAGCTTCCAGTTTTCATTTTGGATCGCGCACGACGGCCGGCAAAAAAAAGCTTGTCGTTTGGCTCCTCTTTCTTCCCGTTGCGTCGTTTTATTCGTCAATAAATTGCAGCAACCCAGACCCCTATTAAACTCCGTCCAAGAAGATAAAAGTATCTATGACCGACCAGTATCCGTCTATGCACAGTAAATAGATATGCAGTGTTATCCGGTAAATGCAACAGCGATCGATGGTTGTCAGGGGCAGGCGGGCTAATTTTCCACTGCACACACCTGAAAATTATAGTTATAAAAAACTCTCCATTGCATTAATATGCGGGCATTTCTTATGGTGGTATTTGTGCCGGTGATCAAGTGCTTGCCTTCTGGAAAAACTGCCACCGAATTGATCAACCAATGGTCGTCGTATTGCATTTCTGTTGAAATTTACGCTGCACGCTGCAATGCATTTTCCCTGCACATTTTCGTATTTTTCAGCAGTTTTTCACAAGGTTATATTAGCTAAGTTTATATCTAAAATAAATCTATTTGATCTCATATGGTTTTGTTGGTGTTATTTTTTTTTTCAAATTTTTTTGTAATCATGGTTTGCACTGAAAACTAGAATTGATCTCCGTAAAAACAATTACTTTGCACGGACAAATACTGCTGGCTTACAAATGAATATAAATGGAAAAATAGAGAATTTTCGAATTGAGCCAGGTAATATGTGATCTAGGCCACGATCATCGTCGTATCGTGACTATTCTGACACTGTACGGAATTCGTTTTATAATAATTCGATGCTGTGCATTGAGATGGCAAAATCTTTACCATAGATAAACTTGTTCCCCATTGCCGATAATTATTTTGATAATTTTTGTAACTTTGAGAAGAAAAAAATACTGAAAAAGTACTGGATTTTAACGGTGTGACAAAAATGATAGGATTTGAAATTTATTTTGATCGAAATATGATTCTTAACATCAATAATTGTTTAGCGCTCGATTGGGCAAATCGGATCTGCCATCCAAAATTTTGCTAAGGTTCGCCGAATGTCTCAATCGTTGCCTAGACTTTATTATTGATCCATTATATTAATTAATATTAATTTAGGAAATGGTCAAACTAGGGGTTTCCTCCCGAACAGCTTTGTGAATCATACGCCCCCTACAAGTCGGCCTTCGGTGGGTGAAATTTTTCTTTAAAAGATGACCTCTCTAATAGTGAAAACCGGATAAAAATTCCCTCAAAGTTACAAGAAATAGCAGGTGAGGAGGTTTACAGAGAGGGGAGGAGTAGATACTAGTATGCGAAAAAGTCTAATTTTTGTACTATTTAACGAGAAACTTGTATACCATATTTAGTCTGATCTCTCTAATGATGAAAACCGAATCCAAATCAGTTCAGTGGTTCAAGAGATATCAAAAGAGGGGTAAGAAAGCAGGAAAAATTTGAGAAGCAGTAAAGCCTATATCCAAAGATTTGTTAAACAAACATAAGAAACTTGGAAGATATTTTGGGGGCCGAAAAAAATTCGCCACCGGAAATTGAATCTTCAGTATGCCTAGGAAAACGATTATTTTCCCTTAACTGTCAAAAAATAAATAAAAATATTTAAATTACGTGCGTTACTTGATTGAGATTCATAACACTCTACAGTATTTGCCATACATTTTAAAAGTTCTATGATCAATTCTACTGTTTCTTATCTTTAGTTATCTAATCTTTGCTATAACTATCTCAATGACACTCTGAACCTAACTGTAAAGTTTTAATAAAATCGGATCAGTAGTTTTTGAGAAATACGATTACCGACATTCCTTTAAAAATACTTTTAATATGATAGATACCTCCGGGACTTGAAGAAACTGTTTTTCCCCTAACTTTTTGTTATTTAGAGGGCATTTTACGATGAAGCCACATTTCGTTGAAAATTGCGCAATAAAGACTCTAATGAGCGCAAAGAGCTAATTACCAATAGAACGCAGTAAAATGTGATTTGACGGCATCAAGGCACATCATAAAGGCTGATCGTATACCATCCAAAGATAAAAAAAACTGCAAAAGAAAATTCGAAACCGTTAGATGCAATTTTTGATTTACCGCTTCGTTCGCTCATTAAAAGCAACGAAAAAAAAGTTCCCAATGCGAAAAAAGACGCTGAAAAACTGAGAAAATGAAAAAAGAAACTCTTCGGTTCGCGGCCTCATGCTAAAAATTTCCTAAACTCGCTAAACAACTTTTTCTTCTTCTGGTGGCACAGAAGGCATCCATCTTGATATTGGCCTAGCTATACAGACCATTTGGAAACGAAAAATTATTATGTGGCACAGACAGCAAAATCAAATCTAACACAAAATGGACCCAGTATTTCGAATGTGCTAAAAATCCATCTGGACATCCATCAATTTTGTACTTTTATGACCAGTTTTACAGCGAGGTCGTATAAAATTCGCTATGAAATTTTGTTTTTGCGTCCATCTTGAATATAGTTGATGTTTTTATTTTATTTTATAAATTCAATGCCATTCCAATTGTTGCAGCAGTTGAATCGCTGCACCTGGGAGCGCGCTGCATTTAAAAATTTACACCTCGAGAATTAAACGTGTCGGCTGCAAAAGGCCTTGCAATTAAAAAACGTGCATATCGTCGAAAAATCCAGCAGAATTTCTGATTTTCGAAGTGCATTTGCATTGCAGCTGTAGTAAGAGTCCTTGACGGTCTTTGCATCAGAAACTTTTCGTCCGCTCAATTTGGCATTAAACAAAATCAATCGATCGTTTTTAGTCGATAAATTATTTATCCATTTGCCTTAGCGACAAACACCAAAAAAGAAGACATTATTCCACAGACAGCAAAATGGTTCAAAGTTTTTAGGGATCGGGGACGAAAAATGTTGGTGGGGTAGATGTCGGTAGTGTATTGGAAATTGCAGACCTATACTTGTTTCATTTAGAAACCGAAAATGTGGTGTGATCAGCATAAAACTTTTTTATAAGCTGGTGATCAGAAAAATCTTTAACTTCAAACCAAAGAAATTTGATCTTGTACCTAAAATTAGAGACTATCCAATTCATAAAATACGTCACTCTTTTAGGGTACGGCGGAGGGGTCTAACGTAGTGTGACTGCAGTATTAAAATCCATACAATAAATCGCGAAAAAGCGTAACCAAAAAAAGGGGGGGTGGGGTTCGAAACGCCAAAAATTTGTGTGACGTATTTTATGGACAGACCCTTAAACAAAATTTTCTACAGCCTGAAGATTTTTCTTCAGCATAAGTAAATCTGTTTATTTTCAAATACATTGAAAAAATAAAACATCATCTTTATTTTAATGCTTTTCCCAATTCTAAAGCTGCAACTGTTTCCTCCTAGTTCCAAAGCAAGTGTTGTTTCTAATTAGGGTGACCATACGTCCCGGAATGGCTGGGACAGGAAAATAAAATTTTGTGCCGGATTTTTCTATTAATAGCCCTATTCTGGCAACTATAAGTGACCGATGATTAGTCATAAAATTTTCGTATATAATACCCCCCCACAAATCTCCACCACAAATTATTTCCTGTGTTTTTTTGCGAAAAAAAACCTCACAAAATTGAATTACAATATTTTGCTCATTGTAGAATCGAACAGCTGAAATCAGTTTTCCAAATTTTGATTTCAGTATTCATGTTGAGCAATATTTGTTGCAAGTCCAGAATAGCTGCCACAAGGGTTCAGATATTGTAGTAAAACTACTAGAATCGACCAAAACCAATATTCTTTTGGCTTGCAACACCATTTTACATTTTATATAAGATAGTAAAAATTTCAAAACATTTCAATGCTCTCCTGATGATTGGTTCGGATGCCTGCTAAATAATTCAACAAGTTCGCTATACAAACAATTTCGGTCCAAATAATTGCATATTACGGCTCACTTCTCTTTACCCTGCCATATCAGCATCTTCGTCAATGAATGCAATGAAAAAAATTTATTACAATTCCGTCATTTCCGTACTTTTGTGGGTCAAATGCAATTTTTCCAGACAGGCGAAATTTAACCTTGGCGGACGGGATTAAAACGAAAAAATATTTGCGCTTTTTTTGAATACTTAAAATTCGTTGAATTTTGCCGGCTTGATTTTCAATTTCGATTTCCAGACCAAATTCTCGATAGTCCACAGGATAAGAGAGGAGATTTGAAAGTCAAAGCATTTTGTTTTGGGAATTTGGAATATCTGTTTTATTTAATGAAACTTAAATTATTTGGATTTATGGGCATAATAAAAGAATTCGAAATACCTTTGAATTAATTTGAAATTAGACGAATTCATTGCACACGATACCGTTAGACGAATTTCGTTCATTGTCTAATTGTATAGACAGAATGTGATGTGAAATTCGCCTTGAATTATTTAAATTTTTGATTAAATTTTTAGCTCTATTTAACTTCCGCGATTAATGCCACGGTCACATGACGCTGTTTTGCCAGCCGCTGGCTGCTGTTGGTTAGTAGTGCTGGCAAGTAGCAACAGCAGCCAGCGTACTGAGAGGGTTCACACGATTTCTACTTTAGTAGCGCTGGTAATTAGGAAAACAGTGATTTGACATTTTAATTTTTTAAATAAGAAACGTGACACACAAATTTAAATAAATAAACGTAAAATAACAACTTACAATGAGGGAATTCACAGTCCTCTTTTAAAATGCGGGTAAATTTACCGCTCGGTAATTCAGTCAAATTTAACAGATTTTTACCGAGACGGTAACTTGGTTCATGTAAAAATGAATTACCGGATTCGGTAATTGTATACATGCCTCGAGTCGTGTTTTTCAGCCTCGGTATTCGGTATCAAGAATCAACCGCGAGTGGCGCTAGTAATGTTTTTAGTTGTCAAATTTTTTCGCTGGTTATCTCATCGGACTGCAATTTTTTTCAATTTTGATCGCCGTTGCCACAATAGAAATTCAAAAGAATACATCAAACATGGATTTAAAGGTATGTGATATATTTTACAATCAAATTCGCAGTTCATGATTTGGTCACGTATCAAATAAAAGCGCTGTTCTCAAATCTGTGCTGTGGGATGTTCACAGCAGAATATTTTCAGTCTTTTAATATTACCGAAAATACCGAATACCGAATACCGAAGAGGATTGTGAATACCCTCAATAAACAAACTTTACCACTTATCAGACTTTTGACAGCTCAGAAACCATGTGACAGGGTCACGTGATCCCTAGTAGCGCTGGCAAAGTAGAACGGTCTCTACTTCACTAGCGCTACTAAAATCATCACGCTGCTGCTGGTAGTAGCAACGCACTAGGGTTCACACGGGGTTCACACGGCTGCACCACTAGCGCTGGCAAAACAGCGTCGTGTGACCGCCGTATAAGAGTTTAATGCATTAGGAATTAGGATTTGAACAATGATTGGATTATTTTAAAGAATTTTTTAATTAATTTTAGGCAGAATCGATTTTTTTAGGTTATAAAATGTTTACTCGCCATGCAGCATTTATGTTAACTGTAACGTCAGCGGTTGAGATATTCGTCGCTTGAATATAGGCTAAGTTCTTGAACGGGCCAAATCCAACAATTCCTTCTTCACTCCCCAATAAAAACGACACTTTTTTTAAGTCAGTTTTTACTTACTTTGATATTCGGAAAACAATTCCTTCACACAATATTAAAGTTGTTTCCTGTGATACTTTAAAATTTACAATCCATTTAATGTGCGTTTTTAGAAAAAAAAATCTCAAAAAAAACTAACTTTAGGAGTGGAAAATCTAAACATGTTCATACAATTAACTATTTTCTAAAGCCTAGAAAATCTTAAAAATAATTGTGGCAGAGACCTAAATTTCTGCCTTACTAAAAGTCTATTAATAATTAATAGTTCGTTTTATTAAACTTGTGAAAAAATTTAAAAAAATCTATCGGTCAGATTTGACATAAATTACTTTAAACGCGAAAATCTCAGCTGTAGTAAATGCCATATACGTCAAAACAATACTCAAGCGATGATATGTCGTCAAAACATCGGGAAATCCTTGAACAAGCCGCTCTCTACTCCATACTATTTGATTTTTCGACTTCGAGTCTCACTTTAGTGTCGTATGACAATTCAAGACCGAAATTTAGTCTATAAAAGAGTGCGTTCATAAACCGAAACATCGTTGACCTAGCGACTTGAAATTTTGTTGTGAATAAGTTTTATAACAATCGTAGTTTTCTATCAACTTTTGGAAATGTAACGGTATCTATAACGGGTACCTCCCATACAATTTTTCTGAAAAAATACCGTTTTTTGAATACCGTTTTTTGAATACCGTTTTTTACAATTTTATGCACTTTTGGGAAAAAATGATTGTTATAGAATATAAAATTCCCTAAATTCCTTGCTTTAACGGTTTTTTTTTTGTATCTTTAACGGTTCTCAAGATATTTGAAAAAAAAATATTATTTTTCACATATTTTATCCGAAACTAAATATTGCAGAGGAATGTTTTGTGTTGATCACAACTGATATTTTTATTACACGGTAAAAACTGGAGTCTAATTTTAAGACTTTTTTCCCTACATATAGGTCACCACCTTTTTTAGCCTAAAAATCAAACTTAAAAGTTTGAAATTATTTTCCTTTTAAATAGTATTATCCGGTCTAAATTTAAGGTATTAAAATTTAAATTTTAGTCTAAAAAAATCTAAAAATTAGTTCCAAATTTCTAAAAATTCTCAAATTAAAACCTTACGGTTTAAGTTTAAGATGTCTGAGTCTTAAATTAAGACTGGAATGGTTAAAAAATATTCATAAACTTCTAAAATTCGTAAATTATCCGGGTAAATAATACTATCCGGTCTAAATTTAAGACTTAAAAGTTTTAATTTCAAACTGAAATTATTAAAAAGTAGTTACAATTTTCTAAAACTGACTCAAATTTACACTTCGAAGTTTAAATTTCAAACCTTTTTTTTATTTTTATCAGGAGCTTAGGCAAATTGCCTCTAATGCCGAAGTGTTTAGGTCCATGAGCAGAAAAGTTCCAAATTCAAATTCAAGCCGAATTATTTTTGCCCTGAGTGGGATTTGAACCACTGCTCTTTGGATCACAAGGCAAGCACTTAGCTGACTGAGCCATCCACGCCCGCAAATTAAATTCTTAATTTTAGATTAATATGTATAGAAAATATACTCAGACTTCTAAAATAAACCAATTCCAGACTTTACTTTCTAAATTTTAGAATAATGAGTTTTAATTATAGGCTGAAATGATTAAAAAGCAGTCACAATTTTCTAAAACTGAATAAATTGTAGACTTTGAAGTTTTGTTTTTAGACCGAAAAGTCGAATTCGAGCATCGCGACTTTTCTAAAAATTGACCGACCGACTGATGAATTTGAAAAAGAAAAATAAACTGAAAAGACTAAATATTAGACAAAAAGTTTAATTCAATTTTATCCGAATTGAAGTAAACCTTACAAGGCTTAGTTCTCATACTTATATGTCTAATATTTCGATTAAAAGTTTAGAAATAAGGCGGAGAGGTTTAAAACAAATTCTTAAGAAAGAAAAAGTTTACTTTTTAAACTATAGTCTTAAAAATAAACCGAAACTCACTAAATATTAAACTTTTCGACTAAAATATACTCTAAACTTTCAAAAAGTTTTAAAAATAGAGAAAATAGTTTAAAATTCCACTAAACTTTCAAAAGTTTAAAAAATTGAAGGAAAAAGTCTTAAAATTAGACTCCAGTTTTTACCGTGAGATAAACACAATTTCTTTGGATATTTGATTAAAATCTCGTCTCATCGTCTGTGAATCAAATGTCTTTCCATGGCCTGCCATTGAAATGTCCCGTGAAGACAGCATTTATTATAAAACTTTTTTTTTGTTATATTGGGCAAAATGGCGGGCCATGAAAAATGGCGCGATTTATCTCTGATGAAGACCTAAAATAACTCCCCGAACGACTACAACAATTTAAGAGTTTTCTGTAATTTCACTTGATAGGAATTGGGCACGACAAATTGCAACAATTGAATCTTCATAACCAGTTATTGATTAAACGTATGGCTTCATCATTAAAACTAAAAGTGTAATTTTATTTTGATTGAAAAGACAAATGATTTATGCTTGTCCACAGAATTTCAACTTACGTACAATTATTTGAATTTTATACGAGCATATTGAAGACGTATGAGAATTTACAAAAACATTGTGATAAGTTATGTGACTGCACTTTCGTTCTAGATCCAAATGGACACTTGTTGGAAAGCACTGTCTGATGAAGAAACATAAAAGTTCGCCTGCCAAGGAGTTTGAATCATACATTCCCTGATTACTATTTAGCGTATACTACAAATTTTTGATAGATAAACAGAAAAACAACATAAATATTTACTGTATATGCGAACGGATCGGTGCAACATTGAGGAATTAAATTCAGTTAACGTGACACTGCCAAGATAACGTCTTGTTGCATTTTCAATATGCAAACTTCTATCTGGCTCATGTGTTGGACGATCCGAGGGACATAAAGGGAATGTTGTACCATCGTAATAGTTGGAAGTCGTCATAGTCTTTGCCATAGATATTCTACTACCCAAGTATATTTAAAACTATCTACTCGTACTATGTACCTACATATATATGTATATGCGAATGCGTTTATGCTGATGTCTATTTCTATAAACGATACAATAATGGATTAAGATTGGATGGCTGGTTTGGTCTGGCCTGGCAGTGGCACTGGAACATTGGAACATTCATGCATTTAACATTGCTGTTAAAGATGTAGATACAGTTTGGATCGGAGGTACGTACAGGTTGCAGAAAGATACAGATAGATCTATCTATGTTGCTAGGAGTATGTATAAAAGCCATGGATATTGCACCGGAGTCAGGTTAAATGCATAGAATTTATGTCCAAGTGGGTCTCGGCGCTCTCGGTTCAGTTACGAGTAGTAACTAGTTATTATTGTTATTACTATTGAAACATCAATGAACCGGTTTGTTTACCTTGGTCGCTCGCTTCCACCTGAACTTCATTCATAAACTTAGTTTATACCTTTTTCCCAATGCAAAATACTCGCATGGGCAATAGTTTAGTTAAGCCAGCGTTATTCAGAAGTGCTGCCACATGAGTTGCACAGAAACATCACAAGTCCTCAAATTTCTTGATAGATACTGACCTCTGAATTTAGGAGTAAAAACGGTACGATTTGCAGATTCACTAACATGACGAAGTATAGAAATGGTTTGCGCCCAACATACGGCATTCTTCTGCGGAAGTTATAAGGAATGGTTCCAGATTACGGACCACCCAATTTTAAAACTTCATCTAAACAGAATGGATGGATCTTTTTGAATGAAATCAACGTAAGAAGACCCAAAAAATTCTCAGGATTAATCTATTTATATAAATTTTGTTTATTGAAAATTAACATTAACACGTTCGTGACATCGTGTACCACTGGTGGTACATGTACAGTTTTTTAAAACCGCGCGAGTAAATAGTGCGGTAGTTTTTTTGTGGAAGTAATATAAAAACACGCACCGTGTACCACCGATGGCGCACAACCGCCAGAAAACAAATCGCTAGTGTACCACCCGTGGTACACGATGTCCAAATGTAAAAAAAGTTGAAAAAGCAAATGTCACGAACGTGTTAAGGAGTAGTTTCGTGCTCTTTGTTAGTGATTTACTTTTCAAGTGATTTACTTTTCAACTGAGACTTTGCCTGTTATAAAACGAGAAAAGAGGCTAATATTGAAAAAAAAATTTCAACTGGAGCCAGCTGTTTGTTTTAGGTGTCATGGTCAGAGATACGAACCAAAAATTTATTTATCTTTGGTGTTTTCAAAAAAAAAACGGCACTTCCAACCCCTCCCCTGAATCTTAATATAAAAATCAGTTTTCCACTTTACGGACAAAAGTCCTCTTTTTCCAGACAAAAGTCTACTTTTTCCGGACAAAAATCCAGTTTTTTTGATAAAAGTCCATTTTTTCGAACAAAAGACTCCGGATAAAAATCGCGTAGCTCAAAATATGAGCTTTTTTAGGAAGGCCGAAGGAATTGTTTCTATGTAAAAAAAAGCAAACAAACGGCGACAGTTCATTCAGGTGATATTGGATAAAAGATAAAATTACATACAGATTGTTGTGCTCAAATAAGGTACTAGCTTACAAAATTTCAAAAGCTTCCATCATGTTGGAGCTGAAAAATCAAGGTGGTTCCATATTGCGGCACCATACCTTACCTCTCAAATTAGTTTGCCAAGAATGCTTTCATAGAATGTACCGAAATGTGTAAAGACTTACTACCCAATATAAATATTTTGATCAGTATCAAAAAATTTATGAAGACAAAATGTGTTTAGAATGTTTCTGTCCCGCAAATGTTTTTTTTTTGTGTTTCCTGTATATCTAAAAGTTGCCTAAAATTCGGACAGTTTCTGGTCAATGTGTTCGCCCCTTTACAATACTTTCTTCTTTCGCTTCGCAGAAGAGAGGAAAAACCAGTAAAAAAAACGCAAAAGAAAATCCAAACAGTTAAACGATTCAGTAAATTGTACCTCCTTTCTCCTGCTTCTAAGGAGGTCGCAGTCATATTGACAATCATCATCGGTTTCTTATACCTAATATGTGTTATGATGTAACGAGCCTCGCATATGTTCTCGCACTGAAACTGATCGGAACAGTTACAAGTTACAGGTCATAAATGCATTCTGTGACCATCAGCATTAGCTCAGTCTGGCACCAACATAAATATCTTGATCTTCATCTTCAACAGAAATCGTATGTTCTCTTTACTTTATCAGATTCGATCAAAGCAATATTTTTATTATCGTATTCCTACATAGTTTTAATCTTTATATTAAGTCATAAAATACAGTGTTTAATCTTAGATGGTAATAATCTACAGTTATCTTAAAACCACAGTAATTACATTCTTGATATTCCTTTCACCTATTTTAAGTGCAAATAATTTTAAAAAGGCTGTAAAAATTCGGATATAGAAGTTTTACGATGATGTGCAATCGCCTTACTGTAGTATGTTTTATGGGAACGTTTTATAATTGTAGTGAAATTATCCTTAGGGTAGGATGGGCCTGAAAGTGCCACTTTTTTACATCATCTCAGAAACGACTGAACCAACTGCTACCAAATTTTGCAGTCATATAGCTTATTACATGAGTATATACCAAAAAAAAGTTAAAATTACTATATAACTTTAGTACGAGCAGACATTTTTATACATGTTGTTCAAAACGCACTCACTTTTTGGCTCACTCGGGGACCAAAAGTGCAACCCCTTAAGTTGAAACTTTAAATTGTGTAATAGCATTCTCTAAAGACTTCTTCTTCCTGCGGGTTTCACAAAACTTTTAGCGGCCATAAAATCGAGTTACACCGCGTCTTGATTTGGGATTTTTCATCGCAGAGATTTTTGATTGACCAATCAGAGCTCGAGTTGACGGCGAGAAAAAATCCCAGAGATAAATTTCTTGAAATCTTGCAATTGCAAAATTTCTTGGAATTTCTCAATTCAAGATGGCGGAATCCAAATTCTCCCGACAAGTAGTTGCGAAAATAACTAATTTTTACAAACAATACCATACAAAAAGCTTTGGAAGAGAATAAATAACATTAAGAGGTTTTTCTTTTCGTCTGTTCTTCTGTTTCAGCCTTTTCAATTTCACGTATGGCATTAATTGCGAGAGCGGCGACTATGAGTTTTCTTTTCATCGCCATTTGAGTACTAAAATTTCAAGAGATTTTCGGCCCAGCTGTCAAAAAAATCTCATTGCGGTGAGATATTTCTTGGGATGAAAAATTGTTAATCAAGACGCGGTGTTAGCCAACTCTTTTTGCTTGAAATTCGCCCACTACCTTGATTTAGTGCCCTCAAAAAATTCCGTGAAACCGGTTATTAGCCTGGCCAAAAGCTCTCCTTCGCCCCATTCAGTCCTGGTCTTTAGATTTAAAAAAAAATCTAAAGGTGGGGTTGGATGGTATCTAAAAACTACTTAACAGATTTTCAATGATTAAAAAGCAAAAGCAAATTACACAAATATTTTACATTATTTGGTTTGATTGGTGGTTTTATGCACTAATAAACTCATTAAAAAAATCATGGATTTTCCAATTATAAATTTTTCGTTAAATAAATGAATGGAAATACATTTGAGAGAAACAAAATCAAACATTTCAAGACTTTCAGGCGTACGAACTTTCAAGCGTTTTGTATCAATATGGGTAATTTCAAATATTTTTTTTATTTCCTACATGGTTTCGTAAACGCGGTTTAAAAGGTAGATTTAGCCCTTCATTCATTACAAAAGATTTAAAGTGTTTGTAATGGACAATAAAATTCCGAAGCTAAAAGGAAAAATGTTTAAAAAGCTTTTACTCGATACTACGAGCTTTTCATAAAAAGCTTTTTTCTGCACATACGACCTTTTACAAGTACCGTATCGATGTGCTTTTAAAGAAATAATGAAAACTTTGTTTATAGAAATGGTTCTAAAGTTCTATAACACTTTTCACAATGGCCTTTACATTTTTTCGTCAAAATTAAAGTACTTTTAGTTTCTCGTTTGTCGTCAAAATCGAAGTGTTTTTAGTTTGATAAAGATTTATTGACTGAGCTACATGCTGTTGTGTTCATGACTCATTTTATGAAATTTTGTCGCTTACGACCTTTTTACATTAAGGTATCCATATTTTTTTGGTGAGGATTTATGAACAGTCACAGTTTATGAACAGAACTTCGATCGTGGATTTAATGGCAATGAAAAATGAAAAAAATAAAAAAAACTAAGCCAACATTTCAGCAATAACGCCACTCCTGTGACTTACTTTCTCACAATCGCGAAACTAATAGTGGGTTCAAATGAAATTTTTTTGTTGTTTATGAGTCGGTGATTCTAAATCCCTACAGCAAACAACTAATTTCTATAAATGAACTATGAGGTTGGGAAAATTCCATTAAATTTGTTATAAGAATTAAAAAAAAAACAATAAAAAAAATTTAAGGTAACGTGTCCATACACATTTGGCTAAGTCTTACAAATGCACGCGCGCGGCCATGCAGCGAATTGAGCACCACGATTGCAACTTGAATTGCAATTGAATGCAATTGCGATATGCGAAAAAAAACGACAAAACAAAAACCAGAAACCGAAAAAAATGTCGTTTTTGAAACGCCAAAAACACAAACTGCCAACTGCATTCAATCCGCTTTTGAAAAACAAAATCCCCATATGCACATTACGGATGTCACAAATTTTTCACGTGTGTTGGTTGTGCCACCATTCATTCTGATATATGCGAAATGGTTTTTTATTTCAATATTATTCATGCCTATACAAAATGGGGGTGTTTGTGTATTTGTGTGCGTGTGAGTGTTTTTCATGTGCAATATAAATGTTATAAAATAATTTTAGTTGCTTTTTTTGCATTTCATTTCGTAAAGCTTGAAGTGCATTTGGTGGTGAATTGGCAGAGTATTGGTGTATTTTATTCGCAAGTGAGCCAATCCCAAGTGCATTCATCCACTTGGCTCCACCAATTTAAAAAATAGAACCCAACCAAACTGCCCCCGAATGCGATAAATATTAAAAAATGTGAATTACAAGCGCTAGAAAAAAAAACTGTAGCAGATTAAGGCCGAAAATAGTGTTTTATGGTTTTATTGCGTTATTTTTGTGCATTTTTCTTCCTTTTTGGTTGATAAGAGTCTAATGGAAATGGCTTAAATGCACGCCCTGCCCTGATGGCATTTTCAAAATATTTTAGTCACATTAGTTTATCATTTGAAGTTGTTTAATATTTCCAGCTTTCAATTTCATTAAATTTTACGTAATTGTTTTGAGCGAACTTTTCATCAACCATTTGGATTTTTGAAGACAAATTTTTTTTTTACATTTTTTTCATGTTTTTCCGAGGAAAAATTTATTATTGCGTTTGTAAGAATGTTTGCAAGAATGTTTGCAAGAATGTTTGTTTAAAACTATTGTTCAATATTCAGATTCAAAAATTCGTACTTGCAGAACTGAGATTTTCCGACCTTAGAAGAAATGCTTATAAGTTCATAAAACGTTGCCTAGGCTTTTTTTCGGTCTTTGCCACTGAAATTATCGAAAATAAACGTAGATAACGTTTTATGAACCTTTCCTATGTTTATCACCACAGTGCGCGCCTGCGCTTAGAAGGTTAAAAACAATTTTAGATGTATCTTGAGGTTTGAATTTGACGCAACAGACTTCCAAATTTCTCAAAATGTCACCTAAACCGCCACCTCAAAAAAAGGTGTCATGTTTTTGAGGTGGAGGTGAGCTACTTTATTCTATCTAAAATCCAGCCTCAATAACTACTGAAATTCATACAAGATGCGTCGGCATTATGCCTTCTTCTTTCTTCGATTTCTTCTAGTTTGGCGCACCTACAAATTAACTTGGATTCGATCTTCAGGTTTAAGCATTTGTAAGGTTTTTGGTAAGAATAATAAACAGCATCCAGCGGTCATAATAATTGCCTAGGCTAGTAATCTCAATCTTTTTTGTAACGTTACATTTTGGGGATCTGAGATTTTCAAACAGGGCAGCGTCCTCGTATTCGTTTTTGTCTTTACAAGCGGTTGTCCATAAATGATGTCACATATTTGGGGCACGGAGAAGGCTCTGTGATGGTATTACGAGGGTATTAAATCCCATAAAAATAATTAAAAACCGAAGCGGAGTAGGGTCTCCTCAATGGAGATTTGATAACAATTTTTCGTCCGTGCTGCGCACTACAGGTTTGTATAGGTAGCGAACCATAGATCGATTGCAACATTTGAAGGGTTTTTTTCTTGCAACCTATTAACAGTGGAGGTCTGATTGTCTAGTTTGCATTGATTTATTATAGTATTAGGATACTATACTAAATTGTTGAAATAAATTTAAAATATATGGAAAAAACAGTCGTATTGTTTTGTGAAATAAAATAATGATCGGTTTGAGAAAAAGAACGGGTAAAAATGAGAAAAAAACCATGGAAATTTAAAATTTAGCGGTGGGCTTTTCTGCAAGAAAAAAAAATGCATTAAAAACCCTGCTCTACTTCTAAATTTCAAACTTTGAAAATTCTAATTGCAAAGTTTGTATTAAAACTTGAAATTAAGAATCGCCAAATGGCATAAAACACCGGCAATAATTTACGTAAAATTGCAACAATCTATATTTCAAAGTCGCGCTACTACAGTGTCGATTTTTCGACAGTAGGTAGTTTTGCTTGCGTTTAATTTTTTTACCTTCAATGATTGTTTTTTTTTCGATTCTATGACCACTTCCATTTGATAGCGCTTGATAGTGGCGTGTGCAGTTTTGAGTTTTTAAATTTTTTGTATGTGCATCAAAAATGCATTCGTGTTGCGGACTTCCATGGTCGAATGCAGCAGCAGAAAATTAAAGCTCGGATTGGTTCTGACAAGGCGAACATGATTAAATTTTTTCCACATTATTCATATGTAATTACATTTATTTTGGGTTGGTGTGAGGTGACAAGGTCTACGTTTGACTTTGGCTATTGGCTGAGCTCTAGACTCTCATGTAGAGTTGGCTATCGGTTTCCGTCCAATCAAAATTATTTCTCTAATCAAAATCAAATTCGTATATGATGTGGTTTATTTAAAAAAAAAATTAAAAAAAGAAGCATGATTTCGCTGCTTATGTTAGAAAAATATCTACAGTGAAAATCATTTCTGAATCATTTTTTCGTGTCTTTGATTAATTTGAATTTTTAACTCGGGAGATATTCGTGATTCATGTGGACAACAGAATTAAATTTTCGCTAGAATTGAAGTAAGGAGAAAAACCCGCAAGCAGGCATAATTAACAATTAAAACCTGGACAATATTAAATATATTTCCTGGAATTTGTTTCAATATCACCAAGAATGATTTGATTTGACCGATAATCTGAGAAAACATAAATTATATAATTAAAAT
Source organism: Chrysopilus asiliformis (assembly GCA_964034945.1). Lineage (NCBI taxonomy): Eukaryota > Metazoa > Arthropoda > Insecta > Diptera > Rhagionidae > Chrysopilus > Chrysopilus asiliformis. The sequence continues at coordinate 21,889,696 of OZ035961.1, read as the reverse complement.
ACGGTCGATAAAATAAATAAATATTGGATTAGATTTTAAATCATGTTATTTAAAAAATATGTTTTAATAAGAATTTCTATGGAACGAAATGGTTTTTTTTACCCTAGATAAATTATACTGATTGTATGAAAAAATTAGAAATACTATGTTATTAGAATATATTAAATGTCAATTTAAAACTCTGGATGGAAAATTTAAGAGAATCAATTGATTGTCAAAGTCTGCATTTTCTTTGAATTCATTACATTTACCGACGGCAATGTTTACATGTCCAAATGAAAGTTTTTGTTGCTTTTCTAAAGGTGTTTTTTTATATGTCTACATTTTATGATGTCTTTTAAGTTGTTGTTTTTGCCAATTCATGCAGAGCTTTTCGTTAAAACTCATTATAGCACTGTTCACAAAATGCAACCCAACTTTACAAATGCAACCCAAAAATTACACGAAATTCTCTACAAAGTAAGACCTGTATAAGTCGGACATGCACGGAAGTAGGTGTGAAATTACGTAATGTGCAAGTGCTAGTTACTATCGCCTATCAATTCCTCAGAATTTGATAAAAACACAACTATCCAAAGATTGGCCAACATTTTCTAAAAAAAACATAACAAAAGCTATAATTGCCAATCTGGCAATCATTGGAGACCCGTATGGTGATATTCGTATCAAAATTCGAACAGTTGTACCAAAATTCCACTTTGAAGACAAACTTTCCAATAAGATTTTTTAAAATTTATTCCAATCGGATTTTGATGTATGGGAGTTTTATGTAGAATCATATCCTAAATAAGTTTTGTTCTTGGACTTTTTTGATAAGATGTACCGTTTTTGAGATATTCACAAAAACCGTTTTCGTTCGTATGGGGGGTACCCCCCCTAATGGTCCATTTTTGCCCATAAACGATCTTAGCCTCGCATTTTACGAAAACCGGATCTGCGCAAAATTTTAAGTCTCTAGCTCAATCCGTGCGCCCGCAATCCGCGCCACAGACAGACGGACAGACAGACGGACAGACGGACAGACAGACGGACAGACGGACAGACGGACAGACGGACAGACGGACAGACGGACAGACGGACGGACATGCAGAAATTAATTATTTTTATCATTCTAAACACACTGGTGTAATTCATGTTTATGTGTGATGAATGGATCTTGGCGTTACAAACGGTAAGGCAAAGTTAATATACCCTTTGGTTTCACCATACGGGTATAATGACAGCTACAAGAATACCACCATATTGTTATTCCATTTTCATTAAAATTAGTAAAACTTTCTACCGAGTTCCCAAAAATTTACACTGCCAGGTTCCACAAAAAGTACGGATGACAGTCACTATCACTTGTCACCGTCCGGGATTCCACCCTAAGAAAATTACCCAGTTTACCGACAGTTTAACGACTTTCACATTTGAGGCTATCAGAGAAAAAGTGGCCTAACCCACGTAATAGAGTTTTTGAAGCTTTTCCAATTTTGTACCAGAGAACAAATAATCTAGAGATAATTTTTTCCGTGTTACATCGGATCCTCTTGCTTTATCTCACAGTGGAAAATTTTTCTCTAAAAATTTGTTCTAAGAAATTATTCTCTAGATTATTTGTTCTCTGCTATTACTGGCTGTAAATTTTTGGAAAAAAATTTGTTATTACTCAATTTTGAAATGTTCTTTTATGGAGCCAAATATTTTGTTCTAAAAACTCATTCACAATAGTGATTCAAACACAAAAAAATTCACGATTTCGATATGTGGGTTGGGCTACTCTTGGTCTGAAAGCCTCATTTAGTCGCCGTTTACTAACAGGTAGCAAAAACTTAAATCATTGTGCTTCGTTAATTAACTAGCATTCGTAAAACAGTTTTTACCGAGCGAATTTCAGCACTGGCAGGACTATAATAGCTGTCAAACAAATAATAATTTTGCGTCTTCATATGACTTAGAAGAAAACAATTTTCCAATTTTTTTTTGTGGAAATATTAAAACAAAATAATAAAACTGATCGAGATCATCGAGAAAGCAAACCTTTATTGAAAATCTAATCAAAGGATTTTCTCGAAATTTTTATCGTTCACGTAACTAGACAGTTTCATTTACAGAACAACATCGCACAGTCTTTATGTCGATTGCATTTTATCTGTTTCATTGATATAGCGATATTTTTTCTTCAATTTCTCAATTTTCAGATCTTTTGAACTTATGTGGGATAATACCTTCAGACAGGCTTCCGGCTAAAGCCCAATTTGGACTAACGATTGCCACTACGATTGCGATTACGATTGAGCTTCCTCGACCAATGAGGAAACATTCGTGCCGAAATCGTTGAAAGTTTTGATTGGTCAAGACGCTTTGATTGGTCGATAAGCTTCAATCGTAATCGCAAATCGCCAGTCTGAATTGGGTTTAACACAGGTTCATTTGCTATGGAAAACAAAATCATGGGTCTTTGAAAGGTGTTCGGTTTAGACAGTTTTCCGGTTTATCCAGGGTCCAGCTTATCCAGGTTTCGATGTAAACGAATTTTTTTCGTTTCCCTAGCGATTTCGTTATAAATAACGAAAAAATAAATAACGAGATTTTATATACAATGGAATCAAACAAATTTCAAATATCGTAAAATTGATAATAACTAGTTGACCCTATAAATTTTGCATCATACACAATTTATTTACAAAAATATACTAATAAATTTGCAGCAACGAAAATCCCATTTAATTATTCGCATATTTTTATCAAATGTTTTTGAAACAACTTTCCTATACCATTGAATTGCAACTTTGAATTTTTTACTATTTCAAAATAAAAAGGGCAGTCAAATTGATAACTCTTGCGGGTAATTCAATTTTGATAACGGTTTTATATTTGCGGAAAAAGACCTCAATTTTGTTGCATTCCGTACTACAATCAAAATTTGTGTTTCCATGCGATGTGGAAATTTAATTGACCTTTTTTTAAGTTTAAAGCACATAATTATTAATAAAGGGTTGTCAATTTGAAAAAGAATTGTAAAAAAACTTGACTAAAGGGGAGAGGGGTGTTTGAAATGGCGAGAATTTCAGTGAGGTAATTTATGAACAGTTTACTTCAACAAACAAACCCTTTCCTGTAGATTAAATGCGCACCAAAACCAATAAACAGTTGTTACAATTTTCAAATTTCATAAAACTTTTTGAACCGCTTCTCTTATCAGCAAAATGTTCTGCTAATTAAATTTTTTCCATGAATTTTCCGGAATAAAAAATAAACTGATAAAAGTCAAGAAATCTTATCAGTTTTTAGAATATGTCCTTCCAGATAGAAGATTTTTCTTATAGTTTCTCATTTCAGCCAGTAGTGTTTTTTTTTGTAGCCATTAATTTTGATTTGCGTTGTTAACGAAAAATAAATCAAAACACTTGGGGAAATTTTAAAACGCAATTAAATTTAAATTGAAAATATTTAGCTCGTTTACGAAATAAGTTTCAATTAAAAATAATTTTTTTTCTTTGCTTTATTTTGATAGCTATAATATCGATCGATAGTTTAACAAATAGACGTAAGTGCAGTCAAAGTGGACGTTATCAATGCTTTTCTTATCGTTTATTTACATAACCGCTCATCAAAATTTTAGCAATGCAGAAACTCGTGGATTTCTAGCACAAATGGCTTAAATTGAATTAAAATATAATTGATAAAAATACTAGAGCACTGTTTCCCAATCGGTTGGTGAAAATGAAAATTTTCGTCTCCGGCGAATTCATCTTAAATCATTATACCTTGCGACCAGTAGACCAGTAGCGAAGCGTCAGGGTAGACAGGATAGATATGGCGTGATCAAAAAATATTATTCACACTTTAAAAAGTACAAATTTATAGCGTAGTCGTCACTACTGCTTGCGACGTATTCTTTTTAAGGACATTTTCACTCTATATGGCGACAGATCAATGAAAAAAGGGATTTGTATTTCGGAGGGGGGAATGAGTCTTGCGTCTTTACACATTTAACACCCAAGACTCCTTCCCCCCTCCCAAATAAAAATTCCGGAAGGAGTCTTTATACATTTTTCAAAAAATTCGCACATTTCGTTTGTATGAAGGAGGGGCGAAGGAATGGACCGATTTTACCCGTTCGAGATACTTACAACCTTGGGTTTCTAAATTTGCTATTTCCGAGAAAGCCAACTACAAGAAAGTTTAAGTTTTCGCAGACTTTCTTTTCACAACCACTCCTAGTTAAATGCGAAAGTAATTTTGCTACTGCCATCCGCCAAGCCGCTCTTCTCAGTAGGTGTTGTTTCCTGATCAATGAAATCAATGAATTTCATTCTAAAAACCGTTTGGGAGCTGTTACTAAAATATGTCAAACATTTTGAGAGGTCAAGAGCGGGTTTTGGTAGTGTGACAGCGGAATTAAATTCCATACAAAATATCGCGAAAAAGCGAAACGAGGAGTGGAGGGTGGGGGTTCGAAAAGGCGGAAATTAACATGACGTACTTTCTGTACAGCCACTTAGTATTAAATAAAGTGACCGTACGTCCCGGAATGGCCGGGATAGTCCCAGATTTAAAAATGTTGTCCGGGCGTCCCAGAAACCAAATTTTTATCCCAGATTTTTCAATTATGTGTTATATTTTCCCAAGCGCTAGATAAAAACATAACAAAAGCTATAATTGCCAATCTGGCATTTATTGAAAACCCGTATGGTGATATTCGTATCAAAATTCGATCAGGTATACCAAAATTACACTTTAAAGTCAAACTGTCCAATAAAATTTTTTAAAATTTATTCCAATCGGATTTTCATGTATGGGAGTCATATCCTAAATAACTTTTGTTTTCGGACTTTTTTGATAAGATGCACCGTTTTTGAGATATTCACAAACAACGTTTTCGTTCGTATGGGAGGTACCCCCACCCCTAATGGTCCATTTTTGCCCATTAACGAACTTAGCCTCGCATTTTACGAAAAACGGATCTGCGCAAAATTTCAAGTCTCTAGCTCAATCCGTGCGCCCGCAATCCGCGCCACAGACAGACAGACAGACAGACAGACAGACGGACAGACGGACGGACATGCAGAAATTAATTATTTTTATCATTCTAAACACACTGGTGTAATTCATTTTTTTGTGTGATGACGGGATCTTGGCGTTACAAACGGTAAGGCAAAGTTAATATACCCTTTGGTTTCACCATACGGGTATAAAAATAGTTGACTATGACTGGGGGTTACTGTAAATTCCATTTCTTGCACCTGCGGCGCATTTTTTCAACGATTTTCGATTTTCGACAAATGGCGCATGTATTTCAGAAATTTTGCCTGTGGTGATTTTGTCTTAATTGCTATTTTTACAATTTCCGTTGCCATTCTTTATGGAACACTGAACGGAAAATATTATCAAAATAACAAAAAAACAACATGTGAAATATTAATAATTTTGTGTTATTAGTTTCAGAATTTTTTTGTAAACACAGCAAAAATTTATTAATAAAATAAAAATTTATCGCTTGGTTTGATTTTATCAATAAGATAATTTCATTTTGTGGGTTCTATAAAATTTGGTTTATCGTTGTTATAAAATTAGCTTTCATGATAAAAATATTTTATTATAAAAAAGTTCACAAGTGAGAAATTTCCTCTTTTATTTATCCAACAACGAGAGGTTTGTTAGCTGAATAACGCTTTTGTTAGATTAACGTGTTTTTTCGGAGTGAAGAGTGCGAAAAATTTTAGCTTGAGACTGTGCAGCTTTTGATTTGAATCTTTGAAAAAGTAAAGATTTTTATAAAATTTCGTTGTTTCGTTGGTGTTTCATTTGCCCCCCCCCTCCCCACCCCTCTCGGTCACACCTTCCTCTTCCCTTTATTTTGTCACGAATTGACCCAAAAAATATGGTCACACCACTAAATAAATAAATTAGAAAAACATCGAGCAACAAAAAATTAAATAATATCTTTTCCTATATGAACATGAAATTTGAAAACATGAAATTTTAAGCTGTTCATAAAACACAGTATTTAACCTCAAATATTTTCTGTGAATTTAATGCTACATTTACACGAATGACAAATTTGTCATTTTTTTCTTGTCATTATGTTAATTCCCGTGTAAATGGCATAATTTTTGTAATTTTTTCTGTCAGAAAATGTCAATCTCCCATAAAAGAATGAACTTGTCCATTCTTTTATGCCAGATTGTCATTCGTACAAACGCAATATTAGTTATGACAAAAGTTGAATACTAAAGTTGTCATAACTAATATTGCGTTTGCACGAATGACAATCTGGCATAAAAGAATGGACAAGTTCATTCTTTTATGAGAGATTGACATTTTCTGACAGAAAAAATTACAAAAATTATGCCATTTACACGGGAATTAACATAATGACAAGAAAAAAATGACAAATTTGTCATTCGTGTAAATGTAGCATAATACAGCCGTTCATATAATAAAATGTTCATATGATCGCGAGTCTACTGTATATTTAAACCTAAACGTCCATGAATACCTACGAGATTATCGAATGATTTCTGTCCGAAGGTTTTTATCAAAAAACATGTTTAGTCAGTGTCATTTCTGTAAAACAAAAACAAATCAACCAAAAATAGGACGAAATGATCACCATAAAAATTTTAGAACTTTTTCCCTATTACAAATCTATGTATGACTAAACAATAACTAAAAACAAAACATTATCTTCTATGAATCCAGCATATGTGATTCATCATTCAATACAAATATATTTTGTTCATGAAATCCCTCCAAAACGATATCCAAATTAAAAATAAATGTAAAAAAAAAATACCAAATCAACTGTCAATCGAGTCTTTATTGTAGAATAATGAAAATCGAATTGAAAATCTGTGTGATTCATACCTGTTGTCCATGCATGCGATTATTTACTGCACATCAGCTGAAATTTTAGCACACTGCATCGAAACAATGTTCGAAAATGTTCAAAAAGAAAATCATTGGAAACTCCATAAAAAAAATCGCTTCGTTTTAATTTCGCAGAAAAACAACACAAAGTTTCACATTATGCGCTTTTGAAAAATTCAACACACAAAAAAAATTTTGAATTTAAACTGCAAATCCATGTTTTGTAACGACATCGACATCTCAAAGCTAACTGATCACAGCCGATGAGGCCGATTTGAAGGAAATTTTTTTTTTAGTCAAACTTAACGAAAGCCCGACCACCAATTCGCCGAAATGTAAAAAAGTGATCGATCAATTGATCAGAAACTTTTTTGATCGCCCAACACTCGCTCACTCAGCAAACTGCATGTGCTGCCGAATAACTCGCCGTATCCGAAACAAGCGAACTGTCGAAACATCAGATCCGAAATGACCGAAACATCAGACGAAATAAACTGGAAAACTGCAAAAAATTTCGAATCAACCACAGCGAAATACAACGTTAAAAAAAATCCTCTATTTTTAACCGAAATTTTATTAGATATAAATTTCTTCACAAATTCTTTTTAAATTCGTCTAAATTTAGTCTACACACTCGCAAATTGTTCGTCATGTTTAAAGCGCGAAAAAATTTTAGCAATTTCATGCGTATTTAGTGTAGTTTTTATTTCTTATTTTAGAAATAATTTTCCTTTTTTCAATTTTTCGTTATTATTTTTCAATTTTAGCTCGTTATTTGCAATGTTTTTTTGTTGTTGTTGTTATCATTATTATTGCTGTACATTTCTTAGCGATCAACAATTATTTCACTGTATTCAAAGCTGTACAAATGTATGGTTCTATGCACTTTACGCGTTTGCCCCTCTTCTTTATGAACATCAACAAAAAAAAAAGGTTTAAAATAATAATAAAATAGTTTAAGTTTATGTTACGCGTAACTAAAAATTGCAATTCGTGCAGTAAAGATGTGTGAACCAATAGCGACACTCGCTTGTTACACAAATCCCTTCGGTGTGTTGGTGGTTAGTTTGGTGTATTGGTATTCGCGAAAAAATTATAATCAACTAAAAAATAAATAAATAATAGCGAAGAGCTGCAGAAAAAAATTTAGATTGTGTGCAGCAATAAACTTGAAGCTTGGCCCGTGTTCATTTTTGGACGAAACAAAATGGCGAACTTTTGGATAAATTTTTTTCGTTAAATTTTGAAAATCACTTTTTAAAATGGTTTACTGTTTTAATAATTTTTTTTTGTATCCACAATTATTTATCACTTTTTTTTAAAAATTTCGGATTAATTTTATAATTTTTTATCTGTCGCACAAATTTGTTTTCGGACCTTGTCACCAATCATTAAAATATATCCGATATTGCAGCAAAATTTTGGAAAAGGCACTTAAAATATTACACTTTTTTACAAAAAAAATTAACAAATTTGTGTATTTTTTATTCATTCACAATTTATGAAAAAACTAGATTTTTTTTGTACGTTTTTGTGAAACCCAAAGCTTTATAAGTTGACGAAATATTGTCGTATATTTCTGTACATATACAGTTAGATATGAAGTGCTTGAAGGGCTTCACGCACTTGTTTTTCTTATGCGAGCATTCGAAAAAAAATATCCAATTTAAAAAAAAGTAAATAAATAAATACCACCAGAAAATAGCAACTTTTCGGAGAAACAGCGAAAATTTATTTCGAAGTCAGCGAAAATTTGGAAATTACAGCAAGTGTGTCATCATTGGTGAACGAGCAGGTCTAAACCACTTGTTTTTTGGGGTCAAAATTTAAATTAGTTGCAATTTTTCGTTAATTCATTAAAGTTTTTCGCGCACAACGATGTATTGGTGTAAACTGTTGGTGTGTTGGTGTAGGCGAATTTTAGCGAAAATCAGCTATTTCAATGCGTTACACTGCTAATTATTTATGTAAATTATTTTTGCAATAATTTTATGTAAAAACAAAACCACTTTACTAATTTTATTAGCAAAAATTGAGCCTTTTTTAAAAACAAAAATCCGTTTGCATAGAACTATGGAACTATGGATGGAATCAATTGCATTTGTAGATGTGCTCGATTCCAATAAAATCAATGCCTACACAAACACTTCATTTCGCTAGGTTCATTTATGAATGTCGATATTTATTGCTATTTCTAATATTGGTGATGCTGTCGATGATAAATTGTTGATGACGATTACGATGATGTTGATCGAATTGATTATTATTTCGACACTATACAGGAATATTACGCGTATACTTGTATATGGTAGTTCCTTTCATTCTTAATAGTTTTAAATGCTCATTTACAGTGTATTTATTACTTGTTCCCTTTACGGTGTACTATTTTGCAATTTTCCAATTACTATACGTTCATCTCTTTCATTCATTGGCGATATTGTTATTATTATCATCGTTATACACTACATAAATTCTACACGCTTTGAAACTATGATTTCTATGCTTAGAACACATTTCAACGTTAAGAAATTTATACCGAATTTCTTCTTCTAGTATTTTGTTGAACGCAAACTATAATCGAATTTATGTGTATGTGCTGAAAAGTCACAAATAAAACGAAACCGTGTATCACAACATAAATTAATTAAAAGGTGTCCTTCGTAGCGAGTCGAAAATAAACGGAAAAATAATATATTTTGTTTTAATCACTTGAATTTTTGTTTAGAAATGCACAAAATGCCGAAAACTCCTTGTTGGTGAAATGGATTGGTGAACTGTTTTCACTGATTTTTTCATGGGATTTTCAATTTCGTTCGTTTTTAATTATATCGGTGAACCATAAACGTGCTAGAAAAATTCAACAACGTAACGAGAATTTCTTTTTTTTTTTACTTTTTCCCTATATCGGTTATAGAAAAATTTTGTTACAATATTCCTATTATGAAAAAAAATCCTTTCTATGTGTATATATTTTAGTTCTTTACAATTTTAGAGCGACTCAGTAACTAAAAGTATTATATACATTACATATATCGAGAAGCGAGTGTAACCTTCATTGCCCGCGTCCCTTACGCCAGCCTCATACCCCCGGGTGCCGGTCATAAGCATTCATGTGTTTTTTCGGTGTCACCACCCCATACACATGGAAAAAAAACCCAATTCTTATGTTTCCACACACGAAAGTATCTTATGCAAGCTCTTCATCTCCTTCTTTCGATTCCAACACACGTGCATCGAAAAAGTTTCACCGATCGCCCGAAAACCATCAACCAATGCCTTCTGCATGAGCGAAAGGGTTAAGGCGCCGGGTGTAGTGCGGCCAAAGAACACCGTAAAATGGGTACGCGCAGGGGGAGGAAATTGCAATGTCACACATTGAAAATTTTCCCATTTCCACTTGGTATGCATTCCCCAACGCGATGTGTTTCTTGTTGTCAGTGCAATTTTTCGAAGCTCACATGGGCGAATGTATTTGCGAGAAGCTCCCCGAATGCAATAAAAATGCATCCATAGAAAATGTACACAACATCGTCTCGTGCATACACCCTTAAAGCTTGAACACTCGAAACACCCCACTAGCAAAGTCTGACAATGCAACCAAACTGAAATGTGCAGCCAAATCCAGTAAAATGAAACTATATCGCATCACACTATTGCAAAAATGCATCACTGCAATATGTTTCGATAGTGCAATTTAAATTGGAATACAGTTTTTGCTAGCTTGGTGTTGGTTGGTTAGTTGGTTGTTGCATGGGGATATAAACTTGAATGCACAATATTGCATCGTTTCATATGCCCACCTGAATGCATTTTGAATTTTTCTCCTCTCTGTGAGTATTTTCATGTGCATTTTCCCAACTCACACCAATTCTTCGAACACAATTCATTGCAATTCGGTGTGTTTTTCGAGATATCTTCCTAATGGTGGTGGTGCAAATTTGATGTTTTTCCACGGTTCCATTCCACATTTTACGAATGCGAATTTCGCGAATGGCCGTAAACTGTTTTTATTCCCCGTTCCAACAACAACAAAAAAACGCATCATGGTCGAAACTTGAAGAGGAGTTGGCTCGAAACTCTTCATACAACCACATGTCGTCCGTGACGCACAAAAAAGTGAAAATACACTCGCAGTTTAAGAAATTATGAATAGAAAAAAACTGGGTAGAAAACACGAGAGAAATCAAATTGACAACGTTTTGGAAAAATGTACACCTAATTGTGAAAAATGTTTGCCTTGTGCGGAAACGGTGAATTGAAAATGGGGACAGAATTTGTTCGTAAAACAAAATCCGGCCTCTCGCTGCAAGAAACGCTAAAATGTTGTTAAAAAAAGATGGAAATTTTTGTTGGTAAGGTTTTAATTAAATTTTTTTTTCATTTTCTATAAAAACACTGTTTTTTGTTGCAGCAATTTTTGAAAAAAAAAACAAGAAGTTTTTTTCAACATTACATAAAGTTGGGGCTGCAACTTGTGACGGATATCCTTTTATGCTTTCGGAAGTGAGAATTCTCCAAATGAATCTGAATGTAGGTATCCCCATCTTCACATCTAGAAACTTTGAAATCTGCTAATTTCGCCATATCTGCTAACTTGGAATGTTACAAAGAAAGGATATCTCCACAACAAAGCCTAAACCGACAAATAACGCCATACAATTAGCAACATTTTGAATAAGCAATCGTTTTGTAAGAATTATTTTGTCCCATACATACACGTGTCCATAAAACCTAAAAATACGTCACAATTTGGTCAGTGGAAGGGAGGGGGGAAGGCGGACCTGCGGTAATGTAAGTGTGATGCCGGTACTAAATCCACACAAAAAAATCGCGCAAAAGCGTGAAAAATCCGGGAATAAAAATACAAAGGATGCGCCGCAGTCGATTATTTTTAGGCCAATTACGGCGCAGTATTTAAAATAAAGAGTTCCAAACGAAAAATAGCTCAATTTTGTGGATAAATGCAACTGAAAATATAAAACCAGTTCAACAGAGAGAAATCCACTTCAGCAGGCAAAGCATATTTAACATATTTGTACCACAGATAAAAACAGTTTGAAAAAAATGCACCACATAGGAAAAAATATGATTTTTTGTAACCCACAGCCGAAGACTTGCAGATTTAGCGATCGTACAAAACAAATTAGTATTGGACACCAAAAAAATATCGCTTTTTTGCACCAAGTATTCTTCAAAAATTAAGTTGCGCTTAGCCTGCTTCAACCATATAAATTCTGTGACTTAAATAATTTAAATCAGGGTTTAAGTCGTCAAGTTTCGTTGGCGACTTAAGCCCCATTTAAATTATTTAAGTCACAGAATTATAATTGAATATCATAAATTAAATAATTTGGGACAAAGGTTTCACTTCCGGTACTGCCCCGGCTAATCATCCTGAATATAAGACAATCCTTTCAAGCCACGTTTCCTTTTCTCTCCTACTCAAGCAGATTCTTCTTACTTTCTTATACGAAACATATTAAAGTATTGTGAAAGAATGTCGACATCTTAATTTTGCTTACAAAACATTTCCCGAGCAATCCTAAGTCAATTGGAGAAATGTCTTTCTGACAGTTAGTCTGTTAGTCTGTTAGTCTGTTAGTCTGTTAGTCTGTTAGTCTGTTAGTCTGTTAGTCTGTTAGTCTGTTAGTCTGTTAGTCTGTTAGTCTGTTAGTCTGTTAGTACGTGTACAATATTTTTCAAAAACTAATAGAACTAGTGCTATGACATTTTAAAGGCTTGTTTGGTCCTGCAATATGACATGGAAATCCGTTAACCGGAAGCTACCAAAATGCCGCTTTTCAAAATCACAATTTAATTTTTAGCTATTTACTCCGATATGATGCGTTTTTCAGTAATCTTATGTATGCCAAATTGGAGACAATAAAATTTCCTATATTTTTGCCTTTTACCAGAACTGCGTATCTCAAGCCATTATCGATATATATCAATTTTTCAAAAAAAATATCAGTTGTGGTCAACACAAAACTTTCTTCTACAAAATCTACGACCCTGTGCAATTTACGCTAGAGCCCTGTCGCGTTGTCAACCTAAGACGACCTCCCAATAAATTCTTGGTTTATTCAAAAATATCAAAAACGTACAAAATGTGAGATAACTTGAGAACTGTAAAATATATCAATTTACGGTAAATGGCAAAAATGTAGAAAATGTTAACATCTTTAATTATTCTTTTAACTGATTCGTCGAAAAACCGTTAGTTTGCAAATTATTCGCAAAAATATGATTTTTTACATATTAATGAAAATATCTCAATAACGGTAAAAGATAACGGTAAATGACAAAATTGTGCAGAATCCCATTCTCATTAATTCACTTCATACATTCAGTCAGCAAAAACCCGTTAGTTTTCGAGATAATCGCAAAAAACTGTTTTTTTTGGAAATAACGGTTTATCTCGATGACAGGTGGAGATATCGAGTTATAGCTAAAGACAAAAGTGTGGGAAATTTTATTTTCTCCAAGTTTTGTCATACTTAAGGCCACTAAAAAACGCGTAGTTTGGGAGTAAATCGAGAAAAACGAAATTGCGATTTTTGAAAAACCGCCATTTTGGATACTTCCGGTTAACGGATTTCCACCAAAAGTTGATAGGATCGTCCCATTTCAGGACCCAACATGCCTATAAAATTTCATGGCGCGAGCTCTATTAGTTTTTGAGAAATCTTGTACACAGACTGACAGACAGACTGACAGACAGACTGACAGACAGACAGACAGACTGACAGACTGACAGACTGACAGACTGACAGACTGACAGACTGACAGACTGACAGACTGACAGACTGACAGACTGACAGACTGACAGACTGACAGACTGACAGACTGACAGACTGACAGACTGACAGACTGACAGACTGACAGACTGACAGACTGACAGACTGACAGACTGACAGACTGACAGACTGACAGACTGACAGACTGACAGACTGACAGACTGACAGACTGACAGACTGACAGACTGACAGACTGACAGACTGACAGACTGACAGACTGACAGACTGACAGACTGACAGACTGACAGACTGACAGACTGACAGACTGACAGACTGACAGACTGACAGACTGACAGACTGACAGACTGACAGACTGACAGACTGACAGACTGACAGACAGAAAGACATTTTTTAAATATGACTCCAATCGACTCAGGAGTGATCGGGAAATGTTTTTTAGGCAAAATTAAGAGGTCGAAATTTTTCATGAATACAATTACTTTATTATACTCCGTAGAAGAAAGTAAAAAACACTTTTTTGTGATTATCGCGTTATTGGGATATCTTCTTTAAAATGTATAAAATTAGATTTTTGCGAATTGCTTGCAAACTAAAAAAACAACTAAAGTAAGAATTAAGTTGAAGATATTAAAATTCTCTACATTTATGTATGTCTAGTCTCAAATTATTTTTAATTAATCGGACGAAACATTTTTTGCGTTAAAACTAAACAAGTACAAAAAATATTCTATCAAAACTGCGTTTAAATTCTATCAAAACTGCGTTTAAAACCTTTCGAGTCTGCAAAATCCCATATTCCACATTTTTTTGAGAAAACACTCAAGATTTTACAAACGAGAAAAACGAAATAATTTTTTTTTTCGGACTACCAATTTTGTGACGCGCCAATTTTAAGAGACACACATATATTATGACCGCGAAAAAAATGCAGATAGAAAAGTGCAATCATCCCCATACGCGGACGTTCAATTTACAGGTGTTTGTGTATGCGTGCGAGTGCAAAAAGAAAACGGGGGAAAGAATTAATCAAAAACAAGACTCGGTATACATTATGCTTATCAAAATTGCATGAGGAGTGCATCGTATGCATCCGTATGCAGTTTTTTGCAGTTTTTTCTTAACATATATCTTATGCATTTATGAGTCTGTTTTATGTTCATTTCGTTTTGGACACACAAAGCACTGAGAAGATGTATGGATAAAGGAAAATTATACTTTTTTCGGTTACGCAAACATTCAAAAGTACAAAAACATGGCATGGCATGTATTTTATACCGAAATGCATTCAAAAAGTGCATAATGCCCGACGGATTTTGGGGTAGGGTTCGGTATGGTTCTTCATGCGAATTTTTTTCCTTATTTTTGTTTTAATCTTTTTGTACGAAAATCGCAAGGAAACAAGGAGTCGCCTAGCGAGAAACGTTTTTACTCGAAAAAGGATTTTTTTCCTTTGCGTATGCGTTTTTAGCATACCCAATTTTTTCACATTTTCTTTCTTTTTTTTCAGTTCTTTTCGATGTTTTAGGCTGCCGTTGGTTGTCAAGAAAATTCATCCATATGCGTTTTTGTTCCCTGCTTTTTTTATTCTTTTTATTTTTATTTTTTTTTTGTTCAGGACTTTTTTGTTTAAATTTGGATAGATGAATGCAATATAGTGCAGTGCAATGCAGTTGTCGCCGTGTTATGCTGAGTGTACTTTTTGGGCTTGACGGATACCTTTCCTTTTTAATTCTTCACTTTGATAAACAGAAAGCATTTCGTTAGTCCCTATGGAACATGCCAAAATATACTTTATGTGATGGTGTATATCTATATATAAATACTAAAGCTGTTTAATGGCATGAAATTTTTGTCAAATTTTTATATGAAATGAAATTCACGCTCGCACATGTGAAATTTTTCTATGGAGGTAAAATGAAATGTTCTGGGTCTGACAAAAAAATAAGGTGATTTTTGGCATTTTTTTTTCCTGAGCGTTATCCCTCCGCAAAAGTCATATTTGAAATACGGCATCAAGATTTTTTTCTTTTACTTTTTTTAAAAATTGGTTGTATTTTTTCCAGTTATTTTTTAATTTAATACATTTTTAGTTTCAATTTTTAAATATAGGGGTCAGCCTTCTATGACAGAAACAGAAAATTATAGAATTTTTTAGTACTCAATGAGAGAACGTTTTTCACTTTGTTTCATTCAAATCGTTAGTTTTCGAGTAATTGCCAAAAAATGCTTTTTTGCATAAAACTCCGCAAGGGGAATACCCCTTAAAACCGAAGTACTGCTCAAAAACAAAGTATCGAATATTTTTTAAAGTTTCACAAATCAGAAAAGTTTGGTTAAAATCGGATAGTGAAACTTCCATAGGTTTGCTTGTCAGTCGAAAACCGAAATGGACCATTTCTCAACAATTTTTCGAGAATCTCTTATTCAAAATTTCTAGAAAATCTCTAGTTTTATTAAGCTCTGTGTAAATACCCCGAAGAACTTCCTGTCCGAGAAGTGCGATTTGGCGCAGGAAAAAAAATTCAGTAAAAATGTACATTGAGAAACTAACCCCAAATAAATGTATATCTCAAAGATGTGAATCTCTCAAAAAACAAGTTTATTGCTCCAAAAAAATGTTCATTTCTGCTTTTTGCATATGACTTTTAGTTGTAACCAGGGTTGGGACTTGAGGATGTGTAAAAGGTAGGTACTATTTTTGCCCAAAAAGGGTACTAGATTGAGATAATGTGGTACTAGATTTTTTTTAACTATCGTGCAACCAAAATCGTTTTTTATGCTTATTACATAGGAAGCAAGAAAAATCTAAATCTCGTAATTTTAGAAAAAAAAATCCTTTACCCATATGGATTGACTTTTGCGTTGTGAATATAACCGTTTCGGTCAAAAAATACTCTAGAAAAACTCCAAAAAACCAATAAAAATTGTCTAGATGTATTTGTTTTAAATTTTTGCTTTTATTTCAATTTTAAATTTTTGTATAAACTCTATCTAAAAACTTAAATTTCGAGAAGTATTTTGAGCTATTGCTAATATAAATCATATTTCCATGACCTACGATTGATTTTCATATCTCTCTTAATAAGACGAATTCAGTAGTCTTTAATTAAAGAGTTGTGGCGGGATCATTTAAAAAAGTACTGTTTTTGCTAATACCTAGAAAAGTGATGGCTTTTTAAAGGAAGCTATAAATTCAGATAAAATCACTTTTTATATAAACCATGAAAAGGTACCAGATTCATGGGCTGTGGTATTTACTAGGATACTAAATGTGTCGAAAAGGTACTAGATCTGGTACATATGTACTAAAGTCCCAACCCTGGTTGTAACCACACTACAACAGACCACTCACTCTTCCTGAATTGTTTGAACTTTTTTTTGACCTCCAGCTTACTAGAGATTTAAAAAAAATCTAACTCGGAAACGAAAAGCAGCTTCCAGAAAATAGTAAAAATTTGTCACAGATTTTGTGTTTTCCATGCTAGTCCTGAAACGTTTCATCGTACATTCGCAATAAAAATTTCTTTTTGTGTATTTTTTTAGTTTTCGATTGTGAACCAATCACAACCCAGAAAAAGAACACTTCACGAATCGTGAGTTTTTCACGATTCCTCCAATTTTCCTCAAATTTTACGATAAAAATTTTTCCATACTTTCCATAAAATGATTTCTGAAGAAAAGTACATCCTTCTGGTGCTAAAACCCACAATCTTCACTCAGTTGTGTACAGAAAACTTTCTTTTTTCCCTTACGACAAGAAATGATGCTAATAACATTAAGTTTCATTGTGTAAAAAAAAAACTCAATGGAGTTTGTGACGATCGAAGGCCATGGACATATTTTCCGTATTTTTTTTCTACATTTTCTGGTTACATTTTTGATTGCGCGCATTAAATGCAAAACATGTGTGCACATATGAATATGGAAACGAAAGTTTAAATTGCAGTTATGAAGATTCAATACCAACGTCGTATGTGTTGAAATGGGAAACATGAGGGAGCGAAACATTTGAAAAATATACAAGATGCTGAGTTACGGATGTGAAATGTTGCATAACTTTCGATATTATTTGATGGCAGGGTGCATAAAATTTAATTTGAGATTCAAAAGCAAACTTTTCGTATGTGTGTGTGACTGTCAAACTCCTTACAAATAATCACGAAAAGACGGACGAAGGGGAGGGGGTGAGAGCGGTCGAAAGGCCGAAATTAACGTGACGTATTTTATGGACCGCCCCTAAGAGACATCGTTTTTCGAGGTCCTCCAAATCCTAGAGCTGAGTCCAGTTATGTTGCTGGTTTTTGCCTACAACATATTTTTATTTCCCTGATTTTAATTTCCATTGAGATTTGTCATTATGGATTGCAGCATTTATTAGGCACTGCGTAGGGTTGATAACTGTTTACAAGCAGAGAAAAAAAAATAATAAATTTAACTACAGTCAAAGTCCTCTAACTCGAAATCCCTATAATTCGAAACGATTTTGATGGCAGCAGACAATTCGAGTTAGAGGACTTTGACTGGGGAATCGGGACTATAACTATACAAGTAGTTAATTTTTTTGTGTGGTCAATTTTTAGTCAATTTAACCACAAAATAGTAAATTTTACTACTAAGTAGTAGTAATTTTGACTATTTTTGTAACTGAAATTTAACTATTTTAATGTTGCGCATTATAAAATACTTAATTCTTTGTACCAACACGAGTTATTTGTGACATTTTTTTTTATGATAAATGAAACTCCAGACATTTTAATTTTTCCCTTTTAAACCAAACGTCATTCGTAGTGATTTCCAATTTTATGTGGTTCTTTGATATTTTTGTGACATCCTCAAACATGTATACTGAAAAACATTAAAACAATCAAATAGAGATTTTTCAAAGAATTCGCTACAAATAAAAGTCAAGCTAAGAATATTAAACTTAACCCGCTAAAACGATGTCACTTTATAAGACACACCAAAGCTAAACGCTGCAATAATTTTTTTTATCCGCCATGCCACAGTTTTCCCTTGTTTCACACACAATTTTTCAAATTGCAAGTTTCTAGTTTTTCTCGACATTTTCCTAATAATCTGACAAACGCCTAACCCTTTTGACTGTCTTCTTGATTACGTCACATGGAAGCGTATCCTTAATACTATAAACAACAACAATTTAAAAATAAAGAAATGTTCAACGCGTAAAATGTCAAAGTTATCGTTACAAAGCTTCTGAAGCTTCTCGAGTCGTGTGTTTTTGTATATCCAATGGCTTTTTCTGATGCATCTACTGTTGGTTTTTTGAAGGGTTGTGACTTTTTCTAGCCCTTAGATAATCGCACAAGTTGAAAGATTTTTAAATTAGAGGACTGTTTCACACAAAGTTAGAAAGTGGATTTTTTGTTGCTTTGGTTAAGTTGGATTTCTTTGTGGTATCAATGGCGAAACACAACCGTTTTTCTAAACGGTTTGTTGTCATCATTTCATTACATGTGATGTTTTCAAAAGAAAGCTTAATAACTTTTTTCTAAAATGATAATATGAAGCACCAAATCCGAAACTGTCTCGGCCATTCCGGGACGTATGGTCACCCTATTACTTGGTTATTGCAAAACTTCTTTGAAAAAATGCGCCGCGGGTGGAATTCATCAAAAATAATACGATTCGAGGTAAAACCCTTTCACCCTAAAAGGCACACTGTTTTTATCACATAAAAGCATGACGTATTCCTCTCAGGCACACTTCCTGTATTTTGAAAACGGCTTGACCAATTTTGATGAAATTAAGATAACTCGAATATCCTTTTTCACATTGTTTTCGGGGAAAATTACATTAGGGGCCGCTGATCACGAATCTGATGATCAAATTTCGATAATTAACATCCTGTCTTTAATTTCTGTATGGCAAAAATTAATTATGCGACCTGTTTAAGGCCTTGATGCTTGATGCGAGAATTTAATTTAAAATTTCGAAAAAAAAATATTGAAAATGGATATTTTGTTATCCTTACTGGTGCTTGGGACAAAAATAACGAAATTTGAATATAAGATTCGTGATCAGCGGCCCCTAAAACCCTCTAGTGGCAATTTTTCCGGGAGAAAAGGTTATTTGCGTAATCCTTACAGGAACTTTCGTTAGAATTTTTGAAGTTGTAACACCAGATTCGTGATCAGCGGCCTTTAAAACCCCCTAATGTCATTTATATAAAAAAAATGGGAAAAAGGATATTCGCGTTATCCTTACAGCGTCCCCGAAAACTAAAGATTGTAAATGTCATCAAAATAGGTCGAGCTGTTTTCCGAATAAACGGGGTTTATACTAGGGATGTCAAATTTTTGAAAAAAAACCGGTTTTCGGTTGAACCGGTTTGTAAGACTTCGGTTTAAACCGGGCCGGTTTAACCGGGTCCAAAAAACCGGTTATTAAAACACCGAAAAACCGTTTTGTTCAAATTGGGTGGGTTAGGTCTTACACTCAACAAATACGCTATAATACAAACAAAAGACGTGAAGTGCCTTATAATCCATTCAGCGGCCATAAATGGCACAATATAATATTGTATTTGGTCTAGCGTGCCTAAAAAGAAGTGTTTCTAACAAATCAGTTGCACGAAAATTGGTTTAAAATTATTTTTCCGTACAAAAAAAATGGTCGGTGTTTTTGAACGGTTTTTGGCTTTAAAAAACAAACACCGGGTATAACCGTGCAAAAAAAACACCGAAAAAAACCGGTTAACCGAAGCAAAAACACCGGGTAACCGGTTTAACCGGTTCTTTTTTGACATCCATAGTTTATACGTCGTGCTTTTACGTAATAAAAATTTTGGAAGAGCTGTATATGAAAAAGGACGAAAATGCAAATTTTTTTGCGATTCTTCAGATAAATGTAAAATAGAAACATATGTCAATATAAAAATATCATTTTTGAAACTGAGATGTGCTTCTGAAGTCCACGTCGTGCCTTTTAGGGTTAAGAGGACTGCGCCGCAAATGAAAATTTTCATCGTTCAAAATAAAATAGAAAACCATTGACGTTAAAATTTCTCTCTTACAACTTCACTTAAAGAAATTGCAGACCTCCAACCTTGGGGCAACGCACCGATTAGGTAACTGTAACCCAACAATCCATTTTCCGACACCTCCACAACCGAAAATCCTTGGTATTTTGTTTCTACAGTGATTTTTAATATTCTCATTTTTCTTTAATCTAAAAAAATTAATTAAACATTTTCTGAATCAGTAAATTTCAATTAATAAGAAAATCAAGGTCTCAATCTATCCATAATACTTGTTCATACATTTTTAAAGGTTACAAATAAAATAAAACTTTTTTTTTTAACCCGCATCCTTGAACTCAGCGAATGTGGGCATAAACTTGCAAAACATTCGTAAAATAAAGAAAAACTTGTAATCTTCCGGTTCTCCACTTTTAGATAATTCAAAATACTTGATTTAAATTTCGGATCGATTATATTAAAAAAAAAATTAAATCCACATAAAAATTACAAGCCGGTTTTCCAACATTCAGCATAAATTCCAAAATGCCTCACGAAAAAAGTGAAGCTTAAAAAAATACTATCGAAAAACTCAAGAATGTCCTTCAAAAAGAGCCAAAGAATTCCAATTGCACGCTCGAAATTGATAAATGAACAAGAAAACAAACAAAATTGGCGGCCGTCTGGCCATTGACCGACTCAATTTCGACGAGCGGCGATTCAATTTCGACACCATATGACGCAGATGGCACTTTGGCAATGGCAATAATTGGGGTAGATTAACGTTTGCTCACTGCCAAAAATTTTAACAACGATGCGACGAGCATGAAATCATAACAAACGTCATTCCCACAATTTTTGGGGGATTCAAGTTTTCGTTATCCACACATATGTGTGTCAAGGGGGAGGGTTGGAGGCGGTTTTTCACGTTGACGGCCGTTCAAAATCCGCCAATGCCGAATGCGCGTCATCATCATGAATGAATGGGAGCAGAGGCACAATACAAGAGCATCAAAATCCAGACAGCGAAATGGGAGCAGTGCCCAAGTGCAAGGCAGAAAGCGAAAATAAATTGGCAAAAGTTTCAATTTCACTTGGCCCACTATGAATCCGGTGCTCGTCAGATCAAAATAAACAAACAACCATCGTTTGATACCGTTGCATCCCTCTTGTTTGGACGAATTTTCCGGCCAGCAGAGTCGAACAAAGAGCTGGTGTACCGTGGATGCGGTGAAGTGAGGGTGAAAGGAAGCAATGATAGCCGAAATTTGCAGTGAGCAATAATGTTGGTGAAATTTATCGCTGGCAACTGCATACCTCAGAAAGTCCTTTTGTGAGTCCTCAATGATTTTAGCAACCGCTTCCGTTACGATATCTGAATTGGAAAAGGGATTCTTTCTAACCAGGGATGAATTTGGGTATACAGAAATACCGCAAGTTTTTCAGTAAACTAAAAAAAATTTCCTTGCGGCTAAAAATTCTGAAAAACTATATAAGTTAGTTAATGTTGCCGTTTTATTAACTTTTACAGGAATACCGTTCACAAAAAGGAACTGTGATTAAGCTCTGAAAATATGTTTTATTTTTTGTGAGAAATTATGTTTCCTACTATTGATTTTTTAAGTGCACTGAGAAAAGCAAACCGTTGTCGTTTGTTTGGGAGAGCTAAACTTTCCCTCTCCCAACCAAAATTTTTCAAATGCGTATTCTCCGCAGCAGAAAACTGCAAAACGGTTTGTATTTCCGAAATAAACTTTAGTTCACGAAATTGCGTATCGCTCATTTATTACAATGAAAATCTTATCCTTGCAGGACCTTTCGTTTCATTCTAACATCAGATTCGTGATCAGCGACCACGAAAAGCCCATAATGTAATTTTTCCCGGGAAAAATGGAAAAGGATATTTGAATTAGCCTTACAGGACCTTTCATTAAGATTTTTGAAATTGTAATACCGGATTCGTGACCAGCGACCCCGAAAACCCTCTACAGCCAATTTTTTTCCGGATAATAGGATATCTGTGTTATCCTTACAGGACCTTTCGTTAAGATTTTTGAAATTGTAATACCGGACTCGTGATCAGCGACTCCGAAAACCCTCTACGGCCAATTTTTTCCCGGATAATAGGATATCTGTGTTATCCTTACAGGACCTTTCGTTAAGATTTTTGAAATTGTAACACCGCATTCGTGATCAACGACCTCGAAAACCTACGAGTGACATTTCTTAGAATCTTAACTCAATGTTTTAAAATACCAACCTCTATCCACCTCCCGTTATCCACCTCCCGTTATCCACCTCCCCTTAGGGTTGGAATTTTGGAAAAAAAACTGCCTAAGTGAGGGCCTAGGTAATGAATGGAACGTACTGTGAAAATTTCTGATTTCTAGCTCCAGAGGTTTGGCTTGGCGTTGATGAATCAGGGGTGGAATCGTGTCAGTCGATATTCGATGGTAACTGTCACCCGTCAATTTTCCGAACTTCATTAAGATTGCAACTATCAACATGTTGGCCAAAATATCCTAATAAAAAGCGACAACTACACCAGAACCACCTCTTTGTAATTCCATTTTGATTAAAGTTTGCAAAACTTTTGCACTACCGAGTCCCAAAAAATTGACTGGTGACATTTACTATCATTTGTCACCGTACGCGATTGCACCCCAATAGTTTTTTTTACGCCAGGCAACTATAAAAACGGATAACAAAATTATCCGTTTTTATAGATTAGGTACTTACATTGTTATAAAATTTGGAATTGTGATAAAACTACATTTGTAAAAAGTTCTCTTTTTGGCTAAATATGTCCAAAACGGTCAACTTATTATTAAAAACGTAGTTTTGCTCATCACAAAGTTTTTAATTTTTTTTTTTCGTTTCTCGCTCTTACTATGTAAACTTATGTAATAATCCGAAAAATCGTAACATATCAGATATTAACTAAAATTTCCGGTTTGAAAAGTTGTGGATTTGAAATTTTTTCGAAATGTTTCGGAATAAATTTTTGAATATTTTGGAAGCTTTTGACCGACTTTAAAGTCCAGTTCGCTCCTGTGTCTACCCAACGCCAAATCGATGAACAGATGTCCACATCCTGCTGAAAAAAACAGCAAAGGACTCATCACATAATTAGCAATTGTACCGAACAACGAATATGTACAAATAAAGCATAATGCACCGCACAAGTCGAATATAAATATCAGCTTCAAGCAACATAAATACCTCCCCTTTTTCCACATTCAACCGTCAGATAATGTTTCGAAACATCAAGCGAATGTGCAAAACATGCGAAACACTGTTGCCAAAAATTCACACCACCACAAGCCCAACTCCACAGGCACAAAACGTCAGCGCACCATCGCTCGCAACACCCTGACCTGGTCCAATCCGTTCTTTGTTGCCCGCACTTTGTTGGTATCGCTTGCTTGCATCCGCTTACGCTGTTGGGTGCCATTTTTAGCTTTCGGTCAGGTTATTGACTGTCTGCCGAAATCCGAAAATACCCCCCACGACCACCCCAAAAGCTTAGACTTTTAACAACCGCTCGGATGCGAGGGCCGAGCGAAAGAGGGTGACAAAGGCGACAATGAACAAAAACGCAGAGACCAAAAAAAAACACCCGTCATCTACCACCCCTTCGAGATACCCCTCGCCCTTATTACAGTACTACCCCCTGTTAATCATTTTTTTACAAAGAAATACCATGGCGAATTAGTAGCCTTGCTGCTTCATTGTTGAGGGGTGAGTTCGGGGTTGGGCCATCGACTTTGTTGTTTCATTCTCATATCGAGATCGTAAAAAAACACCGAAATAAAAACACAGTCGACAGTGACGATGTTTTGTTCGTCACGCATGGCCGATAGAGTAGACGGGGTTGCAGCAGGGGGTGGTGTCATGTACATAGAATGCCTCTTTTTTAAAATGCATTTAGCGCATGACCAAGGCCAATCATTTTCGGTTGCGATGCGGCTAAATTTTTGCGTATGTATAAAAAATTCGTAACTTGCGAGAAACTCGCGAAATTTTCCTACACCACCAAAAAGTATCAACTCTATGGGTGGATTTTTTTGGTGCGAATTTATGGGAGCTTTAGGGTATCAATTCCTGCAGAGGCGAGAAGATTACGACCCCATGTGTTAAGCTTTTTATTTCCGTATGTAAAAATTGCATAAATGTGTTGTCCGCATAAAAATATTTGTAACCAAAATTTTCAGAGCGATCTAAACCCCCAATAATTTTGTTTTTTGCCAAAAATTTAGATCTTGACACTAAATTTTTAAAAACTCTGGACACATTGATTTCCCCCTCCAAAAAAAAACCTCGGGTGGAAATTTTAAATCCCAAAATTTTTGGTAAAAATTTGGCCACTAATTTTTCAAATACTCACCTCAAATTTTTGAAAAATCTGACTCAAGTTTTTGAAAACTTGCGCACCGAAATTTTTACGAAAATTTAAACCTTTAAAATTTTCAAAAATTTGGATTCAAATTTTCTAAAAATTGGAAGGCCAAATTTGTAACAAAAAATTTGAAACTTTTGTGAAGTTTTATAGTGCGTTTCACGAAATTTTTAGCGACCGCTAAATCGAGTTAGCGGGAGAATTTTTTTACTGACTGTTGTTAAAAGTTTCGTGAAAAGCGCGATTAAAGTTCCAACATTTTTATGAAAATTGGCACCCCAAAATTTCAGTTAAAAGAGTTCGTGCTCATTGCAAGTTTTCCATCAGATTTTTCTGGATTTAAACCTTGAAATTTTCATCAAATTTTACTTCCTCGAATTTTTTTTTAACAATTTTGATCCAAAAGTTTTTGATGACAATTTTAGTTCCAAATTTTGTTTTTTGAGAGTCTATGAGAGTAACGCAGGGATACAAAAGTGTATAAAAAAATTGTCTACCGTTTCCGAGATATTTCGCCCGTTGAAAAGTTTTTTCTGCAATGCATATAAAAATCTCCTCAGATGACCACCATAATTTTTTTTTGTTACATTTTGGGAATGTGTCGTTACGAATCTCTGAAGAATCTCGGATTTCGAGCCTAAGCTCTTCGTTGAAGGGTTATTGTTGATAGGGGGGCTGTAAGCGGGCGGCAAGTAGTATAAATGGAGTCAAAAAACCGACGCGTATTATTTCCATCGTCTGATGCGGATTTTTTGGTTTCAAGGCCTCCGTCGTTTGCTTTGTGGCTTTCTTTCTGATATATTTTTGGGGTGAAGGAGCCTCAAGTTTGTTTGGTTTTCAGTTTATTTTCATTTTCATTGCAATGCATCAGTATTTGTTTCTTTTATGGCTCCTCTTGAAGTTGGAGCTGACGTTGACGCTGAAACTCAAGCCCGAAAAGCCATTTTAGCCAGAAAAAAAATAAACATCACATCACGCCAGAAGTCAGAATGAGCCGAGTTGATATTTGTTTTGGTGATAATTTTAAATTCTCTGCTAATATAAGTTAATAACAATGGGGTAGGTCGGGAAAAAAACTCTCGTGTTTGCGATTTTTATGTTTGTTCGCATTTATCGTAAAATGATGTCATTTCTTTTTTATATTTATTTTTTTCATTTCCAAAGGGGAGTTCAACGTCTTTGATAAGGACAGCCTCAGACACTGATTTATTCTGTAGACGCATCGAGTCTGCATCACAATTTTTTTTTATAGATTTATGATTTCCAAATTGCTGAATCGGTTCTATATATTTGTAGATAAAAAATCCTAGACATGAGAGAGTTAAAAATGGGAATGAATTTAGGTCAAATTAATCACATTTTTATTTTTGTTCTGGTTGTAAATTTTAATTACTCACATGTAATGAGTAGTAGCTCTGGTAGAAGTTGGAACAAAAAAGATTTTTTTCGCTAAGCAATTGGGAGATATGCTAAATTGTGCATTGTTTAAGCTAAACTTGGTGTTAAGGTTCATCAGTTGATATTTAGTAGATAAAATGGTTTAAAAAAAATGGCTTTTCTCATCAAATTTTCATTAAAATTCAATCACATCAAACGCAAAAAGAAAATTTCATTGAATCCGTAGGTTTTCATTCATCCGAATAGGTTTCTCAATAACCTAAAAAGTCGTAAAGTGGTCGTAAAGACCATAAAGTCACGAGATTTCAATCTTGACGACTACTTTACGACTTTTTCTGCTCTTTGGGTTTATTTGCAGTTATTTACAAAAATATGTCATATGAAGTACATTTAATGTTTGATGTATTGCACTTGTGTACTAAAATTTAACCGAAAGTATTGTAGATAATGTTTTTTAACCAAATTCCAGTTTAAATTTGCTTATGACTAGGAAGTTTCTTAAGATGGGGTTTAAATTTTTATGCATGGTTTAGCAAAACCTAAAACTGCAACCACTAGAAAAAAAAATGAAAATCGATATTTTTTTGCGTCAAAAATAGGCAGACCATTTTTTTCTGTGAATCCGGGACAGATTACTGGCGGAGAGAAAGGACGGGGGAAAGAGGGCACCGAACTGAGAGAAAATTTTTAATGCTTCAAAACTAATCATGAAAATTTTGTGCGCGCCATTGAGAAGAAAAGTGTTTTAAGGATTTATGTTTTCAAAATACAACAAAAATTGCGCCGCAGGCCAAACTTAAAAAAAAGCATCTTATCCTTTAAACATTATTTAAGAAAATGCACCGCGAGTATTTTTTTAAGAAGAATTCGATGACGGTAGCAATACTTGAGAACACTGCGCCGCAGGCGCAAATTTTTAGATTTCAATGTCTACTTTTTTTAGTAATTAAGAAATTCCAGCACAAGATTTCATAATACCGGGACAAAGTTTAGTGTCCGGGACAAATATTTAATTTCCGTGACGCCCGACATCATTCCAAAATCCCAAGATTGAATAAAATTAGGGTCAGGTATTTTATGTAGTGCGCCGAAATCTGAAACAAATTAGACTAGTGGGACAGTGGGCGGGGTGAGGTTTTGAAAAACCTGAAGGTGTGTTTCCTAAAAGAAGTTCTCTTAATTTTTTGAGGTTTTGGAAAAAAAAAGTTTTATAAAGTTTTTGAGTATCGAAAGAACTTAAAGAAAGTTTTTAAGAGAACCCACAAATATTTTTAAGCGACGGAAGGGGTTAGGAAAATTCAATATGACGCCACTGCTCTAAAAAAATTACACCCCCTCCCCTAACACACTGCCTTCGTGGCAATCTCCTAAACCTCGAAGGGATTTCGATCCGAATTTTATCGCAACGACCGACGCGGTCGAGGCGGACCCGCTATAGAAAATGAGAATATTTCGATGTAATTTTAAGTGATTCTGCCAAGACGATAATTTATAAAAGTGCATTTTTAAAATTCCAAAGACATAAATATTATTTACTTCGTCATTTCGAATTGCGATTTTAAATGTCACCTGCATTTTGTACCACTTATCCGAAATATGTCAAATAAACACAAAATTCAAGTTATTCGATAATTAATTGCAAATATGAGAATAAGTTTTTTTAGCGTTCTGTGTAAGATAAAATTCTATCTGTCTTTTTACACTTGGGTAAATAGTCGACGATGACATTGAACCTGTTTTAATTTCCAATACAAAGCGGTTAAATAAAAATGACATTTTGTCTGTATCATTAAATGGGGCGCAAAAACACCTCAAAAAACTGCATAAAAATATATACAGCATATGGTTTTATTATGGATTGTTATGGATACAGTGATGGGATGGTTGTCATTGCCGGAATAAAGCGAAAAAAACCGTGGAATATAAACAACTGGAAAAAGGTGAAAAACAGAACCTAAGACAATTGGTTGTAGTGAAACCGAGGTGGTGCACAATCGCAAAATTGTTGTCCGAAACCGTCTCAAATGGTTGACGAAACACAGAAAAGTGCCAATGACCGAATTTTACCTGGCGAACCGCACGCAAATTCCACGAAGAAGGAACAAACGGATTCGCTTTGCGATACACCTTCGAAGGGGGAGAATTCTGCCTTCTGTAAAACTATACCAACCTGAATCTCGTATGGGTAGTACCTAAAAAAAACGCATTATTAAGGTTTGCACTATGGCGGCCATTACGCCATTCGGCACTGCAGTTAAGTAGTTCGAAACGACAAAAAAAAGTTCAAATAAAAGAAGAACCGCCACCATCCGTGTTGGCTTTTCGTGGCGGATTCCAAGGCGGACGTTTCGACGTGGTGTAAGTTGAGAACTTTGACAAAAAAAAAGATGGCATGAAGATGACACTCGATGGACAAAGGGATTAAAAGAACACAACAAAATATCTAGTCGCCGAATGTGTCGGAAATCCACACCTTGTACACCTTTTGTACACCGTTTTGGTGAAAATTCCTAAAAAAAAGGGAATAAATTTTTTAAGTCGACGGCTTTTAAACATCCAATATTTAATGCTCTTTGGCATTAGAAAAATATGTTAAGAGATACCATTGTCGTGATTCTAAATATGGCGTAGGGTGTGGCGGGGCTAAAATGCACGCAGAGAAAAAAAATCTAACTACTTTATAATGGGAAATCAGGACTGTCGCTAAAATAGTTAATTTAAATTACAAAATACTTAATTTCAATTGAAAAAAAAATTAAAAAAGCTTTTATTTCAAAAACGCACCCCAAAGGAAAAAATTAATAAGATAAATATTTTATTTTTTTTAATTTTTTTTTTGCTTTTATTTTGCGTTTTCGAGTTATTTAAGATACGTTAAACGGACAGACCGACAAACCAACAGCACGGACATCCTCTGAATTTTGCCTGAAACGGATTTCATACTGATCAGAAATTTTCTATCTGCCCCCATTCTCGACGCGGTCTCCGTCATTTCTATTGCAGAAGAAAGTATGGAACTAATCTAATCCTAATCTGCCTGTTCGGATTGTACCTGTTGGCTGTGAAATGAATAAATAAATAAATATTATATTATTAAATATTATTACAATTTTGTATTCTTATCTTTTTTGTGGCAAAGGACGAGGAGAAAAAAAAATAAATTTGGCACTAATCATGGGTTTTCATTGTCAAAACCAAAGCTGTCCCACATAAATACGAAAATGATATAAAATTATTACAAGAATTTTTCATTAAAAAATTTTCAATTCAAAATCCCACTTACTTTAACCAAATCTAACAGCATTACATATCAATACAAAATCACAGAATGGATCGATGTATGGAAAAATTACTAGCAAATTGCTTGTTGCTGGCACATTACGTAAATGTCAAGTGCAAGTTGCTGTGTTTATCACCAACTAGTTCTGCGATTTCTTGTTGTTGTTGCTATAATTCGTTGTTCATATTGGCTAAATGCAGGTAATACTGCATGCTGCAGCCGTGTACCATTTGCAGCAATAACAATTCGCCTTAAGGTGCATTAAACACAAAGTGAACGTGCAAAATTTCGACGTATGAAAAACTGATTTCAGCCACAAAGTTGTTTGGCGACATTTCCAAAATGGCACATTATCAAATGGTTTATAGAATGAATAATAGTTATATGAATATAAAACAAATATGAATCTCTGGCCTATGCACTTTTATTATTTATTCAAAAATTAAATTAAAATTCAAATGAAGTTTGATATTTGTGGCGCCCGAAATAATAATCTGTGATGAAATAACTTTACTGTTTAGTAGATAAATCGAGTGGTTTTCCATGGTAGCAAAATCAATTAAAATTTAATGGCAAAAAATGTTAAAATATTTTTAATAATTTGCTTGTATTAAATTATAATCCAAAATCATATCAAAATGTTCTCAATATAGCTTTCAGATTGAAAAGTATTACAGAATTTTTTACCGTGTAGGACAGGCTTATACTGAATTTTTTGTATCGCAGGCAATGCGAGCGACGAATTATTTCAAAACTGAAGAAATAACAGCATATACAATAATTAAGACGACCATATTTTTTCGGCTAATCAGTGATAAGAAGAGCGAAGAAGAGGGAGGGTTGATGTGAAGCTACCTGAAACGGAACACTAACGAAAAAACAAATTCTATTAGAAAATTAAACTTGATTTGGACGAAAACTATAAAAAAAACAAATAATTAAGAATTATGTTTCGCAGGCGAAATTTTTTGAAGCAGAATGCGGCCCAGAGCATTAAATCAAGAGCTACAGAGTCTCAAGCAAAAATCAGGTTAATTTTTCAATGTCTGTATGTTTCAACTGCATTGTAAAAATATCAATAAAAATAAATGCGCCGCAGCCAAAATATTTTGAGATACATAAGCCATTTGTGGAAAATGGTAGAAAAATTACTGCCGCAGGCGTAGAAAAATGTGATTTGCAGCAACCATCAGCCGAACCAGAGTGTTTTTTTTGCAAATTTCGTTAAAATTACACTAGTTGGCATAATTCCGGGACATCGTGCCTAAATCCGGGACTGTATGGGCAGCTTACTTATCGTCGGTGATAGTGCAATACCGCGTATGAGCAGTTTGTAAATACCGCGTATCTACATTTTGAATATTTTACAGGGGGAAGAAAAGTTTCTAACCCTTTAAAGAGATTTTCTCGTCTAAGATTTTTTGGGACCTCATTATGAGCGGTTACCTATTGAATAATTCAGATGGCATGACTCCTAAAGTAAGCAATTCATCACTTCGAACATTTAGGCCCGAAATCTCAAAATTGCTACTTTTGTAGATACGCGGTATTTACAAACTGCTCAGACGCGGTATTGCACTATCACCGACGTTATAATAAAACTGTATTCCTTTCTTACCTATTAATCTCGACCAAATACTTGTGTGATCGGTTGCGACATTTGTGGGTTTGCAGACAAAATGCGGAGCGCTATTTTTGGGCCTCCGAAACCATACTTTTTCATGATTTTTTGTACGGAGTTTAGTATCGCCGTCACACTACCGCAGACCTTCCCCTTTAAAAGTGTAACGTATATTTTTGCACAATCGGTCAAGTGAGTGTTTTTCGCGTTCAAATTTCTCGATTTTCTTAAAAACGGTTGGAGATACCGGAAAACAATGCCAGAAAACGATATATTGTAAAATATGGAAAATTGTTAGAGATTTTCCAACTTTTTGTATTTGCACTATTTTCCACTATTTTAAGCCGTTAATGCTGAAATAAATCGGTATAACGGACTGTCCATAAAATAAGTCACTCTTGTAGGGGGGAGGATCTACGGTAGTGTGACGGTCGAAAATTAGCGTGACATGTTTTATGAACAACCCCTCAATCACTTTAAGATTATTCCAATTGAATGTCCTACATTTCTAATCCTTTCTTAAAAACTCCTCCTATTTTATTGCAATTTCCCATGTTTTATTATTTCGTATATTCGAAATATTAAACATTTACTTCACTAATGGTGTGATGTCGTGAATTTAAAATTGAAACGCCGCGCCGATATAATTTATTCCATGCAGCGAATTTATCCATCGGATAAAATCGTTAAAAACATGAAAACAAATAAAAATCCACTCAAAGTCAACTTTTTATTTAGTTATTTGATTGAAAAAACACAACAGAATGAAGTGGCTTTAATAAAAACAAAAAACCGATATATCTGCTCTAGTGATTTAATTAAAGTATAATATTTCTTTTCCCTTCACGATTTTCATGTTTACTTCAATTGAATTCTAATTTCAATTCCAATTCTAATTCCTACATATTTTACTACAACTATATATTTTATGGTATGACGATTCGATAAAAGAAAAATCACTTGTTTCAAACAAGAGTGCAAAGAAGACGAGAACAAAACATGCTGGCAAGACGAAAAAAAACCAGTATTCCTAGAAAAATGTTTAATTTAGCCATGAACGAATTAAAAATTCAATATGAAAACTCGAATTTTTCATTGCAAATGCCAAATTGCATAAATCAGCAATCCGCAGCCAAAATGAGCAAAAAAACGCGGCTGGAAAATGAGAAAAAGTGGAAAACTGCCAGCACTCGCACACATGCAAGTCCTAGGCCTAGAGATCACGATCGACTTAAGCTGGTGCAGTTGCAGCTACTGACGATCTTGGGCCAAATTGTGTGTTTAGAGACGGAATGGGGGTTGGGGAGTTTTGCGTCTAAACTGGGAATTGGGTTGGAAGAGATCGTGGTGACTCCCCATTCCATCAGATGATGTTTAAAGCGATAATGGTTAATCTGCTTGTCCACAGATTTTTCGTCAATTGATCGTTCCCCCGCACCCAATTGCATCATACCCGCATCAACCATTTTCAAGCTCGTGTTTTAACCCCCCAATCGCAACAATTCCCCAAAAAAAAATCTGCATTCGAGTTTTTTCGCAAGATTTTTCGACAAAAAAATCATAAAACTTGCAGATTTTTATGAACACGGTTTGTTTCATCGCTGTTGAGTGGATCTCCAGTTTTACAAGGATTGCGAACTGTGGATTTGTAAGCCCATCAACCCATCAACAGAAGAGGTCGTGATAGCAGGTTAGATTGATGATGAGGTAACCAAGAGTGGTGGCTCCGTAGTTTGGTGGATAAAGCGGCATTTTTAAAGCATGGCGAAAAATGCGAGGAGCAATGCGAGGGCAATTTAACAAATTGGGAAAACCTTCATCTAAATTTTACAGAAACGAAGGATCGTTTGTGCGATTTCTGACCTAAAGATTTGTCGGTCAAGATTTCACACTACTGGAGAGTCGAATTAATATGCCCGCTTCCTAAGAAATTATTTTTCCTACAAAACCACCCCCCCCCCCCCCCCTCCCCCCACCGGTACCGCTACTCCTTGACTAATCATATCTTCCAATATTTTGACTTTTTACTGAGATTTGTATTCTAATCAATGATGCAACCCGGTTTTTTGCACCAAGAAATTCTGGAAATTTCAAAAACCAAATTTTCAAATTTGAGGAACCAAAAAAAACCAGAACTGCAATTCACCCTTGAACCAAAACCGAACCATACTCAAAAAACTTTTGGTTTTCATCTCTGATTCTAATTGGACGCATAAATATTCAAATGTAAAGAATGGGATATATGTTTTCCCATATCCAAAAGATAGAAAACCTTAATAAAAAATAAAATCTCGAAAACGGCAAAATGGTTTTTACGCGTCAAAAATGTAATCAAACTGGAAAGTGAGTTCCCGTTTTCATAAATGTTAAGTGCAAGGCAACAACTACTACAAAATATCTCAAAATCGGAGACAAAAAATTAAAAATGCTATTTTGTTATTATCAATAAAATTGAGAATGCTGAGAAATCTGAAAATTATAACAAATCATACTCGTAAAATGTATAAAAACTAATGTTAAAATACTACTTTCAAATGCCATTCAGCACTTTGAGGGTTAAAACCGATATTACAGTGAATTATAATCATTGGGAAATTTATACAAATAATAATAAATTAATGCGAGCCACGTGCATGTGTGAGTGTTAAGAGCTGATGAGAGTTGCGCGCGCGCCTTTTTCCCAATATAAATCGACTCAAGGCCAACCACGATTTCCTGGTGCCAGTTCCACTATCGTTGAACACTATGCAATCTTTAATTTTATTAATAATGCATGCGATCAAATCGAAATACGCCACCAACACACATCAATTGAATGCATTTTGCGAATAGTATATCTGTATGCAAAAAGTTCATG
The DNA here is from genome assembly GCA_964034945.1 of Chrysopilus asiliformis. Classification (NCBI taxonomy): domain Eukaryota; kingdom Metazoa; phylum Arthropoda; class Insecta; order Diptera; family Rhagionidae; genus Chrysopilus; species Chrysopilus asiliformis. Next base: position 21,855,549 of record OZ035961.1, on the reverse strand, counting down.
TGGATACATTAGCGGCAGGCAGTGTCAATTTAAAATGGCTCTCACGTGTTGGGGCCGTTGCATTGCATAGCATTTTTTTTTTGAATTTAGTTGCATTGGCGCGAAACTCAATTTTTTTTACCATACAATGAATAAAATTAAATAAAATCAACTGAAGGCTAATAGAGTTGAAAAGAACATCTTAAAATCACACATCTATGACTTTCCTGGTAGATCAAGCCGAAATGTCAGCTGCTCCCCTTCTAATACAAAGGCAATTATTAGCTATACTTTATTTATTCCTTTTGGGGGACATGTGTATAAGTTCGTATATGCCTTGAAAAAATGACTAAAATGTTAGATGTGCGACTTTGGGAAAAACACAAATTCGCTTTTCAATGCGCAGTTAACCTTAAGAAGTTTTTCTTCATTTTTCCGTAAAGTTTTTCAGGTTTTTTGTGTTTCATAATATTTTTTTCTTCTCTTTTTTTTTTGAAATGGCGACAGGTTTTGTGTGTCACGAATAACAACTGATCGATATTAACCTATGAGAATTCTAAACAGCATTTCAAATTAGAATTTTGAAAACATAATTCTATAACAATGAATAATAATTGTAAGACAAAAAACAGTTCAACTTAAGCTCTGAGACCGTGGGAGAAAGTTGGCCCTTGAAATTAATCTGGAATTTAAAAAGTATTTTTCGAAATTTTGGCAAGGTAAAAATTTAAGGCACGGTAAGGAAAATCTTTGATTTGTGGCACTTGTTCATACTTCGTTTTCAACCACTTTTTCACAGAAGACATAATCCAAAATTTGAGCTCAATTGGTTGAGTAGTTTTCGAAGCAGGGTTTTTGAAATAAAGTGGGATCAGTGTCAAGACTAGGAAATCGCTTTGACAAGAAGAAGGGGGTTGGGAAATCCGAAAAACCGGTACATACCTTATCCATAAAATACTTTACACTTTTAAGGGGGAGGGTCTGCGGTAGCTGTGACGGCAATGCTAAACTTCATACAAAACATTGCGAAAAAGCGCAGCGCAGTGGGGAGGGCGGGTTCTTAAGGCCCAAAATTATCGTTACGTATTTTATGGACTACCCCCTGGCACTGTTTATGGACTACCCCTTGGCACTGTTTATGGACAGCCGAAATTTAAACAAATTCTTTGAGTCGTTCAACACCCAAATATGGTAACTAAACGTCTTATTGGAAAAATACTAATTGTAGATCTAAAGTGCTATTTTTTCTTTTCTTCATCATAAATCTAATTAATTGACAGTGTTTTTCAGGAAATGTCAACTTTGATAAACAAATGAAGGATGATAAATGCAAGAAGAAAGGAAAACAAAGAAATCAAACTACTGACTGGTATGAAATTTTTTTTTTTGTAGAATAAAAGCAACCATACTCTAAATAATCTCTCACGCGAATGTGAGTCAGTCTGAAAATCTTCAAGGTTGCTCCGATAGTTGCGGCGCGTTTCCATTTTGCGTCACCATCATCGGCATAGAGCAGTTTTTATGACAGCACAACAAAGGAAAATTAATGGAAAAGTCAGCGACGCGCCTTAAAAATTTTTCGCTTGATTTCGATATTTGAATTTGGTATGCGATTTGCAATTGGCATTCGATGGCGAAATGGTTATCCACAAAATAAGAGCAATCCCTATGCACTTTTTGTTTGTTGAAGATTAGCTCTAAATGGTAATGAATCTAAACAAGAGCTTTATGTGAATGACAGATTTTTTGCGAAATTCTAGCTCCACTTGAATTTTTCACACGTGTGGATTGTTTGGTTTTTGCAATTCGGGAGACTTTTTTTTGTAAAGCTTGTTTTGAAATTTCACCAAAGAGAGGCGTTCGTTAAAATTTATAGGGTTGGCAATCGCCAAATATTCTATATGAGGACAGACAAAATTTTATTTAAAAAAAAATCCATTTGTGTAGGAGAGAAGGGAAGGAGTGGTCCGATTGAATTTTGATGTATATAAGAACGGCCATATAAGATCATATTCTAAACACATTTCGTCTTCATATACCTTTTCATACGATGCACCATTTTCGGGAAAATAAGGAAAACGTATTCCGTTTGCATGGGGAAGAGAGAATGGATTGTTCGTTTGAATTTTGATGTATCGAACGGTTATGTGAAATCATTCCGATACGATGCACTATTTTTGAGAAAACAGTGAAAAAGTATTCAATTTGTATGGGGAGGGGGGATGGAGTGGTCCAACTGGATGTTGATGTATAGACAAGTTATGTAAGATCATATTCTAAACACATTTTATCTTTATAAAGTTTTCAATATGACTCAACGTTTTCGAGAAAATTACGAAAAACCTGTGTCGTTTGAATGTGGGAGAGGGAAGAAATACAGGTATCCCGCGAGTTACGCGGTTAATTGGTTCAGCGTAAGTCGAAACTGCATAAGTGGAGACTCAGGATCAGTGCAAAATAATACATACCTATTATCTTTTTTATATAAAAACACTCATCTATAATTACAATATTTTCTTTTTAAATAAAAGTTGTTTTTCCGCGTAACTCGAAATTCGTGTAACTCAAGTACCGCGCAACTCGAGGGATACCTATAGTACAATATTTCCGATTCAAGAACTTAGCCTGGGGATTTATGAGTAACGCATCTGTACTAAATTTAAAGTCTGTAGCTGAATTCTTTCGGAAATTTTGGTGTTCACGGACGGACGCACATAGAGACAGATGGACAGACAGACCGGCGACGGACGGACATGCAAAAATAAAAATCTTTTATCATCCCTAACACCCTGGTGTAGTTTATTAAACGATATACTAAGTCGCGCGAGGAGATGCACGGGTTGTCCTGAGATAGAATTTCGAGGATGTAGTGTCATGTGATGGATATCTACGTCTGCCAGCTACATGCCAGAATTGGCTTGTCAAACAGTTGACTTGGATCAGCTTTGTTATTTTTCTGAGTGTACCGGAAAACTACATAAAAATAAATAAACGATCTCTACATAACAATGAAAAACCGTCGAATTTAAATTCGTTGCAGATTTGCATATTTCTTTGCGGGAAATTCTTTAAGAAACGTTCGTTGATCGACCCCTTGTGGCCATTTTTTTTTATCTAATTGATGGCAGAATATCGCGTGATAATTTCTTTTCAGGAGCGGACAAATGCATTTTATATTGAGATAGGTCCAGATTGCACATATCCCAACAATTGAATTTCATGATTTAAGAAAAAAAAACCGGTTCACGAACTTGGGACGTTCGGGTAAGCGGAGAATTCGCTGAACAAAACAAAATTGGAGTCCCCATTTTTCGGTTCTTTTGTATATACGAAACCAAGTTGAAGTTGATTTTTCTTCAAAACTTCCTTTGCGTGTCTTATTTGATTTTATTTTCTATTTTATTTTCGCTCATTTATGCACACAATGCAATGCATACTCATATATTTATATATATATATAGTTTGTAATTCATGCTGGGACGGATGATTTTTAACCATAATCATATCTACATAAATATGCACTCTTATGAATAGTATAGGTAGTATTGCAGCAGCATATGGAGACGATTATGTTATTCAACACTTGAGTTAAGGTTCGAGCGATTTCTTCAATTGAAGATGCTATAACTTTATTATTCCACCATCCACATGCGTAGCACCCCGTAGATGCAAAGCGCGAGGAGGCAGAGGTCGACTGCAGGACGTAAGACTGCCTGTATGTTGGATTATGTGAGGAACATAATGATATTGAGGTAGATTCGTACAACCGACGACACTATAAATTCAATCGGCAAAAAACCCGCTGATTTATGCTTGAGTGAGAGCTGTCTAAAAATGTTTTCAAAGTTTTGTGACGATTCATTTCACGACGGTGCGTTTATTGACCTCTTTTGTGTATCACCATCAAAAGTGTTTTCCATTTTAATAAAGTTTGTTTTCCATTTTTCGTGAATTTTGATTTTATCGGCAGATGGGAAATTCGAATTTTCACATTTTTGATGAGAACCAGTACTTTTGTGGCCTGTGGCATTTACATTAAAAATGGAATCTGGTCGGATACTATTTTGCATACGTTTTAGAAAAAAAAAAATCAGAAATCACTAACTTAACGATTTTAAAAAAACAGCGTTAGGCCGGCCGTACACTTAACCTAACCCAGCTCAACTATATGCCTGTTTAGACGTTGACGTTTAGCGCTTCATCTTTTCCTCACTTTGGTACGTTACGAAACACACCACGTGGAGTTCTAAACAGGCACATAGCTGAGCTGGCTTAGCTCAAGTGTACGGGGGGGCTTATCCTTGAAAGATCTTCGGGTACAAATTTCAAAATTTTGACATTAGATTTATGTCAAACGACCTTGAAAACTCTCTAATATTAATTTTTGCCTCAAAAGTGGACAAGAGGATATTTTCACAGGACCTACGTTTCGGTATTTGAATTTCTAACGTCAGGTTCGTAATGAGCAATCTCTAAAATTTCTAGTGCTAAATTTCCTTTTAAAAAACGGCAAAAAAAAACGAAATTTGCGATATCCTAACAGAAAGTACGAACAATCTCTAAAATCTTTACCGCAAATTTTCCTTTAAAAAAAAACTGGGGAACCCCGGCACTATAAATTCAATCGGCAAAAAAACCCGCTGATTTATGCTTGAGTTCATTTTTGCGTCCGACGATCGGTTTGATGCGTTACAGACGGTCTAATATAATACCACGGTGAAACCTGTATAAGCCAGACTCGCATGGGACCAGGAAATCTGTCCATGTTAGAGAGGTTTCCAGCTTCCACAGGTTCATTTACTAAAGAAAACAAAATCATGGGACTTTGAAAGGAGTGGCTTAGGCAGATTTCTGGATTTTCAGGGTCTGGCTACACATGTTTCAGTGTATATGGGCGCGTTTAGACCGAGCTAACTTGGCACTGCCAATCTGGTGGTAGTTTAGCACCATCTGGTGGTAGCTACGTCCACGCAAGTGTATATTGATTGCATGGACTGTCAATTTTTTGCATTTTTGTACAATTTTTGCAATTTATACTATGAAAAAAGTACAAAGGATAAGAGAGAGCAGAAATAAAATCCACAGGACTAATGCCCGAAGTCTTCAGTCCCAGATATACTGCGGATAACACCAATTGGGAGATATACTAAGTATATCTAAAAAAATGGAAATCTTCGTAGCAAAAAACATCGAGATAAAGATAACTCTCGGGTAAAGTTATCTCTTGGTCTGAGGTCGAGATATCTTGAAATTTTGTGTATATTTTTACCCCAGCGCCACCACTCCCTTTTTAAAGCAGTTGTTGACAGTTTTAGAATAAAATTAAAATATTGAAATCGGAAAGTTAAAATGTATGAAAAAACCTATGGATTCGTTAATGGAAGTGAATATTTTGTCTGACTCTGATAGTGATGAACCAGCAATCATTTCAAGACCCTACGTACTGCAAATAAGGGTGAATCATTTTGATACTTGGAGTGAAAGTGAATTTGTCATGAGATTTCGCTTAACAAAAGCAACATTTCAAGCACTTTTGCCTAGAATTGAAGCTGAAATCTGTATTAATCATAATAGGTAAAAACGAAATTTGTTATTTATTGTTATTAAATATTTTCAGAAGCAGAGCAATGCCACCCAGAGATCAACCATTGTTGGCTTTACGGTTTTTTTGCGACAGGTTGTTTTTTAAGGGCGTGTGCTGATTTCTCAAAAGTTTCGGCTAGTCTCACTGGTCGTGTGGTAGCTAAGGTTTCAAAAGTTATTGCGACGCTGGATCATGATATGATAAAAATCCCAAACACCATACAAGAAATCCGAAAATCGTTTCCATTTGACAGAAGTGCTTTCAGCGCCACGATCGGACAATAAAACATTCAAAACAATAGCCTTCGTGATTAGAAACAAGCCGTGATGCTTCTTTTGATTATAAATTTAAGGTCACTATTTCGACCACGATTTCATTGATTTCTTCGGTTCTTTGCTTCGCGAAACAAGATATAAAGGTGGTGAATTACTCGAAAGCTATAACGGATAATTTGCATCGTACCTTTCACTTCGAAAATCCTTTAATAAGAACACACAATTATAGAAAATACCTCTTTATGTGACGTCACGATAGTTTGTATCAAGGTGGTGTTTTATTGTATCCAGTGTGCAGGAGTTGTGGAACCTTATTTCGAGAGTTGCTATACCGAGTTGGAATTTTCATGAAGATGCCCAAGTTAAAGATATCTTCGATATATCTTTATCTGCGGTATAGCTATCTGACAGAAAAACTAAATATGAAGACCTCGGGCATAAGAAGTAAGTTTGAAGTAAAAATTTAACTTACAAACCAGTTAACTTTGCAACTGGATGTCCGCGCCAAGAGTTAGCAGTGCCGAAATACCGCTGCTAAGCTGACAGATATTGCTGAAGAAGAATGCATTTATACCGGTGCGATATTGAAGAAACTACTAACTTAACACCGGTCTAAATGGCTATATACGGTAGTAATCCGCCCGATTTTAACTTATGGCTCTCTTGTCCATTATCGATTTCGTAAAGTCTAAAGTACCCGCTCTATCTTTAGAAAGCGACTTGCAGCCGGAGTCCTACCTGGAGGCCAATGTTTGTAAGAGCATTGACCTCCGGGACAAGTGGGAGACAGGAGTTGTCACACCACCTGAAGCGGACATAACGGTATATACAGACGGCTCCAAGATGGATAACCTGACTGGCGCTGGACTGTTCTGCGAGGAGCTCGGAGTGGAGCGATCGTTCAAATTAGACAACCATGCTACGGTCTTTCAAGCCGAAGTAATGGCAATCAAAAAAGCGAGTCTGCTTCTGTTGGACCTTGCAGTGACTGAAAAGGATATCTGCATCTGCTCAGACAGTCAAGCAGCCATCAAAGCGATTTCTTCACACACTGCCAAATCTAAGCTTGTGCAGTCATGTAAGGAAGACCTAAAGAGACTCTCCGAAACCAACCACCTTAAAATGGTTTGGGTTCCTGGGCATAGTAATATTCCTGGAAATGAGAAGGCAGATGAACTTGCTCGTAAGGGTACATGTATGGACAGTCAACCCATTTCTGTTGGGTTTCCGATTCAAACCCTTAAACTGCAACTTAAGCAGTGGGCGGATCAGGAGAACCAACAACTTTGGTCCATGTGTCAGATCGGCACTACAACAAAGGAATTATGGGGTGGCTTAAATGCAAACCTTACTAAGAGCCTCTTAAATCTGGAACGGAATCCCCTTCGTCTAACGACTTGGATTCTAACTGGGCACTCCCTCCTGAAGGATCACGCTTTCAAGATGAGGCTGGTGGATAATCCACAATGCAGGGGCTGCGGAGAAGAGCGGGAAACGGTGGAGCACTTTTTGTGTCACTGTCCAGCCTTAACCCGTACTCGCGTCAAATGCTTCGGCTATCCCTTTCTAGAGGAACTCCATGAGGCAGGAACTCAGGGCTGGGAGACGATTCGGAAATATATAGCACTGGCGGGATGGCTAAACAACCGTACTTGAGCTCGATCTGCTCCAGCGAGGGACATCGGAGGTGTACAATGGGCCCAACTTGAGGCCTACGTGCGTGGGGTTCCCTGGTGAACCCCCCTCCTATCAAACCAACCAAATGCGCCCTGTGATTCTTATATTAGAGTAGAATTTAATTCAATGTATAGATATTAGATATAGATCTTAAAAACATGGATTTTTGTAAAAAGTGAATATAAAACCCATTTTAATCATTTCAACAAATCGAATTCTGATGTATCGCAATGTTATGTCTGTTGGGAGAAAAAAATGCCTTTGTCTACTTGAAAATTAGGTACTATAAAATTATCCGAAAATCAGCGTTTTCATAATTGCGAATTTCAAATTTGTATTACAACCACTTTTCCTAAAAAAAAAAACAAACAGAATATTACAAAATCTGAAATTGAAACTTATTGGCCGTATACATAAAAGTTCTTGATTTTAATTTCAATCAGTTGGGTTTTAGTAACGTTCTGGTTAGATATTTATGTTACACCGGCGAAACACGACAAGTTCACAGCAAAAAACCATTGTTGCGGGTGATGGCTTCCCTGCATTTCTTAAACTAGAGACTCAAAAGCCCACCAAAAGGCTATAAAGTATGGCTCTGACTACAACAAGCAATCAATCCCACTGGGACATGTAGAACAGGAAAAAAACATAAGAAACAGAGAAAAAAACTCCGAATGTTGAAGCACTATTAACAAAAGGTATATCCATTTGAAAGTGGGTGGGAGGTGGGAGTCGCTCAAAGGAAAAATCAGGGAAAATAAAAATTCATGGCGAATATTCGTGACCTAAGCCCAAAACAAAAGCCTATTTACTGGTTTTATAGCCTTTCGCTACGGCACGGTGGCAACGCTGATTAGGTACAAACCGTCGTGGTTACAACATTTGCTACACACCACACCATATATATTATTCGCGCCCATTTCGTTTCCCCCACTCCGATGCACGAGTAGGACCTTTTTGCAGCAGCAATTTTGAATGAAAAAAAAGAAACTTCTATCATCGGTCTAATGTCCTGATGTACACCCTAATGTACAAACTTACCTAGATTATTATTAGCACAGGACATTGGGGTAGGTTTGCTTTGGGGAAAATCATGCAAAACTGCACCGGGCCATAATTCCGCCATCTACCTTCATAGCTGTTAAAAGCATGGCATGTGACAATGGAATAAAAGCTTAGGTGTAGTAAATACGGAGTGGAGGGATTAAAATGGTGGTCCTACTATAGGTATACAGTGGATTGAATTGGATGGTTCCATTTTTCTAGTTCACATGACAAACAGGTAAGTTTCTAATTTGTTTATCCTTTTTTTCGGTGCACTGCAACATTTTTCTTTATTTTGTTCTTTTTTTTTTGTTTTTGTTTTGTTGGCTTTTTTTAATTTTTTTGTAATTTCTAAATGAGTCCTGTGCACGTCACCATTCGCTAGAAAAAGCTCCATGGGGTCATGATTCATTGCGACCGACACGGATAAAATGGGCCTTTCTACTTTTTAAAAATTATGGCGGGTACTGGGATTGAAATGAAATTGTAAATTAGCCGGAATGTTTTGCATTTTTACCGCGTTTTCAGCTTTTCCTGAAATAAACTTTTGACTTCGAGACCTGAAACAGAAAAATTAAAAACATAAACAGAACAAAAAAGAAAAACATCAGAAATAAATGAAAAAGAAAAAAAAACGAAAAAGAGCACAGAGAAATATGTGTGAGCCCATTGCATGTTTCCATCAAAACAGAACCTGACAATTAATTCATAACAGTGGTGAGCTAAAATTAAAATGAAAAACGACCATATTGAAAATTCTTTTTCGGAAAAAAATGCTGTTTACTAATTACAGGTTGCTATTTCATATTGTGACGAGTCGGGCACACAAAAAAAAAATGCAATGTTGATTCAAATATTCCCCGAAGTTAGAAAATTTCGTCACCACAAAAAGAACTCTTGTCGTGGTAGTGCACTAAAAATATAATAAATTATTAAATATTGCCGAGTGTATGATGGAAATCAATTTAAAAATTAATTCGAAAATGAATTGAGGCACGGGAAAACGGATGAATATTAGAAAATGACATGACGGTAGTAATTTGGATAATTGTGTCGTTTTCAAGAGTTTTTTATACATTGAAAATCATTCTTTAGTTCTCGATTAGACACAAATTGCGATTTTTTTCATGGCATGCCCTTCAAATGACACTTGTAGACATATTTTTTCCGAACATTTTTACACAAGATATTTAAAAAAAAATGCTAAATGCTATCTGCGCGGGATATTTCAATGGCATGCAAAAAATCGCAATTTATGTCTAATCGAGGCGAGATTACAAATTTTCAAAAAACCATAAAGCAATTGATACTAATTTTAATTTCAGATAAACAAATGGTGGTGCTAAACTGGTAGTACATAGTGCTATAAAAACTCTTAAGTCATTCTAATTAGATTTTGAAGCCTGAAAAAATATGGAAAATCATATTAATATTAACGAAAATCGGTGTCAATATTTCTCAAAAACTTGTGTATCATGGAGAGCAAAAATCGCCTACTAATAGGTCAACCACAATGAAGGCGGCAAGCGGCAGCGGCGACGGCGGGCGGCATGGCGCCGCCACACATACCGCCGAACCAGCTACAATGATAGCGGCAGCGGCACCATGATAGCGGCATGCCTCTGACAAAATTGAAACATCAAAACTTATTTAATTCGTCCGCTACTTCACTCCATTTATTTTCCTTGATTTTATATCCTTATATTGAGGATGGGCCAAATCGTAGAGCATTGGATTTCCTTTCACGAACTCGATTAATTTTTTCTCCGTTGTCGGCATCTTGGGAAATCAAAACGTCAAAAAAACTGCATAGAATGTGGCGCCGAATGTGGTGGTTGTCACTAAACAACGAAGAAAAATCGTCATAGAATGTGGCGCCGAATGTGGTGGTTTTCAGAAAACATTTTGGGCGGCGGCGGCAAGTTTGACTTTGATTCAAACTCGGCGGCGACGGAAAAAGTGCGCTGCCGTTGCCGCTGTATTGTAGCAGCTCTAGTTGCGCTACGTAAGTGCAAAAAAAATGCCGCCCGCCGCTGCCGCTTGCCGCCCCAATTGTGGTTGAACCATAACATCAAAATCCAACTAAACCACTCCTTCCCCCCTTAAGGTGTCGCTCCACATGAGAGTAAATACCCGAGTAACTCTCAAAAACTCTAGAGAGCAGTGACGTGGCGTGCTGCTTTCAGTAGGGTGTTCAATATTAAGTTTCTGTTAAATGATATAGACGTCTACTCTTAGTTTTATCCAGGATCACGTCCGGGACGTGATAGATGAAGATCCAATTTTTCCTCGATATTTAATTGAGAAAATTGTTTCTCAAACAATTTTTCGATTGCGCATCCGCATTCACAAGCCATAATATTAAATTAATTATTCCTCATACACAAAAGCCAACTGAACACCTGTAAAATCAGAAACCGACTGAGCTGATGAGCAAGCAATATATTGCTGTTTTGCTTGGCACACACACCCACACGCATCAGCACGTCAGCCGAACGGCCATACGATGGTCGGTTTTCTATTGTCGGGTTTCGCAGCATCGCGGCCAGCAGCAAGCAACATCGCATCGGTTCGCCGTGCGGCTTTTTCTGGAGCACCCAAATTCATCGTTGTGTGCGGTTATTTCTTGTGAACTTTGTGTGCGGTGAAACGTTTTTTATTATAGACTTTTACTTAGTCATATGTGTTTTTACTTTGCTTTGGTGCGCTGTAAATTGGAGAACATTCGAGTCGGTCGAACGACCGAAAGAGTCGGTATTGCGTTTCGAGTGTGTTTCGCTAAGGGGCGAGTAGGAAAGAAGCCACAAGCAATTTTTACTTTGGTTCGCTGTAAAGTGGAGAACACTTGGTTGGTCGAAAGATCGAAAGATAATGAAACATGTTGGTAATGTAGGGTGCGGGTGCTTTAGGCAACCATTTCCATTGGTAAATTGTCAAAAGAATTAGCACAAAAAAAAGAAATTAATTAACAATAGATTTCCGATACATATTGGATTTCAGTAGGGTGTGCAGTGAACACCCTCGCACCTTAGAAGAAACGTCACTGCTAGAGAGTTACTCGCAGGAGGTTCTCCATTTGAGAGTTAATTTCGGCGATTTTTCTCTTTTCAAGACCAATATCTTGATTTTTTTTTTGAAATCTTGCTTTGGCGAGTTCTCGAGAGCTAGTAGCGTCATTCAAACGCCGTTCGTATATGGCGAGCTACTTCCCGAAAGTTCAATGGGTGCGTGTCAACTAGAGAGTAGAATCAGTTTTGACAGCTCGCAGAAACTAGCTCGCGAGTTTTTGCGAGTTTCTACGAGCGACTCTCAGGGACGTGTCCATTTGCGAGTAGCTGCTATCGAGAGGTTCTCGCAGGCATTTACTCTCATGTGGAGCGGCACCTTTATACAATTTTTTTTCTGTCCTTTAAAGAGCGTTTGACATTTGTCCCTGTCAACTGTAGATTTTCTTGTGTTTTTTATTTAATATTACATTTTATAGTTACACTACTCCTTTCCCGCCAAATGTTTCATGGATTTTATGGAAAAGACCTCTCGGAAGTTTTTTTTTCATCGCTACTTCTACTCCACTGCCGCACCTATAGGATTTAAAACATGATTGCTTTGAGATTTTTTTTTGAATTTTAAGTTGATTCATATATTTTTGCTTTCCTCTTAAAAAAAGAAAGAAAGTATTGTATTATTGACGGAGACCAACTCAAGAACGCGGGCAGATAGAAAATTTGTATGTCGGTCTGTCCGTTGTACTTATCTTAAATAACTCGAGAACGCGTCAATCTAGCGACTTGAAATTTTTTGTAAATGACTTTTACAAAAATCGTAGTTTTCTATTAATTTAGTGACGGTAGCTATAAAGGTGGGTTTAGAAACACGAGCATTTTCATTTTTACTGGCAAAGTGAGTGAAATGCCAGATTTCTTATGACTTTTTCACCAAGTGGGAAAGGGACGGGAAACCACTCAGTAAAAATTTTACTGGAAATTTTGCTTGCATGTAGTGGTTTTACTATCCATAATTTTCGTCGACGATAGGAAATTTATGGCAGTAAACAACAACAAACACATTGGACTTCCCCGCCCTGCGAGCAAAATGTTACCCCTGAATTATGGGGAATTATGGCAGCCAGCAAAAGTAAGGTTAAGTTCGATGTTTATTTGAAAGCTACGCATTTTAAATGGAAACGGGAGGTAATAATAATTATGTTATTAATTATAACATCACACAAAATGATTTTGTTAGGTGAAATTGAAGTGATAACAAACGTATTGCTGCGAGAAGGTGATGTGCAGTGACAGTTCGCCATAAAGTGGAAAGGAAAGTACGTGTGAGACACTGATGTGATCGACTTTTTGCGCACGTAAATTTGAATTTCGCTATCCCGCTCACTTTGCCAGTAAAAATGAAAATGCTCGTGTTTCTAAACCCACCTTAATGGGTACCTTCCGTACTGGAAAAATTTCTCGAAACCTATGCGCTTTTTGGGAAAAATGAATATGACAAAATTTAAAGGATATACAATTTTCTACATATTTTAAATCTACATAAATCTTTCGAAAACTATGCAATTTATGAAAAATTCATACAACCAAAATAAAAAGAAATTAAGTTTTCTGCATTTTTCCTTTAACGGTTTTAAAGGAATGTATTTGAAAAAATATTATTTTTTAATTATTTATATTGCAGAGGAAAGTTTTGTGTTGATCACAACTGACTTGTTCTAATTTGCGATGAATTTGTGTAAATAAATAAAATATATAAACAAAATAATAATTTTTTTTTCAAAGAGTTTTTTGGGACGCTTTACAATTTGTCATTATAAAACTATTAGTTCTTCCTGCAGAAAATCCTATTAAGCCGGATGCGAGCAAAAAGCCTCCAATACTAGTTTATTTATAATAAAAGGGTGTTAATTTAATAATAATAAAAAAATATAATTCTGCTCATCCGGTTCCAGGAAAAATTCATATTTTATAATCTGAACGATTTTATAAAAAAAAATCGTATACCATTTCACCGCAGCATAATTTTCTATGGTGGACAGTAAAGATAAATCACGGTAAGGATGAAAAGTTGCTCATTTCTTTTATGTGGAAAAATATCTATCCGTAGTTTTCCGGGTAACTATACGAACTAAACAATTTTCCCGAGACAGCCAGAGTGGACTTAACCTGAATAAATTCTTAGATAGTGTCAGATAATATGCGAGCCTGTGCTAATTAATTTCATAACTTTGTGTCGTCTACTCGATGTTACCTAAAACCAAATTGTATTGCCTTCGTTGGTTTTTTAATTAATCCCGTAAATTCATGGAGTCAAGTAACGCAATTTACCATGGCGAACGCGAAAAGCACACCCCCGGTGTTCCCTTATTGTGGCCCTGTTCGAAGTGAACCGACCCAGTCAAATCCAAATTATTAAAGGGGTTCCCCGTGGTCGGTCGTTGAAGGTGCGACGGCAAATCGTGGAGTTTTTTTTTTTTTTTGGGTGTCGAAGAAGGTTTAAACCTGGCACCTATTTTAAACCTAAATCCTCCATCCTGATTCCATTTCACGGCACTCTACACCACTCTGTAGACAAAGAAAAATGCGAACGAGCCTGAAAATGAAATAAAAATCCGGCTCAAGGATGAATGGGCCCCCCACTTAGACCCTCTTGCGTTTCTCATTAGTGCGACAGCACCACTCCCCTCATGATCCGTTACTCGCGCGATGCGGATCCTACGTAATGCAAACCAATCGACGGTAGACGATACATAGTACGAAACTGTATACATTTCGAGGTTTAACCAACATCCTTCTTCGTCACAGTCAAGCCGGCGGGCATGGATGATCCCTTCCTGTTCAACCCCATCCCGCACTGACGACGGCACAAAAAATTTTCCTCACCTCCTACCGCCCGCCATTCAACTTCTTCTTCGAACTAACGATGTTTTTAAAAAAAATTCGTGTGTGCAGTTATTCGTTCCTTGACGAAATATAAAAATGTAACTCGAACACGAGTGCAGTGGAGCACCAACACCGATCAACGTTTAGTATATACCCTTGGCCAAGGCAGACGAGCGGAAGGGGGGAGGGTGGATGTCAACATTCAACTCGTCGGGAGTCAGTGGGGGTTCTGAAGACATACCACCGAACCGGACTTGGCAAATAAAAAAATTGTCTTGCGCACACACCCCCAAACCCCTCTCATACACACACACGCACACACCGCTGCATCGGTGGTGGCTGCACCACCCCCGAAAGGTCTTGCCAAGCTTTCGAGGGTGCCTTGCAAGAGGACGTTGCGTTTAGCCGTTATACACCCTACTTGAGGGATTCGGGTTGCACCACTCTCGCCGAAAAGTGTACACAAAAAATTGGAAAAATCGAGAAAGTCAAAGTGGGTACCGAGTAAGGATGATTTTTTCGTATTTTCGCAAGGAATCGTGCGGTTGACGATGGTGGACGACTGGGACAGGGATGAAACCTCGCCGAGTCAAAGCTACCAGCTCGTTCGACCCGGATCGATAGCATTGGGGAGGTTAGCTATCAGGATGGGAAATTTGCGAGTGAGAGTAGTTGATGTCGAGTGGGTCGAGATGGTATCCATCCTTGAGAGAAAGAGGAAGTCTCTTATCGTGTATAGGAAGTGCCACAACTCTGGCTAATTTTGACTGAAATGCCCTACAGCAGTTACTACCCTTATTTTGATATTGCGGGGAACATAAACCCAATGGTGATCTCTATTATAGTGGAAAGAGTTTTATAATAGATTATAAAGTTGAAGCTCATATTGGATATTCGAATGGCACCCAGTTTTATATTAGCTTTGTGCCAATTTTCTAGTCGCGATTGTCAATAATCCTTAACTTTTTTACTAAAGATTTCGATTATTTCATGATATTTTCTCGAGGCTTTTGAAGACAAAATCTGTTTGGGGCTTCGTCTATAAATCAAACAAAAGTATGCTTTTAAGAAGGCTTTGTTGTTTGTCCGCCGTTCGCAAGAGTTAAACGCCTAAAATATTGAAAAAATTGTTGTAGAAAACGAAAATTTGACATGAAAATCAAGTAAATAAAAATCCCAGGTACCTTACACCCCAGGTACCTAAAACCTCATGTACTAAAAACTTTAGAAGTAGAATCGCGTAAGGTGACTCTCACTTGTCAATTTTTTGGACTCCTATAAGATCGGAACTATCCAAAATTGGGCCAAAATTTTTTACATAATTTATAAAACTTAAAATTCTACCGAGTTCTACAATATTGACGGGTGACACTCACTATCACTTGTCACCCAACGCGATTCCACCCCAGGTTATTTTGTCATCCTATATTTATTGTCCTGGGAAAAAAATCCCAAAGAAAGCACCTATACATAGTTTAAACCTTTGGAAAAAAATCAAGGTAAAACGCAAAAAATCTTTTTCGCGGTTTTCTTGAAATGCTATTAAATTATTTTCTTGAAAGTTGAGACCAAAAATTCACAACATATTGATTTTAATTATTTATCAGTGCTATATTCACAATACATTAAATGAGTTATAATAATTATTCATAAATTGCGATAAAAATAGGGAAGGCAAAAAAAAACAATCCAGAAACGTCCCAACCAATTTGTTGTAAGACTTAATCTATGGCCATGGAAAAATATGAATAATGAGGAAGTGCATCGCACGTCATCCCTAAATACGTGAAATTGCAATTGCAACAAAAAAAGACTCTAAATGGGGTGCCATAGCAATTCGTAGGCATTTGAATTTAAGTGGCAGTACAGAGCTTGTTATCAAAAAGAGATTTTCTACATACTCTTCTATACGCCTAATCAAATGTGTACGAATTTATCCCATTGAAAATGTTTAAAAATAGAAAGACCAGAAATGTAGTATGCATAAAAGGCCACGAAACTTTGGAGCATGAAATCGCATGATCTGAAAAAATAAAGTTTTTTTTATAATGATTTGAATGGCCAGATTACACAGAGTTCCATAGCTGAAAAAATAGTACAACAGTTAAAATTTCATGGCAAAATGCACTTGGTAGCGAGAGTGGGACGTACACCACCCTCCCATCTACAATACATTTCTAGCAACTGTTCATATTATAATCATTATTTGGCATCATGCGATGTGAAATTTTGTCTTATTCATAATATAATAATAGTTTCATTTCATTCTGCTCCGCCAGTGTCTTTCAAATATCATACAAGCATTTTCATTGGACAAATAATGCAACACTAACAATATAGATTGAAGGTATTTTATGTATAAATAAGTCTTTTTTTATTTTGCGCTACACATTTTATCAAACGTATAGGTAAAACGCACATGGATAGTGGATGCCTTCAGTAAATTCTCTTATGGTCAACCTAACGTTAATTTACGACCTTCGTTGCAAAAGGGGTAACTTTACGACCTGCATTACAAAAAGGTTACTTCACGACCTGCATTAAAAAGGGTTACATTATAACCTGCGTTAATTTGCGACCTGCGGTAATTTGCGACCTACGTCACAAAAGAATTACTTTGCAACCTGCGTTACAAAAAAATTCTTTTGCGACCTGAGTTACAAAAGGGTTACTTTGCGACCTGCGTTACAAAAAGGTTACTTTGCGATCTGCGTTCTAAAATTGCAAATGAGTTAATTTGCTCCCTGCACTAATTTTCAACCTGCGTTACAAAATTACAAAAGAGTTACTTTGCGACCTGCGTTACTTCGAGATTCAGTCGTGAAATTCTCTTAAATTTTGAGCTTTCCAGACGTTTTTTTCGAAAGCGAGTAAGAAACGCGTCAATCATACTTCTGCAAAAAGTGCGTCGGATTGTACCTACCTATTGGATTGATAACAGAACTTGTTATTTGTACAAAATTCGAAGCCGATCGGATATGTTGAAGTGGGCCAAAATTAGATTATAATATTTGAATTTTCAATTTATATTATTAATTTTTTGAAAGAACATTTTTATCAAAATAGAAACTTTATGTTAACTAGAACGCCACTAAATAGTGCTTTTATGTAAACAGTCAGCCTTGACAAAGTCGAGGATTTTTATTTCAAGCCGTCAATCCTTTGAGATCAGATCCGGTGAAGGTCGATCTGACTAATCAGCTTTGCGCGCCCTCAACGGTTCATTGCCTCTTCATTGTGTCCACCAGCTGACAAGGTGGTAACATTTGGACATAGTTTGCCCTGTATGGAACCGAAACGACGCAAATTCCCTGTCCGCTGTCAAAATCATTTCACGCTTCAATAAGTTGCTCTGTCGTCACTCTTGCCTGTTGTCGCTTCGTGTTGGTCCATCTAGCCAGCCGCCCAGGTAACCAAGCCGACGAATATAGACAGGTTAGAAGTTACCTTGATCCGCAAATAGAACGGATTGCTTTGAGCTAAGCACGCCAGCCAGCTGCTGTTTGCCCGCGGGCGGCCTTCCGTTCTATGGAATTTTAAAAGATACTCATTTGCTACCGATTGGGAGCGCGTAAATGGAATGGAGATGAAGATGGAGTCTTTTGTCGTTATCATCGTCATCATCAACGTCGAAATTCTTTGCTGGCTTTTCCGAGCCAATTATGCTTGCCTCTATTTTCCACATTTTTCCAACACTCATCTTCCGCTAGTGTAAATATTGCGTACGACAGGCAGACGTTTTAAGATGGACTTGATTGCCTCTTCCCCCAAAAGCATTCTCTACCCCGACTCCGAAGGATGTGCTCATCGGTATTTTGCGTCCCATATATGAGATGTTGATGAAAACGTTTTCCACTCACATAAGATATGTTGGATGGATGGATTATCATAGAACCGGAGGACCGGCAAATATGAAACTATGATGGACTCCACCATTATATATGCCGATGGCTATGAGAACCATTCAAATCCTATCCAAGGATAATGGAAGGAAGAAA
This sequence comes from Chrysopilus asiliformis, assembly GCA_964034945.1. Lineage (NCBI taxonomy): Eukaryota > Metazoa > Arthropoda > Insecta > Diptera > Rhagionidae > Chrysopilus > Chrysopilus asiliformis. The sequence goes on along the minus strand of OZ035961.1, from coordinate 21,837,104 downwards.
GCGATGCTGCAATACAGCGAAAATGAGAGAAGGCAATATCCTACGCGTGTGTGTAAATGATTAAAGCCTGTCATCCTATTGACATATGTGCGTACGTAGTACGAACGCGCCTCGAATAGAGTACATGAAACGATAGCACATTAATAGCCCTTCATCATACAATTTTACCTCATTTTTTGTGCGGGATTCTGACGATGGATAGATGGATAGATTGACAGATTGTCGGATGGTGGTAATTTCGCCGCTCATTCTCTTCCTGCCGTAGAACAAACACATATGACTGATATAAGCAAACATGGGCAAAGTTTAAGTTCGCTGCATATCGGGTACAGAAACGAAGGGAGAACCAGAAGCACATACAGAACCTGGACAAAAATCGTCAAACTGAAAAGAGGCAGTTTTGAATTCCCAGCAGACCTTTAGTTGAATGTTTACTCTTCTGTATTTAACCGAACCATAGCAACTTAAAGTTTCATAAACAGTTCGTAAAAGTGACTTTTAACCACCTAAAATTATATGTTGTAGAGAGCTTTACAAAATAAGTTTTTTGAATTTTGGCGCTTCACACCGTGACAGCACGGTGTTTCATGTTGTAAATTTCAGTAGAATTTTCATTGTTGTGTATATTGTGTTTCAAGTTCGTTCAGTCTGTGGTAAAATGTCGACCTGGATGGAAGGAGAGTAAGGAATTAAAATGGTATATTCAAGATAATCAAAAGAATTTTTTGTAACTTAATTGTAATATCTACTGAAAATTTTATCACAGGATGAAAAAAGTATAATAAATAAGTCCTGCACTTTTGTATTTTTCAGAAATTGGTTCGAAAAATTTTCAGAAATCGGTTCTCTGAAAAATGGGTACCCGTTTCGGACAATTTTCAGGAATCTGTTCTACGAAAAATGGATACCCGGTTCCGAATCTGAGAACCGAATCTGAAAACGCGTTCTTGCAACAAGACAAAATCTACAACGCATCGCAGGTGTTTTGCAAAGTGTTAAGCCTAAACCACAATTACGCGTGCGTGCGTGCGGCACCCTCGCGGTGAAAGTAAAAACTACGCATTTATATGAGTAAATGTATAATTGCGCGTTGCTAAGACGCGTTGCCGCGTCCGTCTCGCGTAGAGTAGGCTCAGTCTCTACTTTTAGACGCGGTGACAACTACTAGATGCCAAAACTAAATAATGCCGCACGCACGCACGCACGCGTAATTGTGGTTTAGGCTTTACAGGGGATATATGGTTTCATACTCAACTATGGCAAAAAAAATTAAAATAGCAGTTTCTACTTTTTTTGTTTGGGTTTCCGGCTCTCAGATTCGGAACTAGGTTCCTACAAAATGTAAGAAACTGTGCTATATGAGATTCAAAGGAGGTGCATAAAAGATTAGATCCAAAAGGAGTTCCGAAACCTATAAAATTATTTTAAGAATTTTGTAAAAATCATATAAAACACCACCGAAAAGACATAACGATATCAATAATCCTAATATAATCACCAATAAATGTGACGTGTTTAATGAACACCCTTTTTTCACAAACAGGAATATTTTATTTAACTTCTCAGCTATATGGGCATCCGCAGGTCCCCCATCCGTCCCTGCAAAATTTCTTGCAGACGCCTATGCACTCAACAGTTAGTACTGAAACGTCAAACCGTCAACAATTTCTTTCCTTTTAATTATTGTACAAAACACAAAAAAAAATCCAATGTAATAAGTCTAATAATTATTTTTTAAACCATGTTGAAATTCATAACCGCAATAGACATTTTATACCCACAATAGTTCGCCAAATTAGCACCTCATATTCAAAAAACACTCACAAAAGGCTCTCTTGGTATGCTGGGATCGCTTCACATGCCGGGTTATTGTCGAATATCCAACTAAACGTACAAATTAATGAATATGATGGGAAAGTACTCATATATAGGGCCACATGTGCGAATTCACCATAAGTTACGTGCACGGGAAAATTTAATACGCGTTTGTAGTGCGATTCGACACTGTCGGATTGCAGAAGGGAGCAAGACGCAAGGAGGCGACCTCAGGCGAAATCAGGCAAGTACGCAACGCATCCATAAGCCTTCAAACTTGGAGGGTCGTTGAACCTGTCTCAATTCTTTTTCGGTTGGGATAGGTTCAGCACGAAATCGACGACGGACTCTCAGAGTTACATTTTTACATACATACATTCATACGTGCCACATATGGAGGAGACACATCGTGCAAAAAGGGGCCACCTAATAGTAAGCAGTTGATGATTACACACTTCGTACAGGGAAAATGGCATAGGGGAGGTGAACGAATGGATAGATGGATAGATTTCGGTAGGTTATCGTCTTCTTGGTGGCAGCTCCTCACAGTGATGCCTAGGTCGGAGATTTAGGTCTGGATGACTTTCTGTCAGCGTCGAGAATTCTCCGGGACTCATCAAACCTTGCATATTGCTACAGCCATGAGAAGTGGATGGATGGAGTTTCTTTCGTTGGCTCCCTACCTCCATTCTGGCGCTTATTGTTTGATTCATTCATATATGATTTGCAAGGCAAGATTTGCAGGGCAAACTGTTGGGAAACCTTACGAAAATTTTTGAATTCGCTTCTACTTCAGTCGTGTCATCAGTGGAAGAGGGGTTGCTGAATGAGTTTTTTTTTAAATATAGGAAAAAGATTTTGCATTCGTATAAGATTTGATATAATCAACTGGAAAATAAATAAAGATTTCAATAGTATTTCAAATTGTTTTCAAATTACTGCTGCTGATAAATCTAAAATTATTGAACTGGATTTACATTAAATATTCATGTTTTTTTTTAAATTCTTATACATTGTATCGAAGGTATTGTTTTGATTAAAATTTGGACTTCGAGATTTTGCCAAAAAAAAATTTCCCGTACACTTATGGATTAATCAAAGCCGTTTTATGGAAATGTTTTAGGGGTGCCCATAAATTACGTCTTGCTGCCATAAATTACATTTCGATTTTCAAGATTTTTGGTAGATTTAAAAAAAACTGTACCTATTTTGTACTGCTATCACAATACCATACACGTACCGCCTCCTCTCAAATTTTTTGACTTGTTTGATGGACAATCCCTTACTGTTCCTCTGTATGTAACTGTATGTTTTTTTATCATTCAGAAGCTGTTATCTTTGACACATTTGAAGCGTGGCTCAATCGCATCCCCGAATACCAAATGATTTTAAATTTCATCAAAATCGGTCAAGCCGTTTTCAAAATAAAGGTAGTGTGCCAGAAAAGCACACGTCGTAGTTTTACGTGATAAAAATAACTCTTGCCGTTTAAAGTTAATTGGATTTTGCTGTATGGAAAAGTTTTGTAGAATCATAATCTAAAAACTTTTTCCTTAAACAAACTTTTTGAAAAAACGAACCGTTTTCAAGAAAATCGCAAAAATGTTTTCCACTTGTATGAGAGAAGAGGGAAGTAGTGGTTCAATTTTTTCCATTTTCGGAGGAGATTTAAGTTTCAGTGAAAGCATATATCCTGTGCCAAACTTAAACTTCCTGGTTCAATTATTTCTAGTGTTTTTAAATGTTTTTGTATATAAAATTTCGACATAAATATCAATTTTTTGATCATGGGAGATTTTATTATGTAAGAAAGGATATATTTCACCGCTAAGTGAAGATATCTGGGTTTTTTTAGTGATTTTTTCGAAATAATTTTCAAAATACTTCGCAATACCTTAAAAAATCCAAATAAAACGAAGTACCCAAAAATGTCATCTTTGGAACTGCTTATTTGTTCATTACTATTTTCACAAAGAAAAAAAATTAATAATATAATATTTAAGTATAGAAAAAGAATTCATATTTTTTTTTAAATCTAAAATCGATGGAAAAAACCACCACTTATGATAATATTTCGAACGTTTTTTTTTTTTGCAAGCCTAAAACCACGACGCGTATTTGACGTGGCTGATGTTATGCGTCATACGAAGGGCGGCTTTTTGTTCTTTATTCTGGGCACCCGGGGTGCATTTTCAGTTGCATTATGCAGTTGAAGTTGATGTTGTTGCAGTGCTTTTGTTGTTTAGCTGCATTTTTGAACCATGTCGCTTGCGGTGAAGATTGGGTAAAAAACAAAACACTCTGGGTGCGGAAGATTGCGGTGCAAGAGTGAGGGTGCTTTAAAAGACATTTTTTGGGTGGCTATGACGTTGGCCTTAGTAGTAGGTGGTGGGTGGATTGGATGGGCAATGAACCAGGACTTGATGAATTGGAAACAAATTCCTTTGAGCGTTTCGTTACGTTTTCCCTTTAGGTGGCGATGCATATAACTCTGTTTTTCACCCAAACTCCACCCCCTTCTATCATTCCTTCCGAATTCCGGGAATAATGAACTCTAGTTTGGCATGAAGCATCATGGAAAACAACTTGGGCACTTTTTTTTTTGTTTCTGATTTTCTAATTTGGTTCCAAGTTCCACATTTTCTTATGGGGGCGGTTATTTACCGGTGCGATTTGTATGTCATAGAGAATGGGGCAACAAAGGCAGGAAATGTTTTATCTCTCCGTTGGTTGTTTATGAAATTTTCGGCCTCATTTGTACGAGTTGAACGGAAAATTTGCGAAAAGGGGTTGCAATTTTCGATTGAGCGGCAAAGATGGCCACGGGGGAGTATATGCAATAATCGCAGTAAGAAGAATAAGAAAGGGAATTTCAGTCCTTTTTCGGTTTGAAAGGAAGTTTCAAAAACAAAATCCCTTCAGTTTGTTTTGCTTTGTTTTGTTTCAGTTCGGTTGTTTTTTTTTTGCTTCGTCTTTACGCTCATTTAATGCTTTTGTGAATTAACGTATACAAAAGTTGGAATCTGGCTGCTTATAGCAGCACATGAGAGATCAACAAACTTTCCAATGTTGAACCGAATCGAAGGGGTTCTAATGTGGCTGTCATGCAGGACAACAACCACCGATCCATGTTGCCCGATAAAGCCAAAGGGGTGTGTACGAGCGTTGGGTTCAATGACTTTTCGGTACGCAACGCAAAATACGTTGAATGTCCGAATTGAATTAGAGTGGAAATAATGAAAGGGGTCACCACCACCACTACCATCACATCAGTTATGGATATTTTGCATTTCCTTAAATATACGGGGAGTCAAGTCGGATATAAACAACCGCCCGAATGTGTGCACTTCCGAAACTAAAACAATTTTCCTATTTCAATTTAAGAAGGGTGGTTTTTTTTTTTATTAAAATTGAACAACAAATAATTGTAGCATACTTAATAAAGAAAAAAAAGAAATCTTGCAGAGATATCAAGAAATTGATAAGGAACCGGTTTCCTATTTTGTATTTAGGGAAATTTTCCTAACAATAGGTTTCATAGAAAACCCTTTGAAGAAATATAACTATTAATCATTAAGTTTTCCTTGTCAACATTTCCGTAGTATCTGAAAGTAACGGATTTTTAACACCTTTCAATATGTAGGTTTGAACTCGATGTTTAAAACTATTTTTCAATTACCAAAAACTCGCGTTCAAATCATGAAAAATCGCATCCCTGACAGAAAATTACAAAGAAATTTTCGAATTTTCACGTAACAAAATGTTCATAAAATACATATATAAAATATTAAAATATCTTTTGCAAACAAAAATTTGCCGCAGGAACATTTTTTTAATGAAAAGCATGCGCTATCGTCAGAATTCCCTGAGTATATGGCTAAAATGTTGGCATTCCGAGATCAAATATGCCTTTAGATTGAAAGTCTCATACTTGTTAAGAGAAACGGAATCCCATGTTTTGTCTATCCTTAGGTCTTGTATAAAGCGAACTTCTTAACTAGCAAATTCCGTGGACACGTTCAAAAATCCCGGACACCCTCAAAAAGAGTACGGTGTCGGAGTAAAAAAAGACGAATGATAACCCTATGTGTAGCCCCTTAAAGAACGGCGAAATTTTTAAATTTCCGTCTTCGTCTTAACTCTTGCTCTGCTACTATTGACTGTCGCTACCCCCAATAATAAGATTGAGTTTCTGAATACCTAGTTTTCAAGTGAATAAAAAAATTGTTTTTAATCGAAGTAAATATTCAAATTACAGGCCAAAAAACCCAACATTTCTAAGTGCCGTTTGCAACTTATGTCCAACTCAAAATATTTAAGCTTCAGAATTTCTTGAGCTTATGCCTCGTCTCGATTAAACAAAAATTGCGATTTTTTTTTCATGGCGTGGCATTCAAATGTCCCGCATCTGTCAGAACTTTTTGATATGTTATGCAAAAATGCTCGGAAAAAATATGTCTGCAACTGTAATTTTAATGGCAAGCCATGAAAAAAATCGTAGTTTATGTCTAATCGACACCTTGAATGTTATAGAGGCTGAACACAATTTTTTAAAGAATAGTATTTGCGCAAATGGGTCTAAATATCGAAAAATCAATTGTGAAATAATCAAAATTTTAATATTTGGGAGAAAATTAAATATTAATTTTTAACATAGCTCTTATGTTAAAAATATTAATTTTTCGGAAAATAAGAAGTTATGGCAAAAAAACCTTCACCTTGAAAACCATTCGCCCGATTGAGCTGAAATTTGAGGTTCGGAAACGGGCAAAGAAGGAAGACGAAAAATTTCGATTTAATTTTCCTTGTCAGCAGATTGGAAAATTTTCCACTATAGGAAATAATTCTTATATGGTAATAGAAAGCAATTTTTTTACAAATAATTAAAATGGCGTACAAGAAGACATTATATAAAAACCATCTACTGATTCCTCTTTACCAAAGTAGAAAAAAATTTCCACAATTTTCTAGACATTTCCCACATCACATTCCCAATTCTATCAGCATCGAACTTGAATTTGGTTTCAACTTGATGCGTTTTTCTACTTTTTGTCGTTTTTCCTCCCAGTTTTCGTTACATCTGCCGTTTGTTGCTGTTGTAATGATGCTGCTTGATGTTTCTTTAATTTATTTTCCTGTACATTTTGCTAAAGTTCTCGAATTGCATCGGAAGTCACCGACCGATTATATTTCTAAAACCAGTCATTATTCTTCTTAAACTATTTTTATGCAATTTTTTGAGTTCTTCCTCTGCACAAACCATCATCATAGCCAACGTTCGATGATCGTCTCATTGTTGTTGTTCAATGCCTATACCGTTGTTGTTGTTGTTGATGCAGGGCAGGATTCTGCCCATCTCGACCCCACCACCCTTTGGTTACAAGAAATTTTTAACTTCATTTTTAGCTAGCTGTACTATAATATTGGTCTCATCGAGTTTTTTTCTGCGTGCGGCGCATTTTTACTTTGGCCGTTCGTTTTTGTTTGTGGTGAGATCCATTGGGTTAGGTTTACTGGGAATTGGCGCAGCGGCCAGAGCAACAGAAGATGATTCTTGAGGTTTGAAGAGGGCTATAGTGCGCACACTACCGATCTACGTACATGTAACGTCTTTTATCCAGAAGGAATCTTGTCGAATATCTTTAGCAATAGCAAACGTCTGAAAAGTCGAGCAAAAAACCCCCAAGACCCATAAGAAAAATTGCACAGCTCCCAAAAGGGTTTAAGTATGGTTAGGTAAAAAAGCATTGGACACAAATCGGCAATGAAAAATCCTCGGCCACAACCAAGAAGTTTCCGCCAAGATTCTTTTCCCAATCTTCTCTATCGATTGGTTGCTGCAGCACAAAAATGGGTTTGGTTCGGATGACGATGACGATGACGAAAATGATGTGTTGATGAGGGATTCTTTTTCTTTTCAGGGATTCTTTGACTTTGCAATGTTCCTGTGTTTGTCTCTCACAGCTCAGCTCCATCATCTTACCTTCGACAGAATCACTTTTCGTTTTTAGACTTTTGATACGAAATTCATTTGCGGCTGGAGGAGTCATATTGCATTTGATACCTTTGGTTGCATTTCTACATCTCCGCTGGACCAAAGAATCAGAATCTTGTTGTTTTTTTTTTATTTCGAGAAGAACTTAACCCTCACTTTTTCAGTACTCCACCGCCAGCATGACACTCATCAGACGATAAGATACTCATAGTCTTTGGCATTGGCGTTTACCCAACGGCTGAATGAATTCGTGTCCCTCTTGGTCCCGTTCCAACCGATTCAACATCACTTGCTCACCTTTCGCTATCATCACAGGTACGTTAAGATATCACTCGGTTTCGTTGCATTCGCAGACAAAATCTCAATTTACGCAATCGTGCTGCAAATGCTGTACTATACACCCAGATCTGTAAAATTACAAGAAAATAAAGAAAATGAATTCAAGAAATACGAATCTATAAAGGCTTCTTTTTTTTGAAAAATATGAAATAAGATAAAGTCGTACACAAGAAAAAATTGAAGCCGAAGAAAAATTACTTCTTGCGCCTGTGGTAAATCAATCAACGTGATTTGTATATAGATTTAATGTCTGTATCTAGTGTGATGTTCCAAAATGAATAAAACTAAAGCCGAATCCCAGAACTTCGTATCTAAAAGATTAACAGAATGCAATCTGCTTTTGACGGTTCTTAACCTTCAATGCCGGGAACTGCAAAATTCTTACACAGTCATTGGATCAAATTTTTCCAGCATTTTTATTTGCTATTTGGCTTCTTCGGTTTCATGGTTTTGAATTTGGTTCGGATATTCTCAGAAAATTCAATCGGATTGACATTCAGATTAGCGATCGTGGTTTTCTACGAGTTGGAAAATTTTGCTCGTTTTTTCATTAATGTTTCATCATTTATGCACTATTCGTCTTTCTAGATTATGATCATAAAATTTGTAAAATTGATGGTTTTGGAGTTGGTATTGAACTCTTCTCTGAAAGTAGGGTGGAAACTGTGAAAATTTAATCACCTAAAACCCGTTAATTTTCGAGATAATTTCAAAAAACTTATTTATTTTTCAAATAACGGTACTTTCGCAGTAAACCGGGGAAAATGAAATTACGATTTTCAAAATGCCGCAATTTTTATCACTTCCGGTTAACGGATTGTCTCTAATAGTTGATCGTCCCATTCATGTGGGAAAATATGTTTTTTTGGCATAAAATTCGGGAAATGTTTTTTATTTGCATAATTAGGAAAACGAAATTTTTTATTAGGGTCAAGGTAAACGATTTTCACTTTTTGGATATTTTTTCAACTTTGTTATGGTTTTTTTTAAAATTAAATCACTAACAGCGGAGTTTTGATATATTATGTTAAAATTTGTTGTCTATTTATTGCCCATTCCATGTGATTTCAAAATTATAGGTCCTTATTTTTTTACAAAATTGGATGTTTACTTTTACCCCTATATATTTTTTCAAATTTTTGAAAAATGGGGTAAAGGTAAACACCTTTTTTTTATCCTTTTTTTATATACGTATCTGCGCAAAATTTCAAGTCTGTAGCTCAAACCTTGCGCCCGCAATCCGCGCCACAGACAGACGGACGGACGGACATGCAGAAGTTAATTTTTTTTTGTCATTCTAAACATACTGGTGTAATTCATTTTTGTGTGTGATGACAGGATCTTGGCGTTACAAACAGTAAGGCAAAGTTAATATACCCTTTGGTTTCACCATACGGGTATAAAAAGGGTGATTACATTTGCCAGAAATTGTTTACATTAACCCCATTATAGTGTTTACATTTGGACATGAGGTTACAAATGAGGTGGTAAATGTAAACAGACAATAATTTTTTACAGTTTGTTTATAGCCAACAATTAACATATATAACCTATCTCAAGCAACTATATTGTTCGTATATTAAGCTAAAACATACATCTTTCTTTTAAAAATCCCTTCAAAATATAATTCTTTTCCCTCTTAGGAAAACTGAAATCACACTAAAAAGAAGCACTTTTTTTGACAGCTCCTACAGAACGAACCCTCTCTTAGATCTATTGCGCCACGTGTGCGCAGTGAGACAAAAGATCAATTTCCAATATATTATCTCGATAAGCTAAGAAGGAATAGCAGTTTGGGGACAACCAATAGTGTTTACAATTACCCCTGTTTACAATTACCCACTTTGACCCTATCAAAATACTTACGTAAATACGTCGCACTGTGTCCTTTGAATAAAAAAATCAAAATACGGTGGCAGTTCTTTAATATTAGCATTGAAATTGGATTTAAAACCGCAGGTGAAATTTTCTAAAAGATGTACCTACTGCGGACGCGAAGTTTAATTACAAAATGAGTTATACAGGTGAAATGTTTTACATATTGAGCTTAAATAGCTTCCTTTAAGTTGACAGCTACACAGATTCAAGGAAAGTATACACCCAGGGACAAAAAAAAAGCCGCACTTAGGATTTTCAACCAACGTCTAATAACAAATAGGAAACCTATACAAAAAGTTTTGATGATTCAAACACATATAATCTTTAATTCTGATGCAAAGTTTTCAGATAAAAGGATAAAAATTACACATTTCGAAAAATCGTAATATTTTATTTTATTATAGTCCGTTTGTGTTCCGCCTTATTCTCAACCCATGCAGCATTTATGTCAACCGTGACGTTACCAGCTGACATATTCCGTAAAATCTATAAAAGCTAACGTTACGATTGACATAAATGCTGCTTGGGGAATGCTAAGCTGACAAAATGAAGTGCTAACCCGACTAGTAATCCAAAAAGCCTAAAATTCACGTGACACAAACAACCCCTAAGTAACAAACGTAAAAAAAACATTTTCCAACATCTGGCGATAAAATTCTTTAAAAACCATCTCTCCACAAATATTCCAGTGATTCCAATTGAAAATACATCATCCAAGCATTATTACAATCAATTCTAAAATATTCTGACAACTTTAACGAGTAAAAAAATAAGGGTTTACCGAGATACCAAACTTAATTTACGTGCATGAAAAAAAAATCGGGTAAAAATCAACCCCAGCGATAGCGAAGCCGTAAAGCTAAAAGTACGGAAAAAAGTCAAATAAGTCGTAATTTAGATGCAAGGAATAATCCGGCGTATGATTTAATATTTAGAGAAAAGATTCTTGATTTACGCACATCCTATTCATGCGATTCCATGGCTGCACCATATGCAGTTTTAATTTGCACACAAAAAGCAGGAAAAACGCACAGAATTTAAAAAAAAACGAGCCTCATTTTTTATGCAGTCATTTTTTCGTTTCCACAGGATTTTTTTTCATATTCCTGAAACAGGGGTGAAACTTGCAAAAATTGTGGAAAAATTCTGCGTAATAAGAGGGATTTATTGTGAATTAAAAAATATATTTGAGTTGGGTCAATACGGAGTAGGTACGGGCTCAAGCTCGAAACTTTTAATAAGCACAGACGCACACACGTCACTTTAAAATACGCACATATAAAAAGTTTTGAAAAAATGGATGTTTTTCCATCGAAGAGTTTTCCGTCTAGCGAAATTTATTCCCATATATTTGCGAATTGAAAAAGGGGGTGCAAAACTTTATCATCCCCCCAAAGTTTAACGATCGCATGGATAAAGTTGAAAACTTTTCTATGAACATACCAACGGATATTTTTTTTAATGCGTCCACCCACTTTGGTGTTGGTACAATATAACAAAGATGGGTTAAATTTTACGTGATTTTGATGGTGGTGTTAGTTGGTGCGTGCATGCGTTTCCTCTTTATTAACGACACAAGTTTCATTCAGCCATAAAATTACAGTTTATCGAAGCATATACTACGAAGCATATAAATCGCTATTAGCACAGGGTATATGAAATAAATATTGTATTAACAACAACCTCAAAAAAAGATTTTTTTTTCTTCATACAAATATTATGTATGTGCAACAAGGAGCTCTAAAATTAAATTACACAGAATGAACTAAAATATGAAAAATATATAAGAAGAACGATCGCAGTTCTTCCTTAGTGCAGGCGCGCACCGCGTTGGCAAGCATGTAGAATGGTGATAAAGTGGCAACGAAATTGTTTGGGGTAATCAAAGTTTCGCTTGTATCAACCACATTATATTTGTTTCAAGCCAAATATGTTTGCAGTAATTATAATATGATGGTTGCATTAAAAATTATTTCTTTCCGTATTGATATTAATATTTTTACAGATTTTCAATTAAACTTATCCATAATCGTTACGTTTTTCCCCTGATTTCTTGGAATATCGAAAACTCCCATTAGATTATATAAAATTCTAATAAGTCATTTTGGTTGCATTTAGAAATCTGACTCCACTTGAAAGCTATAACCTTCTAAGCGTTGTAAATCTCATCCTTTTACAAATAATTTAATTAAAAAAATATGAAAGCAAAAGAGAAGTACAAACATGAGAAATTAATTTTTCCTGTGAATTCAATTCAATCCAAACTCCTAGAGTTACCTAACTGTCTTTAAAGAGTCGCTTCCTTTTCTTTGTCAGTCACTTCTCATACCAACCTTTGTTGAAAATTCAAAAGTTGAACATTCCTGGCGATTTCCCATTCTATTCCAACTCTCTTGACAACTTTTTCATTTCAGTACATTTACTATGTAAAGTCTGAGGAAAACTTGTACCGAACGTTGCTTGCGGATTCTAGCATATTATAGAAAACGGAATTTTACTTCAGATAAGTAGATATATGGGATCGGGTGGTCTGTTCTTCCCTTCAGCAGGTGCTAGGATGGGCTAACCGAGACCTCTATCATTCCTCCTGAACTAGAACTAGACTTGGATGTCGAAGGGTTAAAGTATTGCTGGATAAACAGACACAATGCCCGAAAAAACTATTGTTTATCTTTCGGCTGCTATAGTTAACTCACGTGGGTACTACCTTCAATGCGGTGGTGTTTGGTGTTGATTGTTGTCCGCCCATTGCACTTTGGTGTACACGAACAAAATTCATGCAAAGAAGCCACTAGCAAACTCACGCTTTGGTTTTTTTTTTTACTGGTTACCCGATTTTATTTGCAGAATTAAAAAGGAGGTGCTACGACGAGTCAGACAATCATAGAAGTCACCCGGGTTTGTGACTTATGAGCACCTCTTCTCGGTGTTACGGGATGTGGATATAGAGTTGCAGTCGAACCTTTTCTCCCACAACCCCCCCTGTGTGCGAGCTTAGAACGATTTCCCATACACCTGAGTCCAGAGTCCAGTATGTCCAAAGCGTTGTTCTCTGCAGTTTTCGTCGAGTGGTTGAAGGCCTGGTCTAAATGGGAAAAAGCAATTTCAATTCACTTTGTACCAACAGCTAAAAGTGATTGACAGTCCAAATATTTATCTTGCATAGCAATTAGATAGATTGCTGGACTAAATGGCCACTGGCGTTGTCTCACAGTTCGTCTAACCGCCAACGACTATTTTTAGAAGAAAAAATAAAAAAAAAATACAAAACGGTTACTTGTGGTAGTTTAGCCAGCAATCGTCATCATCCTCCCATCAGCCATTCTACCCCATGCTTCTTATTTTTGCGAAATCTACGCGAGCGGATGTTTCGGCCACGAATTCGCCACGCAGTATCATTGACCGATTCCAACATTTGTCTGTGGGATCTTGGAGGCCCTGCGCGTAGTAAAATTATCAAAAATATTCATTCATTTTTTAACATTATTCATTTTACTATCAGTCTATTTAATATTTGCATAAACTCAACGGTCATTCAGGTGCTCTTAACACGTTTGATTTGTAAAAATGTTACGCGACGGACACACAATGTGGGTAGCAAAATAAATGAGGTCACAAATTGGTCAAAGTAACATTACTGTAACGTTAATGTGACCATTTTATTACAAAAAAAAACTCTTTTGTAACGCAGGTTGCAAAATAACCGGAAAACTCTTTTTTTTTATTAATAAGGAAGGGAGGGGGGGGGGGGGAGCGGATCAAAAAAAAATAATCAACACTGTTTCTGTATATAATAACTATTTTTAAAAAAAACTTGGAAAAAGCTGTTTATTTGGTCGGTTTCTAGGTGAAGAGAAATTTCAGCTGTAAGAGGCTGTGGTATGTGAAACCAGTGGTGTGGAGTTTGGGGTGTGTAGTCTTTTAGAAATTTGCGACTCCAGAGTTAGATTTGGAGTTGGCACTTTTTCAGAACGGCTCCACACCCCGTATGAAACTATACGAACAGGAAGAGCCACCACAGTCTTAACTCAATGACACCTATACGAGATTGTATCTGCGACAACTTCAAATTTTTTTTAACTCTTTGCGTTCTAATTTTAATTTTTAGTTTTTGAAAACATCCTTAAAATTTCAAAGATTTTTTTGTTTCCTTTTAACCCCTGATTTTAAAGATTTTAATCTTCAATTTCATAGTCTTTCACGCTATTTAACTCTTTTAAATGCTCTGATTTTATGATAGATAGATTTGGTTAGTTTGAGAAGATCGCACGTGCTCAGGTGTATACCTTAGCGTTTTACGCGGGAAACCACAGCCCCATAATAGATACAACCGCAAGCAATTCATCCTGGAAAGAACAGTTGAAAGCCCGAATTAGAAACAATCGAAGCCCACTGATTATAAAACCCTGCCACCCCAATAGAACAAAAAACTAATGACAAATTACGAAAAAGAAGAGCCCCAGTCTTAACTCAATGACACCATCTTGGTGGTCTCTGTGGAAGTATCGAATTATGGCTTCCTGAGCACCCGAATCGACGGCATATCAAACGACAAAGGATTTTCCGCGGGTCAACGATCTAATAGAAAATATTACGCCACTTCGTAAATAGAAAAATTTTCCGTTTCGGGTTCATGCCCCCTTTTGTCTATTCGTCTGCATTAAACATCCGTACGCGCAAGCAAAACGAAGACGAAAAAAAAATACTTTGGCGACCAGTCTTGTAATTTAGTAAAAATGCACCATCCAGCAAAAGTATTTAGTAGAAAAAATTATACCGGACGAACGTTAAAATGACCAATGCGCTAAACAACTGCAATTACGGTGATGACTTCTTTTTTTTCGATTCGGGCAATGGCGAAGAGCTATTCGCTAGAAGATATCAACGAAAATTTTTTCATCATAGTTTTGATGGTAGCAGAAATGCCGCAGCACAGCACTTTGGATGATGGTCGAACATCGAAGACGATGAAGATGAAGACAGACGGACAATCTGAAGACGGAGTCAAAGTAAACGGATCTTGTTATATGATGTTGCGGATTTAGAGGCAATCTCTGACGAATAGATAGGCTAAACTAAATTCTAGGCTTGGTTTGGATGGATTCTGGGCTGTGTCTCAAAACGACATAAATTCACAAAAGAAGCCACCACCATTTAGCCACAGCAGCAGCGACAGCAGCATTATAGCGGCGATCTGGCCATCTATTTTGCTAGATCGTAGCTATGCAAAGGAAGCCATATAGACATCAATTGCCACTAGGTTAGGCGATATCTTCCAGATACTCTCGTATAGATGGATGGATGGATGGATGGATGGATGGATGCTACTTTGGCCACTCTATAGAAGCGAGACGAGATGCGACAATTCTAAAGAGTTCAAAACACTTGACTATAAACGAAACGGAATGTTGTCACATTTGTGTTCCCTCGTCAGTTACCAAAGGTCCAGTTTTTGTCCCCATATTGCCGAAGAGATGACATTATATTTAATGTTGTTTTATTAGTTTTTGTTCTTTCGGTTTTCAACTAAACTCCGTCGTCGTCGATGATTTTTTCAACTTTTTTTTTTGCTCTTGTGCGCGCATAACTTAAGAAAACGCTCTACTCTACGAAAAGACGACCAACCAACGACGATATACATTTTTGCTGCTGCTGCTATTTAACTGTCTTCCGCGCGTAGAGGCCACAAAAAACCGCGTGCAGCTCACCTAGACCTTACCCAAGCTATAAACGTTTTCCGAAAGCCATTCAACCTGGCCAGATAAGAGTGCATTTCATATGTGGATGCATTATGCAGGCCAAAAACTTACATAACTAGCGTACTAAATGCAGGCAACATGATCGGCGATCGTCTATCAGCTTGGATCTTGGCTGGAACCGGGATTCGGAGCAACTTTGGACGTTCAGTTGACTCTCAAGGCGAATGGTGCGATAGTGAGGAATGGACAAATTTTTTGCGCCGATCTTAAGATGAATTTGCCGTTCGCATAGAATATAATACGACCGCGCGATCACATGTTATAAAACCACCATGAGGGACACGGGGCAATGTAAACGAGGTAAGATTTAGTAAAGACTTAAACCGAGGTTCAAATGTACGCGATGAGGATTGATTTGGATTCGCATTATCATCATTATAGCATTTGCCGATTCCGGTGACTTGATCTTTTCGTTGGAAAAATTTTGTGTGCAAAAAACATGCTCAAAACGAAATGGTAAGGAAGAACCGTTTGATCCTCGCTCAGGTATTATTTCTTTTTCGCCAAACAAAGACACATCAAACAGTGATCGGTTCTTAAGTTGCTTCTTGGTCCAACAGCAAGTTTTCGACGTTTGGTGATCATCATCATCATCGCCATCATCTCTTGAGGTTGGTCAGTTTTGTGTATAGTTTTGCAAGTTTTTCAGTTTTTCAGTTTTTCAGTTTTGTCGGGTTTTGCCAGAATGGAGCCGCCGCACAAACGATTAGATGAGCAGCGGTCAATCAACAAAACATCTCATCCGTCCATCCATCCAACGAGTTTTTGAAGAATGTTTACGATGCGTTGTTTGCTCCAGAGGGGTCTGCACTAATCGTTTTATCATTTGAGGATTGCTAAAGAGTTTACTCACCTTTCCATCATGTATTATATGTCCGTCGTCGTACAGTCACACAGATGCACCCCAAAACAAAATCCATTGGAACCAACAGACGACTCAGAATACGGGCAAATCAGTATGAGGGAATTTTTAAATCGCGGAACTTTAATTACAGTTCTTAGTTTGTTAATAACATGTAATGATGATTTTCTAAATTAAATACTTGATACAAAGAAAACTGAAAAATTTACGAAGAATGATCGGTGGAGGAATTCAATGCAGCCAAAGATTTCATAATTTAAATGTGGTTGCATTATTAGCTTAGATTTGTCGCGACCAAATAGTAACGGTATTCATGTAACCATATAAAACTATCCATTTCGGGCATCTTGCATGCACGGGCATCTTGCACGCACGGACGTACGCACGGGCATCTTGTACGCACTGGCACATAAAACTCCCATACATCAAAATCCGATTGGAACAAATTTTAAAAAATCTACAACTGTTCGCCGTTCACGTAATCTTCTAACAATGCCATATCACAGATTGGCAATTATAGCTTTTGTTATGTTTACATATAGATTTAGAATGCCAAAAAACCAACTAAAAAAAACTTGAAAATCAACGTAATCCTTACAGGACCTCTCGTTAGAGTTATTGAAACTGAAATGCCGGATTCGTAATAACCGACCCCGAAAACCTCCCAAAGCCAGCTTTTGCGAGAAAAATTGGAAAATGGACATTTCCGTAATCCTTACAGGACCTTCTGTTTCGAATTTTGAAATTCCAACACCAGATTCAGAATCAGCGACCCCAAAAGTCCCATAATGCCAATTTTTCCGGTAAAAAATGGGAAAAAGGATATTTTTTTTTCCGTTAAGAATTTTGAAATTCTAACTTCCAACTCGTGATCAGCGACCACGGAAACCCACTAAACCCAGTTTTTCGGACACAAAATAAAAAAAAGGATATTTGCCTTATCCTTTCAGGACCTTCCGTTTGGAATTTTGAAAATCTAATACCGGATTCGTGATCAGCGACCCCAAAAACCCCACAACGCCAATTTTTCCGGGAAAGAATGGGAAAAAGGATATTTTCGTTATCCTTACAGGACCTTCCGTTTCGAATTTTGAAAATCTAACGTAGCTAAAAATCTGCTCCTGGCAACACAGATCATTTTGCAAAAAATCGCGTAAAAATCGGTCCAGTAGTTTTTGAGTTTTGTAATCTCAAACAGACCAACAAACAAACATCCATTTATATATGAGGCGTTAAACGCTAGAGTGGACCAACCCACATGTCGAAATTGTGAATTTTTTTGTGTTTGAATCACTATTGCGAGTGAGTTTTTAGACAAAACTGTTTGGATGTACCAAAAAACGTTTCAACATTGAGTAATAAAGTCCATAGATTTTTTTTTTCCAAAAATTTTCAGTCAATAATAGTACAGAGTGGAAAAGCTTCAAAAACTCGATTATGTGGGTTGGTCCACTCTAGCTTTTAACGCCTCATATATGATACATATGTGTATTTAAAAAAATAGTTTATACTTCCGTTCTTTACGTAGCCATTCTTTATATCTTACACAACAACAAAAATGACACCGCGACAGATGCAGCTTGACTAATAAAATGACCCGCTGTCACTGGAAAATCAAAATAGTTTTTCCCCTTATTTTCCCTTAGTTCTGTTGTTATTTTTTTATGTTCTAAATTTTTGCAGCTATTTTTCCACGCATGAATACACTCTATGCATGCACGCACGTAACTATATAGAAATTATGTCACGCGATTTTCAGTGATGTAAAAAGCCAGATAGCAAAGTGGGACGCGTGCCATTTTATTGATCGGCATTACAAAGGTAACATAATTCCAACTCGGGCAACAAATTTTAACGAAGGGTAGGGCAGGTCAGAATGTCTAATTTTATACCAAAGCAAAGTCCTTTACCGAAGGATATGTCGTATTTTGTCAAATGAAAAGAATTTTTATCGATGAAATTTTATAACTGAGGGTTCTTATTTGTTGTTTTTAGTGAAATAATTTTTTTCCTCAGATGGATTTTCATGGAAACTCACTAAAACAGATTTTTAATCACAAATTAATTTAATAAAAAAATCAATTAAAATTGGCATGGCATCAGTTGCTTCAGTTGCACGACAACATTGTAATTTAAAAAAAAAAATTGTCACAACATTTTTTACGAAAAAACAAAACCGAGCTTACACTAAAAAACCCCTAAGGTGCGACGTATTTTACGGACAGCCCCCGTACTAAGTTTATTGTAACCTTAAATTTTGATAAAAGCTTCTTTTATAGGTACTTCTTCTTTAAACTTCTTTTTAGAAGTTTTTTTTAAAGTCCTTAAAGTCTTAAGATTTTTCTAAAGTGTTTTGGTGGAGGTTTTTTTAATAAATTTTACGTCTCTTTTGAGTTTGAAGTGTCCTTCAACTTCACTATTTTTTCTAAAAACAAAAGTTTCATTACTTCCTCAATATACATATAAAGACATTTTCAAGGACTTCATCTTTCTTAAATATCAACAAAATAACTACTTTATTTGGACAATACAAAAAATTAATGTAAAAATTGAATCACGTATGAAATCACGTAATCGTAACGAAAATGAAAAGTCGACAACCGAATTCACTTTTCCCATTTTAAATTTTGTAGTCATGTTTTTTTTCGTGGATTTCATTTTGTATGATTGCAACGAAGGTAAGTGCAAGTACCTATCGATGCACATATAAACCATATACGAAATATGTGTGATTTTTTTCTGTTTGCACGTTCAGTTTGCTGTTCGTGAATTCGCCAAAACATATTTTGTGCATGGATGCGGTCAATGTCCGGATTCAAGGTTTTTTGAGTTTGCAAGCATAACAGTCGAACCGAACGTGCTGAAAATGAAGACAAATAGCTCGACCAAAGTGGATTTCGGGGAGGAAATAAATTGACCGAATACACGAGATGACACCGCCCAAGTGCTTCTTCGTCCTTACCCCTGACCAGCCTTCGTCTTTCGCACAGAATTTCACCACCACCGACCGGTGAGCAGAGGAATGAAATTCATTTAAGAGTTCGTCCAGAATGTGCCAAAGTGGAGCCAACAGTTCGCATAGGGCCGGGTGATCCATTGGCCCGCCGCACGATGGGAAAAACTTGTACAGGGGACGAGACAAGGGAACAAAATTGAGGCTCCTCTTCGCTAATGCAGCTGCACATAAATATACTAACGAAAAAGTCGGGAAAAAAAATTCGCAAAATGTAAACCCAAATAAGCCGATAAAGGCTCTGGTTTCGGTTGCAGAATAACCGACAGCGTCGCATCCCTCATCCCGCGAATTTAGCCAGTGTTTTGTGATGGGGCGAAATGCGTTCCAGAATGGGGCTCAATGGCTTTTACGCTGTCGATTAATAAACTCGTTTCATTTGGTGGTTTCAGTTTAGGCAGTCGAAGCTTCAGTACTCCTCGAAATTTCGTCCCACCCCTCCTGATTCTATAAAATATTTTGCAAGCGTACCATTTTTGCAGAGCGTACAATTTCTGATGGACATTGGACTCCCAGCTTCGGTTGATATCAAAACCACCGAGAATTTTTTTATAGCTGCATTTTATGTATGGTCTCAGAGATTTCGTGTAAATTTTCGCACAAAAAAATGCATCAATAAAATTGCAAAATTCCGCACCAGCAAACTAATGTGTGAAGCCATCGTTTTCAAAATGATGTAATAATAATAAAACTATCCACAAAACCATGTGACAACAAATTGCATTTAAAACAGCATTCCTTAAGCATAAATACAGGCTCAAAAATAGTCCAAATAGGGGACTTTTAAGTACGGTGGTTATACATCCCGAAATCGCCGGGACTGTCCCAGATTCACGCATGTTACCGCGGCGTCCCGGAATCTAAACTTTTGTTCCGAATTTTTAAACAATCACTAAATATGCAAAAAAAAATACTTTACTTTGGGCAGGGGTTGCTATACATAAATACATTATTTTTTGCCTGCAATATTATATTATTTTAAAAATTTACGTGTGGCTCAAATTCCTCGTCCAAGTTTTGTTTTCTAGAAGAAAATACAAGTTTTTAATATTTCTCAGCTTTTTTTGTGTAGCTTTTCCTTCGTTTGGCGGTGCCAGTAAACTTATTTAATAGTATAATAATAGTCATACTAAGCGCCATACTAAAAAAGATGGAGGGAGCCTAAAAAACACACCTAAAATGATTTAATTTATAGACAGCACCTTGCAAAATCTCAACATCGTCAAGTCTTGGGATGTAGTGTGCAAAAATCTAGATCGAAAAAGATCGGATCCTATCCAAAGCAACTTTTTGTCCACCGACTTGGTTTACTGGGAATCTGTAGGGTCCAATCATTGCAGCCAACAACCAAAAAGCCTCATAACCTGCGACAACATAAACTTTGTTGATGCACTTTTTGACCACTTCTTTCGGCTAACCCCGCCTCTCCGCCAGCGGAGTCTGAGATGTCGCTAACCCCATCATTGCGGCAGTTCAGTGCGCTGGCCGGCCTTGGTATTCGGCGAATGATGACTGCGTTTTCGTATTTTCTTGATAGCGGCTGAATTAAGTCGAAGCCCCTAATCTTCTGTTTGTTGCCGAGCTGACCTACCACAAAATGAGATTTTTTGGCGTAGAGCAGTGCAGAGTTTCGTCAGTCGATCTACGTATCTATAGATACGAGCCTCGATAGTATACTGGTTGCAATTTCATCTGGCGTACGTTCAACCGCTTGTCCCGGTCTCCCTGATTTCTTATCTGGTTGTTCGTTTTGAGGTCTGTTTTTTTGGTCTTCCTCCACCACCCCTCGATTGACAGTTGGTGTTTTTCAGTTTTTTTCGTACAGTCATGAATTTTTTGCTATCGAAATTTTTGCGTTTCCTTCCATACCTCGCTCTACCCTCAATCCTATTCGATGATGGTGGCTACCCGTCAACGATGTTTCTGTTTTGTACAACTTGAAATTGAGTTTAAGCGTGGAACGACCTTTCTTGCTGATCTCAGTTGTTTCGCCTTATTGGCTGCATTTGCGGTTGTTTCGGGCATAATGCAATGCAATTTCGACTGTGAAAAGTCGCCATGAAAAAGAATTAAATTCAGGCGATAATTTATTTTCAACACTTTTTGACTCTGTTGCATCTTCGCATCTTTTTGTTACTTGTTTTTGACATTTAGAAGATGTGTTTGCCAGTTTTATAGCATCACCATTTTGGGAAAATGTAATTTTGGTTTTATTTGGGAACAGGTTTATGCGTTGATAGTACAGTAAATATTTGAAAAATTTAATAGAAACCTACACGTCGTTAGTAAATATGGAAATCCTATCAAATGGTTGACGTTAACTACAGAATATTAATGTAAAAACGCGGCACTTAAAAACTAGACTGTATTTCCATTACTAAAGTATTTTATTACCAAACGTTCCGTTGATACCGCGTTGCGTTATTTACAAATAGACAACAGTTTTTGAGAGTGACTTTTCGTATGTTGAAACATTCGAAACCATCGAGGCGTAAGGTGTTTCGCACCATCTATGTGTCAACTAATGAAATGTATCTTGTCTTATATCAATGCTTCTTAAATCCAAGAACACCTGATTATCAATTTGATATTTTTTTTTTGCCATTACGTCAACAAACTCTAATAATTTCACGTCAAAAAATTCTAGTAAAAATTCTAGCAAAAAATTCTAGTAAATTCTAGTATTTTTTGACCATTACGTCAATAAAATCTAGAATTTATAACATGGTTAAAAGATCATAAAATTTACCTTAACTTGTGTTTGCATTGTTTGTTGATATGCCTGTAGAAAAGCTGAGAAAATCGTGAAAAGCAAAAACACATTGAAAGTTCGAAAACAATTCGACCGATTCAGCTGAAATTTTGATTTTTGCAAATCTCACAGGAATGAATAAAAACTTGTCCAATGTCATGATATTTTTATCAAGGCTAAAGCTCTTCATCTTTCGCAGGGACAAAATATGTCTCTAATCGCTGCTTTTTTGAAAAAAAAAAAATGAAAATGTACTTTTCTTGGCCTACAGATAAGAGGAAAGAATATTTGTCTAATTGTAAGTCTTACAGTGTGGTTTTCTAGATAACAAATACAAGAGTATCTTTTTTTTATAAATGCAATAGAAATTACGCCGCAGGCAAAAATTTTAAAAGCAATATACCACAATTAATAATTTTGTGATGAAATGTGCCGGAGGAAATTTTTTTTAAGAAAAACTCGCAGCAGGCAGATTTTTTTTTCTAAAACTTCGCCGGAAGTAAAAGTTTTTGGCTACCAAGGCCAAATATACTCTTAAATTTATAATCTCGCATTTGTCCGTGGGCGTAACTTTTTTTGGTGGAAAGAAAATTTTATTACTATATTAATTTCTAGAGTGCGTACCAGCACCGGTCGAGGAAGGGGAGGAAGAGTAGGGGAAAGGGGTGAAACGGGCGCTAAAATCGCCACTAGCTGAATTCAAAGTTTTAGATGAGTACATCAAATTCAAACGAATTATTCGTAACATGATCAAAATTTTCTTCCATAATTTGGTAAATTTCCTTTAGCAAGCTAATCGGTTAGGTAATGAGGCTGGGTTTACGCTAAAATCGTTATTTTTTTGAGGCGGCGCCGCGCTTCAGTCGACATTTTTGAGACATTTGAAAGTTCGCTGTGCGTACCTCACAATTTAATGTAGGATTGCTTTTCCGTTCTCTTTTCCACAAGCATTGTACTCTATTTAAATCGTCAGGGGGATTCTTTTAGGTGGCTGCCCTGCACTCAGAAAAATTGAGGCTAACTCGACGACCTACATACGGCGTAATTGGCCTCGGGCAGGCGCGCGTTCGCCTGCATGTGGGCAAGTAAAACTGAGTTGACCTTAGATAGGTTAACTCTGACCGCTAGCTGGCTTACAGACACCTCTGTAAGGTCAGAGTTAACCTGACAAAAAGTTGACCTGGACATTTTTCTGAGTGTGGGCGCATTCAAAAGTAACAAAAATACCCCCGAACGCCTATAAATAGAAAACAGCGTCCGAGGGAAAAGAGCGTGGTGGCAACCCTAAATTAGGGGTATATTTGACCTTGGCATTTAAACTTTTTCTCTTGCGGCGCATAATTTCTACCTGAATGTATTTTTTAAACAAAAATTTTGCCTGCGACGCAATTTTTGTTTCACACCGAAAAACTTTTTTAACTAGATAGTTACAAACAAAAATTGAGGCAAACCTTTTCTCTCTGATTGGTTTTTCAAAATTTCCAAGCCTACACAAAAATTCGATTTATTAATTTCTTAGGAACAGAGGGACGCCAAACACTGGTTTTCCCCCGAGCGGGGCCCGCTTTGCCTTCTCGGGGCTTTGGTGCTTACTGAAATGTTTCACGGATGGACCAAAATTTTTAGTCTCGCCTCTGACTCTTCTGTCGTATTTTGGTAAAGAGGTCACCACAAAATTGTGTTTTACTGGTCAAAAATCCACAGAAAATACAATCAGCTTACATTCATATAAAATTCGATAACTTAACATAATTGCTTTGTAAATAACCGTAATTGGGTATTTAAAATTTTATGCCAGATTTATGAGAATCAATCCTTTGTAAATATTTTAACGCATGGTTAAATAAAAAAACAGGTATCTGAATAGCTCATAAATTAATTATTTAAATATTTTAAGTGTAACGAATAAAATTGCATGGTTGCTTATTTGAACACATGTACGTTGAATCTAATTTGAATATTGAATTGATGCGTTTTCTAGTCAATCTATCTAAACTACAAACTCTCATAGTCAACATAACTCGCATATTATTAATTTTTTATTCATTTTTGTTAAGGCAACACTTGAACACCACATTATTTGTACACTTGTTTAATCATTTTCAAAGCTATTATTAAAATAAATTTCTACCTAAATAATAGTAGGCTAAGCTACTGATCTACGTGTACCATTCGATGAAGTTCACAGTGCCCAGGAGAATGAAAAAAACTTAACATTTGTTACGAAAAAAGTAAAATAAAAAAAAAACGTAAGAAGCAACGCATACAAGTCAATGGCTGTTACTTAAAAATTATTCAAATGTTATACACGCACATGTGCAAAATTTAATGACATGCATATTACGATCATGCAACTAAAATAGAGCATCAAAATATTGTAGTTCTTGTGCATATCTACGAATCAGGCGAAAATAGTTAAGAAAGAAGTTCATCTTTTACATAATTGGCCCCTCGTGGAAATTCTCTGAAAACACGCAAAGGGCAAAAACAACATCCATGAAAAACAACCAACGGATGGGCAATAACTATAGGCATAACTACATAAATGTTACATTTTCTAGCCTAACAAAACATCTGCCTATAAGTGGGCCTGCTCTTTTTTCGACCAGATCCAAGTCAGAGACCCTTAATTCTTGGGGTCTGATGGTAGTTTTGCTACCGCGAAAATTTCGCAAAATTATAAGCGGGCTTTCTAGATCGTAAATAGGGAGAAGGAGCGAATATTATACTCGTAAATGTGTAATAAATGTTTAGTACCTTAATTAACACAAAACTTTCTTCTGCATTATAACAAATATGTGAAAAATAATATTTTTTCGAATATCTTGAGAACCTTTAAAAATGTGATAGTTTTCGAGAAATTTTCGAAAAACCGATTTTTTTTCAAATATCTTGAGAACCATAGTTTTAGAGATACAAAAAATCGTTAAAGCAAGAAATGTAGAAAATTGTATATTCTTTAAATTTTGTTTTAACAATTTTTCCCAAAAGCGCATAAGTTACGAAACATTAGGGTTATTCACTCTTGATCGTAGACACTAAAATCGTAGATTGTAATGTAAATCTACGATGGAAAAGTACAACGAAGTGTGAGCAGCGCTTTACTAGAGGTTGTTGGTTTTGTCGTAAATTTTTGACTCTTTTACTTATTTTCTTTACCTAAATTGTTTAAAGCATTTTTTAACTCTTAATTTATACTAAATCATATAAATACTTTAATTTACTTGCTTTTCCAATGTCCATTTTAGAGTTGGCGGCACCAAGTTGACATGTCACAAAACATGCCTTAACCTCACTTTATTAGAAGTACGATAAAAACTAGGATTTTACCATACCTTCGGGTGTGGTAGATTGTAGTTTTCGTCGTAAAAAAATTTATATGGAGAACTGTCAAAAAACTACGATTTTATTTACAATTTTACGATTCTACGAGTTTACAATCAACTACGATAAAGAGTGAATACCCTTATTATCAAAAAAAAAGTATTTTTTTTAAATTGTATTTAAAAAAGAAATACCTGAAATGGATTTCATACTGATCAGAAATTTTCTATCTCAATAACCCCCTCTACCCCCCCCCCCTTGTTCACGTTCTGTGTTTTTACATTCCCTAGCTCGGTCATGATGAATTCGAATTGCAGATTTTTGGTACTACTTTTTGCACGACTTTCAACACCTTTGATGTTAAATTTATTAAAAAAAGTTAAAGACAATTCTTCAACCGAATAAAAAATCCCAAGGCGAATAATTTTAGAGCAACAAAAATCAATTCCGTCAAATACGCTATTAATATTAGCTATTGTTCGGATAAATGTATTAACGATTGTATTAGTCGAAGACTGCAAATTTTGCCCTACAGGAAATTCAGAAAAGTGCAACGTTCTATCAATTACGCTATCATTGCTCTTGTTTTCCTGCAATTTAGCCACATCCGGTCCAGGTATGCGTTTCAAGTTTCCTAACAAATTTATTTTTTATGTTATGTACAAAAAGAGATAATGTAAGAATTAGAAAAATAACAATAGAATATTTTTTAGAGCTACAAAAGATTTGAAAATAAAAAAAGTTTTTTCCAAAAAGCAGATGCAAAATATTCGTTTATATTCAAAATTTTGAAAAATGGAAGCTTTTTTGTATAATACACAAGAAAACCGGTTGCAAGTTGGTTACCGATCGGAAAGTTGTTGTTGTTCATCGTTATTTCTATTGTGCCCGTTTATAATTTTACATTGACCTAATGCCGGAGACACATGTGCAGAATTTCTGCATGCAGCGCTGCTTGCAGATCTGCAGCTGAGACACATGAGCAGATTTTTTTTGTCATTTCATCGCATCGGCTGCTGTCAACAATGGAAGAAGAATTGATTGAATTCATTCGAAACAATCAATTTTTGTATTGGAAATGGATGGATCACCTTTGGAAATGGATGGACCACCTCATGTTCCTGAAAGACATAGATAACGTGAACACAAAGTATTGAATATTTTCTACTTAAAACTGAGACTTGTTCTTCGCCAAAAATCGTTCTTACCAAATGTCAAACTTTCGTTTTCCCTGTGTACGAATCTAGTCCATAGTCTCTTTGCTAACAGGTGATTTTGCCAAACACCAAACAAGAATCCTCAGTTGGGATCACTAATTCTGCGCAGAGAAATTAGAAATAGAGACATGGTGCAGCTCTGCGCTGCATGCAGAATTTACGTGTGGGCTCCTTCATATAAACCTGTGTATTCTAACTGCGCTGCATGCAAAATTCTGCACATGTGTCTCCGGCATAACACTTGATCTAACGTCCCCCCCCCCCCCCGCCCTTTACCACCTTCTCAAACTTCGTCAGAGAAGATTTTTTGCAGGAAGGTTTGCACAAAAGTTATTTACCGGTATGTGAATATTTTTGGTAATTTGGGCACTACCTCCCTTTACTAGCAACTTTTTAAACGAAGCGGACATGGAGACATTCTGTATTTTTTGTAAAATCTTCAAAAAAAACTAATGAACCGCAGGTTATTTAAGGTAGAAACATTAATTTTTAACACAATTAAACACAATTCATTGATTTTTAACACAACTAAAGTTATATTTCTCTTTGGACGTGGAAAATTTTCACCTGCGGAGTATTTCTCTTACACAATTTTAATGTGCTTCGTTCTCTTAAAAAAAATAACCTGCTGCCCATTCTTCTTAGAAATTATACAAGAATCTATTTTGATCGTAGTCAGTAAAAGGGGTCGCGAGAGAAAAAAAAGATTGGGAGCTACTGCTATAGTCCATAACATATTGCTTAAACTTTTAATACGACACTAAATAATTCTAGAAATGTTTTTTTTACATTTTCTTTTTTTAAAATGATTTTGAAGATTATTTTTATCAAAAAATTTCATACTGTAGTATTCAAACAGGTAAAAATGTGTGAATTACCAACGCACAATGCAAATTTTTTGCACAAGTAGAAAAAGACCTTAAGTGCACTTTTAAATTTTGCATCTGCGAATCTGAAAATATGGCTAATTGGGTTAGTATTTCAGACATAAATAGAGACAAGTGGGATAAAAGGTCGAGTGAGTCATCGTCATAAACGTCTGCAATGTCACATTTTTAAAAAGAACTATAAAAACAATAACAACAACTTTGCAAAATACTATTGCAATGCTCATTCAAATGAATTTCAATTCAATTTTTTGTTGCAGGTTTTCGTTATTCATTTTCACCTATACTTCACAAAAATACCTAATAAATACTTAATGCCAAACGAAAAGTTTTTAGCTGGCGGTTTTTTTTTCTAAATTTCATATCATCCGAATGTTAGAAGTGTGCCATTTTTGCATATGCGAGGATAAAGTGCGCATAGCAGCGTGATGGACGCAACTCATCCTCTTTGTAGACTGTCGTCCTCGTCGCTATCACCACCAGAACAAAATCTAATCCTTTTTAAAGTAAGGTACAAGGATAACCCAGTTTTAAGGCGAGGCCGCAGTTTCTCCAGACACGCAAATGTCATCTTTGACGGGCACCACATCATCCACCAAATACAGGATAACGAAAAAATAAAAACGAAAAAAAAAACAAACAATCATGAGCAGGTGGCCGGGGGAGAAGGTGACAGGTGGCTGGGTGATGAAGATACCAAAATTAGCCATTCTTTTTGATATCAAACATCTTTGTGTCAAAAGGAAGACGAGTCTCCAATAAAATTTCAAGCTTTTAAAGTAGGGTAACTCACGTATAGATGCCCCACATTTTGACTTTGCTATATTTCACAATGAAGAAAGACATTTTCGATTTTTTTTTTATTTTTAAATATTAGTCTGTACACTTATCTACAATTTCAGCCGAAAAAAACTTACATTATGTTTTTCTTTTACTGTGATAAAAATGTTTTTGTTAGTCTCTACTTTTTGGGATAGATGCCCAACCTATGGGGTGGACGCCCAACATGACAAATGTGCATGTGGGATAGATGCCTTTGAGGAAAAAAAAACATTTTATTAAGTTATAACAAAATTTTATTATGCATTTTAATTCATTTACATACATATATGTCTATCCAATATACACATACTGCAATATAAAAAAATTTAATTAAATAATAAAAAAAAAATAACAAAATTCAGTGTCTTTCGGGAGGAAATCGAACGGCCTCTAATTTCTGAATATGACGCACGAGCCGTTTTTCATTTTCGAATCCAAGGATAGGATGTTTACCTATAATAAATAAGTATTTTCAATGAATGTGGGAAAGCAAATAGGTATATATTATTACCTAGAGTTAATTTGCCCCTAAGGTCAACTATCCCTTTAAAAAAGAAGGCGTCTATCCTTTTCATACCGGATAGATGCCCCAATTATTTAATAAATTAAATGTGGATAAAAAGAAAAAAAAAATTTTTTTTCACAAACACTAAACACTCCATTTGACACATAAAAAATAAAAATATATATACATACTTCTTTAAGCAAAAGTTCCAAGAGTTTTTGTGCAGCTCAAAATAAGTTTTTGGAGTTTTCCCTTGTTGGAAAACAAAAATGGCCAATTATCCCGCAACACGCCCGACTCTCGCGAATTTTAACAACGCACTGAAGTTTCATTGAGCAAACACTTGATATGTAGGATATGACATGTTCCGTTTTGTTTCGTTAAGTACGAGTTTTTAACAGTGAGGCATCTATCCTAGTGGGGCATCTATACGTGACTTACCCTATGTGTGCACACCCTGTTAGACCCGGCTCTCAATCTCCATCCTTACGTCGCCATACGTCTATCTTTTGAGACATGTCTGCTTTGTTGCGATGCTTTACCTTTTTAGTGGAAGACTAACGTAGCACGCACAAAAGTTTTCCTTATTATTAACAAAAACAAAAAAAAATATATTGAAAAAAGCGCAGAAAATATTTCAATACAAAGTTTTTTTTACAATCCTTTGAAGGTTGGCTTCAACTTTGCGTAAGGATCCTGTGCGTAGTGCACACTCCGAAATTGCTTTCTACTGTTTGAGCTAAAGTTTTAAAAGATTTTAAGAAAACTGGAAAACATATTTATTTTTGTCGATTGCACATAAACGTATGATGGTAAATATTGAATAAAAATGGCGACTAATAAGCAAGATAATAAATTTAATATAAAGTACCTGGTAGACAGAGCCAAATTCGGCGATCTAAAAATTCTCCTTTTGCTGATTTTTCGGAGAAAAAGGTATTTTCACGAAAATCGCAATCAGTAACCCCTTGAGCAAATTTTTTGGAGAAAAAAAGGAAGAAAGGATATTTTCGATATCCATACAGAACCTTTCGTTTCGAATTTTGACATTCTAACATCAGATTCGTAATCAGAGATCCGATAATTTACCCGAAAAGATAGACACAAGATATTGGTTCCAAATTTGAAATTCGCAATCCCAAATTTTTTTTTTCCGGCGAAAATAATAAAAATTAATTTTGGATTGTCCTTAGAGGACCTTGCAAACTTTTCCTTTCGAATTTGGATATTACAAACTGAGAAAACAAACTTTCCTTCTGCCATCCACACTTTCCCTCTCCCAACTATAATTTATCGCTTCGCAGCGGTAAACTAAAAAATTGTTTGCCTTTAAAAAAGAAACTTTTGGCAAAAATAGACAACCTATTGGATATAGGAGAAAAATGGCAAATTTCAGAAAAGTTTAAGCCTTAAAAGGAAACTGATTTTCTTCCTGGAACCAAACTTTTCCGGTATACCACTAAAAGCGAAACCAGAGAAAAAGTGTTCGTCCGGCAGTGAAAAAGTGAGGGTCAAACGTAAGTTAATTTTACTGTTTATCACCGAACTCGAAAAAAGTGGCACATTAAATTTTTATTCACATGTTTATTTTTCTGAAACTTATCTGTTCGAGTTAAACTGATCAAATTTGTTTGGCGCTAAGATTTAAACTATTCGGCGGTTCAGTCACATACGCCTCCCGTTTCAAGTACCAATTCTACTTGAGTCTCGTTGGAGCAACTAGTAACGACGCCAAATTTGTAATATGGTGGAAGATCTAGGTTCGATACCCGGCTGTGCAAGTAAAAATATACATTCATTATCTTTACATTCTTTAACAAACTAAAATTTACACTATTAAGTACTTCCATTTGATAAAAGTCATGAAATTTTAATGTTTCCCTTAACCTATCCGTTGGGAAAAATAGAAAAACCTTACAAATTTCACATTGTTCTTTATAAAATCATTTCTCCTCCAGGAGTCCAACTATTAGTTTAGTTTAGCAGGATAAATAGTTTGACTCAAGTAAACTCTTTTTTTCTCAGTGCAACATAAGATTCCTGATCAGTGACTCGAAAATCCCTTTAATGATCATTTTCCCGAGGAAAAAATGGGAAAAAGGATACTCGCGTTATCTTTACAAGGCCTTAACGAATTTTTCCCGAAGAGGGGACCTACCGCAATCGCATTTTTGTCCTCAAAAACTATGAATATACCAAAATTTCATCAAAATCTATAGAGCCGTTTTCGAGAAAAAAAATTACATACAAACATATAACTATTGCTCGTATTAGGAAAATACGAATAGATAGATATCGTCCTTTTCTCGAAAGGTACCATTAACCGGAAGTTATAATAAAGAACTAATCTAATCATACTTTTAATAAAATTGCTAGAAATAATTTTTTTTTTGATTTTTTTTTTTAATTTCCTACCCCAGGAAACAGTGAATTTCGTAACAAAAAAAATATCTCTCGTTTTCGTTGTGGTTATTTTCATTTTTCAGTAGAATGCACATTTTTGTTCAAATGACAAAGACTTAACTGTAATTTCTGCTCCTATAAGGTGCACTCGTTCATCCGATAAATTAACACAAAAGCTGAAATTCAAGCACTTTTCTCATAAAATATTGGACCGTTTCATTTCGCTACGAAACGCTATCATAAAATAAAAGTCATGAAAGCTGCACACAAAAATAGACCGGAAGCCAAAACGCAAATTTACCCATCGCCAACATAGAGAACACAAATGTCAGAGGGTAGGTACAACTTGATGCGTTTGTTCCTGAAGGACTCGATCCGTATACGCATCTCATGCATACTTGAAAGTTTCCAAACATTTTTGCCCGCATCCGAAGGATGTCTATATGACGAAATACGTGAACTTGGGCTAGGGGTGGTTGATGAATCAATGACGTTACGCTGCGTTATTAGCCATCAGGACGACGATTGTCAAGGATGATGTGGTAAAAATGAATGATGGATGCTGTTATGAAGGGGATGTGGTGTAGGATTCGGTCACCGATCTATAACCGAGAAGCGAAAGGGGTAGAACAAAATGGTCAGGATCAAGCCTATAGAGTGGTTGTGGCTGCACCTGATATATCGTGCATTTTGTTTACCAACCCATAAAAAAAAATCTGAACGAAAAAAAAATCGGTTCGTAAAACAAAAGTTTGCTACTCTGTTAGTCGTCATTCCCATATACCTGCCATTATTCCTCATTCCTACCTCCCCTTTCATCGGCATTAGAGGCTTGTTCAAATTCATTTCATTTCGCTCTAAATAAAGCTTCACCGGCAAAAGAAACTTTTACCCCCCAAGTTGGTAATTGGCTGGTGCGTCATTTGTTTGCGAAAATATCACAGAAAAAAGAATTTTTTTGTAGCGAAAAATTGCACTAGACGACGAATATGCATACATTGTATCCACGCACAGTACGACGAGTATCATTAACGCGGGGAGTTTGCTCCAGTTAACGCACCAACCCTTCGCCAAATGCGCGGAACATTTTATTTTTTTGGTCCATGGGACGGGATGGTTGGGGATTTTCGCATTGTGGTGCGTTTCTGATGCTAGCGAAAAAGTCTTCCGTTCAATTATTGAGAATTGCAGAGTGCACACACATAGAATACAACATGGAAAAATTACAAAAAATACCGTCCAATGATTGAAACAAAAACCAAATATGCGTTCGAGTTTGCAGAAAAGTTGAAAGCTAACCAATGGAAATGGATGCCTGAAGTGGTATTAAGTTGACTTAGTTAGGAATTTGGTCTTCACAAAAATTAAATAACAATTAATGAAACAAAACGTTAAAACTTTGAAAAAAAAAAATCAGAATGCATGTGTTTAAGTTAATTTAATTATTCTTTTCCTGTGGTTTATTGAAGTCAAAATAAAAAATGGAGTATTCACATTTCAAAGTTTCAAGAGTCCTTTACTGCGTAAAAATGATCAAAACGGAAATAAAATATTATTGTTTACCACTTAAAATGATGTAGATGGGGAAAATGTTTAAATTTGATTAAAAAAAACTCAAATTTTTCATTATTTCGCGAAACAAAAACATAAGAAAAGCTACAATTTCCCGGGGGCCAATTTTTCTATATGATGACAGACAAAATGTTTATTTAAAAAAATCCGTTTGTATAGGGGAGCGGGAAAGGAGTGGTCCGATTGAATTTTGATGTATGGAACGGTTATGTAAAATCATATTCAAAACAGATTTTACCTTTATTAATTTTTCAGAAAACAAATATTCCATTTGTAAGGGAGATGTTCCCTAAGTGGACTGATTGGATAGGAAGCAGTGGACCGATTGATGTATCGACAAGTTATGTAAAATCATATTCTAAACATATTTCGACTCTATAAATTTTTCGATGCATTGCAAAGTTTTCGAGAAAACAGAAAAAAATATTCCATTTGTTTGGTTGAAGGAGGGGGGGGGGGGCGGGAGGAGGGGGAGCAGTGGTCCGATTGGATTTTGGTGTATGGGTGAGTTATGTAAAATCCTATTCCATATTTTCGTTTTCGAGAAAATTTCAAAAAACTGTTTCGTTTGTATGGGGTGGGAGGAAGGAATAGTCCAATTTTGCCTATTCAAGAACTTAGCTTAGCCATTTAGGAGAAACGCCATTTAGGAGAAACGCCATTTAGGAGAAACGTAAAAAATTGCTAGTCTCTAGCTCAATCCTTTGTGGACGGACATGAGGAAATCAAAATATTTTGTTGTCCCTAACACACTGGTGTACAATATCTAATATACTCTTATATGTATATCATATAGAGTATAAAAACTCCGAAGATTTCGGCGATCCGAAAAATATGAGCCAACCGAAGGTGTCAAATTCTATGATTTCAAGTAAGTTCTCAACGTGCGTATAAAGAAATAAACTTTACAAAGTCGTTCAAAGAACAAAAAAAATTTTCAAAGTTTAAATAAAATTTCGCTAATACAAAATTATCTGTTATTTCACTTTCCGATATCACCAGCACTTTTCCATAGTCACCTTTCTTAATAAAAAATTAAACAACGTCATAAATTAAGAAGTATTTTAAACAAGAAGATGAAATCTTCGTCCCCGTAATTCAACCAATTTGAAATTTTCCCTCTTACCTACAATTTCAATACAATTTCAATTTATTCTCCCCTTAATAAACTGAAACATACATCGCTGTCAACTACCTCCAACAGGTGGAGATAGAATTTAAAAATAATTGCCCAGACTTTGTGGGGCTGCTACTGTTTTCTGTTCCGCCTGAAATCCATTTAAATACCTTACACTACCTTAGAGCAAAAATCTAAATCTTTTTAAATTAATATCGTAAATTCTAAACTCAAACAACAGTTCACTTAAAGACCATTTATCTTGTTGTTCCTCAACTCATCCCTTTATTCCGGATACCGCTGCTAAATGTGAGTTTGCACATCACCCAAAAAAAAAAACAACCATCTTCTAAGCATTCGAAAACTGAAGTTTTAACCCAGTAGCTGGCAGAGCATTTAAATAGCATAGTGTGAAGCTAAATTGAATGCCTTTTTAACCCTTTGCCTTGCTGGCTGCACAAACCATCCGATAGTGGGTAATTCCGTATTTTGTCTTCTAGCTCGTCCGTCCGTCCGTTCGTTGTTTTATTATACGTGCGTTTCTTTTTTTTTTTACTTTTTGAATTCAGTTTTTCACTGCCCTTTTCATTCCCTTTGCTTTTCATCTGCACGTTTTCCTTCCGAGCTTTTTACCAAGTTTTACCAAAATAAAAAGAAATCTTTTAAAAAAATATACACCGGGGAATTTCGAAGAACTTTTAGACAAGTTCGCCGAAAGGAAAAAAACATCCATCCTTTGCGCACCCTCGAATACCATCACAGCAGAAGTCACCACCCCGACCCTTCAGAATCTTGGATTTCGTGCAAGGGATAATTCTTTTTCTCTTGTGTCCAGTTCCAAAACTCCGAAAACCCATATCACCCATGCACCCTCGACCCCCCACGTTCTTCGTAGTGGTTATCCCAATTTTTTTTCCAGCTGAAAAAAAGTAAAAGAAGTTTTCATTTCGGTTTTTTCGCAATTCGATCGCCGTTCTCTTGTTTCTTTCTTCGTCGAATGGATAGGAAAAAAATCTTGATTTTTGGGCCATTGCTGTTGTATGGGTTGACCAGAGCGGCTGGATCGATACTAAAGAGACTTCCGATATGCACTTTCTGCACCAATACACTCTTGAATGCACCTTATCACAGCCACCCACTTACTTTAATATATATTCCACCCCGGGCAATGAATGCCAAACCAAGTTCCCGGCAAGTAACATGAAGAAAGCAGATGGTGAGTGGTGTTTCCTTCCGCAAGGACTCATCGATGGGTATTAGGGGAGGTAAAATCCTATGGGCGGATGACGACGGGTCGAACATCCGGAAAACTCTCCGTGCTTTTTTAGAATTTTTTTTGCCACGTCAGATAGAAAAATGTCATACCCAATAAAGCTGTGGCTAGGATAAGATTTTAAAAAAAAAAACCTGAAAGGAGCATAACAGAACCATAGCAGGTTGCAACCCACCATCTCCATCCCTTTGGAATTTCAGATTTTCACTAATACCAAAATATTAAATTTGTTACTTGAATATAATGCGCTTTGACTGTTATTTTCATAAATTGCATTATCCAGTCAAGTGTAGAATAACTTAATTAATAATGGCCCGAGGGCAAACGGAAAAAAATTCCAATTGCAATTAAGTCAGGGGGTTTTGTGAATAGTTTTTGATACAAAATTAGTTTTTTGTAATGCATAAACTTGTTTTCATGAAAAATGATTAATACATATTTTGATATTCATTTAAAAAAAATAAAAAATTTTTTTTTTAAAAAAAAGCTTTTATTAAAAAAAATGCACTAAAAAGAAAAAAATAATTTTCTGGACGCTGTGTATCACAAATATAAAAGCTTTTAAAAAGCGATATAAATGTTTATTTTATTTTTATATGCTTTATCTCGCTTTTTAAAAGCGAAATATTCAGCGACCCCAAAAACCCCCAGAATAGATTTTTGGAGGAAAGGATAATCACGTTATCCTTACAGGACCTTCCATTATCCTTACAGACTTTTTAATGACAGATTCGGATTCAGCGACCCCAAAAACCCCCAGAATAGATTTTTTTCCGGAAAATTTGGAGAAAAGGATAATCACGTTATCCTCACAGGACCTTCCCTTATCCTTACAAGGACGAAGTAGAGAAAATATTGTATTGTCATCGGACTTATATAAGTGTACAAAATTTCAAGTGAATCGGATGAGTGGAAGTGGGTCACAATTTGATTGCAAGATTTGATCTGACAGACAGACAAACAGACAGACACGAAGGCAAGCTAAATAAAAGCTTTTAATAAAAATCTTAGTAACTATGAGGGCTGTTCTTGTGTTTTATGCTACGGCCCCTTTCCTAGCAGCCACCTTTTTCACTGACGCATTTCGAGACCTTGAAGAAATAAGAAAAAAAACTTTTCAAACTACAAAAAATGCAAAAAAAAATTAATTAAAACCACATGAGTAAACGTTAAAAAGCGAAAAAATAATTTTCCTCGTTTTAGGTTTACCTAAATTTCACTCAATAAAATTACTCATCATTATTAAGCGCCCATATTAAAAATGATTAAACTTGACATCCGCAATGAATCGAATCCCCATTATCTGGGCTGAAAATTCATATTGTTTAAAACCCCATTGAATGTCGATTTTATGCGATGGATGAGTTATTTAGTAAACCGAAACCCTGTAAACTTCAAACGATCCGTTTCGACCTATCCAAGTAGAAAGGGATTGAGACAGGTTCAATGACATTTTACCAATATGGGTAAAATTTTGCGTATAAATTCCACGTGGCAATAATTGTTATGAGACTATGCGCAAAAACACTTTTGCAAATAAACATAATTCGAACCTATTTACATAAACATGGATATATTTCATGATGAACTTGCAGATCAATTGGAAAAACATGAGATATTATGGCAAAGTAGAATTGTAGAAATTCAGCAAAATATTTTATTTAAAAAAAATCAAAATATTCACAAAATATATCGAAGAGGATTGAATTTGAGTTGTACGAGGATTTTAATATCAAGGACTGTCCATAGAATACGCCACAATTACTAAACTTTACACGAAAAATGGCGAAAAGAATGACGAGGAAGGAGGGGAAGTTCGAAGAGCCTTCAACTTAGTGTGACATATTTTATGGTTAATTTTTGACGTCAACTCTGAAGAAAACATAAGAGAAGCTACAATTGCCAGGGGGCAATCGACAAATAATCTAGTTAAGGACAGACAAATTTTGTATGAAAAAATTCAATTGTATGGGAGAAGCGAGAAGGATTGATCCGATTCGATTTTGATGTATCGAACGGTTATGTAAAATTATATTTGAAACACATTTCGTCTTTATAAATTTTTCAATACTACGCACCGTTTTCGAGAAAATAGAAAGAAAATATTCAAATCGTATGGGAAGCGGAGAAGGAATGGTCCAACATGATTTTGATATATAGAAAAGTTATGTAAACTCATATTCTAACCACATTTTACATCTATAAATTTTTTAATACGACTCACCGTTTTCGAGAAAATTATAATAACCTGTTGCCAAACCAAACCGGAGTGAAATCGCGTAAGGTGACAAGTGTTAGTGTCTGTCATTTTTTTCGGGCTTAAAAAAATGGCGGCTATCCAATTTTATTCCAAAATTTTCTAATAAAAACCAACAACTAAAAGAATATCACCACATTATGATTCCATTTTTATCAAAATTTGTAAAACTTTCACAGTGCCGAGTTCTAAAAAAATTGACGGGTGATAGTCACTATCGCTGGTCACCGTCCGCGAGTCCACTTCTTAGCTTTTAAAAAAAATGCAGTAACCAAACCAAAAACCAGAATTTTTTAGTTGTTCCTTCCGACTCATATTTATCGACCAAATTTAGGATCTAGGACTTTTGGAACTAAGTTTATTTCAGTACCCAAAAAACCATTTGCATGCCTCGTATCTCAAAAACTATAACTAATATGATCAGGAAACGTAACAACCACTGAACAGGAACCAAAAACCGCTGAACCATTCAAATTTTGGGGAGCCAAAACCAAAAGGTGAATTTAATTTTTGAAATTTTAGAAACTAAAATTTTGGAAATTGTAGAAACCAGAACGTCTTCGACTTCGGCCGCTGCTTGGTTTGGCGATTTTATTTTTTTAAACTCAAGTTTCCCAAAAATTTGCTTCTGATGAACGGCGGCTCATCATAGGAAATCATTTATTCGTCAATTCAAAATTTTTGCCCAGAAATATTATCACGGTAAGATTTCGTCGCAATTAAAAGTCAGATTTTATTCGAATATTTTTGTCCAAACAATTAGAAACGTCTTGAAAAATGCTGCCTCCACGGTGGAGGCTCCACGAAACATTTTTTGGCAGGACGTGAAAATTGGCGAATTTTATGGCTAATTGACACCTAAAGTAAAGAAAAATTTCAGAAAAATAGAGGAAATATGTTTACCAATTGAGTTTTACATTTGATTTTTTTTCGTTTGATTTTGAAAATTGTATTGTCTGTTTTTGATTGGAATTGTTTAGGCTTTGGTTTTGTAAATTTCCAAATGTTTCTATTATTTTTAATGACAAAAAATATTTTAATATAACCGCAATTACTTTTCCCTTACGATGAACATTTATCCGAGTTTTTATGCAAACCTTAGGCTTTGGCTTCGGCCGAAGGTCAAGAAAACGGCTGAAGTTCAGCTTCGGGCAAAAACCTTCGGTCGAACTGCAGCTATTAGCATTGTTGGTATATGCCAACTACTATTAGGAGTTAAATCTAATCTACTATTAGGAGTATATCTTATACAGTAGCAGACAAGTACCATACATCAAAAATTCTTGTACGGTAGAATGGAACGCAGGACTTTTAGATCACAAATTGAGTGCTTTACCCACTTGGCCACGATGCCAGTAAATTTTCACCGCATGATTTAAATAACTGCCTAATCGACTGCCTGTAAAATTAGTATCACTAAAAGAGTAAATTACAATCGCTGTATAGAATATTTCAAATCAAACGTTTGTTATCTTGTGATTGAAAGCCCATTTACTTCCGTTTCGTCCGATATTCCGAAGAATATCTGATAAAGTTGATTGAGGATTAACTTGTTTAGGGTCTCAACATTCTCACCTTTATCGATGTAGTTTGTCTAAAACTTTACATTTAGAACAATATTGTAAACAAGTGTTGTAAAACAACGGAAAACACATGTGATGTTAATATAGCTATTTCCAGGGAATCAACAGGTTGTGGCAACTTGCAACTAGCAAATAGTATATAGCGTTGTACACTAAACTGAATAAACATAAATATATATTCACACACAGAGCAGATACAGATACCTACTAGATCAACTGAATGAAGATAGAATGAGATCCATCTGACTGAGCTGCTGCAGCCAATATAGAAATCCACTATGCCAGTTGGATAGGACCAAAAACCAGAGGCAAATGCAGAACGATATACCGACCAGAGGCAGAACCCCATAGCCCATAGAAAACACAGGATGAATATGGACTTCAATATATAGTTTCGAGTTATGGGTAAACCTTCTCTTATATGGTTTCTGTTCTGTTATATTTTGGCTGATGGTCTGGCCTGATGTTTGCGTCGTCGACTGCTGGCATAGATTTTCCGGGAGATTTTATGAAAATTTTCGGGACCTGTTGAATATTGTTTTTATGCATTTGGCGTTCATTTTATGCACAAATATACGAGAATAGTGGCATTGCACTGGAAAATGTGTTTCACTTTCAGTCGAGGGCTTATGTTGTCGGTCGGCTAACTTTTACTATGGTAAAATTTTACCCTCTTATTCGGCAACCCCTTAACCCGATTTGACAGAAAATACTGAAAATACGATGCCTTTAGTCTCGCCCGGCCAGGTCGGCTGGATAAGCAGGGAGAGAGATAAATGTGGATGAATTTCACGGTATACAAATTTCGGTTTTATCATTGAAAATGAATACTACGAAACGCGCTGAATGACTAAAAGGGAAAGTTTTCGGTACACAATTTCGAGGTTTTAGTTTAGTATTTTACAAATAATCGTATGGAAAGCTTAAACCAATTGAAAGTAAAAGTTTGACCCATTCAATATCAGCCGACGAAAAGTTTTTGTAATTTAATCTGAACGCGATTTGTTTTTGGTATTTTCAACTTATATTTGCAATTTTCTCTGCTATTTCTGTCTTAGAACTTATTCTACGATACTTTATTATCTATCGTAGAATAGATGAGATCATTTAGCAAAAGTTCGCTACGGAATTCAAATTTATTCCTGCCATTTTCCATGAAACAATTCCAGGAGCAGGCCAGTAGCCAGAATTTCTTCTCAAGGGTTGTAACTTGCTTCGAGGACTCTCAGAGCCAAATTTAATTGTAAAGGGAAGGCACGGTTTAGGCAATTTTACAGCATTTTTTATACTGTATTACGAATCTTAACTGAATTCTGCCATGATGTTGAAACACCTTAACCAATTTTTTTAACACAACTCATAGCTTTCGTGAAACTCTTCACTTGTTTATTCGATGTATGGTGGTGTCGAGCAGCATCCTTAATGGCGATGGCTTTGCAAACCTTTGACCGTGATATTTGGTATAAGATTAAAAAACTTGTTTTCAAAATCGTTTTTTTATTTTTTTTATTTTCTACTTTTTAGTCTTCGAATATATATCCATGAGATATTCTTACGGACTTTTTGTCTTTAGAATCGGTTACAGCGACCCCAAAAACTCCCAGATGAGATATTTTTCCGAAAAACTTAAGGAAATCCTCCACTGCCCATAACACAAAATCCCTTAATATTGACTTTTTTGGACAGAAAATGTAATAATGATATTCAGATCGTCGCAATAGCGAATTTAACTATAAATGTTCCTCTTTGTGAAAAATATTTATGAAACCCTTCTTAGATCTTCGTTTTACGACCCACAATATGAAAATATGTTTTAGGGGTTGAAAAATTGTAAAACACAGACCCATTTTCGACCCCCCCTCCCGGGTTGCCAATATTTTTTTTCCATATATTGTATAACAAGACTTGTTAAACGTATCAAAACTCTTAAATGAAAAAGTTGCAAAGTAATTAAAGCAATATTACAAAATCACAATAAACAGGCGGTTTAGGTGGCTAATGTAATTAATTTCATTGAAAAGTAACAGAAATTAATATCCCTGTGATTATGAGGTCATTGGCATTTCAAACCCAGTATTTGTGCACTCCCTTTGCATTTACAGCAATTTGAAAAGAAGAGTTACAAGAATGCCTTAGCAGCAACAGCAGCTGATTCAAATCGGGTGAATTGCGTATTTAATTGAAGGATTTTATTACACATTATTCAGC
Source organism: Chrysopilus asiliformis (assembly GCA_964034945.1). NCBI lineage: Eukaryota > Metazoa > Arthropoda > Insecta > Diptera > Rhagionidae > Chrysopilus > Chrysopilus asiliformis. The sequence continues at coordinate 21,795,523 of OZ035961.1, read as the reverse complement.
CTTGTGACTAACACGGTCTTTATATCTTATATATGTACAAAAGATCTAATCCGACCTTAGCTAAATGCGCAAGGCCTATTTATGTCCTTTTCAATATATGTACGTGCAATGTACTCGTATGTGCATTTATATAGCAAAAAAATAGAAGAAAGAAAAAAAAACCTTCTAGTTAATTAGTTCCTAATACAAAAATTATCGCACTCAATTAGTTAGAAAGACTGCAACAACAGCAACAGCGATACCAAAGGCAGCCAACTGCTAGCCAGCCACCGCACTAGATTTTCTATTTTCCATTTTCCATTTTCCATTCTTCACTGTGGGGAACTCAAATCTACTCTATGGGCTCTTTTTTCCGATATTCATCAGAACTATATTAGAAAGGGGTTGGAGTACGGTATAGTAGTTCACCTATGCCATAATTTCTCATGCGCCTTTCTTAACGGATAGAAAAATTGTTATAGGGGTTAGATTGCGTGCGTACCAATACGCATATCTATATAACGCGATATATTATTATTTTCCCTTAATATTGAAAATACGCGTAGGCAAATTTTCTCCCATTTTTCGCAGCAGTTTTATTTAGAACCAATAAAAGGATTTTCTATACCATTCACTTAACAAAGAATGCGGTATACGTTGTTGCGTTGCAACCTTCGCTATAAACGCACTCCCCGGAAAACCATGATGGATGAATCTAGAGAACAAACCACCACCCCTAACCGGATTCTCCTCATCGATCCATTTATGCGTGTTCATATGCGTTTTAAATTTGAAAAAAAAATGAGCAATCATCGTATTGGGGCTACATTTGGATGCACTCCACCAACAACCTACATTATTAAAAGCGATGCAATGGTCCCAAGTAAAACAGCGTTTAGTGCAATAACATGAAAGTTGCAAATAAAATTAATAGTTATAAATTTAAAAGTGTGATAAACGCAGAGAAAAAATAATTAACTATTCTATAATGGGGAATAGGGACTATAACAGAAATGGCCAGTCTTCGGCCTACGGCCTCTCCTGCTTCTCGGCATACGGGCTCACGCTGAACCACGTCAAAATTACTTTAAAATTTCAAAACATAAATTATATCCATTAAAGTTTAAAAGATTAATAAAAATATTAAACCAATTTATTACAACTAATTAATAATAAACGAATTTTTGAATTTTGGACCATATCGGTTCAAGAAAACGGCAAATGGGAGAAAAAGCGGAAAAATTCTGATTTCTTAATGCAGCGATTCTCAACCTGTGGGGCGCGAGGGCGTGAGGACTTTTAAGGAGGGGCGCCAGCATATCCAAGAGAAAATATTTAAAAAAGTTGATTAACTGACTGAAAGGAAAGTGCACACACACATGCAAAACAAAATACATTTCGACATAATATTTGATAATTAACTTATTAACAACTTACTAAATTAAAAACAAATTTAATAATTATTAGTGACTTCCTTGGGCCTGTCTTGCAGAGCAAAGTTTTCGAAGGAAGGCTTAATATTAGATAGACACTCTAGATAGACATACATTTTATTGTATGCAGGGGGGGGGGGGGGGGCGATGAAAATTATGATTGAAAATTGGGCCGCGAATACTGAAAGGTTGAGAAACGCTGTCTTAATGGCATTACTACAGGCATATTGGCATCAATAACGCCTCTTGTTAGTGTTCGTTTGTGATTTCATGTAACATGAGTTAGCACGGATGGAATCCAAGATTCCGGGATTAGTTAATGACCTAAAACACTCTTATTGATGCCAATGAGTTCCCCTTAAAATTTCATCTGATATGGTTCAGTGGTTCTCAAGTCATATGCGAACAGACAGAAAAACAAAAAGTAATATACATAAATCGAGGAAACCGATAAAAAATAAGAGGAACCTAGGTGTGGCACTCGGGGTAAAACACGCTCCTTGATGCCAGTAACCTCCCCTGCAAGTTTCATCCAAATCGGTTCAGTGGTTCTCAAGTTTTAAGCGAACAAATAGACCGACAAACATACAAGCCTATTATATAATAGATTGAATTATATAATAGAAAAACTAGTCCAGATTTCGCAATATAAAATAGCTAGATTTACTATTTTTTATCTCTCTGGGTGTAGAAAGTTTTTTTTTAATTCCTTGAATATTTATCTTTTTACATCTGATACTTTATTCGGTGAAATCTATGCTCTAAAAATCGCAAATGCAAACGGTCTCTAAAACTTAATCCACCACAGAAACCGACGATTAAAAATCCACCATTTTGGCCACTTCTGGTCAACGGAATTTCACCAAAAGTGAACAAGATTGACCTATGGTCTCATTAGACATGTACACGGTAAAAACTGGAGTCTAATTTTAAGACTTTTTTTTCCTACATATAGGTCAACACCTTTTTGAGCCTAAAAATCAAACTTTAAAAGTTTGAAATTATTTTCCTTTTAAATAGTATTATCCGGTCTAAATTTAAGGTATTAAAATTTAAATTTTAGTCTAAAAAATCTAAAAATTAGTTCCAAATTTCTAAAAATTCTCAAATTAAAACCTTATGGTTTAAGTTTAAGATGTCTGAGTCTTAAATTAAGACTGGAATGGTTAAAAAATAGTCATAAACTTCTAAAATTCGTGAATTATCCGGGTAAATAAGACTATCCGGTCTAAATTTAAGACTTAAAAGTTTTAATTTCAAACTGAAATTACTAAAAAGTAGTTACAATTTTCTAAAACTGACTCAAATTTAGACTTCGAAGTTTAAATTTCAAACCTTTTTTTTTATGTTTATGCCAGGAGCTTAGGGAAATTGCCTCTAATGGCGAAGTGTTTAGGTCCATGAGCAGAAAAGTTCCAAATTCAAATTTCAAGCCGAATTATTTTTGCCCTGAGTGGGATTTGAACCACTGCTCTTTGGATCACAAGGCAAGCACTTAGTTGACTGAGCCATCCACGCCCGCATATCTTAATTTTAGATTAATATGTATAGAAAATATACTCAGACTTCTAAAATAAACCAATTCCAGACTTTACTTTCTAAATTTTAGAATAATGAGTTTTAATTATAGGCTGAAATGATTAAAAAGTAGTCACAATTTTCTAAAACTGAATAAATTGTAGACTTTGAAGTTTTGTTTTTAGACCGAAAAGTCGAATTCGAGCATCGCGACTTTTCTAAAAATTGACCGACCGACTGATGAATTTGAAAAAGAAAAATAAACTGAAAAGGCTAAATATTAGACAAAAAGTTTAATTCAATTTTATCCGAATTGAAGTAAAACTTACAAGGTTTAGTTCTCAAACTTATAGGTCTAATATTTCGATTAAAAGTTTAGAAATAAGGCGGAGAGGTTTAAAACAAATTTTTAAGAAAGAAAAAGTTTACTTTTTAAACTATAGTCTTAAAAATAAACCGAAACTCACTAAATATTAAACTTTTCGACTAAAATATACTCTAAACTTTCAAAAAGTTTTAAAAATAGAGAAAATAGTTTAAAATTCCACTAAACTTTCAAAAGTTTAAAAAATAGAAGGAAAAAGTCTTAAAATTAGACTCCAGTTTTTACCGTGTATGAAATTTCATTATTGTAGCTCAAGCAGCTTTTAATAAATTGAACCCTTCGTTACTATGATGGGGTATGTCATATTCCACCACACCAATGAAGGTTTAAAGATTTATTTTAAATTATGCTTCAGTTGATGAACAGAATTTCGTTCTGTGAACTATAATGGGCCGAACAAGATCGCGAAAGAAAAATAGTAAATCTAAATCAGAGTAAAGCGCTGTCCACAAAATATATTATGCTATTGACGTATTTTATAGAGAGCCGCCTTAACGCTGACTTAGGCATTTTGACTGATGACGCAAACATTCAGATATTTTTTTTATTTCGTACGAAAAAATTATCCCTAAATATATATAATTAAGAAATCGTATTTTTTTCAAGTATGATTTTTTAACCGAAGAACAAAAATGTTTTGTTTTTCTGAAATCACTTATCTATTTGCTACTTTGCTACTTGGGTTGAAATAAAATAGAAATAAACCTGGAAAGAAAATAAAGTTTTTAAAATCGTATTTTTTAATTTGTTAGCCTGTGTTACCGGGGTTGACTCCGAATGGGTGAATTTTACTAAAACTACAATGGGGAAAAGGGAAAAGGGAAAAATTACCAATCCGGGATCCAAAATCTAAACGACCAGCGAAACAAGCCAGCTTAATCCTTTTCCTTGGGCCCCCTGCAATTCTTAAGCCTAAACCCCAATTACGCGTTCGCGCGTGCGGCAGCCACGCGGTGAAGGTAAAAACTACGTATATATATGAGTAAATGTATAATTGCGTGTTGCTCAGACGCGTTGCCGCGTGCCTGCCGCGTAGAGTACGCTCAGTTTCTACTTTTAGACGCGGTGACAACTACTAGATGCCAGAACAAAATCATGCCGCACGCGCGAACGCGTAATTGGGGTTTAGGCTTTATCCTTGAGTTATGTTGAATTCAAAGAGTGTAAAATCGCAACATTCCCTGATTTGATTTCGCAGCAAACAGCAACAACATCACCGCCCTTATATTAGTTCGCTTTGACGATCAGGGCTCCAGCCTTATCGACGATGAGGAGCTTCCTTTGAACGATTGGTTTAATCCTGAGCTATGAGAAACTTTGGAGTTAGCAGAATCCAGAAAAAATCCTGATAAAATAGTAAATAAATGAAGAAAATAAAAAAATTGCTAAATAAAATGATGTGAAAAAAAAAATAAATATATAAGAATTCAGTTTCCGGTTCAGCTTCGTTCCCATGGTCCCAGTTTGCTTGCCATGTGGTGTTGGTGTTTGCGAAAAAAAGGGATCAACCATAAGCAGCAGGAATTGCAAGAGCCGCAGCAGGACTACTTTCCGTGGTTGTTTGATGAGAGCAATATAGAAGTGGGTACGTATATATGTGGTTCCGATAGAGATTGAGTGGGTAAACGGGAAGTTGCCATAGGGAAAATGTTAAGAGGGTGACTGGTTAGCTACTACCCCCAACAAACTGATGGCCGATAGAAAAGCTTCTCCACACTTCCTTTCACGATTCCAATTTATACGGACGGACGTATGGAAAAAGTTCCTATTAACAAAATGCATTCCGATAAACAGAGAACGTGGAAATGATGCTGGATTTTGTTTTTAGAAATGGAAAATATATTTTTTATCTATAAAAAAAAGAAGGAACATTCTAAATAGCAAACAATGTGGTCATATGGGGTGGTTCTATGATGACTAGGAAGTGGCTTTGATGCAGTCGTTTTTCTGATAGGGATTTCAATTGATCGGAAATGGCATCAGTTGGATTATTCCTCGGACTTTTTTTCCATGCTCAACTCATCTTTATTTATCAGTTTTTTTTTCAAAAAAGAAAACAAAAAAATCAAAGTGTGTTGATAGAAAATGATGAAAACATTTTGCTGAAAAAGCTTTTTGATACTAGGAGCCTACTCTGCTCTACTACTTATAATTGATGTATCTGGCGTTGTCATACTGCAAAAAACATCAACTTTTTGCTCAGTGGTACCTAGATTTTGATGCTTTTATTAAACCCGATTCGATATAGAGGAAAACTTTGAGGACAGAAAATCTAAACTTTAAAAACATTAATACTCTATAATAGCGATAAGTGATTATTATGGAAAATCGGTATTTTTTGTAAAACTTAAAAAGAAATTTGTGTGGAAATGGTTATTTAAAAATCAGAAGAAATTTTTCGGTGCAGAAAATTTTTTTCATAAAATAGAAAAAAATGCCTCGCCGAAAAGCCGTATCAAAGAGTTTGAAGATATTTTAGTGTAAAAACAAGTCTTTAAAAATTAGATCTGAAGATGGCAATGTTGAGCCGTTTAAATGTTGAGGAACTTTAAACTTTTCCAGTAGAATAACAAATAAAAATTTTTTGAAGTTTCCAAATTTTTGTGTCGAAAAGTTTCGTATGCAAAAGTTTTGTGTTCTCGCCCATCCTCCTTCCGTACCGGTCATCTTGTCCCGAATTGACACAAAATAAATATGGTCAGCCTATCCTTACAGGAGATTCGGGCAAAAAGTGTGAAATTTTGTCATAAATATACAAAAAAGTATGAAATTTGGCAATAACTCACATTGATTCCTGGTCAGCGGCTTTAAAAACCCCTTGATGATAATTTTCTCGAAAATAAGGGGGGAAAGGACATATTTACAGGACTTTGATACATTTTCTCCAAATGGGACCCAGCGCAATCGCGCTGAAAACATTTTAGGAACAAATTGGAAGAATTTACGAAATGTTGTCGTTCATTTTGAAATGGCTAATTAGACAATCTGATTTTTGTCAAAATTTTGGAATCAAACCATTGAAAAAACCAATGTCGTGGAGATTTTTTACACAGCATATTTTACTTAATAATTTACCTGTAAATAATTATTTACAGGCACCAAAATCATAGTAAACCATGTAATCAATGTAAACAATTGGTTTTTCTATTTTTTTCTAGTAACAGCAATATTCAAATTATAATTGTGAAACAACCAAATGAAATAATATCGGGTCTTTCAACAAGGACATAACAATTTTGTATTTTAATAAAACACAGAATATTTGAGATATCGGGCTGAAATTTATTCCAGGTGTAGTGGACATGTCACATTTAAGTATGAAATTCGATGTCGTTCATATGGCCACCGCGAGCACGTTTGCTGATTGATTCTTTGGAGCCAATTTTCCACCACTCTTCCACACACATCAGCCAGAACGTTGGCAATTTCGCGTATTGTTCCTGAGCTCCTCTAACGGTGTTGGCTTGTTGGCATAAACCAACGACTTAACATAACCCCATAAAAAGAAATCCAACGACGTTAAATCGCATGAGCGAGTGGCCATTCGACCGGACCATTTCTCGAGATTACACGATTGCGACCACCGACTCAGAATTTCGGTAGTAAGTTTTAATAATTTCCAAATGTTGCTCGTTCGTGAACTTCACCATGATAAAAATGTAAACCTTGACTAACGTTTTAGCATTGCCAGATCATAAAAAAAGTTTTAGGGTTCGTTTTTATTAAAATACAAAATTGTTATGTCCTTGTTGAAAGACCCTATAAAACAAAACAAAAAACTCACGTTATTCAAAGCTTTTTTTAAATTTTTTAACGAGAAGTACGAACAAACTTTGCATCTAAACATCTGAATCGATGAGATTTTCTTCCATGGGCCGAGCGAATAAAATCTAGCAAATGCTTTTACTTAGAAATTTATCAGGTTTTGACACAAAACTTATACGGAATTTCGTGTTAAAATGTGCAAATCTGCTAGTAAAAGGATTTGCTAGATTTAATTCATTCGGCTCCATGTTTTTTAATTTATACTTTAATCTATAAAAGTCAAATACCACTGACTCACTCACTCATCACATTATCCCCCGAACCACTAAACCGATTGCCATGAAATTTTACACACAGATTCGTCTTACGTCGCTAAGAAACTATTTTTCAAAATTCCACCCATAAGGGATTAAACGAGGCACCCACCCCTCGTTAGCGTTATACAACAGTCATTTTCGCCATAGAGCGTGCCAGTTAAGAGGCTCAGAAATGTCACTTAAATATCCCTAACGCAAATATCTTTTTACAAATTTTTCCTCAGAATAACTTGCTTAGGGTGCTTTCGGGGTCACCTCTCGGAAAACTGGCTTTAGGAGACTTTCGGGCTCGCTAATTCGGGTTGGAATTTCAAAATTCGATATGGAAGGCATTCTAAGGACAACGCAAATATCCTTTTCATAATCTCCCCTCCCCCTCCCTGTTCCGCTTAGCTACATTGCTGTTAATGATTTAAATGAATTAGTAATAATAATATAGTTGGGAAAAAATGATTTCAAGTATTTTATTGAATCGGAAAAAGCAGCTTTTAATTAAGAACGAGAAATTTATAGAACGAATAAAGAAAATCTAGAAATTTTTTTTGAAAAGTTATTCGCCAACTATAGCCCAACAACATAAGTTTGAAGGAGTTAATTTAGAGTTGTTTTTTACTATTCCTTTTATTCGAGGGGGTGAGAAAATGCATGCAATTTGCGTATGAGCCCTGAAATATGAGATTCTCATGTTACGGATGACATTGCGTTTGGTGGTTTTTTTATGTTTCAAATAATAGCGTTTTTTTTACCAATAGAAAGATGCATTTTGTATTTCATGGAAAACTGGATAATTTAACTTCTGGCGAAACGATTCATGCATTTGGTTTTTTTTTCTATTTCAACTGTTTTTTATGTTTGTTTGTTTATTTATTTGCATAGAGTTTACTTTCATGCTTGACTGATGATGATGAGGATCATGTTGATAACGGGATACGCATTAAATTTACGAGTAAAACAGCAACGAAAGCTCATTTGCTGGAATTCTGAATGGTTATATGGGATACACGGAAATCTGTATTACCCATCATATACTGGTATTTCTAACCCCTTCCCTTCACCTTCGCATTATGTTGGGAATTATGTTGAAGAAAATATTGGTGAATATTTGCATGCGTGGATTTACTGTTAGCGGATATATACAAGAAATAATTTGAATGCATCAGGCCATTCAACCACCATCCCTTATACCAACCAGATTTGTACAGGCATATCCCAGATTATCGAGCCGATTTTTAATTTTTCAGTGCAATTCCGGAAAAATCCATTCGACATACATATTCCCATCGCATTGCTTAAAAAATATACACATGCATAAGTAGATATATTTCCCAGTTTTTCCCATATTTCCCAGCGAGTTGGGTTTAATTGGAGAATTGAATGCACGCACATTTCATGTTCGAATTATTGCAAACCTCCTACTCGTGGCTTTTTCACGTATGTATTTTTTAGAAAAAATAAAAGTTTGCCTTAATTAATTAAAAAAAACATTCACAGATGGAATGAAAAATCAACACAGAAACTACCAACAATGGTCATAGAAATGAAAAAAACACACAAAAATAATTATTTTAAACTCAAGTAATTTATAGGAGTCGATATACCTTCTCGTATTTACGCAAATGTTCCAAGGATTACCATGATTGCTGTATGATTTTCCTTTCAAATGGAAATTCATTAACGATATCAAAAATGAAAATTCAATTTGTGATCGGTTCGCGGAAAATTCAGCCACTTTTCAAACTTTTATTGTTTTTATTACTAAATGATTACAATATCTACCAATATTAAATCGTTAATTCATTATTCCAATCTAATGATGTAAATTAGAATCATTAATATACAGTACTATCGCGATAATCCGAAATCTCGATCCATTTCTATCATCAATTCGATAGTCTGAAATTTTGATTATCCGAATTAGTTGTAAGATGACAATCTGGATTAGTTGTAACTGGCGACGTACACGAAGCAACTTTCAGTCTTCAGCATGCCTCAGCCTCACCAAATTGTAGAAAAGAAACGAGTGCGGCAAGAGGAGAAAAGTCGCCACTCGAAAAGTGTTCTTCACGTCTTCTTTTACGCACACAAACGAAGTCGCTCGTGTAGCACGTCAGCATGCATGTGTGCGTAATTTCATTGAGTCAGTCGGTGCTTAGCCACCGACTCGTAAACATATTCCAAATAAATGAAAATTGAATGCAAATAGTGAAATACCAATTGCAGGTAGTTTTATTTTTCAGGTAGGTAGGTAAATAACAAATTACCAGTCCTTATTCTTCTATTGTTGGCCGTTTCTATTTTGGCAATTGATGTTGTATCGGTGCTAGCTAATAAAGGAATGAGCTGGAAATACAACACATATATGAGAGCCATACACACATGAGCGATCGCTTGTTGTACACAAGTTTTTCTTACTAAAAAGTAAAGAAGCGTGTACGTCGGAAAGACATTTTGAGGACTAAAATTTGCCGCGACGAGAAGAAGCGTGTACGTTCGCACTAAGAAGGAATATTTTGCTCCGAAATATTGTAATAAAGCACAAGAAATTGCCAGGGGGAAATCGTCAAATACTCTGTTTATAAAATATCATTTGTATGTCGGAGGGGGGAAGGAGTGGTACGATTGGTCTTTGATGTATGGAACGGTTGTGTAAAATCATATTTCAAACACATTTTGTGTACAAAAGTTTTGCGAAACAATGTACCGTTTTCGACAAAATCGCAAAAACAATTTTTTTTCTATGGGGGAGAAAATAAGGAATGATTCAATTGAATTTTGATGTTATATATGAACAGATTCTAAATGCAATTTGTCTATATAATTTTTTCAAGATGGCGAACCGTTTTAGAGATAATTGCATAAAACTGTTTTGTTTGTATCAGGGAGGGAAGAAGAAATGATCCGATTTCACCCTTTCAAGAACGTAGCCCTGATTAGGGATGTCAAAAAAGAACCGTTAAACCGGTTACCCGGTGTTTTTGCTTCGGTTAACCGGTTTTTTTCGGTGTTTTTTTTTGCACGGTTATACCCGGTGTTTTTTTTTTAAGTTAAAAACCGTTCAAAAAAACCGACCATTTTTTTTGTACGGAAAAATAATTTTAAACCAATTTTCGTGCAACTGGTTTGTTAGAAACACTCCTTTTTAGGCACGCTAGACCAAATACAATATTATATTGTGCCATTTATGGTCTCTTAATGGATTATATGGCATTTCACGTCTTTTGTTTGTATTATAGTGTATTTGTCGTGTTTAAGACCTAACCTACCCAAATTGAACAAAACGGGTTTTCGGTGTTTTAATAACCGGTTTTATCAAAATTTTGACATCCCTAGCCCTGATATTTACGAGAAACGCAACCATGAAAACTTTTAAGCTGTAGAACCCTTCAAAAGTTATGATGTTCATGTACAGACTGACTGACGGAGGCAAAATATGCCTTTGGCACTGAAAATAAACAAAATTTTTGTTTTAAATTTGTTTTTTTTCTTCTTCCGCAACACTTAAAATTCATAAAAATTCATTTAAAATACATGTTATGCTTACCCCACCTCGGACAACTAAAATGTTTATAGTATCCGAATATTCAATTTAAATAAACCAAAAGAGTTCATATTTGACATCTATAAATTTATATCCAAAAAAATTTATTCGATTAAAGTCTTTTAAATGTTTGTGCCGATTTAAAAGCTCACTTCTACTTGTTGCATTCACCCCACACTTTTCCAAAAAAAAAACCAAACTCTATTTCCTATTCCTCAGGGGCGTTTATGCACAAATACACCAAAGAAAATTCACAATGTTCGAAAAAAAAATCAAAAAAAAAATTGAAAATAGGAAAAAGACAAAATGAACCTAAAACCGAACTTCTTCCTTCAACTGAGTATTTTCGTTCGTTTCTTGGTGATAAGAAAGAGTTGACCCCTTTTATTGATTCTTTACAGCGACGAGAGTAGTTTCGTCCATACCGACACAAATGCATCCACTTATCCACAATAAGGAGCAGCTCCACCGAATAGCCATTTCTCATTTTTGTATGAGCATCAAAATCGGAGTATCGTCCCGCTTAACCCCTTCGTATCCTACCGGAGGTCTGAAATGGAATGTGAACCCACCCATGATTATAAAATGTTTATAGTGGAATTCTGTAAATAGACACGTGCACAATTTTCATTATACTTAGGGTGTCGAATGATGTGAAATCATTGGACTGCACTATTTCGAGAGGAGTAGCAAAAAGGGATATGAGAAACAATGAAAGTAGTGGTTGTAAACCAAAACTTTTGCGGTTGCAGTTTAGTGTTGGGACAAGAAATGCTCTTGTATTCGGGATGGAATAGCCGAGGAAAAGGATGAAAAGCTTGAACACATTTTGTTGGGTGCCAAAATACTTTATCAGCACAAAACCACCGGTTGATTCTGTTTCAACAATAACTTTTCCCATAATGTGGCCGTTTCTGTAGTCTTTTTGGTAGGTGAAGAAAACTTTAATGTTATTTTTTAGTTAAATTTAATTTATCAAACATTTAAAACCAAAAAATAAAATTTTGCAACTTCCTATTACCCCAATCAAATTTAAATTTACCTAAAAATTTCACTGTGCATTTTTATTTTTAAAAAATCACAGAAGACGTTTATTCGAAAAAAAAAATTATACTGTCTTTGTTTTAAATTAACGACATAAATTAAAATTGTTGTATTGACGGTTCAAGTGTAAAACTGTTCGGTGTAAATTAAATTATTAGTATTTAAAGAATTTAATTTATATTCTAAATTTAATTAATCCACTATTAAGAATAATTATGTGTATTTGTCAAAATCCACCATTTGAACCAGCCGAACTAAATTTTGAAAATGCTTCAAACAATTATTCTTGCTTGCCTCGACGTTTCACGAAAGAATTGTGCGCCATTGCGAAATCACTTTTCACAAAATTACTGAAATATCAATCGACGGATCGAATTTGTCAATTAGCGGTTCCGAAATATTATCGAGAAAAATACGAACCACCCAAAATTGAACGTTACCCCCGCAAAATCGAAATAGTAAGGGAACCAAGAACGTACACACGAACCGAGCAATTATCCTTGAATCAAGTTAGGTAGGTATAAAAATATTTGAAACTGAAAAACTTATAGAAATAACGGTTTTTTTATATAAGAAAATTGATAGCTGCTCGCGATGCGTACAAGGGCTTTATTGATCGATGCAGATATGAAAGATACAACCGATACATTCGGAAAAGCATGTTTTCCCTTTACAGTCGGCTAGCAAATGCAATCCCACCAGAAATTAAGTAAATCCATGATGGTTTTATAAAGAACTATTTTAAACAGTATATTTTTTTAGGACGAAAACTCCTCAGTGGTCAGAAGAGGATTGGAATAGACATTTAAAATGGTTGGAATCTCGCGCCAAACCGAAAGCTTCCTTTGAACCACCAAAACCAGTATTTAAATTCAGTTTTGTTAAAGACACTGTAAAATTTCAAACCCTTTCCAGGAAAGAAAATCAAAACCGTTATCAGAATTCGATAGAACCGATACCCTTGCTAAGCACAAAGAATATCCGTCGCTACTCACACGAACACTGGAAGTTTCAGCTGCCGCAAAAGGCTATAAAACAACGGAAAGAATAAATGGTTTAAGTCAACCAAAAATTCGAAACGTGGAAAATCCCAAACATCCAGGGAAAGTTTCAGGAAACGCTTTGAAATACGAAAGTAAAATCTTTTAATTCTCAAAAACTTCTAAAAGTAACGAAAATTTTTTTAGTAAGTGAACGAGTGGATAATCTGGCATTACCAAAAGAAAAGAAAATTGCAATTAGTGACATTAAAGAAGATCCTTTTGTGATCCCACCAAACGCACTTAAAGCTAAACCTACCGAACGTATGAAGCAATTGGCCTTGCCGAGAGTGCCGTTTATTAAACCGGAACAAATTGATCCTTTTAAAGTCTCCCCGACAGCACTAAAAGCGAAAACTACCAAACGAATTATCGAATTAGCAGCGCCTAAAATATACGCGCTGTAAATGTTATTTAATTCAATATTCATGGTTTCATTTGCATTCACTTTTCTAAGAAAGAAAATACTAAGATATTTTGGTAAGAAGTCTTTAATAATAAAATTAACTGTCGTAAACTTTCTGCGTTTGTGATTTTTTTTTATTAAAAAAATAATGCATTGCTTGCCTTACTTCTAAACGGCATTTGAAAAATGCGGTTGGGGGTAGGAATGGATATATAGGGTATTTTTAAATCCAGAATTTTTTTTGAGTAGTAAAGGAGGTGTAAAGGGAGGCGGCGAAAATGTTTGCCACACAAAAATTTACCTCTTCCTGTTTTCAAAGAAATTGAGGGTAGTCTTTTGTCCCAGACTTGGGCATGTTGTCCCGGTGGCAAAGAATCTAAATTTTTGTGCCGGGTAATTCAATTTAGTCTTGAAACCTAAAATTTTCGTCTGCGGTGGAGTTTTCCTATAAGTTTCTACTTCTATTGTGTCTTTCGTTTAAAAAAATTACCTGAGGCGTATTTTATTATGAAATTTTTGATTGCAACGTATATTTTCTGTAAAGATTTTGACTGCGGTGCTGTATTTTTAAGATAAAAAAGACCACAAAAAGTGATTGTGACTGAAATATTCACTAATTTCAAAGAAGTACCGCTTGAATCTCCTCAACCCAGTACTTCACAAGTCATCTGTACCGGATTCGAACAAAAAAATATTGTATCCCTAATCAGGAGTAAACGGTATAATGTTTTGTGTAAAAATCCACTCATACATTCGATATTATGCCGGAAATCAGGGCAGCAATCATGTATTTCGACGCGTCTCTGTCATTCGACTTCGACGCAGCTTTTAACTCTTGACTTCGTCATATCCTCAGCTTCAAATTTCCTGGAGTGACAGTCAGAATCACGTTTGGATTCATAGTGACGATTCCGAGAAATTTCAAACTGCAGATATGGCGAAGTCAAGAGTTAAAAGCTGCGTCGAAGTCGAAAGACAGATACATGATTGGTGTCCAGTTTGAAATCGGTTTAATGGTTCCAGAATACACTAGAGGGCAAGGAGAGAGCGAATATTCAATCAATCCCCGGTCATTTTTTCAAAATTTTAAAAAAGCTTCAGCGGGCAAAGTTGCGGTAAATGTATCCAACAATTATTGGCTCATATTAATTGACTTCATAAAATATTAATGTAGAAAAAATAAAAATAAATTGAAATTAAAATTTAAAAAACATACAAAACTGTTACCCCTTTACATCCTCATTTTTTTCATTGAAAAATAGTAACTCTTAAATAGTAATTACTTTGATCGGAGTGCAATGTATGAAGATTTATGTAGAATTGTGTTCTAAATACTTTTTTCTTAAGGATTTTTTCGGAAAAAACTCTATTGTATGGGAGGGAAGAAATGAAATGCTATTTTATGGGACATAAGAAATTTATGGGACAGAAGAAGTACAAAAGAAATGTTTTATAAAAATGTGTTAACTTTTCGATAGGCTGCCTCGCCGCTGTTTAAAAAAAATCGCAAAAACTTCATTTGTGGGGGAAGGGGTCAAGAATAGACCGATTAAATTTTTATCTATGGAAGAGTTTTTATCTACAAAATCGTATTCTAAAAACATTCTATCTTAAAATTGTTTCAATACAACGCACGCGAAAATACGAAATCCCAAAAAACTATTTCAGTTGCACGGGAGAGTGATTTGTTTTAATAAAATAATTTGTAAACTATTTTACCCGTCGATCTATCATAAACTCAAGCCTCGTGCAATTTCATCCAGCCGTAATGCGGTAACAAAGAGACAAAGAAAAATTAAACTGAACCAGTTTTGGATCATAACTTATTTAGATCAGCGTAAAAACGAAATTTGAATTTCATATTAAAATATAATTACTCCACATACGAAAAATCCAACTCAACTAGCTAAAAAAAATCTTAAAATCACTTTCTGGAAACCAAAAAGATTTGAAAAAAATTGAATAAAACAAATATTTGGGTTTAAAAGATATTGTAAAATTAATTTATTCATTAACAACATTTTCGTCTAATTATTATTATCATAACAATAAATTAAGTTATAGTTAATTGTGTTGTAGACCAGGTAAAATAAAATAAATATTGAAAGTACTGTTTGAAAGAGAATTTTTTTGTTGGTAAAGGAAAATTAAGTAAAAAACAAAATAATACTTGAAAAGCAACGTTACAATTGAAAAACAAGAGTGAAGAAAATAAAATCATAGGATTTTTTGGCAAATTTCTTTTTGTTTTTTTTTTAATTTGCTAAAATAACTTAATGAATATTTCCAATAACAGCTTTGGTAAATTCACTGGTTGTCGATTGGCCGCCCAAATCTTTTGTCCTAATCTTGCCCACCGACAAGACATTGGAAATAGCATTGACGATTTTATCACTGTACATCGGCAGATTAATGTGACGCAGAAGTTTCGCTCCGCACAAGAGCATGGCAGTTGGATTGGCGATATTTCTGCCAACACCTTCAGCGAATGTGTGACGTGCACCCTAAAAATGAAACAAAGTGTTAATTAATGATAAATAATGTAGCCGTAATCAGTTTGAAGTTAAATTGTGAGCTTGAGATAAAATTTTTTGTTAATCGTATCGACTTACTGGTTCAAAAACTACAGTATCGGCGGAATAGGAAGCGCCTGCGACTACACCAGCTCCACCAACAAGACCGGATGCCAAATTATCAAGAATGTTACCGTATAAGTTGGGTGTGACCATCACATCGAACTGAAATGAAGATGATAATTAAATTTAGATAAGAAATTTAAAAAAATTGCAAACACGATTATATTTAAAATATTATGACAATGATTTTTAAAATTTTTCCCTGAGACATGGAGATCTTCTTCCTAACTTCAGTGACACAGATTAGATCTCTGTAGAACTTTAGAATATTTACTATAAGCAAAATAGGAAGCGAAATACAAAATACGTCATTAAAAAAAATTTATCGACTGAAAATCACCCCTATTGCGAATGTCGTGTCGTTTTCGACAAGTCGTTTTACGTATTGTTGTTAGTGTTTTTCTACCAACAACAACACGTAACGTAATATGGGTAAATATTTGTGTCCCGTTAGAAATTTCATTTTTTTTTTCTTTGAAATCTTTAATTCTACCTGATGTGGATTTGAGACAAGCTGCATTGTAGTATTATCGACGATCATCTTCTCGAATTGAATACGTGGATAAAGTTTTGCCATTTCCTCGCAGCTCCTCAAAAACAGTCCATCGCCAAGTTTCATAATGTTGGCCTTGTGAACGACAGTCACCTTCTTACGTTGATTCTTTGTGGCATAATCAAATGCAAATTTAGCAATTCTCAGAGATTTCTTGGCGGTGACGATTTTTAAACATTCCACAACGCCAGGTACGCATTCATGCTCCAAGGCAGAATATTCGCCCTCGGTTTGCTCTCGAATGATTACAGTGTCGATGTTCTGGAAAATGTTATTCATTAGACAAGCATATATTTTAGGATTTTTGATCCTTTCAGAACCATTGATGGGTTTTGTAACAGATATCAAGAATTTTTCTTCTTAAATTTAGAACAAGCTCATAAAATAGTTCACACATTTTGGGGTAAAACGGTTCTAAAGTAATTCACACATTTAAGGGAAATGGGTCTAATGTGTGAACTATTTTATGAATAGCGTCCAAAGTAGCATGGCAACAGTATCAAATTTTATACAAAAATCGTAACATAAAATTTTTGGAGGAGGCAAGGATAGATATGGGAGCAAAGGAAAGTTGAAAAGGCGAAAATTAGGGTGTTTTACTTTAAGGACATTCCTTATTGGATTCTGAAAGGACTAAATACGAGGAAACCACAAAATTTGTGACAAACTTTTGTTCTTCCTTTTGAGATACATCCCTCAAAGCCCGTCACTCAGAATTTCGACTCAATCGGTCGAGTGAATTTAAAGTTTTTGTGCAGAGGAATAAAAAATATGTCACAAATGCTGCATTTTTATTTCCACGTTAATCACCTCATGTCTCGTTTTTACACCTGACAAACTACGAACGTGTACAACGTTAGCGTAAAGATCGAGTTCATTTCTCAGTTTCATGTTTAGTGTCTGAAGTTCACCCTCTGAGCTATAGTCAGGAGTCGCCAGGATTCCCTAAAAAATCAATATTTTCGATTATTGGCTTTTTTTAAATTTTCTCTATTAATCTCCACCTTAAGACAGACTTTATTCTTCTTAATAGAGGCGACGACATCTTCCAGTTTGGCACTCAAAACAGGATTAACCTCGGATAAGAAGAATGGCTCGAAGTCCACGGGAACTCCAGCGGCCTACAAAATTTCAACATTACTTTTTTGCCTAGAACAGGTACCAATTTTCTCTGTGAAATACCTTGAAGACTTCCTGAAGCGAATAGACGAGTTCCGGACCGACTCCGTCGCCGGGAATCATGGTTACTTTGTAGCGGTGCTCCCGAGATGCTTCCTGCAAACAAAAACACACTTTAGATAGATATTTTTACTGATTTCAAAAAGCTAGTGAAGTTTACCGCTTGCCTGGCCGAGATTGTAGTGTGGATTCCCCTTGCGGATACCTAAAATTGGAAAAAATCGAAAATTTGGTGATATGAGAACCTCGAACATAACCTAACTCTTACATAAACATCGAATTTTGTTTAGGGCGGATTTTTTAAAATTACCTGAAGAACAGCGCGACCCAAATTCCTGGCAATGATAGACATCTTCGTGAAGTCTTCTTATTTACGATTTATACGGAAAAACTTGTGTTCTTTTGAGAAATTCGACTGCCAAAAAAATCAGAATTTCTTCCAAGGCAAAACTGGGTGCAACACAGTTCAGTGGAAAATCGTAGTTCGAAAATTCACCACCCAGCACGGCGCAAGGTAGTTCTGGCCAATCAGAAACGAGCCTAGGATAGGAAGATGATCCCTGAAAACAATGAGCACAGTCACTCTCAAAAATTAATACTTTTGGAGCTGAAAACGTTTTTTTAAACACTTTTCTCGAACAATAATTTTTAAGTTTTTTCAACCATTTCCGGTTCTTGAATTTCTCCACAAGCTTTTTTAGACCAAAAACTTATACTCCTAGAAAAACATTGCCGAATATCGAAAAAACGAACAAATTTGGTCATTTAACTGATGTTAGTCAGTTATAAATTGATTTAAACTTAGAAAATTCTAAATTTTACAATAATAAGATTACAATGAAAAAATTTGCTTTAATAAAACCCGTTTAAAGAATATTTGTTATGAAGAAAGGGATATTTTCTGAAAAAAAGTCTGTCAATAATGTTAAATTTCTAAAAAAAAATGTAAAAAAAACAAACCATGTTAAACAAAACTAAGATGAAAATCGACTTAAATTGTGCAGACTTTCAATTGTAAACACTTCATCGTCCAACTCTCGTGAAAAAAATAACTCATAAGAGCAAAACAAACGTTGATTGAATAATTTGTAAATAGACGGGCAGAATGATAACTTGTCCAGTGAATTCTTGGTGCCGGAGCAATTTTCTGAGGCATTTTTTGCGAGTATCAAAGTCCACTGATTCGGGACTGAGACACTATCACAACACCAATCTTCAGTTCTTGACCTTAAGACGAAATTTTAGCCGGTAATTAACTGAAATAATCTATTTTTTTTTGTTTGTTGCTTAAAATTTTAATACAATCAGTACCGCCACGTCCGAGATGCGTTTCATTCAATATAAACGGAAAAACGAATCAAATTTGAGGTTGGGAGTGATTTCCGAAGATGGGGCCACCGTTACTGAAATCACTGGAGCACCCTCCAACAACATGATCGATTTAATTAGTGCGAATCTATCAATGGAAGAAGTTTCGAGGAAGATTAAAGGATCAAAAGGTGAAACTGGAGTGGAGCTCCTCCAGCCAGTAACGAATCCCGAGAAAATTGTCTGCATTGGTTTGAACTACGCTGGACATTGCAAGGAGCAGAACAAGGAACCGCCCAAGAATCCCATGTTCTTCAGCAAATTCGCAAGTTCTCTTGTAGGGCCGAACGGCAATGTGATTGCTCATTCAATCACTAATGTAAATCATTTGAGTTAAATTGAAATTGCAGAAAATTTATTAAAGGTTTGTAGAAAATCGATTGGGAAATCGAACTGGCAGTCGTCATTGGAAAGGAAGCGAAGAAAGTCCCCAAGGATAAGGCATACGACTACATCTTTGGATATTCAGTAGCGCAGGATATTTCCGCTCGAGATTGGCAGAACGAATTAAACGGGGGACAGTTTCTTATTGGAAAAACGATGGATTCGTTCTGTCCACTCGGCCCAATTGTCCACAAGAGTTTGGTAAAAGATCCTCACAACTTGCAGTTGACTTGCAAAGTGAATGGTGCTCTGAAACAGTCAGGAAACACCAATGAACTGGTTTTCCGCATCGACGACATCATCTCGCGATTGTCACAGTAAGTATAACTTTTTAATGTCTCGAATTTTTCTAATAAAAACTTTTTTAGAGCCATAACTCTGAAGCCAGGCGATATCATTTTAACTGGGACTCCAGCGGGTGTTGGAATGCACCGTAATCCACCGGAATTCTTGAAGCCTGGCGATGTAATTGAGAGTGAAATCGAAGGCTTAGGTAAATTGGTCAACAAAGTTGTTGCTGGATAAAGAATTTTACTGTACAAAAGTTATCTTTGTCACAAAATATAATTTTTAAATCCGTTATATGAATTGGTTTTAGATAATCATTGAGTAATTCTTAAACACTATATTTTCCGGTATATTTCTTTGGCCATGCAAATCATAAATTTTGGTACATATTTGTTAAACTCAGTAGGATAGAACCTTGAACCATCTTACCTTAAAATTGCTTCACTCTTATTTATACTTACCAGTTCCTGATTTAAACAAATCTTTCGCTTCAAAAACAACAAATTCTTCACAAAATCAGTTTCTATTCTAACAACAAACAACTGAACTGCATTTTAGACCTATAAATTACAACTAATAGTCGGTTGGGCTCTTCCGGGTAATAAAGTATTCCTCCCTCTTGTTATACGACTTGTACGGATCATCGATATAATACTTCGGCCTTCGCCAAAACTTTGTGACCATTTTATCAAGGAGCCAACTCTGCGTTGCGTTCACGAAAACATGTTGCCTCAATCTGCGTTGAAGTGCCTTGGACTTCTTCCATATTTTCTTGTGCCTTCCGCATCGAGTCCTTATCCAAATGCCCCAATGCAGTCGCTTGAATCTCTTCAGTACACCCCTCACTGTCTTTCGCTTTCCCTTCTTCAGGGAGAACTTGGTAACGCTTCTATTCTGCAAAATAGTCAGGGGCTCCACGGACAGAAGCGAAGGCTGCTGCAAAGCTTGAATCCTGACTGATCCTTGACCTGAATTTAAACTTCTAGCAACATTCTGGACAAGGCTGAAATTTCGAACGGGAATCGTGTGGTTAAGGGCGGGGCAGGATCGTAAACCCACCGTCGGAGCGATATTACGAATAGCTAAAAGTGTTTGAATTAAAAAACTCAACTGTTTTCAATAAAAATGTCCACTATTTTCACCTGAAAAGACCACTCGTAACATTTTTCTAAATATCAAACTGTTAGGTTAGGAAGATATGTCACCCTGCAACACCACCGAAATCTCACTAGCCGGGTTGATTTGCTTAATATATGCTCTATGTTGATACTCATTTAGTTCTATTTCGCATATCCACACTGACAAAATGTCTAGTTGTCAAACTCCGTCGATGATGCAGTTCGGTTAGGCAGAACGTCAAAATTCCGATTTTTTTCTAGTTTTTTAATTAAATTTTGCTAGAAACCTTACCGCGGTTAGCCGGCCCTCAGGACGACGAAAATAACAGAAAACCACCAATAAAATAAAACAAGCGTCCAGCGGCGCTTTTCACCTGAATTAATCGCGTGCTTTTGCCTACGTAACTTTCGATTACGTTTCGTTCGAGGATAAGCTGGGCACAAGCAACTGCACGGAGTTCTCAAAATTTCGCAAAATTTCACAGGAAAAGGGATTTTTCATCAACTCACAGGAGTGGAAATCACATTGCCTCAACAGTGACTACGTTTAACAGTGATTGGAATTGAAAATGTATCGTTTCGTCTTCAGTAAATCCACCAAAAACTTGGCCCAGGTAAATCTGAATTTTCCTTAACTATCGGAGATTTTTGTTTCTTTTTGTAGGCGAGGGGAAATGTCAACTTCGAATTAAATTATGTCATAGGCATTGTTTTCACACATCTTCCAGAATGTGTATTTTTGCCGTGAATCGATTGAATTTTGCTTGGAATTTTGCTCGTGTTTGCAGCATCTATTATGTAATAACTATTTATACCTTATTGCAAACTTGTGTCAAAGTCTCATCTTCAGTCAACCACCATGTGATCCTGTTGTTAGTGTGACCTCATGATTGATATTTCCGTGGATTTACTATAATTTTTTTAAAAATTTCTTCTGATAGAGTTTTCTTCTGATATTTCTTCTGATTCTGATTTCTGATAGTTGGAGGGGGAATTTTCTGTAGCTATTTTTTTTATCGATCTCCAAATCATATCACAAAAAATTAGAATAAATTAAGTGCCAAAACCAGAATAGATTTTTTTGTAAGAATAGATTTTTTGTAATTAGTTTCAAAATTATTGTTATTAAGCGATTTTGTGCAAACTCTCGATACACCGTTTTCGAATTTTTACGAGAAACTTAACAGTGCAAAATCTCAAGTATGTAGCCTAAATCCTTCGAGAGTTAGGGTGTTCATGGATGGCCGAACGGACAGGCGGGATTCAAAATCTTTTGTCATCCCAAACACCCTGTAATATATTTTACAAAATTAAACAAAAAAAGCTATAATTGCCAATCTGGCAATTATTAAAAACCCGTATGGTGATATTCGTATCAAAATTCGAACAGTTGTACCAAAATTTTACTTTGAAGTCAAACTTTTCAAAAAGATTTTTTAAAATTTATTCCTATCAGATTTTGATGTATGGGAGTTTTATGTAGAATCATATCTTGAATAACTTGTTCTTGGACTTTTTAGATAAGATGCACCGTTTTTGAGATATTCGCAAAAAACGTTTTCGTTCGTATGGGGGGTACCCCCCCCTAATGGTCCATTTTTGCCCATGAACGAACTTAGCCTCGCATTTTACGAAAAACGAATCTGCACAGAATTTCAAGTCTCTAGCTCAATCCGTGTGCCCGCAATCCGCGTCACAGACAGACAAACGGACGGACGGACATGCAAAATTTAATTCTTTTTATTATTCTAAACACACTGGTGTTATTCATTTTTATGTGTGATGACGGGATCTTGGCGTTACAAACGGTAAGGCAAATTTAATATATCCTTTGGTTTCACCATATTGGTATAAAAACCATCCATTACGGGCTGTGATTCGGCTTTCGGCGACAGCGTGGATCCGGAATATGAAAAGTACAGGATAAAATATTCTCTTTTGTCAAAGTGTCAAAAACAAAAATTCTCAGAAAAAAAACCATTCTATTAAATACAATTTATTTAATTTCAAAGCTCAATACGATAGAAACTTATAAAATACATTTTATATTTTTGACTTAGTCTAAAAACAGCCGTCTTTTTACGGAAGTAGCTCAAGCTCTTCCCAATTTGTTCTTACTTATTTTTGTTCATTTGATAAAAAATTTACAATATAAAAAGTTTACTTGTTAGAAAAATTAATCATACGATTCGGTCATTTGCTTTGGCAATTTCTGCATCCATTTTATAAAGCATTTTTTACATAATCCCCCTAATTGATATCCATAAGTCAATTTTAACAGTTGAACGTTTCCCTGATTCAACTCGGACATATCATGGAATTGATTATCCAGGAAAACATGTATTGGCTTTGGTCGATTAGCCACTTTCAAAGCATCAATTAAGGTTGTAAAAAAAATCATCTCGAAATTACCAGCACAAAGAGGTAGGCTAATAGACTCGAGATTTTTGTTATTAACAATATATGAGATTACGCTTTCATCCTTCAATTCGGTATGATGTAATAAATGCAGTTTCTTAATTCTTCGATTATGAATTGGTAATTCTGCTAAGAAATCCTCGTCAATTGTCATACTGAGTTCGGTTAATGCAGTCAATTGGAAAATGTATTTCTTTTTATTCGGATGAACTCCCGATCCAGACAATTTCAATACTTCAAGATCTTTACTTTTATATTTTACCAGCTCACTTAGGAATTTGAAACTGTTGCGATTTAATTCGATTTCCAAATGCCTCAGTTTTGGTAGCTTAACTATGTCAATTTTGTCGTCTACCTCATCCATTTGTGAGATGCTCAATATTTCCAAATCCGTCTGCGTTTTGAGCATAATCTCCAATGAGTTTTTGTCTAAATTCCTGGAATCTGCGAGGTGCAGTTCAGTCAGTTTGCAGGCTTCGCATAACATTGCAAACTCTTCAGGTTTTAAATCACAACAAAATGACAGATTCAGATGTTTCAAATTCGACAGTGATCCTAAATATTTTCCACTAATATAGCTACCGGTTAAATCAAGATGTTGTAGTTTTGAACACTTCTCCAATATCGTACAGTAGCGATCATCGACATGAGAACCAAACAATGTTAACGACTTTAAGTTTGGAAAAAAATTGTCCAGTTTGTTTTCAATGGCAGGCTTAAAGTCAACTGATTTAAAATTTAGACTGTCTATATTCGGGCAGAACTGCCGCAACAAATCCATGTATCTTTCATTAGTTTCGTATAGACAAATCACACTTGTTAAATTTTCTCCAACTCCTTTAAAAAATTCAAAGGCCTGCTGATCGGTCAAGTGCTTTAATATCCCAAAGTCGAGAGTTTTATATGTCCTTAATATCATATTGGCGACTTCATTAAATCGTCGAGAAACGGTTGATACATTCATTAAAGTCTCGACATTCAGATATGAAAAAATTAAAAACAAGCAATCTGTGTTTAAAACTTGTATAGCGCTCTTCTTTTTAACACATGGCAAACTTGCTGTAATTACTGTCGTCTTCTTAAAATTAGTTGGGATTTCAATTTTTCGACAACGAGAAACTCGACTTGTCTCCTTAATTTTGGTTGATGTCGGCATTTTTGGATTTTCAAGTATTTACTGGCTTCGGAATTTAATTTTCGAGCCTGTGTCCAGCCACAGTTTATTCTTTTCACAAAATATCAAAAGTTAGATCTGATGAATTTCTGGTAATTATAACCCCAGAAAATCGCATTTGCTCCAAACAATTTTAAATTTGATCCTTAATTTTAAAAAAATGGCGGCGATCTTTTCCTTGATCTGAAAGTTTTTTAATTAAAATTTAATTGATCACTTCTTTTCCAGTTTAATCATTTTATCATACCTTTTTATAAGTTTTAAATTATTTTCCGTAATGTTCGCGACTTCAAGCGATTTTTACTAATTATACACAAGTATGTACTTTATAAAGTTTTTTCAACACTGATCTTATATTTTGCTAGAGAATCTACTTTGAAATCATCGGTTTTTAATATTTTTTCGACTATTATTTTATAACAAAATTTGGAACTAAATTTCGCTCCTTTTATTTTTCCAAGAGGGAACCAATTTCAATCTTTCTCACACGGAGTTTGAAACTAAACTGATAAGAATTAATTCCCAAAGGATCTTACTAGCGGCATCCTAATTAAAATGGCGACCTAATTAACTAATTAACGGCAAAGGTTCAGGGTTGGAACTTTGGAATGGCAAAAACGTAGCAGATTCACGAAAAGAGTGTAGCAGATTTCAATAACTGACCAATAAACATGTCGCATGGAAATCCGTTCCCTTTCGAATTCGAAAACTACATTTTTTTGCAGCGGCAAAAATGAAAAAAAAAACAGAAATAACTATAAAAACAAAAAACAAGCTAGAAAATTAATCCCCTATTGGGATTTGAACTTGAGACCAGAAATCAAAAAATATACGTCTGTACCAATTATCATTTATAGCAAATTTAATCTGTAAATTCTGAATATAAGTTTGAATAAATATGCCAAATTAAAACTTTTTCAGATAAATCATTTTTTACAACTACGAGTCCATCGAGCCCGTTCAATGCAGCGTAGTCTTCCACAGCAATCGACATTTTGGATGCACTAAAATAAAGAATATTTCTATATTTTTTATTCACTTGATGTTATCATATCTTTACCGATTCCTTTAAGCCCTTACACGCCGAAATTCCCTAGAAAATCGAAAAAAAAATTACATAAAAAGTGCCTTCCTAATTCTATGCCTAGGAAAAAGTTACATTCTAAAACGCCTAAAGTTAGGCATTGTCTTAAGTTAGGGGCACACCTACGTGTATTGTGGCGAAATTTCGTTGTATAAGAAAACGCTTTCCATTGAAGTAGCACTCCGGATTGTCTTGACGGGTGAATATTTCCTTTGGCGATCTACTCCCAAGACATACGGGGTGCTAATCCAAACACAATGGAAAACGCCCAATAAATGCTAATGTAGCCCGGAAACATCGTGTCTGGTCGCGTAACATTATTATCGGGCTGGAGTCTAAGCCATCGCTTCACAGCCAATAACTATTTCGCACCACGATACCCAGATGTGGTCCTAACATTAAATAATGGTATATTTTTTTTGTAAATCTCAAAAATCCACGGCCCTTGTCCCATTATTTAAAATCTTCTCTTAACTAATACTCACCATAGTGCAAATAGCTAATACAACTATCAACATTAAAGGAAAAATAGCAAAATAACGTGACATCTTGGTATATATTTCTTCTATAGAAACTGAATTGAGACTGACGTTTAACTGCAGAATTCATCTTTTTATATACTTCACATCGATGAGTTTTTGTTTTACCCAATTCTCAACGCGACGGCCTTGGGGTTTGCCCAAATGTTGAAAAACGTGCTAATATTGTTTTTTAATTGATGCAGAAGACAGTCTTTCTTTTATTATCAAAAGTGTTAAAACTTTATAATCACAAATATCATTAAAAATGTGCACAGGATTTTGCCTTAGAACATTTTAAAATCATTTATGTGGAATGCGGGACTGTCAGGGAGGCGGATAGGGGTTTTATTGTTTTAAAACCTTGGTTTTTGACATAAAGCGTGGGAGTTAGAAGGCTGAACAATTTAACTCGGGGTTTTATGAGGTCGCTGATCATGAATCTGATGTTGGAATAGCCTAGATTCGACTTTTTCGACTACAAAACTTGACCTCAACTACACCAAAATATGAGAAAAATTAAAGCTTCATTGGTGTCTTTAAAAATAAAATTCTAATGCAATTTATTTAAAGCTTTTATTGTTTTAAAGGAATTTCTGCCAAATATTCTGTTTTACAATATTTAATCGCATCTTTTATCTGGGAATGATGGATGTCCTACAACACAGCTTCCACTACAGCAATCGTTGTGGTTTGCGCACTAAAATAATATAATGTTTATAATTTTTTTATTCGTTGGCTGTTATCATATATTTACCCATTGGTTTTTGGTGTTACATGCCGATGTACCCTAAAAAAAGAGAGAAAACAAAACAATTATATAAAATGTATAAATACGAATCTTTCTAATTCTATGTCCGAGGAAAAAGTTTCATTTGATTTTTGCATGTCCGCCTGTCTGTCTGTTCGTGGACACGATAACTTCTAGAGACTTGAAATTGGGCATAGCTGTTTTTGTGCAAAAAGGGAGATCGAATTAATTAACGAACAAAATCGGACCACTCCTGCCGCCTCCCCCATACAATCGGAACCGTTTTTTGCGAATTTCTCGAAAACTATATGTCATATGAAATTGAATCACGCCATATAGGGTATTTCGCGATACCTGGCAATCGTAGTTTTCGTTATATTTAAAAGAAATTTTTGACTCAAAAATCAGCGGCCATCTGTCCAATATCTAAAATCTTCTCTTCACTATTACTTACCATAGTGCAAATAGCTAAAATAACGATCACCATTAAAGGTAAAATAGCAAAATAGCGTGACATTTTGATAGATATTTTTTCAATAGAATCTGAATTGAAACTGAATTTTTACCTTCAAAATTCACCTTTTTATATGCATCACATCAATGGATTTTTGTTTTCCAGCCAGCAACGATCAAAATAGAACGTCCTTGGGTTTTAACCAATTGTTTTTAATTAATGCATATTAATGCCGGACTTTCCTTTATTGTCACAAGTGTGAACTTTTTATATAAGCAAATTCAAATATTTAATTATCATTATGAGAAATGTGCACAGAATCTTGTGGAATTTTTTTTTTAAAAACATTTATTCGGAATATGGAATCGAGAAGGCAAAAATTAATTTGATGTATTTTATATGGACAATTCCTTACATTACAGTGTAATAAATTTTAAGAAATCTCGAAAAAAGTGGAACCTCAGTTCCTGAGCAAAATTTTGGTTCTTGGACAGGCATGTGGGAAAAAAGTGACACAGAGGTTTAGTGGAGTCGAATAGTATGTGGAAGAAATGGAAAAACGTCCAAAACGTTGTTGTCTGACGTTCTTTTAGAAAGAGGCTCCCTACATATTTCGTTTGTATTCTTTTAATAAGGTAGAACGTCCTATTACCGGAACCTTAAGAACTTTTTTGTCTATTTTAATTGGCAAAGTTTTATTAAATGATAAAGATTTGGTTTTCATTGCATCGTACAGTAAATTGATATCTCTAAATTCGATTCAACGTGTGAAATTTATTAAAAATGAGTTCAGTAATTATTTTTTAATGATTTTCTAAATCAAGTTTTTCATCCAATTACACGACTAAAAAAATTTCCACTGTCCCATTACCGGAAATCGAGAGACTTATTACCATAATATAGAAATTTTTTAAGTTTAAAATATGTAAATAATTTTTATTTTCGAGAATTTTTCAATTAACAAATTAAAAATAAATTAATCCATTCCAAGAAAAATGTGTACACAAAAAAGCAATTGCCAATCTGGCCATTATTAAAAACCCGTATGTGTAATTAAATGTGTAATAATTTGTTCGAAGTTTAAGTGAACGGCGGACAGTTGTATCAAAATTCCACTTTGAAGTAAAACTTTTCAATAAGATTTTTAAAATTTTATTCCAATCGGATTTTAATGTATGGGAGTTTTATGTAGAATGTAGAATCATATCCTAAATAACTTTTGTTCTTGGACTTTTTTGATAAAATGCCCGGTTTTTGAGATATCCGCAAAAACATTTTCGTTCGTATGGGGGATACCCCCCCTCTAACGGTCCATTTTTGCCCATTAACGAACTTAGCCTTACATTTTACAAAAAACGAATCTGCGTAAAATTTCAAGTTTTTAGCTCAATCCGTGCGCCCGCAACCCGCGCCACGGATAGGGATGCAAGGTATCGTTGGAAAATATCGAGTTTTAACCTCGATGTTGAACAGGCCGATATATCGAGGTAT
The DNA here is from genome assembly GCA_964034945.1 of Chrysopilus asiliformis. Taxonomy (NCBI): domain Eukaryota; kingdom Metazoa; phylum Arthropoda; class Insecta; order Diptera; family Rhagionidae; genus Chrysopilus; species Chrysopilus asiliformis. Next base: position 21,766,682 of record OZ035961.1, on the reverse strand, counting down.
CGATGTTGTTATACACAATGTTAGAACATTACTCTTCATAAAATTAGTAGAAAAACTAATTTTAGGACTAGAAGGACTAGTTTTTAGATAGATTTAATATAGCCACTCTACTTAAATGATTCACAAATACTAAAAAGTAGATGCAATCAGTTTGCCTGATGAATGATCCACTTCGAATTCTTGGGATCGAAACTTGATGTCTCCTATCAAATTTTTCCTTTTCCCCATTGTTTCATTTAAAAATTAATTTCGTTGTATTCAATTGTGGTCATGAGAAATATGATACTTTCGATAGAAATAAATAATACTTCAATATGATCTGTAGCCCGAAATTCTTCAAATAAATATTATTTTACTTATAAAAAGTTGTAATAATTCATGAAATAAAATCTTTTACTTATACAAAGTTGTAGTAAATCATGAAAAATTTCCATCTTAATTTTGCCTGAAAACACTTCTTGAGCACTCCTGATTCGATGGGAGCATTATAACAAAAACGTCTTTCTGTCTGTCAGTCTTTCTACAAGATTTCGCAAAAAATATCAGAGCTAGCCATGAAATTATACAGAGAAACCTGGGTGCACATCAGGACCGATGTGGAAATCCGCTAACTGGAAGTAACCAAAACGACGGCTTTTTAAAAAGTACGATTTATTCCGAAACTAACCATTTTCCAGTAGTTTTATGTATTACAAAACTTGGAGACAATAAAATTTGCTACATTTATGTCTTTTACTAGAACTCCGTATCTCAAGCCGCTATGAAGATATGCCGGTATTTAAAAAAAAATAGTGTTTTGCGAATATCTCGAAAACTAACGAGTTTTTGGTGGTTCAACGTATAAGAATTAAAAGCGTGGTAATTCTACCTGGGTGCACTCCACCCACAGTAGAGCATCCGCCAGGTGGCTAAATTATTTATTAAATTTAACTTTTTCAAAACATCGGGAAAACATCGACGTATCGAGGTATCGATGTTTTCAGGACGATGTTTTTTGACATCGATATCACCTTAAAAAAAACATCGATTTTCGATATATTGAGCTTTTATGAACGATGTTGCATCCCTAGCCACAGACGGACGGACAAAATTCAATTTTTTTTATAATTTTAAACACATTGGTGTACGTCATTTTTGTGTGTGATACGGTAAGGTAAAGTTAAAATACCCTTTGGTTTCACCATACGGGTATGAAAACAAGAAATACGATTTCTTGACTCACACCTTGAGAAAACCGCACGTTTGTACTCAAAAAAGTCTTTCTCAATTAATTGATATTGATTTTTGATGGGTAAATTAACAAAATATGGCAACGGATTGCGTTAGGAACATTTTTTGATAATTCTGATTAACAAGAAGTTTATTTTTAAGGGTTTTTAAAGATTTTTCCGGTAAAACGTTATAGTTCGGTAATACGACGTTTTACCTCATATGCTTTTAAACATAAAGTATGGGTTTGAATAATCAATCTCCGGATGCGGAATAATGCATTTTACATTCATTGACCGGTCAAAATGGCAATATTGGTTTTAAGCCAAAGGTTCCTTTTTTCCTACCGATTTCTTAACTTTATTAATTCTTTTACCGTTAAACCATTAACCTCCGTTATAAAAACTCGTCGAAATTACCAAATGAAAATTTCAGCGATGGTATTAATGTATTGATACCTTAAAAAATCAGAATTTTTCTCATAATTGTCCTATATTACGTTTTTTGGTCACTATATGGTCCAAAAAGTCAAAAAACCCGCCTAACAGAAACAGATCAAATTGCCAAAATCTTATCGATTCTTATATAATCAATTAATTTTACTCTTCATATTTTTACGGACCTGATATTAGTTTGATTTTGAAAGTTTGAATGTATTTTAACTTAGATTAATGCGATTCCGAGAAAATGCTGAGACAACAGTCGGGCTGCGAAGCGGCCACAGCCCCTTGTTTAATTAGAACTACTGTACCTATTCTAATCAGGATTGCAAATCAAAAGGTGAATTAGAATTCTTTCGGTTCCTAAAATTTTTAATTTAGGTTCAGTGGTTTTTAAAACCGGTTTGCATCTCTGATTCTAATTATATGTAAAGCTAAAATGACTTCATTTCAGCAGATTTATAATCTCTAAAATTTCAACAACAAAAAATAAACCTGATGCTTCCTAATTTATTTTCTTAACTTCTTAACTATTAAAAAATACTCCAAAATATATTTTTCAAATTTGTTTATTTATGAATTTGCATATGATTAAAACTCTTTTACACAAATTTCAACATCAAAGCAAATTTAATTTCTGCATTCCAAGCCCGGAAAATTTGGGTGAGGTCTGAAGCAATCATTGTTGCAACAATCACTGTCGGATGTACACTAAAATAATACAATGTTCAGAATCATAATTCAATTAATCTAAATTAATATATTTACTATTCCTCCTTTGTTCAAGCACGCTGAAACATCCTGAAAATTACAAAAAAATCAATGTAATATAAAATTTATAAAATTCTGTTTTTTTAAATATACACACCATGGTGCAAATAGCCAAAACAACTATCAGCATTAAAGATAAAATAGCGAAATAACGGGACATTTTGGTAGATATATTTTCAATAGAATCTGAATTGAAATTGAACTTTCTCTGCAAATGTCTGCTTTTTATATACACCAGATCGATGAATTTTTATTTTCCAACTAGCAACAATTAAAAAAGAATGGCCTTGGAGTTTGCCCAATCGTTCTAACACGTTCTAACAATATTTTCAATTGTTTTCAATTAATTCGTTTTCTTTTATTATCACAAGTGTTGATATTTTTTTTTCTTGTTTACCAAAAAGTTAACTATTTGACATTTATTGTTAAACATATAAAGTTAATTCGGTAAATATTAAACATATAAAAAAAATATGAGTTTCAAAACACCCATGGCTTCAGGGAATTCGTTTCTTTTTAAAATTCGCTGGAAAAGCAATAAATTTCTCTACGTGAGCTCTATAATTTCTTATGAGTTTTTCATGCTAAATTTGTTGATTTATTTTTTCTACTTTGAAATCTGTCCTAGTTTGTTTTTCAAATCAAAGTTTTTTTTTGTACTTTTTGGACAATTTTCACTCTACCTCAAATCATATTTAAGAGAATTTACAATTAGTGTTTTTTTTTCGTTCTTCCAGAGAGCTCTTCCAATTCCTAGCCGGAAATACAGTGGCCATGGACATCCTCGACAGGCCGGATTTGGTAAAGTTCTGATTATTTTAGCTCCAATAGCAACAGTGGGCGGAATTATTACATATGCAAAGTAAGAATTCAAGTAACACAAGAGGTCGTGAAGTGGACGTCGCGCCTTAAATCCTCATCAATGTCTGGAAATTGTAGTCGTAGCGACTTCTTGTGTTACTAGCGAAATAAATTTATTCTCCAAAAAAATGTTTCTATTAATTGGCGATATTTAATTAATTTTAGATACGATAATGAATTCCGTAAAACTCTAGTCAAGAATGTTCCAGCCGCTGAACCCGTTCTAAACATATTCCTGCAAGAAGACAGTCCACTCGATGGTATTTCAAAGAAATTCGACAACATTAGCTCATCGATAACGGGTCTATTTGGTGGTAAAACTGATGCTGACGAGAAAACTGCTCCTCCATCGAAAAGTAATTAGTTTTTGAGTGTGAAAAAAAAATATTTTGTGTATATTCGTATTGAAGAAAAAACATTTTTTACGAAAGTTGAATGTAAGGAGCTGTCTTTAAAATATGTCACACTTTTGGGAAGAGGAAAGTCACACTTTTAGGAAAAGGGAAGGTCAAAAAAGTCTTAAATTAGTGTGACATATTTTATGGACACCCCTTAAGAGCTATGCCATTCCAAGCATGTTGCATGTTTCAAAGCCAGACAAACAAATTTAGACGTTGTTATACTCTATTTGATATATCATATAGGAGTATATTAGATTTAGTATACCTTTTGTAACGCATCCAACCAATCGTCGAAATAAAAATGAATTACACCGGGGGTGGTATTCCGTAACTTGTTTCAAGTGTTTGTTTCGAGTTAGAGAAAAAAGTGGTATTCGCTATCTCGGTTTCGGCCCAAATAAATTACAGGGCAAAACAGAGATAGCGAATACCAATGCTTCTTCTAACTCGAAACAAACGCTTGAAACAAGTTACGTAATCTCACTCCAGGGTTTTTAGTTGGACAAAAAAATGTCATTTTCGCATCTCCGTCTTTCTATCCATCTCTATGTCTGTCCGGTTGTCTGTCTGTTCGTCTGTCCGTCCGTCTATCTGTCTGTCCGTCTGTCTGTCCGTGAACACTATAACTTTAGAAGGTATTGAGCCAGAGACTTTAAATTATGCATAGTTACGTATCTGGAAAAATTGGACCATTCCTTCCCCCCCTCCCCCATACAAATGAAACCCTCATATCAAAAACAGGGGCAGGAAAGTGTGAAAGGGGGCAAATTAGGAAGGGCCAGTCATGTTCTAAATTAAAGTTCACTTTCACAAAATTAAATTCGCCCAATCGCCACCAAATCTTATTATTTCACTGTTTAAAAAAATTTTTACTAACATTTTGAATATGTTGTACTTTTAGAAGTTGAAAAACCAGATGCAAAACCCGCCCCAGCTGCAGCGAAACCAGTAAGTTTTATTAAAAACGCTAAAATACCGTAATTTTCACCAAAAAATTTTATCTCTTTAGAAACCAGCGGCGTCACCAGCCCAAAAACCAACTGAAGAGAAAAGTGCAACGAAATCAGCACCGGTTAGCATAGCAAAGAAGCCAGATACCATTCCAACAGAGATTACTGAATTAGAAAAGGCTGTAGAAGCGTCCGCCGCATTAGCTATACAGGAATTTAGTCGAGCTATTAAAATCTTGCAAAAGTAATTTCGCAATTATCAGTTTTTACCCAAAATTCACTAACTTTAAATGATAATCTCTTTAAGCTATAATGAAGACATAAAAAAGGTGGTGGATCAAGCTATCGAAAAATTAGATTTGACCTCTTGGATGACTTTGAAGAATAAGACCAATGCTAGAGACACATCTGTGGATACTGCTGAAAATTCAGCGCGGGATGCTATGAATAAAATTGGTGAATTGAATTCATTTCCATTGAAGGTTTTAATGTTAAAGAGAATTTTTGTCGACAGATCGCTGTGAAATGGCATTGAGTAAAATTGCGGGCGATGTTAGCCACGATCAACTGCAGGCCCTACGACATAAGATCAGAACAATGCGAGATCACTTAAATGGTGCTAAGGACGAGCTGTACAAGGTCAAGGATAGCGCTTCGCTTTCGGAAAAGTACTGGAAGAAGGTATTTTTTTTTGCCCTTTCTTGATACGAAAATAGTTGCTTAATAAATGTTCCATTTCTTGTTAAGGTGGAAAGCGCAAGAAATCATTTTGTCGACGAAATCGAATCAATCTTCCCAGGACTCAATTTGGCTGATAAAAAATTAAATCTATCGAAAGACGATTTGGATTTATTTATAATGCATGCCTACTCGTACGTTCTGGCGTACCAAAAGGAGCTGCAACGATTGCAATTGGATGGCGAACAGCGTCTAAAGCATGCCATTGACGCTTTACGGGGTGAAGATCAAACGTCTGCTGTTAATGCCCAACTGGACTATCACTTGGACAAGGAGAGGACAAAATTGGCGCTGGAGAATCAAAAGAAAATTTCGAAAATCCGAGCCGATTCTGAAAGAGAACTCCGTCAGCAATTAAAGAGGGTTGCAGAGTCGCATGTTGATCATTTGCACGACGCCTTGGCGCAGAAAGAAACCGAACTAAGAAGAATTTTTGTGCGCGAACTCGATGAAAAAATATCTACAGAGAAAGCGGCCTACAAACTTCAATTGGCGTCGATGCTGGGCAAATTAAAGGGAATGGACAATGCTTTAAAGGGTAAGGGATTTTGTTTTAGCGAAGGCTTTTGGAATAAAATATGCGGATTTTGAAAAGACGAAGGCAAGAATCAAAAACTGAAGTGGATTTAGGTTTTGCCTTTACTTTTTTTACGAAAATTAGAAACGCCCTACAATAAAGTTGTTGGAAAAATAAATAAAAATTCGTTACAATTCACTATAAAAATAGAGATTTTTTTTTTAATTTTACAAAAAATTTGCTCATCAAAAGACTTTATTGTAGGAAAGTTCCAGTGTTTTCAATAAAGTCTTAAAACTTTATCTTTGTTTATTACACGCAAACAGAAATCAATGATGAGTTGGCAGGTACACAATTCTATGCCATTTTAATGCTTTTTTTTCGTTGAATTTGACATAAATTTTATCACATTTGGAATTTGATCACATTTTAATTGGTAAAAACTTTTACCCAACAGCTCGTGCTGAATCCGAGAGATGCGCCCATCAAGCTCAGGCGTTATGGGCAGCTTGTCAAGCGCTTTGGGCCTCAGTCAGGACTGGGGAGCCGGGTGTCCATTGGCAGAAGAAACTTCGACCATTGAAGAGTGAAATCAAAGCCGTTGGCAAGGCAGCAGGTAAAAATCATGCTTTATAGGCTGTCGATAGAATAAGTGACAAAAATTTTCAACTTTTCAGAACCCCCCTCTTCCCTTTTGTCATGCTTTTTGTTCGATATTTAATACTGAACAGCACCTTTATTACAAAAATGAAATCAATCTCGTAAATTTTCTTATTTTCAGCTCAGGGTGATGAACTTGTCGCCGTGGTACTAGACAATCTACCAAAAGAAGCTCAGGAACGTGGAGTTTATCCCGAAGACGCCCTACGCGAACGATTCATGACTGTCGAGAAGGTGGCGAGGAAAGTTGCTCTTGTACCGGAAGAAGGTGCTCGATTACCCGTTTATCTTCTCTCCTACATCCAATCGATACTAATTATGAGACCAGAGGAGGCCATCTCACAGGAGGAAATACAAAATAAATCGATTGATTTTAGTAAATTGGACACTTACGATGTTCTTAATCGGGCAAGGTGAGATTTAGAGCAACTTGTACTTTTTCAAAGAAAGGGGAAAAACTCTTTTAACACGTTCGTGACATTTGCTTTTTCAACTTTTTTTACATTTAGACATCGTGTACCACATAAGGTACACGACGACTAAAATACCGTATGTGTATTATATGGATGACAAAAAAGTTACAAAAACTACTTATTACCTATTATAGTTATTTTACTTACCTTTAACTACCGCACTATTTACTCGCGCGGTTTTAAAAAACTGTACATGTACCACCAGTGGTACACGATGTCACGAACGTGTTAAAAACTGAGTGCAAGACGGATTTTTAATTCCATTCTATTTTAGATACTTTTTGGATCGCGGCGATTTAACACAAGCCCTGAAATACATGAATCTACTTCAAGGTGCACCACGAAAAGTCGCCAGCGATTGGCTAAAGGAGGCACGTCTACTGTTAGAAACACAACAAGCCGCCAACACATTGATGGCTCACGCAGCGGCTAGTGGTCTTTTGTATTTGTAAGAAATTCACGATGAGATGCAAAAATTAAAAAGAAAATTGTTAAATATCTGAAAATAAGAAGAAATAACAAAAAGTTGAAATCGAAGTCATAAAAAAATTCATGCAATTTTCATTGATAGATTTCAAACACCTTTTTTGTATTGTTTTTTTTTTGTTATTTCAATCGATACCTCAAGTTGTGAGCAATTTGTAAATTACACTCTATAGAAATAGCGTTCAACTTAACTGCCAATAATAGAGGAAATAAATAAAATAAAAAAAAACAAAATTATTCAAAAAGGATACAGATAATAAATTTATTCCTATTGTTTAATAAAAACGAGATTTTAATTTTTTTCCAATATCGGAGGGGGGGACTTAAAAATGATGTATAATTGATGGTTGAAGAGACCATGAAGAGAAATCTAGGAGTGGGAGGCGACATTAGAGCCAAATGAGTTTTTACTGGGGTGCGTTCCTTTATTCCCGAGTAAAGTAAAGGTTGGGTTTGTCAAAGTTAGAACAGCTGATTGCCAAAGTTGAAATTTTACCGACGTTAACTCTGATTAAAAGAACGCGATTTGGTTAACTTTGACAGCAGTGATGTGCACAACAATACATTAAAAAAATAGAATTCTCCTTGATGTCGTATTTCTCATTTACAAGGACCACAATAAAATCCTCCATTATTCTGCACAAAACTCATTCGAAACTACGAGACGAATTGACAGTTGATTGACAGTTGTAACCGTCTCAGTTAACTTTACCGCGTTCTTTAATTACAATTAAAGTTAACTTTCTCCAACTCAGCTCTCGAGCAGAGTTGAGAAAAGTAACTTTGACTACTGTTAACCACGGTTAATAAAAGAACGCACCCCTGGCTATCCAAGTTAAAAATATGATTCATCATCCTATAGTGCAATTCTCGGAAGGAATGGTCCGATTATGAGAGACGGATTTTTCATTAGGTTCGTGCGATAATACAAAATCAAATTTTAATTTTCATAAAAAAATGGACCATTACGAACGAAAAAGTTTTTTGTGAATATCAAAAACGGTGCATCTTATCAGAAAAGTACAAGAACAAAAGTCATTTAGGATATGAATCTACATAAACCGTGTAGGCACTTTCTAATAAAACGTTCTGCATTGTTTAAATATTTCAAATATAACAGGATTCAAATTGTATAACTTGTTCTCGAAGTCATTCTAATAAAAGCCGTCATCCAGTAAAGTTGTTTTAATTCTCGGTGCCCTACAAACGAAAAACGAATTTGCGTAAAATTTCAACGAAGTTCCCTGGAAATTTAAAAAAAAAATTACATAAAAAGCGTATTTCTAATTCTATGCCTAGAAAGAAGTTCCATTCTAAAACGCCTAAAGTTAGGCACTGCCTTAAGTTAGGGTCACACCTACGTATATTGTGGCGAAGTTTCGTTGTATAAGAAAAAAAAATACAGTTTCCATTGAAGTAGCACTCCGGATTGTTTTGAAGGGTGGATATTTCCTTTGGCGATCTACTCCCAAGACATTCGGTGTGCTAATCCAAACACAATGGAAAACGCCTAATAAATGCTAATGTAACCAGGAAATATCGTGTATGGTCGCCTATCTCTTCACAGCCGGTAACTATTTCGCACCACGATACCCAGATGTCACCCTAACATTAGGCAATGGTATTTTTTTCGAATTTCCTCAAAATTCAACGGCCATCCGTCCAATGTCTAAAATATTCTATTCACTAATACTCACCATAGTGGAAATAGCTAACACAACTATCAACATTAAAGGAAAAATAGCAACGTGACATTTTGGTATATATTTGTTCTATAGAAACTGAATTGAGACTGACGTTTAACTGCAGAATTCATCTTTTTATATACTTCACATCGATGAGTTTTTGTTTTACCCAATTCTCAACGCGACGGCCTTGGGGTTTGCCCAAATGTTGAAAAACGTGCTAATATTGTTTTTTAATTGTTTTTAATTTATGCATAAGACAGTCTTTGTTTTATTATCACAAGTGTCATAATCACAAATATCACTATTTAATCATTCAAAATGTGCACAAAATTTTAAAATCATTTATGTGGAATGTGGGATTAATAAGTGGATAGGGGATTTGGTGTTTTAAAACCTCGGTTTTTGACATAAAGCGTGGAAGTTGGAAGGCTGAACAATTTAACTCGGAGTTTTATGAGGTCGCTGATCATGAATCTGATGTTGGAATAGCCTAGATTCGACTTTTTCGACTACAAAACTTGACCTCAACTACACCAAAATATGAGAAAAATTAAAGCTTCATTGGTGTCTTTAAAAATAAAATTCTAATGCAATTTATTTAAAGCTTTTATTGTTTTAAAGGAATTTCTGCCAAATATTCTGTTTTACAATAGTTATTCGCAGTATGTACCATCTGCGAATGGTGCACCGCATTTTCCACTACAGCACTCGCTGTCGTTTGCGCACTAAAATAATATAATGTTTATAATTTTTGAAGTGAAAACTTCTTTAGCGGCGTTGTGAGTGATTTCAAACTCGATGAAACGACAGTAAAAAGAGATAGGATATTTTAGCCTACGAGAAAATGAGATAGAATACAGATGGGTGCCAGTCAATTGATCGTAAACAAGATTGACGGGAAGCGGGAAGGGGTAGGGGAAGAGGGCGTGGTACGGGAAGGGAAGGGGAGAAGGGAGAAGTGTTAGGAGGGAGGAAGTGGAGAGAGGAGGCGATAAATTATGTTTCGTCATAAATTGCAATATATACATATCTACTCGTATATAAATAAAAATGGATGTTTTATTGTTTGTCTGCCTGCCTGAGATTACAAAACTCAAAAACTACTGGACCGATTTTTATGCGGTTTTTTGCAAAATAATCTGTGTTGCCAGAAGCAGGTTTTTAGCTATGTAGATTTTCAAAATTCGAAACGGAAGGTCCTGTAAGGATAATGAAAATATCCTTTTTCCCATTTTTCCCCGGAAAAATTTGCATTTTAGGGTTTTTGGGGTCGCTGATCACGAATCCGGTATTAGATTTTCAAAATTCGAAACGGGAGGTCCTGTAAGGATAATGAAAATATCCTTTTTATCATTTTGCCCCGGAAAAATTTGTATTTTAGGATTTTTGGGGTCGCTGATCACGAATCCGGTATTAGATTTTCAAAATTCGAAACGGAAGGTCCTGTAAGGATAATGAAAATATCCTTTTTCCCATTTTTCCCCGGAAAAATTTGCACTATAGGGTTTTTGGGGTCACTGATCACGAATCCGATATTAGATTTTCAAAATTCGAAACGGAAGGTCCTGTAAGGATAATGAAAATATCCTTTTTCCCATTTTTCCCCGGAAAAATTTGCATTTTAGGATTTTTGGGGTCGCTGATCACGAATCCGGTATTAGATTTTCAAAATTCGAAACGGAAGGTCCTGTAAGGATAATGAAAATATCCTTTTTCCCATTTTTCCCCGGAAAAATTTGCACTATAGGGTTTTTGGGGTCACTGATCACGAATCCGGTATTAGATTTTCAATAAAAATATAATATGACTTTTGAACCTGGTACCAATATTATAATAAATAAACGCTATAACTATCCCACCCCTGATACCGCATTCGTCTCATTCTCTCGCTGTTTAGTTTTCCTAAGGTTTCACTTCTACCGCGTGTGCACTGCACACACATGTTTTTTTTATTCGCTGGCTATTATCATATATTTACATATTCGTATTTGGGATAACATGCCGATGTACCCTAAAAAAAGAGAGAAAACAAAACAATTATATAAAATGTATAAATTCGAATCTTTCTAATTCTATGTCCGAGGAAAAAGTTTCATTTGATTTTTGCATGTCCGCCTGTCTGTCTGTTCGTGGACACGATAACTTCTAGAGACTTGAAATTGGGCATTGCTGTTTTTTGTGCAAAAAGGGAGATCGAATTAATTAACGGACAAAATCGGACCACTCCTGCCCCCTCCCCCATACAATCGGAACCGTTTTTTGCGAATTTCTCGAAAACTATACGTCATATGAAATTGAATCACGCCATATAGGGTATTTCGCGATTGCCTGGCAATCGTAGTTTTCATTATATTTAAAAGAAATTTTTGACTCAAAAATCAGCGGCCATCTGTCCAATATCTAAAATCTTCTCTTCACTATTACTTACCATAGTGCAAATAGCTAAAATAACGATCACCATTAAAGGTAAAATAGCAAAATAGCGTGACATTTTGATAGATATTTTTTCAATAGAATCTGAATTGAAACTGAATTTTTACCTTCAAAATTCACCTTTTTATATGCATCACATCAATGAATTTTTGTTTTCCAGTTAACAACGATCAAAATAGACCATTTTTGGGTTTTAACCAATTGTTTTTAATTAATGCATATGACGGACTTTCCTTAATTGTCACAAGTGTGAAATTTTTATATTAGCAAATACAAATATTTAATTATCATTAATAGAAATGTGCACAGAATCTTGTGGAATTTTTTTTAAAAAACATTTATTCGGAATATGGAATTGAGATGGCAAAAATTAATTTGATGTATTTTATATGGACAATTCCTTACATTACAGTGTAATAAACTTTAAGAAATCTCGAAAAAAGTTTATATAATGCAGTGGAACCTCAGTTCCTGAGCAAAATTTTGGTTCTTGGACAGGCATGTGGGAAAAAAGTGACACAGAGGTTTAGTGGAGTCGAATAGTATGTGGAAGAAATGGAAAAACGTCCAAAGAGTTGTTGTCTGATGTTCTTTTAGAAAGAGGCTCCCTACATTTTCCCTTTGTATTATTTTCATAAGGTAAAACGTCCTATTACCGGAACCTTAAGAACTTTTTTGTCTATTTCAACTGGTAAACATTTAATAAATGATAAAGATTTGGTTTTCGTTGCATCGTACAGTAAATTGGTATCTCTAAATTCGATTCAACGTGTGAAATTTATTAAAAATGAGATCAGTAATTATTTTTAATGATTTTCTAAAACAAGCTTTTTATCCAATTACACGACTAAAAGAATTTTCACTATCCCATTACCGTAAATCGAGAGACTTATTACCAGAATATAGAAATTTTTTAAGTTTAAATTAAAATATGTAAATAATTTTTATTTTCGAGAATTTTTCAATTAACAAATTAAAAATAAATTAATTCATTCTGAGAAAAATAAACATGTATACACAAAAAACAATATAGAAAACAAAAACATAACAACATGAAGCTTTCCAATAGATTGCTATTATCGGAATTCTGACTTTTTGTAATAAATAATTAAAAATTCATGTTTCAGTAATAGGTCAACGTAAAATATAAATTCTTAAATTCTATTTTTCCACATTTTAATTTTGAATTTTATTGATTAAACTTTCATAATGAAAAACATAACAAAAGCTATAATTGCCAATCTGGCAATCATTGGAGACCCGTATGGTGATATTCGTATCAAAATTCGAACAGTTGTACCAAAATTCCACTTGAAGTCAAACTTTCCAAAAAGATTTTTTAAAATTTATTCCAATCGGATTTTGATGTATGGGAGTTTTATGTAGAATCATATCCTAAATAACTTTTGTTCTTGCACTTTTTTGATAAGATGCACCGTTTTTGAGATATTCACAAAAACCGTTTTCGTTCGTATGGGGGGTACCCCCCCTAATGGTCCATTTTTGCCCATTAACGAACTTAGCCTCGCATTTTACGAAAAACGGATCTGTGCAAAATTTCAAGTCTCTAGCTCAATCCGTGCGCCCGCAATCCGCGCCACAGACAGACAGACAGACGGACAGACGGACAGACGGACAGACAGACAGACAGACAGACGGACAGACAGACGGACAGACAGACGGACGGACATGCAGAAATTAATTATTTTTATCATTCTAAACACACTGGTGTAATTCATTTTTATGTGTGATGACGGGATCTTGGCGTTACAAACGGTAAGGCAAAGTTAATATACCCTTTGGTTTCACCATACGGGTATAAAAACCTTATTACCGGTATATCGGCCGGTAATAGGATTTACTCAATTTTTCGACCAAACCTATTACCGGGAGCTTTTTTTTATTATTTTAAGCACATTTAAGATTTTTTTAGAAACACATTGGATTTGAGTTAAGATTGTGTTTTTCATTAAATAAAACATAACAAAGGCTATAATTGCCAATCTGGCAATCATTGGAGACCCGTATGGTGATATTCGTATCAAAATTCGAACAGTTATACCAAAATTCCACTTTGAAGTCAAACTTTCCAATAAGATTTTTTTAAAATTTATTCAAATCGGATTTTGATGTATGGGAGTTTTATGTAGAATCACATCCTAAATAACTTTTGTTCTTGGACTTTTTTGATAAGATACACCGTTTTTGAGATATTCACAAAAAACGATTTCGTTCGTATGGGGGGTACCCCCCCTAATGGTCCATTTTTACCCATTAACGAACTTAGCCTCGCATTTTACGAAAAACGAATCAGCGCAAAATTTCAAGTCTCTAGCTCAATCCGTGCGCCCGCAATCCGCGCCACAGACAGACAGACGGACGGACGGACGGACGGACAGACGGACGGACATGCAAAAATTAAATATTTTTGTCCTTCTAAACACACTGGTGTAATTCATTTTTTTGTGCGATGATGGGATCTTGGCGTTACAAACGGTAAGGCAAAGTTAATATACCCTTTGGTTTCACCATACGGGTATAATAATTTATACAAATTTTACATGAACAACATAATGAAACACTAAAAACCAGAAATACGAATTCTTAACTCACCCCTTAAGAAAACCGCACGTTTCCTCTAAATCGTGACTTTCACTCAAAAAAGCCCTCCTTCAAAAAAGCCTAAATCAAGTAAATATGGTAACGGATTGCGTTAAGAACATTGTTTTTGGTAATTTTGATTAATGTTAAGCTTATTTTTAAGGATTTTTTAAGATTAATTTTACTTATATGATTTTAAACATAAAGTATTGGTTTGAAGAATCAATCTCCCGATACGGAATGATTAATTTTACATTGATTGATATAGAAAAACTGTTTCGGTTCATGAACGTTCTTTGAGAATGGATTAAGTTCACGAACTGATGTTCTACTGTATATAAAAACTTAACCCGACTGACCCATTAACACTCAGCCCAAATCCCTGGAGTTAAAATCCCGAAAGTTTCACAGTATGTTCCCTCCGTGACGTAGGAACCAATTAGGAATTAGGGAGGATTTTTTTTAATTTCCACCCCTAAAGGAGTAAACGAGGGTGAGTAAGTAGTTTGGTTTTTTAACTCCGATAAGCCCATACGAATCGGGCGGTTAGTATTAATTTTTTGATAAAATTGGGCCCTATTAATGGATTTTTGCTAGGTGAAGTTTAGCAGCAGGTTTAAACGCTTAACTGGGTATTAATTTTAATCAGTCCCGAGGATATGTTTAAGTGGCTGATTAACCTCAAATTCTATAATGTTTTGCTTGTGAAAATCAAATTGAACGATTTTCATCTACTAGGTGTAAATATTTATAGGAATTATTGGATATCAAAAACCCTTCATCGATTCTAGATATAGCAGGGAGGAAATTTTTTGACATATAAATGGTTTTTGTTGTTGTTTTATAATAGTTAATCCTGCCAAGTAATCCTGCGCCAAGTTTCTGCAACATGATGTCGCCAAATACTTCATCAACTAGGAAACGACTATAAATTAAGCAACAGTAAGAAGAGCGCAACCAAGAATTCCTATATTCTAATCAGAAATGCAATTCAAATGTTTTAAATGTGGTTCGGTTGTGGTTCAAAGTTTAATTAGATTTCTGATTATTGGTTTTGGTCCCTAAAATTAGAAAATTTGGGTTCATGCTAATTCTGGAAACTATGCGAAGTGGAAACTTTGGGTTCATACGAAGTGGAAACTTTCCAATGAAAACTGGAATTAGAACGGAATTTAGAATGCCATTAGACTGTTTCGCACATACCTTTAGTTTGCATCTCTGATATTCTAATTATGAGTATAGCAAGATCACTTCATTTCAGCAGATTTATAATCTCTGCAATTTAAAAAAAATCTAAAATTTTCTCATTTCTTTTCTTAACTGTTAAAAACCCAAAGCATTTTTTTTTTAATTTGTTTATTTATGAATTTGCATATGGTTAAAAATCTTTTACACAAATTTCAACATCAAAGGATATTTAATTTCTGCACTGCTTTTCCGGCTGTCTTGCGTTAGGGATGTAACAGTCGTTGTTGCAACATTCTCTGTCGTATTTACACTGGAATAATACATTGTTCAGAATCATAATTCAATTCGCCGAATTTAATATATTTACTGCGCCTCCTTTCCCCAGGCATGCTGAAACATCCAAAAAAATCAATGTTATATAAAATCTATAAAATTCAGTTTTTTTTTTAAATATATGTACATACCGTGGTGAAAATAGCTAAAACAGCTATCAGCATTAAAGGTAACATAGCGAAATAACGGGACATTTTGGTAGATATTTTTATACCCGTATGGTGAAACCAAAGGGTATATTAACTTTGCCTTACCGTTTGTAACGCCAAGATCCCGTCATCACACAAAAAAATGAATTACACCAGTGTGTTTAGAATGATGAAAAAAGTTGAATTTAGCATGTCCGTCCGTCTGTCCGTCCGTCTGTCCGTCTGTCCGTCCGTCCGTCTGTCTGTGGCGCGGATTGCGGGCGCACGGATTGAGCTACAGACTTGAAATTTCGCACAGGTCCGTTTTTCGTAAAATGCGAGGCTAAGTTCGTTAATGGGCAAAAATGGACCATTAGGGGGGGTACCCCCCATACGAACGAAAACGATTTTTGCGAATATCTCAAAAACGGTGCATCTTATCAAAAAAGTGCAAGAACAAAAGTTATTCAGGATATTATTCTACATAAAACTCCCATACATCAAAATCCGATTGGAACAAATTTTAAAAAATCTTATTGGAAAGTTTGACTTCATAGTGGAATTTTGATAAAACTGTTCGCCATTCACTTAAATCACCATACGGGTTTTCAATAATTGCCAGATTGGCAATTATAGCTTTTGTTATGTTTTCAATAGAATCTGAATTGAAACTGAACTTTTCATTGCAAAAGTCTCCTTTCGATGAATTTTTTTTCCAATTAGCAACGAAAAGAATGGCCTCGGGGTTTACCCAATTGATATAACAATGTTTATACCCGTATGGTGAAACCAAAGGGTATATTAACTTTGCTTTACCGTTTGTAACGCCAAGATCCCATCATCACACACAAAAATGAATTACACCAGTGTGTTTAGAATGATAAAAAAAATTGAATTTTGCATGTCCGTCCGTCTGTCTGTCCGTCTGTCTGTCCGTCTGTCTGTCTGTCTGTCTGTCCGTCTGTCCGTCTGTCTGTCTGTCTGTGGCGCGGATTGCGGGCGCACGGATTGAGCTAGAGACTTGAAATTTTGCACATACCCGTTTTTCGTAAAATGTGAGGCTAAGTTCGTTAATGGGCAAAAATGGACCATTAGGGGGGGTACCCCCCATACGAACGAAAACTTTTTTTCTGAATATCTCAAAAACGGCGAATTTTATCAAAAAAGTCCAAGAACAAAAGTTATTTAGGATATGATTCTACATAAAACTCCCATACATCAAAATCCGATTGGAATAAATTTTAAAAAATCTTATTGGAAAGTTTGACTTCAAAGTGGAATTTTGGTAATTTTGATACGAATATCACCATACGGGTCTCCAATGATTGCCAGATTGGCAATTATAGCTTTTGTTATGTTTTTCAATTGTTTTTAATTAATTCATATGACGCATTAGCTTTTATTATCACAAGTGTTGATATTTTTTCTTGTTTACCAGTAAAAATATAGAGTTGCATCCAAAAATGCTAAAACATTAAAAAAAAATATAAATGCTAAAAGACCGATGGCATCAGGGAATTTATTTTTTAAAATTCGTCAAATTCAAATTCTTCAGCAATCCCAAAAACCTCCAAATGACATTTCTTCCGGAAAATTTGAGGAAAAGAATAATGACGTTATCCTTACAGATTTCTTGACGTCAGAATCGAATTCAGCGATCCCGAAAACTCCCTGGATTTTTACCAATGACAACAAACCAGAAAATTTTAGGAAAAGGATAATTACGTTATCCTTACATGACCTTATCCTTGAAGACTTCTTTATACCAGAATCTTATTCAGGAATCCCAAAGAAAGGGTGTTTGGGAAGACAAAGACTTTGATTGCTACATGTCCGTCTATCTGTCTGTCTGTCCGTGAACACCATATCTTTAAAAAGCATCGAGCTAGACACTTGCAATTTTGTATAGTTGCGTTTCTCGAAAATGGCAAGACTAAGTTCATGAATGAGCAAAATCGGACCATTCCTTCCTCTCTCCACCAACCGAAACAGTTTTTTCACAATGTTCTCGAAAATGGTGAGTCGAAAATGATATATAGATAGTAAAAAATTCATTTTTAAAGAATCAAATATGTTTAGACAATGATTTGACATAACTTACAGGTCGATTATCTTAGACGCGTCACTTTTCGTGACTCCAATTTTGCCTATTGTATTTGTTGTTTTGTACCAACAACAACAGGCAATTTCGAGTCACGAAAAGTGACGCGTCTAAGATAATCGACCTGTTAAAAACAGTTGGACCAGTCCTTCCCCGTACAAATTGAATACTTATGTGCTCGAAAACGGTGCATCGCATCGAAAAATTCGTGGTGACAAAATATGTTTAGAATATGATTTGACATAACCGTTCCATACATCAAAATCCAATGGGACCACTCTTTCCCCCTCTCTTATACAAATGGATTGTTTTGAAAAAAAAAAATCTACCGTCATGTAGAGTATTTGACGACTAGCCTCTGGCAATAATTGTAGCTTTTCTTATGTTTAAGTGATCGATTGAGCCCTTAGTAAAAATCTCTAGTTGACAGGTTCTGCACTCGTACTGGTTCATTGTTTTCGCAACCTTAATGAAATCTGCGGTAATTTTTTTTTATCTTTGGACGTTTGTTGTCATTGGTAAAAATCCAGAAAATAATGAATTCCACAAATAGTGAATAGAAGTGAAAATCGTGGGTTTTTAGATTTTTACACAAACCTACGTTGATATAGCTTTCGACTAAAGAAGAAATCCTTAAAATCGGTCCGGCAGAACTCCATAACTAAGAGATTTAGCAAAATAACTTTTATATATTGTATATAGATAGCAAAAAATTCAACAAAATCTCACTCCGGATTTTTTGGGATCTCGATGATAAGTAACTTATATTCCATACATAATGCCATAACATATTCTTTCAAACAAAACAAAAAAATGAGTGGACTCTACATATGAGGCGTTAAAAGCTAGAGTGGACCAACCCATATGTCGAAATCGTGAATTTTTTTGTGTTTGAATCACTATTGCGAGTGAGTTTTTAGACAAAAATGTTTGGATGCACCAAAAAACGTTTCAACATTGAGTAATAAAGTCCACAGATTTTTTTTTCCCAAAAATTTTCAGTCAATAATAGTACAGAGTGGAAAAGCTTCAAAAACTCGATTATGTGGGTTGGTCCACTCAAGCTTTTAACGCCTCATATATACTTGAGTTACAAAAAACCTTCATAAAACATTCAAAATTTCAAGCGGGTTACAAAAATGCTGGAAATTTGTACGGTTACAATTACGTTACAGAGCAACTAGATTTTTTACTCACCATTTAAAATCAGTCGAAATCTGAAAATACCTGAACTTAAAAAAAGTGTTTCTGGTAGAACAAACAAAAAGTTGTAAACAAAAACATGAACATTTTCTTTGTTAAATAAAAAATTAAACTATTTGAATACACTGTAAAAGAAAATTAAAAAACAAAAGTATAATCATACTAATACAGTCAAAGTCCTCTAACTCGAAATCCCTATAATTCGAATTTTCCTCTAACTCGAATTTTTTAACCTTTTTTTGCGCTCCCTTCAATTTTTCTTTAAAAAAGAACTCTCTAAGTCGAAATTCCTCTAAGTCGAAATAAAACACAAAATATGCTCATCCTATACTCTCTCTCAAAATTGCAGCAAAGAAAAAGAAACAGTCTTTCGATCAAGCCCTATTGTCTCTGTTCCACAACACTTTTTCCACGGGTTGGAAAGCAAATTTATGCTTTGTATTGGTTTGACGTATCTTTATTAAGGCAGTACAGGATTAAATGAGTTATTAAGATGACGAAATCTTAATTACGGACACTCCTGATTCAAACAGAATTTTGGAAGAAGTAACTGGCGATTCTGATAGTGATGATAATGATGTCCAAATATTCGGTATTTCAGATTGTATGGGAGGTACCCATTATACCTACCGTTACTTTTCCAATAGAATACTACGTTTTTCATAAAACTTATTCATAAAAAAATTCAAGTAGCTTGATCAACGCGTTCTCGAGTTATTTCAGTTACGTAAAATGGACAGGCCAACAGACAGATGCACGGACATCCTCATTATTTTGCCTGAAACGGATCTCGTACTAATCAGACATTTTCTATCTGTATCCATCCCCGAGTCGGTCTTCGTCATGAATACAATACTTGCCCTCTATAGCAAAAGACCCAAAACGTAGAAAGGAAAAAGGAATAAAAAGAAAACAGTATCGAGTTTTTATTTTATTTTACATTTAAATTTATGACTTGTAGTGAACACAATTTCCTTCTCATGAATGTTTTTTTTTTCTTACAAACAATTGTTAACGACGATTGAACGAGATCCTGAAGAAAACAGAATCGATAAAAGGAGAATTAATTGTTAGCAGTGTGGCGAAAAGCACATCATGATTGCAAAACTGGAAATAAGTTCTTTGTTCGGTACAGATTTTTTTTACATTAATTGCTACGTGTCTATACAACGTGGTAGAATTTGAAAAAATAAGAATTAAAATATTTTGTGGATAAACTAAATGTCAAAAGGTAATTTATTCGGATTTCAGTTCGTGTTGTTGTCCTTCTTCCCGTTCGAATTTCCATCTCATGTAGGTTACCCGCATTCGGTCCCAAACATTTTCAACCGAGTCCATGGCTGGCCGGACATCTAACAGAGCGAATTTATAGTCGTTATCTACAACTCCACCGTCGTAGTAATCGATGATGTATCGGACATCTTTGCCGCATCTGTCAATGATCCAGTCATGTCTGTCGAAGGGAAGTTCATATCTGAAAAAATATTCCACTGCTATCAATGAATCTTCAAAAAGAACCACGAGGATCCCTACCCCATCCAACTCCGGATACGTGCCCTTGGGCTGTATTCTGTTGCCTTTCCGCCGAAGCTCTTTAGTTTTGGATGGCCACACTCCTTAGCGTGGAGCGCCTCCCATTTCAGTACTTCACGCCATGCCTGCTCATTGTTGGCGTTATGGATTCGAATAATATCTCCCATATCCTTCTGCGATATGTCCTCCTTCTGCCAACGCCAGCCCTTTCGAAGCATTGCGTTCCAGAACATTTGCTGACTGGGATACACCCAGAACTCGCTATTCCCGTCTGGTGTTGCCTTCGGGATGCTGGACATTTGTCTATCAGTAGGAAGAGGGAAGGGCTGGTCGGGCGCTGGATTCTGGTTAGCTGGGGGCATCATATTAAGCGGGTTTATGTCGCCTGCGTTGTGTTTCACTGGACACTCTGAAACTGCTGGCTGAGGAGCATGTTTCTGGTGCATTGGGCATTCTGGAGGTGGACTTCCCGATGGATATCCGTGTTTGTGATGGCCGCTATGCTCTCCTAGTGGATTAACTATTTTGTCAGCTACCACTTCTGCTGCTGATACCGTGTTTCCCATTTTTTTTACTGTCAGGCAAAAATTTTTAGGTTAGAATTATCTTCCGATAAATTACGTAATGCTCACCTTACAACAGGATTTAAGTACTGTTTTCTGTGGAATTAACTTCCTTAGCTTTCAAAGTTTCGGCGAGACCTTAATTTGCCAGTGGACAGTGCAGGCTTTTTCAATATTTTCGCAGAAAAGCCCAGCAGAAATCCTGCACTCACGAAGTGTCAAGTTTAATCAATAGTGGCGCCACCAAATTCATTTCTTGTAACTTAGTGGCAGCCTAGCAGCAGTTCGGCAAATCAGGAGCGCGTTCGTCGACGCATTGATAGTCGTAGTCAGTGTTGGGCGTAATCAACTAATTTTTTTAGTTGATTGATCAATCAACTAAAAATTTAGTCATGGCCAATTCAGTCATGATTACTTCAGTCATGATTAATACATTAGTCATAATCATAATTGAACACAGTAATCATTAGTTTTTCAATCATCAATTTCAATCAAGGATAGGAATGATTAAATTCAATTTCGCGATAAAATTTTTGTGAAGAAATGATAGTAGGCTTTAGGAAAAACAATTAAAATTCAAATAATTGAAATTGTAAATCAATTGTCAAAAATGGGTGATGCAGAAGTAAAAGGCTAAACAGAATGCGAGCGGCAACGGCGGGCGTCCGCGTCATTTTTTTTAAACCAATGGAGCGCAATTGAAGCTGACAGAATGACTACGGCAACGGCGCCGTCGCCGCTGAGTTTGAACCAAAACCAAAAAGTGCCGCGGCGGCAAATTTTTAGTTACCAGACCCACCACGAGCATCGCTACTATCTATGCAAAAGTATTTACGATTTTCACCACGAGTGGCACTACTATATTTTTGACATTTACTATACGTTAATTTTTCACACAATAATCCGTGAAATGTATCAAATTGGGTGATATACATTCTCGCTAGCAAATAAAAATGTTTGGGATCCTTTATTTTCATCTCTCGAAATGTTTCTAGGAAAAATCCATATTGATGTCTCGTCTGATTAATTTCTCGAACCCACCAATGTCTATTTCCCACAAGATTGCAGTATTTCTCATAAGCGAGATAAACTGTTGATACTATTTGCACTATTTTCAAAACTTTTTCCACATGTTTAACCGAATAGTAACATTTGACAGCAAATGCCGTCGTCCGCTGTTGACGCTTCTCATTGTGTCAAGTCGGCGTCATCTGACGACGGCACCGAGCCGCCCGCTGTTGCCGCTTGCCGTTGCCGCTCGCATTCTGTTTAGCTTTAAGTAACATGTTCTGACCAGTGATGCGCATTTGATACATTTGTATCAATTTCGATACTTCTTTCTCATAAATTTCACTTTTGATACAAAGATACGTTTTTCCCTAAATATCATGAAATTGATACTTTTTTTTAAAAATGACAGTAAAAGGTTTTTTTAAAATTAAAATTGTATCAGTCAACATTATGCGGAAGTTGGTAAACACTACACAAATTATCGCATTATCCTGAACTCAGCCTGCCTGTAATCTTAAGCAAGAAATAAGCCGTATTGCTATGTAAATACAATTAATTTTCCTGAATATGTGCAGACCACAGATATCCTACTACTAGATCAACCCATTTGCTATCTCAAATGGGCCACTGAAACGTCAAAAAGCTATGACGAAAAAAGGGAAATTAAAATTCTGGAAAAAATGCTTATGCAGGTCCTCGATGGAATATTATTCAATCCCTATAC
Organism: Chrysopilus asiliformis; assembly: GCA_964034945.1. Classification (NCBI taxonomy): domain Eukaryota; kingdom Metazoa; phylum Arthropoda; class Insecta; order Diptera; family Rhagionidae; genus Chrysopilus; species Chrysopilus asiliformis. Next base: position 21,743,670 of record OZ035961.1, on the reverse strand, counting down.
CGATTATTCATGTTAATATTCAGAGCTGCCACATACATTAATATGCAATTCCCTAAACCTGTGTATAAGTCTTATGAGTTCGACGTAAAACATATAATTCAAGTGTTATTGAGTTTGTTAATTCGAACATCTGACATCACTAAAGTTCGAAAAATAAATGAGACAACCATAGTCACGCTGTCCCATATTTTTGCTATGGAATTGTTCGAGTGCCGCGATCTAGTAGTACGATATCTGTGGTGCAGACGAATAACACGGACAATTTCAGAACTAACAACCCTATTCTGGTGACTAGCAGTGACCGATGACTAGTCACAGCTCGGTCACAAAAGCTTCAAATTCTATGGACTTATGATCTGTGACTTAAGGGTCACAACGGCAGAATAGGGCCAATGAAATGTTTTTTTTGTTATACGTTTGATTTTTTGTATGTGATTATATAGAAGAATCGACCTGCTAGTTTTGAAATTATAACAAATAATCTGAAAATTATGATTTTTTTCCGAAAATAAAATTGTTACTGCTTTTTTTACGTTTTTACGTCTTTTCCTTAGGTTGATACTTTTTGATACTTTTTTCTGAAAAATTTGATACAAAAATTTTTTTATCATGCGCATCACTGGTTCTGACTACAAAAATATCAGATGTAAGCATATCATGACTTCATGAGTCGGTCTCCATCATGAATACAATATTTACCTCTATAGAGGAAAGTAAAAACTGAAATTAAAATCAATCATAAGAGTTAGTTTTTCAATCATGATTATGATTAAAACTAATCAACCACAATCAAAGTTACGAATGATTAATGACTAACAAATTCAATCACAAATCAAAAAAAGTATGATTGATTTTTTCAATCATTAGTTTTCAATCATTAGTCAGATTGAACTTTGCCCAACACTGGTCGTAGTCGTAGCTAGCAATAGCTACTGACGTCAATCTGTCATAGCTCGCCGTAGTTAACTATAGTCATGTGCACCACGAACGACCATAGTCATAGTCGTAGTTGCTTTTCGTTTGACAGCTCACACACACACTGAAGAATGAACAAAAAACCCCAATTTTTTAAAACATATCGTTATTAATTTTCTTCTGCGTAAAAAATTTCATGTCCATTTTCCTTTTTCTGTTCCTAAAAACTGAACTCAGGCGGGAATTTTGACATTTATATATCAATCATGATTTACACACTGTCTATGTGTGTGTTAGCTACGCTTGACTATTTCTAACTCTGCTCACCGAGCATAGTCAGAAATAGTCAACTACCGTAGTCGACTATTGGCTTCCACGAACGATCAGAGCTGTAGCTACGTAGTCAGCTACGGCGTTCACGAACGACCGATAGTCACAAATAGTCAACTATAGCTGACTATTTTGCAACGACGAACGCGCTCCAGATTATTCCAAATTTTAAACCGGAAATTCGTGAATGGCAAAATGAACCTTACGCCTTTCACCGACGGATTTTTGAATTTTAGCTAAGAAAGAAATCAGCTGTTTTTCTGATATCGTTTTCCAAGAATTTTTATTTCTCTATAAAAACTGACTTGAGCGGATTTTACTTTTTGTAAGAGCAGAAGATATACGAAAAGCCTTATCTTTTCAGAACAGGAAATCAAAAATAAAAGTATTGTGTTGCAGTTTCGCTAAAAAAAAGTGAAAAAGTTACTGAAAAAGGAACAGTTTAAGCTGATAGAAAAGCATAAATAATAGTTTAGCTTCAATTTATTACACAAAAGAGTTAGTGCATTGTTTGATTCTACATAAATTATCAAAAAGGCAGAATTGCAACGAATGACTCATACAGCCAAGTAAGAAAAAAATTGTGAGCATTTTCCTGAAGATCTTTTAAAGGTGCTTCTTCGATATTACTTAATGCGAATTTAAAAACAATTGACATTACAGATTCCACTAAAGGGCCAGAAAATGTTTAGAAAAATCTTTAGCGATTCAATACCGATCAATGAAGATCTTATAAAACTTGGGGATTTACCGGCAGGCGAAATACAACAACACTACCAAAGCGTCGGTTTCAAACAATTTGTTGGAGAAATTCTAGTAGAATTAGTAAAATCCATTCAAAAAGGAAATCTAGAATACCTAAAATGTTTAGGTAATTTAATTTCGCAATTACCATTGATAGAAAATAAGAATATTTTAAGTTTATTACTAGATAATGAAAGTTACTCTTTATTTAATACTAATTTAATAATACTGACTTGTAAATACAACTGTAAAGAGATATTGGAATATCTCTTAGGAAGTAAATGTGCTATTTTAAAGAATTTAACAACTGATATTGGACGAATTGAATTAAATCCATGCGACAAAGATGGGGATAACAGAACCGCATTTTATTATGCAATTCGATCAAACACTATTGAAATACTTGAATTACTTATCGATAAATGGCAAATCCCTATTGAAAATGAAATAATTGATAATTTACTGTCTGAAGCTTTTAGGGAATTAAATTTGCATAACGTTTATCTAAGCGATGAAATGAAATTTTTTATCGAGCATAAGTTACTAAAAATTAATTTCTATAGTGAGAATTTTGGTGGATTACGTCGACCTGCTGTAACTTTGATTGATGTTAAAGAGCGTTGCGGATTAGTAATTAATAGTATTAACATATTATTATCAGAAAATGCAAAAACAAGTAATGTAGATGAAAAATTCCTTTTTATTTTAAAGTCTTTAGTTATAAATATTAATGCTTTAAAAAAGCAACTTAAATCAACATACGATAAGCTACCATGGGAGGAAATACACTTTTCGCTATTTATATTTTTACATTGTTTTAACAGTAAACATGAAAATACATTTTTCTATCGATCCTTTATCAATAAATCCAAACTCTTGAATTATTTAAAGGCATTTGCTAATAGTCTCAAGGAATTATCGCATAGTTTAGTTAAGTCGGACATAATGAAAAATAAGAAGAAAAATATTGGCAATCTTCTTCGTAAAGATGTTATTCCAAAAATATCACAAGCTAATCAAGTTTACAAAGATCTCTACGATGATTTTACGAAAATCCGAGATTTCTATTCATTGGATCGAATTCGGGAGGCCATTGATGTCGTACTACAAAATACACTTTCTAACAATGAATATGAATTTCTTTTGGTTCTTAGATGTATTCAAGTGATTGGGGAAAATACAAAAAACACTTTAAAGTCACCGAATTTATCAAACGAAATTAGTTCGTTACTTTTACTCGTCTTGCCAGCAGATACAAATAAAATAACTGCCGATCTACGTGACTCTCTATCGAAGAAATATTCGATTAAACGACGAAATGATATGATGGCTAGTAATAAATTTTATTATGTGACTTTAACCAGTATTAAATATGACTTAGGAATAATGCGAAAATTTATTATAAATACGTTATACGATTGGAAAAGCGCACTTCTCAGTAAATATATTCATGAGTTGCAAACTTGGCAAGATTATGACGATTTTTTGAAAATCTGTGAGGTGTTTCAATACGGTCGGCTCAATGTAAATACTTCTTACAAAGATTATCTACTAGATATAAGCGCTGAGAAAGGAAAAGCCGCGGAACTGATTGCTGAAATTTTGAAAGATTTTAGTTTAAATGGGGAAACAAAATTTAAAATAACAGCCACGTTATTTAAAACAATTTCGAATACAATGGAAAATTACCAAAAAATTAATTACCAAAATGTTGGTAGATATATAGATTTCTTCCACGTGTTAAATCACACTTTCTGTTCGCATCATCTCGCAGAAGTTGCAGCCGATAAAAAATTGAAGCATTTGAAGATTAAGAAATTTTTTCGAATATTAGTACCAAATTTTTCACAATTTTCGAATGAGAAAAATAAAATACAGCATAATTTACAAAGAAAACTAACCGAATTTGTCGCACAAAAGCCGAAGTTTTTTGGTCAATGTGATCAGAAATGTCAGATCCTTTTGGATGTGTTAACTTCTGTAGTATTTGGACTTCCTCAGGATAACAAGTCGATTCGGAATCTAAAAATGATATTATCTCCAGAAACTAAGAGAAGTCAATGGGATTTAGAAAAATATTTGCCAGCCAAAAAACAATTGTTGGAAAAAGTCCTTAGCGATTATAAGCTTTTCAATGGCATTAAAGAAATAAAAACATTCTTAATTTCCCCAGAAAATAGACAAGTTTTTATGGTTATTGAAATGTTATTACTGGATATTTTATCAATAAATGATCGCAAACTTAACCAGACCACTTATTTTCTCGATGACGCATTTCCTCTTTTATTGGGCAAAGAACTAAGACATCAAATCGCACATGGAAATTCAGTGTTTGATGTGATACCATTTAATAGTGAATTCTCCATAATTGTTAACGCAATTTTGTACTGTAGGGATGGAACTCGTAATACACTTCCAGCTATTAAAAAATCGGTACCCAATCTTGATGTTTTGCAAAAAAAATTTAACATAGAGCTTCATGCGATCGATGAGAAAATCCGAATTTTCAAACAAGTTGAATTTGGAAAATTAAAAAATTTTAATCAAAATATTAATCAATTTTTGTTTCATGCAGGCTCCCGAAATATAAATGATTTCACTTTGCTAGAAATCGCTGCGAAATCCAATCCCGATAATATTTTCGTAGCATTCCTCAAGGATTATCCAATTTTTGACTTTGAATTACAAAATAATTCCTATAATCTCAATGTGTTTCATTTAGCCGCGATGCAAGGAAATCATACCCTACTTGAATTTCTTGCAGAAACTTCTCCAGATGCCGCGAGAAAATTTGTTTTTGGCCGTGATCACTTAAAAAAAACTCCATTATATCACGCAGCAACCAGTGGATGTTTTAAAACAGTGAAATTTCTGTTGAGCTTGAATAAAAATGGCTACATATTAAAAGATAACAATGAGAATCGTCCGATACATGCAGCCATATATTCAAATAATTTTGAAGTGTTTAAAATTTTATTTGCTTGCGAGACTCATCCAGACAAAAACCGCCGCCGCGGTCAAACTCTTTTGCAGAGTGCAGCTCAATTTGGTCGTCTGAAGTTTATTGAATTTTTGATACAAAATGGTGCCGATGTCAATGATAGGAGCAGTCAAGCCGGTGAAACGGCATTGTCAGAAGCCATTGTAAACGGCCATTTTAAAGTCGCTCAAGACTTGATAAAAAAACATAGCGCGACGGTTCATTTACAAATAAATACTGGCATCACACTGTTAAATATCGCTGTAGACAATTCCGATGAAAAAATGATAAAACTTTTAATTGAGAATGGTGTTGCCGTTAATTGTAAAGAAAATGAAATGGGAAATACACCGTTAATACAGGCTTGTCTGCAAAATTCAACAGAAATAGCAACATTTTTAATTCGACATAAGAAAATAAATATTGCTTGCGAAAATAATGCTGGTTTTACACCGTTACTTATGGCCGTTATAAATGGCAACGAAGAATTAGTAACATGCCTATTGCGTACTAAAAAAGTGAACATTAATGCTGAAGACAAGATAAATTCATCTACCCCGTTACATTATGCCGCCGAATTGAAAGATTCAAATATTTTCAAAATGCTGTTATACGCTGGCGCCAAATACGATCTGCCAAATTCAAAATCTTTAACTCCTTTGCAAAATGCTTTTGCTGCAAACAATTTCAATGTATTAAAAGTTGTTGCTGATCACAATTTAATTTTAAATCCGATCGATTATCTCGAATTCGTAGCGCAAAGCGGAAATTTTAAAGTATTTCATCATTTTTATAAACTATCGGTTGATATTTCTGATGACAAGAACAGTGATTTGTTTTTTACAGCAATTAAATCGAAAGCCATCAAAATTTGTGAATTTCTGATCGAGTCTGGAGTGAATGTTAATAAAATCATGAATGGAGACACTCCGTTGCTAGCAGCGAGCAAGGTGGGATGTGTAGAATTGGTAGAGCTTTTAATTCAACGGAAAGCTAACGTGACTCAAAAAATCAGTGGGCAAACAGTATTTGACCATTACCTACGAAATTGTGAAGAAATTGATTTAGAGTTGTTGAAAGCTCTAATTAAAGGTGGAAGTGATATAAACTCGATCGTAAGTCAAGAAACTCCACTTGTAATCGCCACGAAAATGAATCGACGCGATATTGTGGATTTCTTAATTGAAAATAATGCGAATGTGAATATTTGCTCACCTCTTATCACAGCCTTAATGAATAGAAATTCAACTATAGCTAATATTCTTCTAGAGCATCCCGAAATCAATGTTGATGTTTATAAGGATTCCGAAAGCCTTCGCACTTTACTACATTTTGCTGTTGGAATAAGCGACCTTTCGATAATTCAAAAATTAATTGAAAAGGGATGCCATGTGATGAAAACAGACATAAATGGATGGACAGCGCTACATTTTGCAATGCAGCACAATCAAGAAAATGTTGTTGAAAAACTGCTGCAGGACGGATTTGGTGTGGATATCGACGCAACTAATAAAGACGAAAAAACCGCTTTACATTTGGCCATCGAGGGAGATTTATGTGGCATAATTGATATTTTAGTGAAGAAGGGAGCAAATTTAAATCTTAAACACAATCTTGGAACATATTTGCATTTTGCTGTGCGTTATGGATGTCTCGATTCAGTTTCATATTTTATTAACCAGAAAATTGATGTAAACGCAACAAATGACGATGGTAAAACACCTCTGCATATTGCTGCACAGATGGATTTCTTATCAGCTGCTAAACTTCTTATACAAAAAGGAGCAGTTCATGTTGAAGACAAAGATGGTTTACAGCCAATACAGATCGCTGCAATGGCGGGTAGTTGTGAAATTCTGGAATATTTTATCGGAAAAAATTCACTAAAAGTGTCTGAAATTGTTGATGCCAATGAGTCAACTTTATTACACTATGCCGCACTGCAATCAAATAATGTAGTAATTCAGTCTTTGGTAAAAATGGGCTGCAACATTAACGCAACAGATAGCGATGGAGATACACCACTTCATGCCGCTGCTTTTTCCTTGAATGTGGAAATATGCGAATATCTTATTCATCTCGGGGCATTTTATGATTGTAAGAATTTTCAAGGTTTATTGCCGGTTGATGTGCCTAAAAATGGTACTAAGGAATTTTTAAAATTCGTTGACACATTATTTAAGGCGGTCTGTACAAATCGAGCCACAGAATTCCAAGAATTATTACAAAACAAGCGAATTGAAACGGCTCTAATGGCGAAAAATTTAAGTGGACAAACGCTTCTTCATAAAGCCGTCTTAAATGGATCTGAAAATATCATATTAGAAATTTTATTAAATTCAAATATTGACATTAATTCAGTTGATATACAGCTAAACAGTGCCTTACACGAATCATGTAATTGTAATAATTCTTACATAATTAAAAAAATATTGAAAAATGGTGCTATTTACAATTTTGTTAATTCATATGGACAAAAACCAATTGATATGGCAAAAGATGTGGATATTATTATGTTATTTAAGTTAATTGATAACTGTTTCCGTTATATACAGAAAAATGACTTAAGTTTTTTCGCTTACATATCAATTCCAACCGGGTTCAATGAAACGAAAATATTCCTATTAAGATCAAAAAATATCAATAACGAATGCCTTTTCACTACAGCTATTAAACGTGAATTTACAGAATACAAACAGTTGAAGGTACTTTTTCTAGGAAATTATGAAAACGAATTTAATAATGCGAAAAACTTTGAATTCCAAGAAGAATATCATAAATCTCTGGCTATTTATCACCGAATTCACGAAAAATATGATGAAATTCTGGGCTCAAAAAACCCAGAAACATTAAAAATCATGTCAAAAATTGCATTTGTTAAATACAAATTATTTCAATATAAGGAATCCCTATTCAGTAGCAAGAAAATATTTGAAAAACAACATGAACTTTTTGGCATGAAAAATAAATGCGTTTTGAAAACACGAAAATTGATGGCAACAGTTTTATATAAATTGGGACATTTTGAAGAATCTTTAAAAATCTTTACAGAAGTTGTTGGATTTGAAAAAATCATTTTCCAGTCAGATGTTCATGAAAACGTTCTAAAGACTGAATTGAAAATGGCGCTGGTCTTAATGGAGCTGAATAGATTTGATGAAGCTGTGGAAATCAATTTAAAAGTCTTAAATCAATACAAACACTGTTATGACGGGAATGATTTAAAAATACTGGATATACTAAATAATAATGCTGAAATATTTATTAAACAAAATAAATTTTTCAAAGCTAGTGAACTACTGGATTTTATTTATGAAAAACAAAAAATAGTTTTTGGATCAAACCAAAATTTACGCACATTAAGAACACTTTATAATAAAGTTAAGATTTTAGATGGAAATGGTTTCTATGATGATGCTATTATTGAGTTTACTAAACTTTCTAAAACGTTGTCACAAATGGTAAATCCAGATCATCCATTTTTGCTCTTCGTTAAGTTTGATTTAGCTCGGATTCATTATAAGCATAACAATTCTTGTGTAGCATCCGAAATTGTTGCAGAAATCGACGAAAAGTTTATTGAAATTTTTGGCAATGACCATGCGCATGTGAAAGAAATAAATGAAATAAAATTTTTGTCGATTCTTAGAAAAAACTTTATGCAGACCGGTTTACATCTTTTTGATTTATTATACAATTCTAATCCTTAGCTTAAGGGATGTAATGTGGATTAATTATTGTATAAATCCTCCACCTCGCGAAAAAAAATGTTGCGGACTTCTTAAAAAATAAACTTTTTAAACCTACTTAAGGGGTTATGCCTACCCGCGAAGTCTGAAAAGAGCGTGATTTTGGCAATTTATATACTTCTTAAACAAAACTATTTTGTTTCGGCTATTTTTACATTTTCTTGTTCCAGATTTTTTTATGTTAAAAATATTGCCTTATAGTTCCTGTTTTTTTAAGCGTAAGTGATTTGCGGGGACTGCTTGGTGGTCATTCATTTGAAATCAATCATTTTTTTCAATATTACAAAAAAACAGTCCTGGACAAGTCGGAATTAAAAAAAAAAATTACGAACAAAATGACGTCCGTTTTAACCTTCTGCCTACAGGCAAACTTTTTTGTATGTTCGATTAATGAAACTCACAGGGTTGGTTCCTTAGGCCTCAAATAACATTAACGCTTTGTTGACCTTCGGTACTTTTAAGTACCACCAACTTTAAATCCTTATATTTTTTTGCTTATCCAATAGTATACTTCTATATACCACAGGCGTAAATACCACCCCTCTATAAAATTAGTTCATGTGTCTTTTTTAAATGCCTTCTGGAACAATTTTCAACGAAAAAAAGTCATGGTTATTGATTTATTGTCAGTTCACTTCCTGGTCCACAAAGGGTTAAAGTAGCATAACTTCGGCAATTTACATCCTATCATTTTAATATTCTGAGAAATAAAATTCGAAGTGTTGTACATTAAGAATATGCAAAGAAAAATATCGATTTTGCCAAAGTCAGCAATGAGCCATAACCCCTTAAAGACTCTTCGAGCTTTACCCGGCCCTTACACGCGTCTGTAAAGCTGACACAGTCGCTGACACAGTCTCGTGTAAATGCACTGACTGCCAGTTCGCTAAATGTCTTTTAATTCGTTGTCAGTAATTTGACATTTGAAGTCTGTGCTACTGACAGACTTTACAGTCGCGTGTAAAGGCCGGGTCAGGTTCTCGGAAAATCCCAACAAAAGTTGTTATAAATTGTGCCAAATTTTTAAATTTCACACTTAAAATAATTGATTAATATGTAATATTATTTACAAAATTTTAAACTGCCAATTTTTTTTATGTGAAAAAACAATTATATTTGATTAAAAAAAATTTAAAACATATAAATTGTGATAAGAACTATTTTCATGACGATGGGACTGATGTGCCCTGGTGGTTAAAACACCACTATAGGCACTTAATTTTTTACTGATTAATCAAAATAGTTTCTATAAGCCGATTGAAACAATCGAGTCAAAAATTCTTATATTTGACAAAAAAAAATATTATTAAATTTACATATACATTAATATTAGATAATTCTAATAAATTTGTATATTATATCTATCAAAGAAATTTTTTTTTACTGTTGAAAGTAAATCTTTTAATTATTTACGACCGTGTTCATCAGTGAATCCATTTAATATTTCAGACACTTAAAAAAGAGAAAAACTGTTCATCGTGACTAAAAATCAAAGATGAAATCAAAACTTTTCTGAGTGTGAAAGTTTTGGTTCAAGGGTGAATTGAATTTCAGGTTTTTGGTTCTCAACTTTTTTCCTAATTTTGGTTCCCTCCTCTTGGTAGTTATATTTATTGAGATACAGGGCACGAAAACGTCTCTAAATATGGTCGGTAATCATACTAATATATAAAAATGAGTTGGAGACAAAATTGATCACATTGCTTCCTATTACTATCACACGTAAAAGTCACGTTTACTTCAGCCACGATTTTTCTTAACACAGCATGTGACAATAAATCATTTCCTCTATATTTGGAAATACAAAAGCCGCAAGCCTATTCAGATCTCTTTTTCATTCATATAACTTTCGATTCCTGTTAAAAAGGAATTATTCCATCAAGCAATCACGTGCATCATTCATAGCGTCACATGTTATACAAGGAAATTGTAAATACGTAAGACAAAATTAATATTTATGAATTTTGTGATTTTAAACTAAATCAACATTATTTTTTTTATTTGAATTTATTTATTTCGGAGTTTTGAGACGATTTATGTTACCGTGTATTAAATTGTAAGCTAAATTTTAAATTCTTGAGAAAGAAATTCTTTTGATCAACGAACTATGAAAAAACTGGCGTATAAATAAGTTTTTTAAACATATGCACTTTCTAAATGCACGCAAAAGAATAAAAAAATATTTGTTCACGGAGAGAAGTCCCAATAAAAATATACTAGACAGTGGACTCTTCTGTAATGATTCCCTAAAAATAGCAAATTATTCCTATAATTTTGGGAAAGTTTCCTATTTTTTGACATGGATTCCCATTTACTTTGGGAGTCAATACCAAAAACTTTCACCGTACCGTATATTCCTACTTTTTGTACGAATATGTCCTATTATTTCTCTCCGAGTTGTGTTTTAATTTCTAACCTTTTTTTAAAAAAAAAAAAAGAAAAAGTGGGTGGCATACATAGGTAAATTTTTGGTTTAATGTTGTTGCATTTCAATAGTGTAAACTTGTTTTTACGTCTATTTTTTTTATCCATTTTTCGTTTTTTTTAAATTTTTTTTTATAAAATCTTTTTTTTAATAATTTTTAGCCTTTAAAGAATTGAAAATTGAACCTTTACGATAATTAGGCAGTGTAATACCGCAACGTTTGCAGGACGCTGTAAGGACATCAGATACAGAATCAGGAATTTCAAAAACCCCTATAACTACAGCGCACAGCGCGGTGGCAAACATGTTAAATGGTAACGAAGCGGCAATTTGAGTTTTTAAAATATAAAAAGACAGCTAACAGTTATATTTAGGCAGGAACTAGGACTTGAAACTTTTTATACTCAATCATCGGACACCAGAGTGTTAGGGATGACAAAAGATTTTGATTTCCGCATGTAAAAGAGAGATAAATATCGCTTTTCTTTCTTACTAACGTTACAATTTGTTGGTGGAATGATTACATACATACATACATAAAATTCTCCAATACAAATTTAGTCAATAATAGCTAAACTAAAATTATTTTTGTTTAGAAAAAAGTCAAATTACAAATTTAGAAAAAAAATCAAATCACATCTAGTTGGTCACTCAACTTTATATAACAACATAGATCAACATAAATGCATCGTAGTGATCAATTCAACAAAACCTTTCTATGCTCAACTGAATTTTCCATCCAATTGACAAGGCTTAATGTTGTAATACCCAGGTATATAACACAAAAAAAAAATTTTGTTATAAGCGAGCACATATTTTTCTACAATCACAATTTTTCCATAGTAGAAAAGTAAGCCGACAATCAAAGCCAGCACAGCAGTAAAATTTTTTACATATAACATAAGACTCGATATGCTTATGCCAACATATGAATGTTTATCGTAGCTATTTATGCACTTGTATATTGTGTTGTAGATCTGACTTACAATACCATATCGAAAATTTGAAAAACTTGTACTTAAATGGTAGTCACGTTTCCAAGCACAAGTTCGAAACTTAGTTGCGCAATGCGCTCAAACACGTGCCACTTTTATTTTACCTGACTTTGTGACTAATTTTCCGCGAAAAGTTTCCATCGTCACACTTGGTTTTGTTTTTCAGACAAAATCAGATCAACCGATATGAACTGGAAAAGCATAATGTTTCATCACAAGCGATGCCCTGAAAATTCAATTTTTTTTTTTGAGTTTGAAAATTCGCCTCGTGTTGCTGTTTAGCAATGGTGATTTCCGATTTCATGGAAAATTGCTACTACATTTGCTTTGTGTATTAATTTATAGATGTTTGAATTAGTAGCAAAGCTATTTGCTGCTTTATTAACGATTTAAATTTAATACCATTCAAATCACGATTCATGCGCTTTGGCACTGCACGAGTATACGACAAACACCTCGTGAACATTCCTGGTTTTTTTTTTCAAAAAATTTTAAGATTTATTTGTGGCATTTTTCCTCTCAATTGGGATCACATTTTCGGAAATGGCTATGCCAGTCACTAGGTTTGTTTGTTAGAATCAATTATTTTCCCTTTTCGCATTAATTTACGAAATTTATTCCATTCTTAGCATTTTATGGTCTGTCGTGCCCTGGGCGGGAGTTGGCGAACAAACGTGACTATTTATTTTAATTTCGTTGTGGTTTCAAAAACGTTTTTCGACAGCAACTTTTACTTGGCCTTGGCACTGCGATAATTGTCTGACGATGGGGAAAAATTTATTGTTTTTTTTTATCAGAAAGATAGTTTCCAATTACATTTTCCGGAATTTGAAAGATGTTTCCAAATAAATGCTTGAATGAAACAAAATCATTGCACATTTGTCTGAAAAAAAAACAAACAAATTATTATTGTATAATATGAAACCATAAACATGTTACTTTCCATTACACCTGGTATTTTTTCTAATACATTTGTTTACAGGTGGTAATTTATATGTTGCGTTGCATAAGACATCAACGAGATAATCAAAATGCACGCAAATACTTTTAATTACTTTGCTTTGAACCCAATTATAGTTTAGATTGTTCAATAAAAAATAATTTGTTATGCAAATGACAAACAATATTACTAGTACGCTAAAAATGGATATTACAACAATTATAGTCGATATAGACGTAGGGTGATCATTAGGGTGGAACGAACTTGGGGATTTTTTTATGTTTTTTGAAAATTTAATTTCTAATAGCGAGAAAAACTTGCCTTTTGGACTTCTAATAACTGGTGTAAAATTTGATTACAATCGAAAAATATCTTGAGGTGCCCCAAACGCCTTTAATTTTGTTTACACGATTTTATGAAATTTGTATGCAAATCTTCGCTTCTTTTGGCCGTTATAGATATACAAACATACCATAATCATAGTAGTACCAAAATAACCCAGAACTCACCACGGGGAGGTGTTTGAATTTCGAGTTCCACTCATTCCCACCCTGCCACCCGACCATTGGGAACGGATTTATTGATAATTGTACGGTAATCGGCTTTAGTGTGAAAAGCAGGCATTATCTTCCGGGACTCCATTCTAGCTTGTATGAACCCATCTCTGGCCACACTACCGCAGACAGCTGCAGATGCTTCTGTGACTAGCTTGACGAATCTCTCCACTGCCTGAGTATGGCATGAAAAGCGTGGGAATTGTAAGTGCGGGACCTCGTCATTTGCGTTTTGTACGAGTAGTTGGAGGTCCTCATCACAGATTACAAACGTTACAGGTGGTTCTGTCACTTCGCAATTTTGCGAGCTGATTAGGTCGTTGCAATCTTGAGCTTCAAAGTTTAATTTTGGGATTACAAATGTGCGAATTGTTCTTTTCTTCGTTCTTTCTTTTAAGATTCTCCGCAACCCTAGTTGTCTTATATGCAAACGATCGTCAGTCAACATGGACAAAAGGATGTTCTCAGGGTGACCGAAATAGCCATTTCGTTGGATGACGGGGTCAACGATTAATTTTAGATCATTGCTGAGATAGCGAGAAGAATAAATTGTTCGAAACAAGTGCTTAGAACCGTCTTTGCACGAGGGACTAGATTTTTTATTGGATTTTCACTGCCAACATATAGGCGTAGAAGTTGGTTAGCTGCTGTTAGCCATCGTGAATGCGAAAGTTGGCCTGGATTTCTCATGGACAAACTCAATGGACAGTTACCTGTTGCGATGATCTCAATTTTTGTTAAATTTCTTCACTCACTACTAGTACAAAAAAGAAAACTATTGTATTCTTCGTTCGTTGACACGTGGAAAATTGCGATCCGATTATCCAACTTTCACAGGGCAAGACTCCACAACACTGTGATATTTAATATTAAGGAGCGGGCTGCTTGCCTCACAAAAGTGGCTTAGTAAAAAGAATCTGAGAAAATTTTAACTCTAAAACAGGATCAGCGTCTCCAAAAACCACTGGAAATATTTTTTGCCGGAATATAAAAAAAGGACAATACCTTCATCCTTGGAAGACTTTCCAATTAATATTAAAATTTCGAATTCAGAATCAGGGATCCCAAAAACCTCTGAGTACCGGTTTTCTTCAAAATTCTCAGAACAGTTCTGGAGAAAAGTGACTTAAATTCAACTCCTCTGCGGCACCTCAAAATGTTATTTGATTTTTACAAAAAAATTAACAGGTTTTCCAGAGATCTAATGGCAACTTTTCCGCACTATTAGATATTCATCGGTTGCAATTTTTTTTTTCGTTCCACCCTAGTGATCATACGTCCCAGAATGGCTGAAAAAATTTTGGATTTTGGCATGTTCTCGTCCCGGAAGCTAAACTTTTGTCCTGGAATTATGCAATCTAGTGATGAAATTTCCTTATCACTAAAAAATTACCCCAAAATGCAAAAAATTTCGCAGGCGGCGCAGTTTCATCGGAAATTACTGCCTGTAGTGTATTTTTTCTTTCGAAAAATCGCCTGCGGCGCGGTTTATTAGATAATCATACTAATATATAAAAATGCGTTGGTGTCTGTCTATCTGTTCCTCTTCACGTGAAAACGGCCTCAAATTTAGCATGGATGTTCACTGAAGGCCTCGTTCCATTGGAAAGTATCCCGATTGGTGAGGGCAGTAAGAGGAGGGGGTAAAGTGAATCCTAAGCATGCTTGTTTTGGGGGTAAAGTGAATGTTACCCTTTCGCAGGAAAACTACCGAACCGATTGGCCTGAAATTCGGCACATATGTTCCTCGGGGTCCATCTCTAATATATCCGACTGATGGGAGAGGGGAGTAGAGGAGGTGTAACGTGAATTCGAATGCTGGAATTTATTGTCGTTTTGTTAATTTTAGAGAATTATTTTCTGAACAGAGAAAACTTAAAAAAAAGCATGGACTGCTCTACTCTGGGCTAGTTAATTTATAACCAACTGAATTTTGTTTTTTTCAATAGTGAGATGTTTGTTTCTAAAAGTTTTGTCTGCGGCACAATTTTTGTTGTATTTTATTTATGTGTTTAAAGGCATCCATAACACTATTTATATAATCAGGAACAAAAAATAAAAATTGAACCAAACCCTCAAAATATTCACGATTAATCCTATTGGAATTTCTCGGCTTATAAGGTCTGCAAAAAGAAAAAATAATATAACAAAATTATTATATTATTTTTGCAGATGTTTTCACATCCAAATTTCCCCCCAACTGGTCAGGCATGTCTGCCCTGAAAACCCATCAGCCTGTTTCTGGTATGTTTTCTTCACGATTAATTTAGAAGCATTAAAAACTGCCTCACACTTCGTTATCGAGATATAGAATTATTTCGAAAAAATTAGTTTTTTACGAGTATCTCGAAAACTAACGGGTTTTCGGTCGTCCAACGTATGAAATGAGTTAAAAGAGGATGGTTTGTTATTTACCGTTATTCAATATATTTTACCGCTATCGAGATATTTTCATTTAAAAGTTAAATGCTAGATTTTTGGAAATTGCTCGCAAACTAACGATTTTTCGAAATAAAAAAACAGTTAAAAAAATAATTAGCTATTAAAATTCTCTTAAAAAATCGCTATATTTTTACCGTTATTGAAATATTTTGGATTTTGTAAAAAAAAATATGTTTTTATATAAACTAATATTTTATTCGCCGCATATACTCTAAAACAAGGACATATATTTTGTATAAGAAACTCATATACTGTTTACATCAGTAGATATTTTCACGCAAATTTTCTGCAGTTACCCAACAGCAAATAAGTGTTTCTATTTGAGACACGAGTGATAGAAGAATTACCTAACGAAAAGTGAAAACTCGCCTTTGTGTAACTCCGACACGTTCCATCATTAAATGGAAAACTACTCGTGGAAACTGTCACCGACGCCACTATTGCTCGTGAAAATCTAAAACAAAACTTTACGTAATCTCATGATTTTATTTTATACAGGCATGTGGCACTGGAAAAAAATCTTTTGTTTACGCTGCAGAGTTAAATTTCAATTGAATTCGACTTTTGTCATAGAATATTTTTTCTATTTAAGAACAGTCTATAGTGGAAAAAAAAGCTCAATGGATTGCCTCAGCCATTATAGTAAGAATAGCACTGGCTGACTGACATAAACAACTTATTCTACAAATTTTTGTTACGCGATAATCGCCTACACGTGGAAGCAGACATGTAAGTTTTTACTATCTATCAATAATACTATTTTTCCGAAGGGCATTCGTACGACGAATTGAAAAAAAACAGCAATTTGTAAAGTTCCGATATTTGCTTCGTGGCCACATGCAGGTTCTTCTAGTTTCTGAGAAAGTGTTTTGTTATTTCTTATGTATGGTGATCCTTTAAATAAAAAATGTTACACAAATTTGTAATATCACGTCTGACGCACAGCATTCCCATATGGCATTTTTGGGACGTATCTGCAACTAAATAACATACACTTTTAGGTGCAGATATGTACCACACACCAAAAATGCAAGCAGTAATTACTCTAGCTTAAAAAGTAAATATTCCAGCTTATTTGGAATGTTATTACGCTTGATTGGACATCCGTCACTCCGTAAATACTAAAATTTTAGAAATAATTGAGTTAGAGACTTAAAAAAAACTATCAACGCGTTTTTCGTAAAAGTAAGTGATTTTGCAAAATAGGGACTTATTTTCTGCTTGCGCGTAAGAGGCTGTCTATAAAATGCGTCACGCCAATTTCGGTCTTTCGACCTCCCCCTTGTTTGTCACACTTTTTCGCGATTTTTTTATGGATTTGAACATCGCCGTATTACGGCCGCAGACACCCCCCCCCCCCCCTCTTCCATCAAAGCGTGTCGTATTTTATGGACAACCCCCAAAAATCAAAAACATTTTCACAATTTTCTTAAAAACTTTTTGTGCTATCCAACATTTTTAAATACAAAAAGTGTTTCAGTTTTTGTTTTGTGTTTCCATACATTTAAATTCAATTAGACGACTTATTTCCCTTCCCCCATACTAAAAGAACAAAAGAACAGACTCTGGGTATTTACTTCGAAAATAATTTAATTACAAAATTTTTAAAGATAAAAAATCCTTTCAATACTGCAAACTTGAAAAAAATCAACTGGATTTCTTATTAAAATTCCGTTTTAAATTAGGAGATGTCTTTAAAATACATCATCACACATTTAGGGATAGTAAAGGAAGCACTATACAATCCTATACGGCAAATCGTTAAAAAGCGTATAGAGGATAGCCGCCCCCTTTAAATGTGTGAGGGTGTTTAAAAAAGCGAAAATCAGAATTAAAAAATATTGATTTTTATTGGGAATCAATTTCAATTACAAAAATATTCAAAATCGACAATGTTTATCAAAAAAATTAAACTACTTAGGCCCGTTTGCTGAAACAAGTCATAGCGTCTTATGTTCAACTTAAGTTATTTAAGACCCAGAATTTCTACGGCTTAAGTAGGCTAAGCACAACTTAAATTGTTATGACTTGTTTCAGCAAACGGGCCTAAAGTCGTAAAATTTACTATTTTTATAATTGAAAGCAACTGTTTTAGTTTTATTCCCAATTCATGATCATAAAACAGTTCAATTTATTATTTTTTCCTATGCGTGTATATTGGATATTTTACAATTAAATTTCTTGGCACTTTAGCCATTCTCTGTGACATTCGCGAATTCAAAAAATTTTAATCGAATTCTACTACAATTGTTATACGAGAGAACCTTTATCATATCAAAAATCTTAACATCTACCAACTATACGGCTAATAAAAGTAAAATTCAACTTTTAAAGGTCAAAAAACTTATATTAACTTCCTCTACCTGTTAATTATCAGATCTGAAAATACTAAAATAATTTTTACGATTGCATGTAATCGAAAATACTTTTACTTTCATTGAACTGTTGACGTCATTGAAAAAGTTAAATGCGATCGAATAAAGTTATAACTCGGATAGGTCCTCCCTAGATCGTCACTCAATCCCTATTTTACCCCGAAATTCATGATTGCCTAAAACGAATTGAATGTAGGTGGTATGAAGCGAATATACTAAAATACATTTAATCAAATATCATCTAAAATTAGTTTCAATTGCCCCTTAAACTTCAAGTGACTCGTTCAATGAAAGAAATATATTTATTAAATAGAAAGACGGAGAAATGTTAAAGAAAACCAAAGAAAAAAAATACACTAAATAACCAGTTTATTAATAGAACCTATCTGACGTCATTAGAGCTAATTGACACACCTCATAAATATTCATAGGACGAGCAAATCAGTCACGTATCCATTAAACTTACCTGCACTTATTTATTCATTCGGAGAATACACTTTTTCGTACAATTCTGAAGAAAATCATCAGTGCTATAGGGTAAGAAAACTTTATGTGAAAAACTTTCATATGGAAAACATTCAAAAAATGCATAGAGACTGCAAACAGTTCCGGTACAATTCAAACTATAGGCACAGTGCTGTAAAACAAAATATAAGACTCTTCTAAGTACATTTCGGAGACAATGACTTAAAGTTGTCTACCTCAATATGTTCAAATAAATTGATAAAATCAAACCAAATGCAATCGACCTGTTCACAAATTGTCGCTGCCATATCAACGTCTTAAGAAATTCGTCGAACTTCTCACACAGATATAAGATTTTCCGTAGAGCGTCGTCGCAGTATCCGAAAGAAATTTTCACCCAGAACCCCAGCATTTGTGACCGCCATCGGAATATATACGTAGAAAATCTGTAAAAGCAATTATCACTTAAGATTTACTTCGAGGAAAGGCGTTAAAAATCATAGAGAACCAAGGAAATCTATAAAAAAACATATATGACGAAAATCCGTCTCCAACTCCCAGTCGGCGTTTTCATTTGACTTCATAATCAACAGCAATGTCGGCTAATATAACCTTTCTCCTCTACATAATATGCGGAGGAAAAGAAAAAAAACTTCAAATGAATTCTCTCTACGGAATTTTATCAGTATCTATACAGGGAAAAAAATCTACACGTAAAAATATCTACAGCATGAAAATATAAACGCAACAAAACTTCGCACACAGCGTTATTTATGTCGATAGCATATTTTGCAGCACGTGACTCGCCAAAAGCACGCTAGAATCGCGTGAGACGTGACGTTGGTGAAATTTCTGGGAACGGGGCAATGAAACGGCCGGAAAATCACACAAGTTTTCCCCACTACAAATTGATACGAAATATAGAGTGTAACATCAAAGTTCCAAACAACAAGCAGTGGCGCCGAAATTTGATGTTTTATAGGAATAAGTTTTTTTTTCAAATTTTTCTCAAGCCTAAAAAAGGTTTCCGGTGCATAAGTTTTAAGGTCCAACCAGATAATATCCGCTCCGTTACGTAAAGCTCCCAAAGTAGAACTTACGTGACGGCTATGTCCTCAATCCTCAATCGACGTGATGAAACGGAACAGAGGAGTTTGCAAAATTTGAAGTTAGCTGATGGATATTTTAAGGTTATTGGGTCAGTGAAAATATACCCTACGTTATAAACCAAAGCACACAGGCTTTAGAAGAAAACAAAATTTTGGCAGGAACGCAGGCTATGTCGCTTTCCGTCAAGCACGGAACGGAACACCGAACGTGACGCAATGGAACGCATCTTTTTTGGTTGGGCCTTTAACTCAATATGTTCGTTAATACATGAACTTTTTTACTCGTTACTTCTACGCTAGTTGACTGGAATAAGGATTTTAGTCTGAGTGTTTTCATGGTTAAGAAAGTAGTCAACAAAAAAATTAAATTAAGTTAATTTTTTTTCGGTGTTAGCTGATTTGTTAAAAAAATTAAGGATTAACCTGCGTCTCTGTTATGCCTTTCTCAAAGGGTAAATGTCGTCAACCCCAGCACAACAGGATTTATTTTTAAATACTCTTGAAGCTTTTATGGAAATTTGCATCTGTATTTCGCACGTATGAGGAATATCGGTCCATATTTCAAATATTTGTAATCTCGTTTGATTTCTATGATAATCGAAAGTACTGTACTATTGGAAATATTAGCCTAAAAAAGCTTTAAATAAGCTCGCAGATGCGCGCCTCTGGCTTTTTTTAAATGATTTTATGACGCCGCCATTGCCGGGCCGGGCCGCAGAAAATGTGGGCATTCGGGCTGGCTTATCAAGGAATTTCTATGGGAAATAGAGTTGAACCACGAGCTCTATGTGAACGTGTTAGTTACGTGCACACTCTCTCAAAATATTTTTCACCCCTCACACCCCTAATTTGGACCTACAAACAACGTTCGCAAACAACAGTTTAACTTGTTTATATTGATCTTATAACAAAGTATTGCTATTAAAATTTAAAAATATATGTTGCAGATTATTTTCTGCGGAAGATTTTCATAAGGTTTTCGACTAGTCTTATCTTGGCATTTTTTTAATTTTTTAAAAATATTTTTCATGCCGATTTTCCTAAAACTGTTAAAATCAGCTTCCTTAAATCTAATATCTTTTTTTATTAATGTTTAAAATCGGTTTTCTTATAGTCCCACTACACTCTCGTCAAATGCAGTCGAATCCAATTGTTACAAGCATATCTAGGCCAACACGGGTTTAATAACCACATCCACATTCTCGACAAAACGTCCGGATTCTCGCCAACATTCGCCGAATGCATTCGTCGCCAATCAGTTATTGAAGATCCGATAAAATTGGTGTCACCGTTTTCTTTTTCTTTAAATCAGAAAAACTATTCCACAACAAAAAAATTCCAAAATATCGTCTTTTTTTGCATTAAATTATTCAGCCATTGCGTACAACTAGATGTTATCGCCACATCGTCAAACACAGAACTGACCTTAAGCATTTAGACGAGGGAATAGAAGGTCGATAGCGGTTGACACATTCGTCTGACTCAAGCCCAGCGTGGCCAAACTTGGGCAGTTCGTCGTAAGACGCGTGCATTCGACGAGAGTGTATGTCAACATTAGATGATTTTTTTTATAATGTAGAGAAGTTTTCCTAGTTGAACTTTTTTTTCTTTAAATTAAAAGAAATCCTTTTTTCCAAATTTATTATGGCAGATTTTGTTTTTCGCAAAATTACGTAATTTTGCGTCGGTCTGAACATAGTATTAACTATTTCCTGTGCCCAATTTTGCGTTTGACTTAAAAAAAAAATACTGTTTCTAATTTCGTAAGTTTTTTTTTCCAAATTTTACGACGGTAAAACGTTCAAGGAGAATTTCTTTTTCTCCCTCATACAACATTAATGTCCCATCAAAAATTCGGCTTCGGTTTCGACTAATTTCGGCCAAAAATTACACATTTGACCTTTTTTTGTATAAAATATGATGTTTTAAAATATCAATACTAGACGTTCATGTATTTATCAAAATTTTGGGGATTTTTTTTTTAAAAGAAAGTAAAATAAAAAGGCCAAATGTGCACTCAGAAAAATGGAGGCTAACTCGACGACCTACATACGGCGTAATTGGCCTCGGGCAGGCGCGCGTTCGCCTGCATTTGGGCAAGTAAAACTGAGTTGACCTGTGGTCGGAGAAATTCTGAAATTAAGTCACCAGCAGGTGAAGTAGGGGATTGGGAGCTGCACGAGTTGACCTTAGATAGGTTAACTCTGACCGCTAGCTGGCTTACAGACACCTCTGTAAGGTCAAAGTTAACCTGACAAAAAGTTGACCTGGACATTTTTCTGAGTGTGTAATTTTATAAAACTGTTTGGGCAAATCTAGGTAAATGTGTCAAAATCACTATCTCTACCTTGTAGGTCGAATGTCGTATTCGATTTCGGCCCAAACATCCGGTTTCGGCCGGACACTAAACAACATGCTTAACATTTTATCTTAATCGGTCGAGTAGCTTTTTGTTTTACGAAACACCGCAGATGAATGCAGTTATTTGTAGTTCTATCTAAATCAAATGATGATCATATATAAGATTTTGCTTTTTTCGTGCTTAAGCTTACTGAATAGCTTTATGGCTATTGTAAATAAAAAAAAGTTGTGGGAAAACAAGCTTTACACAAAACGCTATTATGTATATGAACGAATGAACGGTTGGTTCACAAGCAAAAGTAGATACAAGTGTGATGGATCCATTCACACACTATACGACTATAATAACGGCTAGAAGGAGAGCCACTTCTTATACTTTTCTATATTTGTACGTTTAATTCATTTTATTTTATACTCGTACAAATATGCATATCGAATCGTGTATTGTAGATTTCAACATATAATTTAGTTTTTGTAGATTGAAAAGTCTCCGAGTGCGCCTCGTCGTCTATAATACTGGTATAAAACAAAGTCTCATGTTAAATTTAGAAATTTTCCTTTTGATTCAGTCTTTCTCGACAACAGAAAGCTAAAGGTCGATTTGATTAAATGAGCAGCGATAAGTGCTATTTTTTTCTCCTCAATCAGAAAAGACAGGGGAATACACACAAGTGGATTCAATTTTTTGATTCTCTCTGCCATTAGCAACTAAATTAAATTGTTAATTAAGTGAAATAATTAATTATATGTAATCAAATTCTATTTAAAAATTTAAAATAAATGTGAATTTAAAGTTTAACGAAATTTTATTAATTCTTTGCGTTAACAAAAATAATACAGTGGAATTTTTTGATTAAATCAAGTGCTTTTATTCACAATATTAAAGCAGCAAAAAAATACACCTACACAAGTTGATTGGAAGGAATTCAATTCAAATTATACTACCAAAAACAAGTGATATTTTCGCGACATTAAAATTAAAATAAAAAATAGAGAGCTTAACTTTTACTTAACAAGAAAAAAATGTCTGAAAAAAATTAAATGTTTGCATTTGTCCGGTTTCAAAACCCGATCGTTTTACGTGTTCATTTGCATAAAATCGGTCCGACAGTGTGGCGGCTGAGAAAACACTTCGCTATTAAAATCCGGAAGTGAATTGCAACACACACGCTGCAAGTAACGGTCTCGCAGCATTCCGGAAAATCAATTTTTAGTGGCGGTATGTTCGCGTAATAAACACGAGTACGATTCACTCTCACTTTTTATTAATAAATAAATGCAGCAAAAAAAAAAGCGAAATTAACGGGGGAAAAGTGAGAAAAGTGTTGTAATATATTGGAATCCGTAAACACCCACCACCCGACGACCATCGCAAAGCCAATAAACCTGCAGTCAGCAACCATCAAAAACCTCGAGCTCAATTCGATTCCGGCTCGCGAGAAAATTCGAGTGAAAAGCCAGCCTGCAAGTCAGCCTACGTGACTATCACGTGACTTTCAAGAAAAACAAATACTGTGCAAAACAATAAGAAAACCGTGGAATTGATTATCAACTAAGCTCGCTTGGGAAACCAACAAAAAAAAATCATTTCAGTTTAAAAGTTTACTTACAGCACACTATCAATTGTCTGGTTTTATTTAATAATTTTTGAAAATAAGTGTGAATAATTGAAATTGCCTTTGTGTATTTCGTTTTGATCCGCAAATCACCCCCGAAAACCGGTTCGCTTCCATCATAAATAGAATTCGGTTCAATTATCTCTCTCTCGCGGTTGCGGTAAATGGAAAATTCCAAACAGTTTTTCTTTCAAATGTTACTTATTTAATATATGTTAATTTATGTCACGTATCTATGATAAAGTGTTTTAATAATATTACGACTATAAATGACTAATAAATAGGAAAGCTGAGTGTAATTATTTAGTAAAGAAAATTAAAGTAAAACAATTATTCAATTGATTTTAATGGAAATTAATTTCATTTGTTAATTCCGATTGATTTGAATTGTTGCATTTCTAAATGGGAAAAATATAATTTTATAATTGATTATAGTGAAATGATTACTTATAAATAAATGATTAAAAAAATTTACAAAAAAAGTCAATTTAATTTTTAATTGTGAACCAAAAAGTGATATTAAATTAGTTCTTTGTTTTATAATTGCTTCCAAATATAGTTAAATTACCAATTAAACCCCATTTAAAGTGGTATTTGTTTTAAATTTAAAAATTTAAATTATAAAAAGTGAAAAATTTAATTATTTTCAAGTGTACTCGAAGTACGTCACGTTTGTGCTACGAAATACATTTTTAAAAAATTCGATTTTTTTTATTATCCAATCGTACCCGATTTTATCACCAAAAAAAAACTTTCACGGAGTTTGTTTACGTTTTTTTTTAAATTTACAAGTGAAAATTAAACATTTTTAACGTGTTTCAATTTTCATCAAATTTGTCTTACACGCATTTTACCCCAATAAAAGGAAAAGTCATAAATTATTGTTGTTCCCGTTTTCATAACGAAGCTGAAGTCGAAATTAGGACCAATCATAAAAATTAGAGTTACAAAAATGGAGCCTTACTGGGAGCCAAATGGACATGCTCCACACCAAGTGAAATATGAAAGGTAAGAATCGTTTCCAACACCCCGTGAAACATTATAATAATACATAATTCGAAAATGTTTTATACGTTTACGAAATCAACATACAAACAAAACTGATATTATTTGTGCAAAATCACTACACACAATCGCAATGAATATATCTTGACTTTATCGAATGTTTCACATCAAGGGAAAAACTTCATCTGCAATACAATTTCGCATAAATAACTTTTATTTCGATTTTATTTATTTTTTTCACTGGGTAAAATTTTTATTTTTACCTCGAGATTATCTTAAAAGCAATGATGATTTGATTGAAATGTCCTTTACAAGGTCAATGCCTTTGTATTCGTGGCGGACTACGCCTCGATTATAATTTTTGGTGAAATCAAATCACAAGATTAATGGCAAACATATTTCTTTGTATCGTTACAAATTGAAAAGCATATTTGATTTTTCATAAATTTGGCTATATCTCCTTGAAGATTTCAGTAATTAATTGAATTAAAAAATCTAGTTTGAAACATATGATAACAAATTCGGAAATATTTTTTAGTTTCCTGGAAATCCTTATTGATTTCCGTACTATTTTTTTCATTAAAAAATTTCTTTGAAATCAGACCAGCTGATTAAAAGTCAAACGAAAAATATATTGTATTAATTTCACAAACAGTCTATTTTCGCAAATCAAACGTAGAATTGGTATTTCGAAAACATTTTCGAGCTTTTACGGGTATTGAATTACAAAAACGAAATCGGCACGTGATCGCCAAGATGCAAACCGGTTTTTTGAACCAAGTCAAAGCATTGAAATTTTATTGAACCAAGACATCAACCGAATCACTCTGGAAAAAGTTGGCTGAACTGACACAAAACCGAAGAATTTTTAGAAAAATATGGCCGAACTGAACGAAAACCAAGTCAATTTTTAAAGCAAATTCTGTAACCGAACCAAAACCAAACCAGTTTTTATACCCGTATGGTGAAATCAAAGGGTATATTAAATTTGCCTTACCGTTTGTAACGCTAAGATCCCGTCATCATACACAAAAATGAATTACACCAGTGTGTTTAGAATGATAAAGAAAATTAATTTTTGCATGTCCGTCCGTCTGTCTGTCTGTCCGTCTGTCTGTCCGTCTGTGGCGCGGATTGCGGGCGCACGGATTGAGCTAGACACTTGAAATTTTACTCAGATTAGTTTTTCGTAAAATGCAAGGCTAAGTTCGTTAATGGGCAAAAATGGACCGTTAAGGGGGGGTACCCCCTGTACGAACGAGAACGTTTTTTGTGAATATCTCGAAAACGGTGCATCTTATCAAAAAAGTCTAAGAACAAAAGTTATTTAGGATATGATTCTACAAACTCCCATATATCAAAATCCGATTGGAATAAATTTTAAAAAGTCTCATTGAAAAGTTTGACTTCAAAGTGGAATTTTGATACAACTGTGCGCCGTTCACTTAAACTTCGAGCAATGTCATATTACCATACGTGTTTTCAATAATTTCCAGATTGTCAATTATAGCTTTTGTTAAGTTTAATGCTGTAACCTATCCAAAAACCAGAAATTTTTTAGTGGTTCAGTTCGGTTCATATTTAAATTTTCAGAAATAAAAAAGTCCTATTATTTTCTTTTCTCGTCCAGATTTAGAGTCTAACACTTTTTTTTACATTATTCTAGTACCAAAAAATCGTCTCCGTGCCCTGTATTTTGAGACATATAACTAATTTGATAAGGAAAACAAAAATTACTATGAGACAATCCATAAAATGTATTTAAATGTATTACATATCAAATGTATTACATATAAAATGAGGGGGCGGGGTATCTATGAGGGAGAAATTTATGAGGGGGCGGAGGTATCTGCGCTAGTGTGATAGCGGTACTGAACTCCACACAAAAAAAACATTACAAGGGGTCGGAAGGGGTTCGAAAGGCATGACAAACGTTGCCGCATGCAATCTCGGCGACTCCACGCAATTTGTAGATTCCAAATATGTAACAAATATTCATAACAAAACCTATGATTTTAATGAAAAAAAACTTCTAAAAATGCCGGTAGTCTAAAGGATAACAATAAAGGTTAAAAACGGGTTAGGGTTTTAATATAGGATTGGTATTCTGGATTATAGGCTTTGATTTGTGTGGAAGACTAAATGTTTAATGGCCCTGATATCTATTAACCTTTATTTTGATTTCGATTCCTTAAGTTAATATTCTTGGAAAGTCAATACGGTACAAACCACATTTCTTACATTACAAAAATTACATAAAATTTTGGCCAATTTAACGTTTTTTTTCTAAAGTTGAAACTCGGAAATTCTTTTTTTTCCAAAACTAATCAAAACTATCATAAAAGTGGTGTATTCGTAATGTACTCGCGGGGGGTAATCTAAATTTATGTGATATTTGTTAAAATTAGTGTGTGTCTTTAATCCGTCCTAATCCTTAATGCTTGACAAATAATAAAATGCATAAACAATAATAAATTAATAATTACAAATGCTTTAAGACAAATCACACCACATTAAATGTCTTTACTTAGACGACCACCATAATGTCTTTTATTACAGGAAATTAATCAAAACGCTGGAGGTGCTATAAACAGATTTTATACAACTCTGTTGACAGATAAATTTGGTAAAAAAAAATTAATAAATAATGTGAATAAGTGTACGTGTAATAATGCTGCAGCTAAGATTCCGGGTTTGTCGCTCGATGAGGCGATTTGTCGACTATAAAATTCAATTGTCTCGTCTTGTTTTCGATTTCGGGATCTTGTAAACATCGGGTATTATTATCGAAATTAGAATTAAGTGATATTTTACCACTCCTTTCTTGTCCCAAAATGAAGGGTTTTCGTTTAGTTTCTATTATAATGCTTAAAAATAAAGCACATAAACCTATCAAGTTGATTATTTTTCCCATTTGGCAACAGCTTCAAAAAAAATTCGAGCTCGTAGAATTTGGACAGTGATAAGAAACGTTGTTTTAGCGTAAACAATTTTTAATTACGTCAAAATGATTTTATGTGCTCACTATATAAGCTCTGTTATAATTGATTTAAAATTTTAAAACAAGTAATTATACGAAAAGTGATGGGTTGATCCTTTAAACTGAGATTGTACAGGATATTCTCATCTTAATACTAATAAAAATTCGCCTAATCATTTGTTTAATTCGGCAAAACAGTAAAAAGAAATTGAATCTAGAATTTAGTAATTTCGCCAATCATTACTCCACAAACGACTTGAATTCCTTATGCAAAGACGGTAAGGTTAAATAGCGCAATACATTTCATGCAACACAACTCGATCAGTCCTATTCTGGCGACTTCCAGCCACCGTTAAGTACGGGCCACATCTATCAGTTTTCCATCAGTTGTTGGGAAACTGATAGGAAACTGATTGGTGTGAACGTAAAATCAGACAACTGATGGGCAACCACGAAAAAAATTGTGGGCAGATCAGTTTTTCTAGCAAACTGATACCCAACTGATTGGTGTGAACGTTCGCGTCAGTCCTTTCGCATTAGAACAGGACAGAATTTTCTTTTTTAAACTCAATGCAATAATAATGCATAAACACACTGTCTATTTATTATCCACCCGCACTTTTTGAACTCTACAATCAAAATGAATGGATACTTTTCACAAAAAAACTGTCAGTCGCAACTGATAGATGTGTAAGCGTTCACAAAACTGATGGAAAACTGACGAGTACCGTAACAGTTGCGACTGATGGAAAACTGATAGATGTGGCACCGACTTTAGTCACAACTCGGTCACAGGATCCTCAAATTCTATGGCCTGTGGGCGACATTCCGCAGACGTTCAGTGCAAACTTGCAGATGCCGCCTCTGTGATTTGAGTGTCACAACGCCAGGATATGGTTGTATAACAAAAAACACCATTGCGGCAACATAGCCCAAGCAAACCAAAATAACTGCCATTTCCTTGAATGTTTTCAAAATTCTTTCATGGAAAATCTTTTTATTTAATAATATTATTCATTGAAAATTAAATTGAGATAATCAAAAAAAAAAAAAAACTAACAAACATTTCAGCGAATCCAAATATCCGTTATCAAAAAAGCGTGCTTGACATTTGACATTCACGTGGCAAAATGTTCTTTGCGATAACTTTTGGCTTAAAACTGAAACGACAAAATTTTAATTCTTCTATTTCAAAACTTCGTGCCCCAAAATCATTTTTATGATAACAATAATAAAAACATCAAATTTCCCACTCGACTGTGGTATTTTTAAATACTTGTCTCGTTTAATACTTGGAAGAAAAATTCATATAGTCTACAGACTTTCCGATGATATAATTTCGATTACCAAAACTCAGTTTGGCTCCTTTCCGGATTCATTTGCTGGGGGAATTACAGACATAACTATGTTAATTTTTCAAAGATAAATTGGTATAGCGAATTATCTTGTATAAGGCAACTTCAATAAAACTGATGATGTGTTTGGAATATTAATAGCAAAAAGAATATTGTTGGCATATTGCTTGTTGATGAAATTATTATCGATATCAAACGCAAAAGTCCATCGTCGAACTAACAGATTAAGAAGAAGAAAAAAATCCAAAACTCGCGATAAAATTGAACTCACGTGCGTTTGTGCTCGAAAATCGTTTTGTTATCTTTGCCTGGCAACAAAACATCAAAATCGTTTAAAGCTTTTTTTTACTCCACGAATTTTTGTATGTGTTAATTTTTTTTTTCGTGAAGCTTTTTTCAGTGTTATCTCCACGTCTGCGTATTATTAGATTATATGGGAGTAAAGGCCCCGAAATCCAGAAAAACAAGAAAATTCTCTTGTGATCATCGTGTGAGTTTCTTATATTTAAAAGTAAAATTCAAAATATCTCGAAAAGGGTTGAATAAAGTTTAAAAAAATTCATTAATATATATTTTAAGCGAGTTGCATTCCAAAAACATCAGTTGTGATCAATACTAAACATTTCTCTGCAATATTTAGTAAAAATATGTAAAAAAATAATATCTTTTCAAATATCTTGAGAACCGTTAAAGTCACTAACGGTTACTTTTCCAAAAATTTGAAAGAAAACTTCTTTACAAAAAATTTCAAGTCGTTAGGTCAACGCGTTCTCGAGTTATTTAAGATACGTACAAGGGGCAACCCGCAAGGACCTCCTCATAATTTTGCCTGAAACGGATTTCATGCTAATCAGAAATTCTCTATCTGCTCCCGCTGGCGAGTCGGTCTCCATCATGAATACAATACTTTCCCTCTATATATCAGCAATTCCATGAATCGTAATATCTCGGAAAAGGTCAAATTAATTAATTATCGAAAAAAGGCGTAAACTATAATATACAGTCTCTGGCTAATTGCAACCCACTTTAATAGCAATGGCCACTTTTTTCAGAACCCTGCATATTTAAACCCGGTTGATAGCAATACCAGCTTATTGCCATATTTCGGGTATCAAATTTGGTTTGCAATTAAGCAGACCATACCATTCATGGAAAACTTCAAAACTATAAATTAAAAAATCTCGAAAAAATAGACAGGATAGACAGACTTTTTTCAAAATTATTAAAAGTTCTTCCGATCAAAAATCGCGTTTTTGAAAACACAGTACTTACTTCGTGATAGTTCAAATAAGAAAGTGAAAAGGGAGAAAAATAAACAAGACTAACTTAAAGAAATACTTTCCAATCTCAACTACAATATCGAACTTTGTTCCCCTTTCTACATATCTACCGGAATTTTTCATTTAAAGTGTTAAAAAATCTTGGTTTGAGTTTGAATTTTGATTTTGGAAAATCCCGTAGACAAATTACCTGACGTGTAAGTATTTCAAAATTCCGAGATACCAACGTCACAAATTTGTCCGTTACAGGTTTTTTAGCATAAACAAAGCTTCGAACAACATTCATTCATAATAGCGCAGTGGGGGAACTACAAATTTACGTTAATTTACGTCATTCGAATGAATCTGGTTTTGTCTTTTAATTCCTATTTTTTTCCGTTTTCCACCTTTATGAAACCAGAATTTTTAGTTTTGGTAAATAACTTTTATCACAAAAAATTGATACTTTGGCTGAATATTCTGAGATTTTTGGTAAATCCAATGCTTTTTACTAATATACCTTCTTTAAAATTATATTTTTTGTGAAATTTAAAAGAAATCATTGATTGTTTTATCCTAGACTTAATTTAAGTCTAAGTCTTAACCCCCAAATGCCACACTATAAGTAGGCGACCTTAAAAGCATCACTACCGCGAATTCACTTTTTTATGGGGGAAAAATTGGCACCAAGAAATGTCAAATTTTAGCCATAGCGAATTCGCACTGAATGATGATTGGGGGTTTAATATATTGTAACATTCATTAATTATCAAAATCTTGAGGAAATTTGATTTAAAAACAGCATTCTAGTACTCAAATGTTTAACCCTCTACTATACCAATTTTTTCTAAAGGGAAACAATTAGAGTAAGTTAATTGTGCTTCAAGAAAACCTGAACGGAAACCATTTGATCCCTAAGTATTTGTTTGAGTTGCCACCAGGTGGAAAAAGGGAGTGTATCTAGAGATGCACTTGCCTACCTTTTCCCTGCAGTTAGAAAAAAAGAATGTTTTGATATGTCGTTGTTGGTTTAGTTTTAGCTTTCACTTAAAAACATGCTTATCACCAACATCGGACATCAAAGTGTTAAAGATGTAAAAAACAAAGGACCCACAAAACGCGCCGGAATTGTTTGGGGTGGTTGATAGAAGGTAAATATTTTTTATTCCTAATATACCTACGCAAAAATGTTAGCCCTGCGGTGGATTTTCGAAGATAAATTGCACTAACAGCCTATCTCACTTGAGACAATTTTTACCTGCGGCGCATTTTCATTTTGAGGTTTTCGCCCACAGTGTGTTTCATAGTTTTTCCAATTTTTTTAATATCCGAACCTTTTTTTCTCAAATCGAATAGTTTGTAAGGACAAACAATAGTTGAAATACGGAGGTCTGCGAAAAAACTCCATGTAGAAAAATCACGAAAAAGTTTGATGTGTAGGGGGGGGGGGGGGGTAAATTTAGCGTGATGTATTTTATGGACAACCCCGAAGAGAAAAACAATTTTTTTTGATGACAGTCAATTAAAAAACATTGTTACATAATATGAATTTGTTGAAAATACATATTATACTAATTAAAAAATCAACTAGAGTAATTGATCGCATTAAAAATATTGAAAAATGGTATGAATTCCTTAGAAACAGCCCCAAAGTACTTTTACATTTTTTTTAAATTTTTATTCCCATTTTCCTTTTAATTTTCGTCTGCTCGTGTATTAACGATAAACAAGTTCAATTAACTGACTAATTAGTCATGATTTTATGTGGTAGTCATGCCTTATGCAGTAATATAATTTTAACCATTAATTTGAAAAACACTGATAGCAATAAACACTGAACTAGTCCCAGTGCCAGTCCATCGAAGCCCCACTCTTCTACCCCCATTCCGCAAATTGGTTGGACCGGAATCAACAACTTTTATTGTTGATAAGCAAAGTGAGAGAACGTTACTAGTATTATCAGTGGTTTATTAGAAATGATATGTCCACATTTGTCATTAATATACCGCATATAGTCATAAACACGTAAATATGTACAATCAAAAACGTGCAAAAATACTTGATATTTGCTTCGAAACAGCAAGGGGCATAACTTCTCAATGTCAACGCCGCGTAACGTTTAATGAACTTTATCAAATAAGGAAAAAAATAATATATAACTGACTGAAAGTAAAAATAAAAATTACAAATGGCGTTAATTAACAATTGTAAGCTAAGAGTCATTGAGGGAAAAATTATGTATACACAAGGAACGTGCAGTTAAGTGGAATTGAAACATTAAACTATGAGCATCAAAATATGAAGAAGAAAAAATCAGAAACCTTAACAAAAAGTCTGTGTTTATTTGACTGGTCAATAATAGCAGCAATTTAGTGCGACTAATTCTTATTTTGACAAAAAAAATATTTGAACTTTTGACGCGAAAAACCATAAAAATTTAAAAATAAATAAAATTACCTTACTTTTTGCCTCACGCCTGTTTTTCACAATTTTCCACAAAAAAAAAACTTTTTTTTTTTGTGAAATTGAAATTAATGTTTTAGCATTATTGGCGTGGAGGTCGGTCATAAATCGCGTGAATGAAAACGTGCGTTGCCAGCAGAGATCAACGACGCGAACCAACAATGTTGAACCGTTCAAGGTGAACAATTTTTCACTCGCGTACAATTTAAACAAAAGTATTTATTTGTATGATAAATAAAAGCAAGAATTATGATGTTTTTCATTAGTTTAAGATCTATTAAAAAATATTTTAATCTAAAAACGTATAATTGTGATTTAAACCAGATTTTTACTTTCTTATACGGAGTATTGCAATCATGAAAAATTTCGACCTCTTAATTTTGCCTAAAAAAACATTTCCCGAGCAGTCCTGAGTCAAAAATGTTGTCAAAAATGTGTTTTGTCTGTTAGTCTATGCACAAGATTTCTTAACACTAGAATGCCCGATACTAGCAATACCCTAAGGGTAAGGATACGCGACGAGAGACTTTGGTCTCTGAGACCAAAAATTTCGCCTCTGGATACAAAGAGACCTGTGTATACACTTCGGAGACCGGAGATTTGTCTCCAAGTATCAAGTCTCTAGGGCAAGCCTGGGCACTCCTTGGCTCGTCTGGCTCCTCACAACGATAACATTTTTATTCAAATTTTACGAGAATACAATCGATGTATGAACATTTTTACTCGACTCTCCAACCCAATGATACGTGTTGGTAGACGACGGCCACTTCAGCAGCGATTGACTAACAATCGATGGAGCGAGCCTACGATAGCCATTCAGTATAATTTTTGTTGTTGATGCGTGCGGATGTATACATTTGCTCCCCAAAACTCTAATTGCTTCCCAAAGTACACTGACGTACGAATTTTTTTCAGAAATTCGATTTTTTTCATTTTATTTTTCCATTATGAAACGCTCATATTCAAATTCAAATACTATGTCGTGGGATTGGGAAAACAAATATTTAATAACCACAAATAATGATAACCGTCAATGTCTAGTTTGCAGTTACATGTCGAATAAAAAATTCAATCTAGAACGCCATTACAACAGCTGTCCTATCAGGTAACATAATGCAATTTAGCGCATGTTTTTTCGATGCACAGAACCGGAAATACGTCCCCACAAGTTTTTTTTGCACGGCGGAACTTATTATTTTTTTGTAATCGCATCATGATAAATTGTGTAGTCCACTGTTACTAAACTTCTCCATCAAAAGCGAAAGAGCGTAAAAAATGAAAAAGATGCGTTTTCTCATTTCGTGTTATAGTATATGAAGAAACATAAAATTTCTTTGAGTAATAGTAAATCACTACATACATGGTGCCCAGGCCTGCTCTAGGGTCTAGGGTACAAATCTCCGGTCTCCGAAGTGTATACACAGGTCTCTTTGTATCCAGAGGCGAAATTTTTGGTCTCAGAGACCAAAGTCTCTCGTCGTGTATTCTTACCTTTAGATGCCCAAATGGAGTCATTTTGAAATTTTTACTCCCTTGGGCATTGGACGAAATTTTTAAAAAATAGACGATAAAAGTGTGCTAATATTATTTTCAAAATGAATGAGAGGTTTTTACAATAAAATATTAATTAGGAAAAAATTGATGACAAAAAAAAAAGTTCGCAAGGAGTCAAAATGACATTCTAGTGTTAAAAACTACTGGAGCTAGAGCCATGAAAATTTATAGGCATACTTGGTCCTGGAATAAGATCCGTTAACCAAAAGTAATCAAAATGGTAGCTTTTTCAAAAGCCGGCGATTTGCTCCGAAACTACGCATTTTCAGTAGTCTTTTGTATGACAGGAGATGGAGACAACAAAATTTCCTACATTTTTGTCTTGCACTAAACTACGTATTTCAGAAAATTCAGCTTTTTGTGATTATCTTGAAAAAATGCCGGTTTTTTGCTGGTTGTTGTATGTATGAAAGTATTAATGAGTATGACGTTCTCCACAATTTTGTTTTTTACCGTTATTAGTTATCTTTCACCATTATTAATATATTTTCATTAACCCATTGACTGTCATGGCTATCATATTTGATTAATTCACTAAGTTGGGGGGTCGGTCCCGACTATAATTTTCGATAGCCAGGTCTTTATTCTACATACATACATTCAACAGGTCTACATGTATTGGAATTTCCTTTAATAATTTGCCAAATTTGTTTGGCAGTCAATGTGTTAAAAGATAAAAAATTTGATTTTTGCGAATGTCTTGCAAACCAACGGTTTATCGAAAAAACGGTTAAATAAGAATTAAAGATATTAAAATTATCTAACAGTAAATCGATATATTTTACCCTTATCGAGATATTTCAGATTTTGTATACTAAAAACTCATATTTTGATATAAACTAAAACTTTATTCGTCGGGTTATTATGTAAATTGTGCAGAAATGTGGATTTTGTATAAGAAAGTCATGTGCTGTTCACATAAGATATTTTCTTAGAGTTTTTGATTGTTCTGATTGGAATTTGTAAATATTGGTCCCAAATTTGATTGAAAACTTGCTCTACCAAAATTAGTAGTGATATCTACTGCTTGATACTAACGATAATTTGGATCACAATTTTTCTTAAAAATGTCAAGATTTTCCTTTACAAATATTGTAATTCCTGCATATGTTGAGATTTTTCTTATAAATGTAGCAAATCCTTACAAATGTTCCAATTAAAGAGTTTAGAAGAACGGGGGGTACCACAAAGGCTATCTTTGCGTTAAAATTGTTGACGGAACTGGTTAGCTCGCCTCTAATATTGGAAAATATTTCAATATCTACTTCTTGTACTAAACTTCATACAAAAAATTTGAAGAAAAAAGTTTAACGGAGCGGGGTAGGGTGTGTTCGAAAGGCCGAAAATTAGCGTGACGTATTTTATGGACAGTCCCCTAAAATGGTTTGCGAAATATCGAATAAACAGACAGACGGACAGATATTTCGATAGGCAGACACAGGTCATAGTTTATCCCTCACAAAAGATAAGATAACTACACATACCACAAATAAAATAACCTACATATCTCCAAGGGTATGTAAATTTCGATTCAACATTTGATATCACAAATGATCGCCCATTGAAAATGTCCACTATTTTCGTTTAATCATTGACCACGAGATGTAGGCAATGCGATTGCGATGGAAAGATTTATTTTTGTTTTCACTTTTTATTTGACTTTATATTCGATTGGGAAATAAATATTTTATCAAAATATTTTCATCGTATCGCATTTATTGATGGTTATTTTTAGATACATTCGGCTGTTAGGCTGTAAACATGTTTCTTTTCCATTATTAATTCGTTAAACCAAAAGCAAAAGAAAATTGAAAAAATATTTTTGGATTGATGTCGAAATATTATTTTAGCATGGAGTTTTGTAATATACAGCAATCAACCTAATATTCAAAATTCCTCATTCCAAAAGTTTTTTTTATTAAAATTTGGCTGTAGGAAGGAAAAATGCATATTTCAAACTTATTAAAAAAATTGTTGCCAATAAGTTCTATATAAAGGTATTATCCCACATAAGTTCAAATGGTTTGAAAATTGTGTGAAAGAAAGAACGATATATCAGTGCGACAGAGAAAGTGCAGTTGATATAAAAACTTCGCGAGAAGTCGGGCAGAGAAAAATGTCTTAATAATTAAGAGAACGAATTTAAGACAGATAAATGTAAATTTTTCGCCTACCTAATCTAAAATAAGTTCTCAAATTTTAAGATGATTTTTGTTCTGAAGTTTACGTGTGGCTGTTTTCTCCCACATATATTTAGCTCTCTCTTACCAATGGAAAATTACCATTTATGATTTAAAGCTCAATTTTTAAACCATTTGAACTTATGTGGGATAATACCTGACACACAATTTTGGCTGAGGGGTTGTCCATAAAATACATTACAATTTTTGGGCGAGGGGCTGCGTTAATATGACAGCTGAAAAGCCTAAAGTTAGGGTGACTCCCAATTTGAAATACGAGTGCTTTGTTATACACATTTTTACTTTCCTATAATATAGAGGGAAAGTATTGTGTTCGTGACGGAGACCGACTTAAGAACGAGGGCAACTAGAAACTTTTTGATCAGTCCGAAATCCGTTTCAGACAAAATGTTGAGTCCGTTGTACGTAGGGAATGCAATACCGGAGAAAATCTCTATACCGGTATTTCGGTATTGTAAAATGATAATACCGGGATCCCGGTATTAAAACCGGTTTTCAACGAAATTATTTGTGTTAAAACTTCCTTGTTAAATTATTCAGTTCAAATTTGCTGTACTTTTATTTTTAAGATTCAAATAACTAAGAATACACACCCAAAAGTTTATTTGGTGTGCAGTTTTGATTTCAGTAAATGTTCGTCTGGTTTTATCTCCACCGAACTTACACTTTACACAAATAAATAAGAACGGTAGGAAAACGACGCCGTCACCTGAGCACTCACCCAACTTTGAATTTGGTATTGTCTATCTCACTTGGAGCTAGGTGACTGGACACGCGTGCATTGCTTTACAGTTCTATGCGATGATATTAATAGGTAATAGAAAAATGAATGCTTTGCAATTGCGATACAGAATAAACTTCTAAAACGAATTGTCTCTGTTGTGAAATGGAAATGTCTTCCAAATTAGAAGAAAACCCTTTGGCTCGCCACAATCTTTTACGCTCTCTTGGCGCAATGTAAGTATGAAATATACAAATCAATCTAAACGAAAGAATTTTTTTAAAACAACAATACCGATTTTTCGTCCATCACATGAATGAGTATGCGTCGTCGCCTGGGTGAGAAAGACTTTAATGAGGGATTTAATACCGGACAAAAATGAATACGGGTGTTTAACCCTAGACCCGTGTATTATAAAACTTCCATTTATCGTGTACTTGGGCACTCAGTGCCCAGATGTAATTCTAATAGAAAATGTATGGCTGGTTTGTTTAAAAATCATAAAAATGTGGTTTATTCGTTAAACAAGTGAGAAGTACAATGGAAAAAATTTAATTTACAGAAATCGACTCAGAATATAAACCACCTTATAAGCTCGTATAACGAAAGACAATGCAATACATCACAACAATACAATATAAATAATATAATAAAACAATACAATATAATATCTGCATACAAGAATCATAAAAGGGGAAAAACCCAAAGCTGTAGTCAAAATAAAAAGAATTTTCATACAAAATGTACTGAGTTGGGCACTGAGTGCCCAAGTACATGATATCACGCATTTTTTTTACAGCTGCCTCAACTCCCCCGGAGTCATGCAATTTTGGACATCTGTATTTTTTTGTAGTCTAACATACAGTTCAGAATATATTTTTTTCAGAAATATATTGCATTTCATCATATTCTTTATTAAAAATATGTTTAATTTCGGTTCAAAAATCGTTCTGGGTACTCAGTGCCCAGTACACGGGTCTAGGGTTAATTCAATACCGAAATACCGGTATTGAATCTTCGAAAACCGGGATTTAATACCGGACAAAAATGACCGGTATCCCGGTTTTCGGGATACCGGGATACCGGTATTGCATTCCCTAGTTGTACGTATCTTAAATAACTCGAGAACGCGAAAATCGTTGTTTTTTATCAACTTTCGGAAAAGTCGCGTTAGCTATAACGGGTACTTCCCATATTTTTTTTAAAATACAGTTTTTTTTAATTTCTCAAAATCTATGCGCTTTTGGGGAAAAATCAGTATAACAAAATTTAAAGAATATAAAATTTTCTAAATTTTTCCTTCAAGGGTTCTCGAATATTTGAAAAAATATTTTTTTTCACATATTTTTTTACAAATATTGTGGAGGGAAGTTTTGTGTTGATCACAATTGATATTTCAAGCAAATTTTTTACGATAAGCAAAATATTATTCAATGATTCTTACCAACTTTATGTCATACTTAAATTACTAAAATCCCAGAATTTCTACGATTTAAGTAGTCTAGGCACAACTACATTTTTTAAGAATAGTACGCACAAGAAGTTTAATTTTGTATAATTTTAATATAAGTCTGCCACAAAGATCTGTTTTTTTTTGCGTGTAGATTTCACAAGAAATCACAAGCTGAATCAGCAAAAATTTTTTTTTCTTTTTTGTTGTAAAATGAAAGTAGGTGTATTTCATTGAAAATTTCGCCACTGATAAGAATAAATAAAACGATAACATATCTGCTTTCTCGATTTTCAATGCGTGCCTCTCACTAAAGCAATAGAGTTTCCTGATTCATTTTACTGGAAATAGTTTTTTTTCATCATTAACTTATCAAACACTTATCGGTTATTGACATTTAAATATACCTTACTTATATTAATTAGATTTTTCCCAGAAATCGGATTTCAGTGAGAAATCTTATTAATAAAAATATTTCGGCAGTTGAAAAACAATTCACGGTTTTTTACAAAAACATCATAATGTGTTCAGCAAATAGTAAAAACATAAAAACTATCACTTCATTTTTGATGAAAAAAAAATTTAGTGCTAATTTAATTTAGATATTATGTCAAAATTTTATACATAGGTGAAATAGTAAAATTTTCACGTTTCAACCAATTCGATGAACTTTGAAAAATATAGAAAGGGGCTGTCCAAAAAAACGTCACACTTTAGGAAGGGGGGGGGGGGGGGGGGAGATGTCTTAAAATTGTACTGAACGTAAATGAAGCTTTAGCAGAAAGAATTTTATTTCAAGGGAAAAGGGACATTTTCAAATGTTTACGCAATTTTTAGATGACCTAAAAATTCGGCTTAAAAGTGTTGACATATGGCTTAAAAGTGTTGACATATTAACTGCGTTTTAACCTCATGTACAAGTTACTTATAAGTACTCTCCAGTCATCCTAAGTAGATTTTTTGTTAAGTATTAGTACACGGAAGTACTTACGATAGCTATCGTATATGCTATTGAATATACATCAACAACATGTAAAAATCACTGATGCAATCCGGTTTTTTAAACCGAACCAAAAGCCATTGAATCATTGAAATTTGAATGAACTAAAACCGAACTATAAGCCGAACCATTCTGAAAAAAAAGTTGTCTGAACCGAACCAAAACCCAACAAGATTTAAAAAAAAGATGGCCGAACCGAACTAAAACCAAACCAGTTTTAGAACCAAATGCGGTAATCAAACCAAAACTAAAAATTTTTTTGGCGTCTATTTCATACGCATGGTCAAATACCGTGCATTTCATATTCCAGCATGGCACAGAATAATTTGATTTTACAGTCCAACATAATTTTCACTCCCCTGTTATGCCAATCACTGAAAAATTTAAAGATAAAATTCTAAAGCGGACTTACTATGACGACCCTAAATTTTTAAAAGGAAAATCGCATTTGAAAAATAACTAGCCGTGTATGAAATGCAGGGAAAATAAATAAATGCTGTTTTACAGTATTTGAAAAACTATTAATTTTAAATATAGCAGAACAACGAGTTTCTTATTTTTTTATCAAAACCTACTGTTTTTGATTGACCTGCAGCATGGCAAAACTGGCCCTGTGTATGAAATAGACGTACTTTTTAGTGGTTCAGTTTGGTTCAAATTTAAGTTTTTAGGATCGAAAAAATCTTATTATTTCCTATTTTCGACCAGATTTAGATTCCAGGACTTTTTTATGTACCAAAAAATATTCAGTACTCTAGTACCAAAAAACATTCCAAACGAACCAAAACTACGAAACCAATAAAGATTCAGTGAATCAAAACCAAATTTTTGAAATTTTAGGATTCAAAATCAGACCCACATTTTTGAAATTTTTGGAACCAAAACCTAAAAACATAAATCTAATTCATCCTTGGACCAAACCCGAACCACACTCTAAAAACTTTGAAAAATTGTTTACAAATACTAACAGATCATTTTTAAAATAATTACAATTATCTAATCTCTCTAAGAAATTTAAGTTCTTATCGAATTTCTTAAAAAGTTCTTCAAGTGAATTTTTGTGTTTTTGTTATAAAGAGTAACGTCATCTTGAAATTTCAATAATCAGGCATAAAAAACTGGGTGAGACCAACAGAATCAGAATTTATACGCAAAACTTGTCTCATGACCTTAATTTAAAAGTCTTTCAACTTTTTTTTTCATGCATGCATGCGTATTTCTATCCTATACTACTTATGTGCATGTTTATATTTATAGTAATGTATGTACATATCATGTGATAAAAGCATTTCAATTTTATATTTAAGTATGATTCGCCTTTGGACTGTGGCTGGACTGGATTTACAAACAATATTTGTTTACATTGTTTCATTTATTTCGTATATATATTATGTACAGACGATTCAATAATGTGATTAATACATTTATATTTTGTATACGAGCATATGTTAAAAAGTTGTTTCCGGAAATGGTCTGATGTTGTAAATGTGACTCGCTTGCAATTTGTTACTGCTGACTATTAGTAAGAAATTTGCAAATAAAGTCACGTGCTAGGCGTGATATTGAAATGTATGTCGTCATTTTTTCATGTTATGAATTAGGATAAACATTCATAATAAATAAAAACATAACCATTATTGGATAAATATTCAAAAATCTGCCTTCCATTTTTGCAGTAAACAAAATAACAATGCCTAGAATATATTTTAATGGAATTCAAATAGTTTTGCTAGAAATTTATATAATTGATTCTGCTAAATGAAAATTGATAAAGAAAGTTTAGTTTGTTTTCTTTTTTTTCTAAGAAAAATAAATTTATTACGGCTTAGACATGCGTATAATTTTAGAACGATTCGTTAATGCAGAAAACGTGATCTTGAAGATTTTTTTTTTCATACTTTTATTATGGTTGAATCTAATGAACTTGTTTACTGTGAAAAATGATTCTACAATAAGTCATTAATTAACAAATTGGTTGTATGAAAAATACTCTCAATATGTTTAGATTTTGCTTAACAATTTGGGCTTTTACTGTCCAAAAAATACATTTTGTTGACCTATTAGGACTTTTGTGAAAAGTATTTTTAAACTCGAATATTTAAAGATGTTTTTTAGGGACTGTTTTTTCTGAGGTATTTTTGCTTTTTCTAAGGTTTTTTTTTAGTGATTTCGAAAAGTTTCTTAAGTGACAAAGAAAACACAATATTTATGACACGTTTTTGGGTTTATCTTAAAGCTCTTCCCTCACAAGAATTGGGCCAAAATTTCAGATCAATCGGTTATGTTGTTTTAGAATTAAAGCTTTTGAGAAAGCTTTTAACTGCTTTTTAGCTAACAAGTTGCATTTTTTCTTGATGTCGTTTTTGAAAAAATCAAGAAAGATAGAAATTAACTTGAAAAAGGTTTAACATTATTTAACTATTTTGAACAATATACGATATATTTTGGCCCAGTTCTGCCCATGCTGCTTGGCATTTGTGTCAACCGTGACGTTAGCAGTTGATGTATCAAGAGATGGGGTTCAGAGGAAAAGAGAAATCATGCAGAACCTTTTCATCGGTCATTCACCATTGATGTTTCGATCATATCGACAATCCTACAATCGACTGAAACGCTTATTGCTTGTGGCCACAAAATTTTCTTCCATGCGTTATTCAAATTGATGTGTGGGACAACATCACAAAAAAAACTGATCCATGTGCAAATTACATAAAGGACATTTTCTCGTTTCAAAGGGCCTTTAACTCAATCTAAACTAGTTCATTCATAACAAAAATGAGTTTAAAAAAAAACAATTACATGGTGAATATAATATCTTAAAAGATGATTCAATATTTTTTCCCATTACAAGTTCGATTAGATAACCCGTTAACCAAAGTAATACATTCGTTATAGTACAGCAAGTAAAAAAAAATTCACCACACGATCATATTTTCATTATAATAACGATTTATGATTACAATTTATAAACTACGCTGTCGGTGAATACTTTTGATTTCCGACCTGCGGTTT
Organism: Chrysopilus asiliformis; assembly: GCA_964034945.1. Taxonomy (NCBI): domain Eukaryota; kingdom Metazoa; phylum Arthropoda; class Insecta; order Diptera; family Rhagionidae; genus Chrysopilus; species Chrysopilus asiliformis. Next base: position 21,700,670 of record OZ035961.1, on the reverse strand, counting down.
CCGTTAAAAACTTTATGAATAAATGATTGCTGGTGTGATTGTTATTAAAATCGTAACAGATGTTACGAAACATTTTTTGCACTTATTCACATTAAAATCAGATTACGAAAAGTTCCCCTTAAAGTGCATAACCGCTGAATGTGTAAAAAAGTATCGGCAGACCAACCATCAGTCAGCCAATTGCATTATAGTCATCAGTCATCACATTCTTCACTTTTTAATATATTTTCCGGATCCCATTGCGTAACCAAAAATTGTTAAAAGCTTAATAATATTGGCAAATAAACAAATGGTACCCAATTTTATGTCAATTCGACAATTACAAAATATTGATTTTTTGTCGAATTTCATGACGCTATTGATTTTTTTTCTCAGATGGGTATTTTTAGCCTCGAGCGAAATGATGCCTTGGAAATAGTCGAAATTAAATTTAATACTAATAATTGTGTTGGTCTCTGTGTATAAATAAATGTCACGCAATTTAATTTTACCTCAATTTATTGAATTATCTACTCAAGCTCGAAACGATATTTATAGACAATTCGATATTTCGATACAAAAAATTATACGTCTTTCATAAAATTACTCTAGATTTCGAATACGATATATTTTAGTAGAAAAAAATTATAATATTAGAAGAAAAATCATTTTTACTTTCCCTAACGCAGATAAACTCGCACCTATCATAAGCTAAATTTTCCTGCAGGAAGCCAATTACGCCATACGCAAGTCGGTCCATTTTTTTAGAGTATAAAACCAAAGTTAAAAGTTTCCAACTAGTTTGATGTTAGTTCAAAAGTAAGTAACATTATCAACTTATGCACTTATATATCCCATTGAAATTCTGTTGAAATGCTCAAAATTGTAAAAAATATATTTTACGATTTTTTCGTAATAAAATTTTCATGGTATTTTTTCGTAGAAAAACTTACTAGGCATCCACGTGTCACTAGAATATGTTTCATGATTAAAATACTTAGAACTTTAACGAGAAATATAGAGACATGTGCACATATTTTATTTGAAAGCCAACAAGATATTAAAAACATAACAAAAGCTATAATTGCCAATCTGGCAATTATTTAAAACCCGTATGGTGATTTAAGTGAACGGTAAACAGTTATATCAAAATTCCACTTTGAAGTCAAACTTTCCAATAAGATTTTTTTAAAACTTGTTCCAATTGGATTCTGATGTATGGAACTTTAATGTAGAATCATGTCCTAAACAACTTTTGTTCTTGGACTTTTTTGACAAGATGCACCGTTTTTGAGATATTCGCAAAAAACGTTTTCGTTCGTATGGGGGGTACCCGCCCTAATGGTCCGTTTTTGCCCATTAACGAACTTATCCTCGCATTTTACGAAAAACGGATCTGTGCAAAATTTCAAGTCTGTAGCTCAATCCGTGCGCCCGCAATCCGCGCCACAGACGGACAGACAGACAGACGGACAGACGGACGGACGGACAGACGGACGGACATGCAAAATTCAACTTTTTTCATCATTCTAAACACACTGGTGTAATTCATTTTTGTGTGTGATGACGGGATCTTGGCGTTACAAACGGTAAGGCAAAGTTAATATACCCTTTGGTTTCACCATACGGGTATAAAAATAAAAACCATACGTAAAAATATTTAACATACACGCGTTTCGAAACTTGAGCAAAAAAAATTGAATTATTACAAAAGATTAAAAAAAAAATCTCGTATGAAATTAAAAGTTTTCGTTGTTTATGTTATTTGGGTGGGATCATCAAATGGGTGGAAGATTGGGCTACGTTCCAAAATTTTATGATTTCACACGTGATTGTAATAAAACTTAACAAAAAACTAAAATGTCGTAATTAATAGTGAAACTTATGTTGGATTAACAACATTTCTTATCCAGATTATGTATTGCGTTTAATTTTAATTAAATTACTGTAATTTTAATGATTTGACGAAAAAGCATGGGTATTTCTAGAGTTAAAAGCTGCGTTCCTATAAGTACTTTTCAGTACTTCTAAGTAATAAAAAGTCTATTTAGGAGTACCAGGTAGTACTTATAAGTAGTTTGTACATGAGGTGGAAATGCAGCAAACATATTAAGGTTAATTTTTAACTTTTGAGGGTAAGATCGAGCCACAGAAATATGTTAGCAGGGTCTGGCAGGGTCTGGCAGGGTCCCTATCACCGAACACGACACGATTGGTTCGAATCGTAAATTCAATGTGGTAATTGCTATAAAACACTAACAACAACATTGAATTTTCAAACCAATCGTATCGTGTTCGGTGATAGAGCCTCAGAGTTCCTTTTCGATCATAGAATGGAATAACTGGAAAATTATAAAAATTAATTAATCAAATTATTTCAAAAACTATAAAGAGTAAATAGAAATACCAAATTGTGTTAAACATTCAAAATTAATTCTGAAAATACAATAATTTTTCTCTGAATTTTGATCTATCTTGGCACTAAAATTATCATAAAAAATCTTTTTTTAGCCATAAAATAATAAAAGTGTTTACGGAACATTAAGTTAAAAATACGAAAATAATTTAAATATAATTTTTCTATTCTTCGCTGAAGCCAATGTGAATGAATGGGGCGCCTACAAAAGAATTTTTAGCGATGCAATTTATTTGGCTACCATCCAAAACAGCTTTCACCTCATCTCTCTAAGATCAAAGTTAACTTAGGTAAATCTGAAGAAAAAAATATTACTAGCTTGAATTACTTCCACTTAAAAAAAAATAGGAAAACTTTGTAAAAATTATATAAAACAGTTTAGAGATAAGTCCTATAATATTTTTTTTTTTGCGATATTGAGCAATTCTAACGGATATGAATGAAGTCCACGAATACCTGGAATGTATTGTTGTACCGGAAATGCTATTCCCGAATAATTAAATGTTTACCAGGATGGCATTAAATATTTACGCTAATTATAAAAGCAAATCAAACGTAAATGATGTGTGAGTACGTAGTTAATTTTATGAAGAAAACATCGATCATAATATTGCCGTGTGCTCAATTGACGAACAATATTGACTAATTTTATAGAACATCACTCGCTTAGTCCGTGAATCATTTACGCTGGTCGTGCCTTCACCAGATTTAAAACGACCAACGTATCATCATCACGGATGGTCTAATATTGGATGCTCGTTATCGAATTCAATTTAATTAAACCTAACCTAAAAGTATCTCTAAGCCCGCATTGACGCCACACCTTAAAACGCTTGAACATATCCCAAGAAGTACCGCAAGCAAGAGGTGAGTAATCTTAATTGTGAACCGCGACACACGATGACATACCTCTAGTTTTTTTTTGTCGTCTGTCGACATTGATATTGTTGTTGTCGTCGAATTTTGTATTTCGGCTGCGCTCTGACGACAATATCCGATTTTGTTGGCCGTGGTTCAGGTGTGAACAAGATTCATTCCGACCTAACCTAAAAATAGATCGACTGGCCACCGCTCGTGATTATTGCTATTTTTTATTGTTTTTTTTTAAGGTAACCTCAAATAACGTGTCCATTTAGCGCTGTTTGGCAAAAATTTAGAGAAAAAAATTCCATAATAGGTGGATGAGGCGCAATGCAACAAGCGAAACGCCAATAATCTCAAAAAACTAGCGAACGTGTGTCACACGGTTAGTGTTTTCGTTACTACGTGAAACTCGCCTGAATTGCACGCTAGCGCTTTCCACGCAAGTGACAAATCAAAGCCATAATAATTTCGTGATATTATGATTCAATCACGAGAGCCATGTGTCGACCGCCATTAGTGGAATTTCGCTAATCCGTGGTAAATGGCCACAATAACGGCTGCCGCTGCTATCTTGTTTTTCACGTTTACAGCGAACGTCTCACCTCTTGGCCAAATCCCCGTAATTCTGCAATGTTTGTCATTTAATGCGAACCCAAGACAACAAATTCTTCGTAAGATGTTTTGATTTTCTATTTTGGGAAGAACAAGTATTTTTTCATCATACATACTTTGGCGGAAAATACTCGTATAAACTGAATCCAATTTTAAATCAAATTTTAAAAATTATGATGATCAGTCTCCGAATAACAATTAAATAAAAACAACATTTATGGCAAACATTTTGAGGGATTTAGTTCGGTTACTTATAACCGCTTCGACCAAAATTTCTTAAAAAAACTAAGTTATGGTTAGCCTACTTAAACCATAGAAATTCCAGGCGTAAACAATTTAAGTTGGACTTAACTATGTTTCGTTGGCATAAGCAGCCATTACCGACTTGATTTTTTTCTAGAAGGAAAAACTTTTTTTATTGGGTTCTCTGACTTAATTGGAAATATTGTTCAAAATATTTTTCATACGTTTTTTATATTTTCGGCAAAAACCACCAATAATGTCGTGTGTTCTCAATAAAATGCATCGAGTATACTACCTTTTTATAAAAAAAATATGCTACAGGCTAAGACACAACCATGACTGAAGTCACAGATTCAATATTTTAGAGAGATGTGCACATTGTAATGTGAGAGGGGTCTGAAGGTGTGAACGGATTGGAGCCTCTAGATCTCTCAAACCACCTTATAGGTGCACACTAAGGAACGAAATGGCCTATAAGGATAACGTAAATATCATTTTTCCTTTGGGAAACCGGTATTAGGGGCGTTTCTGCGTCGCTGATTAATGATCTGGTGTTAGAATTTCAAAATTCGGAAAGAGAAGGTCCTTTAAGGATAAGCAAATATCCTTTATCGCATTTTTCCTCCGGAAATCTGGTATTTCACTATTCACAATGGAAGTCCTGAAGGCACAACGATTTTTTTTCAAAAGTTTGTAAGTTATTTCTGAAAAAAAATATAAGAAAAACTTTAACCCGCAACGACGGTTATGCAAGCTAGTTATTTATAAGTAAAAATCAAGGAAATACACAAACCCAATAAATGCATTTGAAATTTTTGTCCAAATCAATAGGTGTCTTTTGCGGAAGTGATAAAGTTTAAGTTTCCTTGTATGTACTGCATTGCGTTACGTTATCCTTACTAAGCCTCACGTCTATATGTTTTCAGCTGAAAGCAGAAATGAAAAAAGGGACGAAATCCCATATATTACAAACAAGTGTCTTTGGCGAACGTTCAAACACGAGACTCCACTTCATTTTGTATTTCTTATATAGGAGACAAAAAAATTCTGTAATCGAATATTGAACCTATTAAAAGCTCCTGCAACGGGAAATTCTTATTAATTTCAAACGTTCTTCGTCTTTGTTTCTATTCTTAACTGTTTTTTTTAATAAACATATAGGAGTGAGTCATTGGCATTATGACAACTTTGTTGCTCAACGTGACTTTGGAAGAAAACTTATTCTTAACAAGGTTGTTTTAAAACATCGAAATAAATGAAAACTAAACACGTGTGATGGAATGCTTTTAAATTGAGAAAATCTTGTAAATTATTTGTTTGAGCCACGATATTAAAAATAGAATTCGATTAATTCTGGGGAATTTTCCTAAGAGTTTTTTTTTTCTTGTCACGCAATAAAAATAGCGTCAAGAATGGTATCGATTCTCGTTTGGAGATTTTTTTATTGAATTTGTTAATCAAATGAACAAAAAAATCTAGCAGTTCGATTTTTGGAATTTCCTGAAAAAAATTACATCTGTGTGAAGTTTATAACAAGGTAACGACAAAGAGATTGAAATTTAAACCGTTTGATGGAATCAAATGATTTCAAATTTAACAACATTGAAATTTGAAACCACAATTTTTTGATAATAGAATATGTTCTGCAGAAAGAAATTTTTCAGCATACAGAAAAGCTGTAGAAAAGTAGGCCAAAATGTTTACATGAGTTTATAACTTTATCTAACAAATCAAAAAAATCCCTCTTGCAACCCAAAAAGGCACCACAGGTTGGGAACCTCCGCTCTAGATCGAAATTAATTTATCTAGAATTTATAACAATTTATTTATAATACTTATCAATTAATCAGTCAATATTTTAGGGCAGTTAGGTTAGTACTTAATGATTCCTATTTCACTTTATTCATTCATATTTCTGTTATGTTCTGTTCTATTTACTTACAATATTGGTTTACATTTATTCGCTCCATTTATTTTCAATAACATATTTTCTTTTGCAATTTTTTTTAGCTTCCATATTGTGGAGGTAAACTCTACGACTGTGTCTTTTGGGATTGGGGTAAGGTTAATATCTTCTATTGAGTAAGTATGTGGGATGATCATAGGAAACATGCATACGGTCGACGGAAATCATGCGACTTTTCTAGGAATTTCTATTCAATGCTTGAACTTTAGCCGAAATCATAGATAAACAGAGCCAGTGAAATATTATAGGAGATCTGAAACGGATTTCACAAATCAAAAAAAAAACACTGTAAAACACACATTCATGTTTGGATATGGGCCCTACTACCTGTACTACCATTGATCCTTATTTTCAAATTGAGGTATGTGATTTTATTCTTTAAATCTTTATTTTTCACAGTATCTCGCGGTCCTATGGTTACTTATGTTAAAGTCTGCAAAACATGACTTTTTTAACTTGTATCGACAAAACATTTTCGCGGCTTAACTTTCTTCCGTCCCTCGGGTCTAATTTGACCCAAACAGAAATTAGTTTGCTTGTACCTTTAAAAATATTTATATTACGAACCTGAAATTTTTTGACTTTGCCTTATCTATATATATAAAAATGGAAGTTTGTTGGTTTGTTGGTTTGTTGGTTTGTTGGTTGGTTTGAGATTACAAAACGCAAAAACTACTGGACCGATTTTTACGCGGTTTTTTGCAAAATGATCTGTGTTGCCAGGAGCAGGTTTTTAGCTATGTACATTTTTAAAATTCGAAACGGAAGGTCCTGTAAGGATAATAAAAATATCCTTTTTCCCATTTTTCTCCGGAAAAATTTGCATTATAGGGTTTTTGGGGTCGCTGATCACGAATTCGGTATTAGATTTTCAAAATTCGAAACGGAAGGTCCTGTAAGGATAATGAAAATATCCTTTTTCCCATTTTTCCCCAAAAAAAATTTGCATTATAGGGTTTTTGGGGTCGCTGATCACGAATCCGGTATTAGATTTTCAAAATTCGAAACGGAAGGTCCTGTAAGGATAATGGAAATATCCTTTTTCCCATTTTTCCCCGGAAAAATTTGCATTATAGGGTTTTTGGGGTCGCTGATCACGAATTCGGTATTATATTTTCAAAATTCGAAACGGAAGGTCCTGTAAGGATAATGAAAATATCCTTTTTCCCATTTTTCCCCGGAAAAATTTGCATTATAGGGTTTTTGGGGTCGCTGATCACGAATCCGGTATTAGATTTTCAAAATTCGAAACGGAAGGTCCTGTAAGGATAATGAAAATATCCTTTTTCCCATTTTTCCCCGGAAAAATTTGCATTATAGGGTTTTTGGGGTCGCTGATTACGAATCCGGTATTAGATTTTCAAAATTCGAAACGAAAAGTCCTGTAAGGATAAATATCCTGTTTCCCGTTCTTCCTCGGAAAAATCTGTATAAGGGGGTTTTTGGGGGCGCTGATCACGAATCCGGTATTATATTTTCAAAATTCGAAACGGAAGGTCCTGTAAATATAACGCAAATATCCTTTTTCCCATTTTTCTCCGGAAAAATTGCCATTATGGGGTTTTTGGGGTCGCTAATCACGAATCCGGTGTTGGAATTTCAAAATTCGAAACGGAGGGTCCTGTAAGGATAAATATCCTTTTTCCCGTTCTTCCTCGGAAAAATCGGTATAAGGGGGTTTTTGGGGCGCTGATCACGAATCCGGTATTAGATTTTCAAAATTCTAAACGGAAGGTCCTGTAAGGATAACGCAAATATCCTTTTTACCGTTTTTCCTGGGAAAAATCGGCATAAGGTTTCCGGGGTCGCTGACCGCGAATCCGGTGTTAGATTTTTAAAATTCGAAACGGAAAGTCCTGTAAGGATAACGCAAATATCCTTTTTCGCGTTTTTCCTGGGAAAAATCGGCATAAGGTTTCCGGGGTCGCTGACCGCGAATCCGGTGTTAGATTTTTAAAATTCTAAATGGAAGGTCCTGAAAGGATAACGGAAATATCCTTTTTCCCGTTATTCCCCGGGAAAATTGGCTTTATGTTTGGGATCGCTGATCACGAATCCGATATAAGATTTTCAAATTTCGAAACGAAAAGTCCTGTAAGGATAAATATCCTCTTTCCGTTTTTCCTCGGAAAATCGGTATAAGGGGGTTTTTGGCGCGCTGATCACGAATCCGATATTAGATTTTCAAAATTCGAAACGAAAAGTCCTGTAAGGATAAATATCCTTTTTCCCGTTCTTCCTCGGAAAAATCTGTATAAGGGGGTTTTTGGGGGCGCTGATCACGAATCCGGTATTATATTTTCAAAATTCGAAAAGGAAGGTCCTGTAAGGATAATGAAAATATCCTTTTTCCCATTTTTCCCCGGAAAATGATCACGAATCCGGTGTTGGAATTTCAAAATTCTAACCGAAAAGTCCTGCAAGATTAACGCAAATGTCTTTTTTCCAATTTTTCTTGATGCAATTGCCACTAAGGGATTTTCGAGGTCTATGATCGCGAATCCGGTGTTCGATTTTTCAAATGCTAAAGGGAAGGTCCTGTAAGGATAACGCAAATATCCTTTTTCCATATTTTTCCCCGGAAAAATTGCCATTATGGGGTTCTTGGGGTCGCTGATCACGAATCCGGTATTAGATTTTCAAAATTCGAAACGGAAGGTCCTGTAAGGATAATGAAAATATCCTTTTTCCCATTTTTCCCCGGAAAAATTTGCATTATAGGGTTTTTGGGGTCGCTGATTACGAATCCGGTATTAGATTTTCAAAATTCGAAACGAAAAGTCCTGTAAGGATAAATATCCTGTTTCCCGTTCTTCCTCGGAAAAATCTGTATAAGGGGGTTTTTGGGGGCGCTGATCACGAATCCGGTATTATATTTTCAAAATTCGAAACGGAAGGTCCTGTAAATATAACGCAAATATCCTTTTTCCCATTTTTCTCCGGAAAAATTGCCATTATGGGGTTTTTGGGGTCGCTAATCACGAATCCGGTGTTGGAATTTCAAAATTCGAAACGGAGGGTCCTGTAAGGATAAATATCCTTTTTCCCGTTCTTCCTCGGAAAAATCGGTATAAGGGGGTTTTTGGGGCGCTGATCACGAATCCGGTATTAGATTTTCAAAATTCTAAACGGAAGGTCCTGTAAGGATAACGCAAATATCCTTTTTACCGTTTTTCCTGGGAAAAATCGGCATAAGGTTTCCGGGGTCGCTGACCGCGAATCCGGTGTTAGATTTTTAAAATTCGAAACGGAAAGTCCTGTAAGGATAACGCAAATATCCTTTTTCGCGTTTTTCCTGGGAAAAATCGGCATAAGGTTTCCGGGGTCGCTGACCGCGAATCCGGTGTTAGATTTTTAAAATTCTAAATGGAAGGTCCTGAAAGGATAACGGAAATATCCTTTTTCCCGTTATTCCCCGGGAAAATTGGCTTTATGTTTGGGATCGCTGATCACGAATCCGATATAAGATTTTCAAATTTCGAAACGAAAAGTCCTGTAAGGATAAATATCCTCTTTCCGTTTTTCCTCGGAAAATCGGTATAAGGGGGTTTTTGGCGCGCTGATCACGAATCCGATATTAGATTTTCAAAATTCGAAACGAAAAGTCCTGTAAGGATAAATATCCTTTTTCCCGTTCTTCCTCGGAAAAATCTGTATAAGGGGGTTTTTGGGGGCGCTGATCACGAATCCGGTATTATATTTTCAAAATTCGAAAAGGAAGGTCCTGTAAGGATAATGAAAATATCCTTTTTCCCATTTTTCCCCGGAAAATGATCACGAATCCGGTGTTGGAATTTCAAAATTCTAACCGAAAAGTCCTGCAAGATTAACGCAAATGTCTTTTTTCCAATTTTTCTTGATGCAATTGCCACTAAGGGATTTTCGAGGTCTATGATCGCGAATCCGGTGTTCGATTTTTCAAATGCTAAAGGGAAGGTCCTGTAAGGATAACGCAAATATCCTTTTTCCATATTTTTCCCCGGAAAAATTGCCATTATGGGGTTCTTGGGGTCGCTGATCACGAATCCGGTGTTGGAATTTCAAAGTTCGAAACGGAAAGACCTGTAAGGATAACGAAGTATCCTTCTCATTTTATCCGAGAAAAAAATTGCATTATGGGGTTTTTGGGTTCGCTGATGACGGATCCGGTGTTAGATTTTCAAAACTCGAAACGGAAGGTCCTGTAAGGGTAACGGAAGTATCTTTTTCCCATTTGTTCCAGGAAATATTGCATTAGGGGGTTTCTGAGCTCGCTGATCACAGCTCTGCAGTGGGATTTTTAAAAATCGAAACGGAAGGTCCTGTCAGGATAACGAAAATATTCTTTTTCCAAAATTTCCCCGGAAAAATTGGCATTATGGGATTTTCGGGGTCGCTGATCACGCATCCGGTAATAGTTTTTAAAAAGTCTAAACGGAAGGTCCTGTAAGGATAACGCAAATATCCTTTTTCCAATTTTTCTCGCAAAAACTGGCTTTAGGAGGTTTTCATGGTTGCTTATCACGAATCTGTTGTTGAAATTTCAAAATTCGAAACGCAAGGTCCTGTAAGAATAATATTTTTTCCCAAAAGTTTTTAAATTATTTATGGTTTTTTTGCATTCTAAAATTTGTACAAAAAACTTTAAGCTGGCATTCGTAGGGTCTGCTAGTTTATTGTAAACTAGCAGTATGCAAAAATTTGGCAACTTCCGATTACCCGTTACACTGCTACAAAAATAGTCACACTAAAGACCTTCGGGTCTAAAATGACCCAAGGCAGTTATTCGTATAAGAAATGTTTAATTTAGTCATATTATATTATATTAGTTAGTGTTTGTAAACTATATCTAGAATACGGATCTAAAATCTTTGACCGAACGGGGTGATTTCTCGGGTATAAGAAACCGATTTTGTTGGATGTCAATTGGGAAAAACTCAACTGCCATATTTCTCAATTTTTGTATGAAGTTTTTTGACCGCTATTTTCGGGGAGAGTTCATTAGAACAATATATAAGTCTTTTGGGTTATACATATGTTGTTGTATGTTGTAAAAATTTCAAAAAACATAAAAAAACTCGTTTTTTGATTTTTGTATACACTAAACCTTTATGGGTCAAAATAGACCCGAGGAACTTTAGTGTGATTTTTTTTGAGGGACGGATGAAGGTTAAGGCAAAGCCCCAATAACGCGTTGGTACACGCGGCGCGGTGACAGTAACACCGCGTCTTGATTAACAATTTTTTATCCCAAGAAATATCTCACCGCAATGAGATTTCTTTGACAACTGGGCAGATATATTTCATGGAATTTCATTTCTTCGTATGCCTTTGAAGTTAAAACAACTCGTCACAGTTATTGCAAAATATTAAAAACAAAGAAAAGCAGGCGAAAACAAAAACTTAATGTTAAATATTCTCTTCAAAGCCTTTTCTATCGTGTTGTTTGTAAAAATTAGTTATTTTCCCAACTACTTGTTGGGGGAATTTATATTCCGCCATCTTGAATCCGGAAATTCCATGAAATTTTGCAATTGCAAGATTTCATGAAATTTATCTCTGGGATTTTTTATCGCCGTCAACTCGAGCTCTGATTGGTCAATCTGCGATGAAAAATCCCAAGTGGAGACACGGTCTTAGACACGGTGTCTAATTGCGCGATACCCAGGCGAGGTAGCGCGCCACTACCGCCTAGAGTAGGTTTACTTTCTGCGCTCAGATGCGGTGATACTTACAGAGATGCCAGAAGTAAAGAATTTGGTTACTTTAATATGCATTAATGTGTCTTCAACGTTCATATAGCATCTCTGGATTTTTTTGCGGTGATATTTTACTTGTCTTAATTGTTTATGGCTATTGATACAATAAATGGAAGTTTTTGATGGTCCATTTCCAATTTTGAACACAAAAATTGTTCACAAACAAAATCTAGACTTCAATCAATCCACCGCGATGCGTAACTATGATGCGGCAAAGACTGCGTGGCGCTGCCCTAAGAAATATCACTGTGCCGCCTGTATCAACGCGTTATTGAGGTTTAGCCTTTATATCTCAAAAATTAAGTCCTATCGAAATTTACACTACTTTGTAATAACAGTAATTTTATGGTTAAACCGACATTCTTAATTAAAATTTAAAACCTCAAGAAATTGTTTTGGATTTTTTCTCACTATAAAAACTCCAAATTAAATAATTGTTGGCGCTCTATAATTTTATTGCCAATTTGTCAGTTAATCAAGTAATTTCATTTTCAATAGAGAAAAAAAAATCTTTTTCACCTAATCGAATCTCATTGCCAAAAATTTATGTCTCAATGTGTCGTTGTCTTGTAATGACCAATTCATAGAAATCGAACACAAAAATCAAACGGAAATCGGGTGCCAAACATTCAAATGTCACTATAACCGGTCAAAGAACAAGGAATTTACAGTAGAACCGGATTTTTTTTTATCGGTAAACTGGTGTCTTGCGTGATGTTAATTAATCAAAAGCAATCAAATAAAGTGTAATCTTTACTCTAAAGTTGGGAAGAAGATTTTTTGGCAAAGAATTTAAAATATCAGAATAATATCGTTAGTATAGAGCCCAACATTTGATTCCAAACTTCGATAGTCCATCATAAAATGGCAGAGAATTTCCCCATCGGCCGCCGATAAAATTCATCCTCCTTGAACGCCAAAACATTTATTGGTTGTATTCAATTATTTTATTTATGTATTTTGCACAACGTCGCTGTCCGCCTCTTCATCGTATGTCGTCGCTATCGCGAATCGAAAAGGTTGGAAAAAAAATTTTGGCGCATGCTACAAAACGTGTGAATTTAAATTTAGACACTGTGAGAGGGAACGTGTTTCGAGACATGTGTTGCCAAATAATAAATTCAAATCGAAAGCGGCGGAAAAAATAAAACAAAAAAGAACGAAAAGACGAAAAATAATATTAATATGAATAATAAACGTATCAAATCCCAATCATTGGACACATCTACCAAATAAAACAGTTTATGAATTTCAAATGGGTCCGCCATGTAAATTCGTGTATTTAGTGCTTGGGTACTCCAACGCCAGAAAATTTAATAAAATCGTCTACGTTGACGAGTTGTGAAAACACATACGTCGGTGCGGTAGTTTTCAACACAAGTGGCACGTAATTGCGATAAGTGTATGAATTCAATTTATGCAAAAAGTTTTTATTAATATTTGAATTAAAAAAAACTGAAATTAATAAAATGTTTTTTAAAGCCCCCAATTTTAAACCGCACAATAACCCATGTAACCTTTTGGTAATGAAGTAACAAAGCTACCAGTTGCTAATGAGTTGCCCTGTAGTTACAATGCAACTTGTTACAAAACAACCTGTTTGAAACCGTTGCTTTGTGACCAATTTTTAACTCCTATTGCAAATTAATAGCTTTGCAGCCAGTTACAAAGTAACTCATTTACCAATTTGCAATCGTCAGGTGCAAATGCGTTACTCCCGCAACCGGTTTCAGAGTTACTTCCGCAACCGGTTTCAGAGTTACTTCCGCAACCGGCTTCAGAGTTACTTATTTTAAACCATTGCTTTCTTACCAACTTTCAACAAACGGATTGCCGTTATCTGGGTTGAGTTACCGTTGTGCTTCTGTAACGTAACTAATGAGAAAGTTTAGAAATTCCCTAAACTCTCGAACACGCAAACTTTAGAACCAATTTAACATCATAAATTTCGCCCGATCATAACCCGCAAAGATCCGTGAAAAGCCCACTCTTGGTTTGCTTCGTTTCATTAACTGGAGTGTTCTTTGATATCAAGACTCTCGTCGTCTCCATGAATATTGGAAAAAGTAGAACTGGTACAGCCAGATTCGGATTCAGCGACTCCAAATTACCCAGAAAAGACTTATACCGTGAGCGCCAGAATTAGGGTCGGCCTTTTTAACCAGTGTTGGTGGAACACAAAAACGATGCACGATTTTGCCCCCCTAAAATAACTTTTGAATCAGTGTAGTTTTCACTTGGGTTGAGTACTTTTTGTAAAGGGCACAGTCTCTAGTTTCATCCATATATGGCGTCAAGAACCACCGGATTGCAGGGGGATGGTGAGGGGTTAACGAACTTTCTCGTGATTTGTCACAGAAATCATTGCAGAAATGGATGCCCTTCACTATCCCCCTGCAATCCGGTGGCTCTTGACGCCATATAAGGATGAAACTAGAGACTATGCCCTTTCCGAAAAGTCCTCAACCAAAGTGAAAACTACACGGGTTCAAAAGTGAACCCAGGGGCACGAAAAACGCTACTTCTTGCATGGTTCTTTGCTTCGACTAGTTAGTCGATCAAAAATAAGTTACATGAAGCCACCCCAGGAGTTTAATTTCTATACAAAAAAAATTGTTGTATAAAACTTTGTTTATCTCACTGATTTTTCTTCACGTGGAAAAGTTCTTCTCAAGCAAAAAAAAAGGTTGACCACCCCTACCACATCAAATGTTTGAAAAATTTAACGGCTTACGCAAAAATTGGCTACGTCAACTCGGCTCAACACAACACACAACACATCTCGATTGAATTCGATATTGTGATAGAAATTCGACGACGTGTGTTTACAAAAAAATATTTAAATTGCTTCGGGTAGATACACATGAGTTTTGGATGGCCGGCGGTTGTTCAAATTACGAAGCAAGCGAAAAATTATTATTGGCTGGTTGGATAGACGGATAGAGAGATGGGCAGTTGATGTAAAATTCAGAAATGTTGACGCTAAAATGGACTGCTTTGAACCGATTCGATTCAGTCGTCTGTCGCGATGTTGTTATTTTTGGAATTTTATATTAAAACATTTTTCGGGGGGATCGAGTGGAAAACGATGGCCGAAAATAACTTGGAAAACTGACTGACTGAGTCAAATATTTGATGAAATGAGGCAGAGAATAAAACAATTTTGTGTTTATCACGTTTTGTGCTGCATGTTGTCCGGCTTTTTTTTATATCGTTGGCGTGACAAACAAGACGTGACTTTTGAATCGAACAATTCGTCTTAACCGATTCTGAAAAATACCCTCAGCGATTGTTTCTAGTTTGCTGTGGCGATTTTATTTTTGAATTTTTTCTCGATTTCCATTATTATTTTTTTTTAGCAAAAAAAAAAAAAAGATTTTATAAGATTTTTCACGATTTTGCAGAGTATTTTATTGTTTGAAATATTTTATTTTAACGCTGTTTATCCGAAAACACCTTTTAGTAGTTATTTTTAAAAATGTTTATCTCCAAGCGGATTGTTTATGAGATTCTTTGAAAAACAACTTGACCTATGGTAATCAGATTAACTTTGAGTTTTACCCTCTCTTGGGGAAATACCGTTGAGTAGGGGGGTTGCTACAATGAACTTTTTTTTATTGAAATATATGTTTATTTCTATTTGTCTAGAATTTAAAACATTTTTGGCTGAAATTTTACTCGGAAATTAAATTAAATGTTTTAGATAAATCTGTTTAGAGTTATAAAAGATTAATAAGATTAGAACAAATTTTTGATGCAAAAAAGATTTTATTTTTGGTTTCAACATTGCATATTTTTCGTTTTTCCATTAGCTTTTCTATTATTATTTTTTTAAATTCTATTATTTTTTTAAAAAAATGTGGACATGAAATTTTGCAAATATCTTCTTAAGAATTTATGTAACTGAAATTTACAAAAAGAACTTTCCAAGAACGTTACCCCCCCCCCTCCCCTCTATTATTTTTCGCAATTTTTCGTATTAAATTCAGTTCTGTCATCACATTGCCGCACACTTCCTCTTCTCGCTAAAGGCGCCTCCACACGTTCAATGTTACTTGACAATATTATTTGAATGACTCATGTTTCAAGTAACATTGATCGTTTGGATGATCTTCAATGTAAGGGCGCCTCCACACGTTCAATGTTACTTGACAATTTTACTTGAATGACTCATGTTTCAAGTAACATTGGTCGTTTGGATGCTCTTCAATGTTACGTTTGCAGGCAATTTCCATCAATGTTACTTGACGAAAATTTTCATCAATAATACTTGTCAAGTAACACTGAACTTGTGGAGGCTCCTTAAAACTGTGACGTCTTTCAAACGCTACTTTTTTCAACATTTTTTTAATTCAATTTAATATTTCCGAGACTTTTCTTAAATATAACGAAAACATTAATTTAAAGCATATAACAATCTCATTTGGTGATCATTGAAATTTTTTTTGAACATTATATGATATTAAAATCTACACAGTCGAGGTGAAATTATTGTCTCGACGACTGATGTTGTCCAACTTTAAAAGTTTAATCCAATAAATCAGAATATTTAGGCTATAGGGGTTTTTATTTATTTGTTTTTCAAAGAGGAAAGTGGAAAATTCTATTATTTATAAACTCTTTGATCTAATGTTTTCCACTCAATTTGTTTCGAATTTTTTTAAATCTTCACATTTTTTATATGAATGCGAATTGAATAATAGAATAGAGTAGAAACCCTATTAAATGATGTCATTTCAATTATGTTTTCTTTAGAGATATATACAAGTTTTTGTGAATTTATGGAGATTTGAATGAGATTTTAAAAAATTCGCCGAAAATTTTACCAGATTGAGCTAGTTTTGTACGGAAGATCAACATCTGTTTTTGAATTAAATATTGCTAATCATGTTTTTGTTAAGCATTTCCAGTGAATTTCAGAATTTTAAGCGAGAAGTTATAAGTTTGACTAAACTTTTTTTTACATAGATAAAGTCAAAAGAGTGCCCAAAAAGGTTCACTTGTTTGCACAAAAAAATTAATGAAAAAATATGAAAAACAATCTTTTACCTGTCGCGTAACTAGACTAGCATACGCCTGCAATGCGTAGGTGGGGGAGGATGGCTCAAGGTTGATTAGTTCCGCTACTAAAAATTTAATATCTTAGATACGTTTGCACCAATGACACTTAGGATTCCTCAAGTTTAAGTACGGTAATCACAGCTTTATTTCTTAATGGTACCACTACACTCTTGCCGAATGCAGGCCGATCAAACTTTTGCGAGCGATTAGACAGATCCTATGCTAGTATCACACATGGCTACTTTTACTGCGCAGCACGAACAAAAATTGTGCCGCAGTACAGTTATGTGTACAAAATTTCAACTCGGTCGGATGAGTGGAAATGGATCAAAATTAGATTTCAATATTTGACCCCGACAGACAGATAGACAGACAGACAAGACAAACAAAGCTACACGGCAAAAAATTCTGGAGTATTTTTCAATCCAAAGATTATATTGACGAAATCTTAATACAATTTTGGATTGGAATTCACTCGAAGATTTTTTACCGTGTAGCTAAATAAAAGCTTTTAAAAATCCGCCTTAATGTGTGTTACTTCTTTCGTTTTTTTCTTTCGCAACACAAAAATTTGTACAAATTTGAATATCTTCGCGTTTAATTACTCAATCATCGAAAATTTAGTTGGAAAACCGCATTTTTGACACTTTCTTTCAAACTCTTTTTAAAGAAAATCAAATGAGTTCCTTTGTTGGTATGAAAGCGGAGCAAAAAGTGATGAAATTTTGCTTGTTTAAGGGGTTATCTTCTGCCGTTTCTTCTTTATTTAAAAAAAAAAGTCGTAAATAAAAGCTACAGATTCTTAAATTTATGCTTTATGTCAAAAATGTCCAAGTTGATTCTTCACCCAGCAAAATTTCAAGTATTTTGTCTACAGCGGGCCGCAGCAAAGAATTTACACCTGTGCCTATAATTACTGATATATTTCCTAGTTACGAGTGCCAGTGACACACCCAAGGGAAGGTGGCATTAACAGGGCCAATAAAATCCTGGGTGCGGCACTGGTGGAAATATTTGAATGCGGTTATGCTGCCTCTAAGGCGGAAGGTTATTTATTTTAAACTGGGGTTCTGATGTACATTGAAGTTTATACAAAACTTGTTCTACTTCTCAATTACAAGTGGATAATTATAAGAAATCTTGAAATACTACCTGTTTGTGAGATGATAATATTCTAATGCATTTTTGTTAATATCAAAAAAGTTAATTTAATATACGAATAAATGGGCCGCAGGCGAAGCTTTCTTTTTACTGAAACCATATGGGGTGCGGTACTATTAGAGTATTTACATGGCTGGTTTTTGCGCCATTTTTACGAACAACTCACAACAATTCCAAATCTAAACAAATTTTAATTTATATTTTGAACGGGCAAAACCTTCGGACAGGATAAAAAAATACTTTTTTTGTTTTGCTGAGACCGCATGTAACTTAATTTGTTCGACAGTTATTGTGGCCATTCAAAAAATCAAAAAAAAATAATACTTTGCACTCATTTTTTATACCTCTATGGTTTTTATGAAAACATCCGTTGTTCTCAATATTATATTTCAAATTCTACCCACATTGATTTTTTTCCAATTTTGTTTTTCAGTGATGCAGCAGTTGGCGGTTTTTCATATTGCGGAGAAACAGGGTTAAATTTTTCCACATCTACAGCAGCATATAGTGAAGATGATGCTGAATATGCTCCAGGACGACGTGGAAAAACATCAAGAGTATGTTAATTAGACTAATATAAACAATTAATATAGCGATAATTAGACATATTTGTATTTTCATAGGTAAATCACAGAGCGTAAATCTAATCGCACGATACTTGAAAAATAACATTGGATAAGCAAAACTTTGAAACTATTTGCAAAACAGAAAACGAAAACAATTTTTTTTTGGTTATTATTTGAAACGGAAATATCTTCATTTCATATTTCATTAGCATTTCGTGTGTATATAAATACTTTGCATATGTTTATTTTTGAAAATGTTGCAAATAGCAGAGTAGGGATTGCAATGTGACTGCGGCACGTGATTTAAGTTTTTAGTGTCACGACAACGGATAGAAAATATTTCGAAAGATAAATTCGTGTTCTAGATTCGTTTCTGTATATCTTTTATTGAAACGCTTGAGTGATCATTTTTTTTTTTAAATACTTAGTTTGGTTTGGTGGTCTTTGATAATGATGTGAGAATACTTTTATGAAGGGTTTCTTTTTCTTCTAATTAATAGCACACGCCAACAAATTTAAACTTCTGGTTTGAGATTTTTTTTTTATTCTGCATGCCGAAAAACGTTGAATATTACTTTTGAAAATTACATTCTGATTTGAACAGCACCGGACTTTCCTCTGCGATACTTAAAATTTCGAAAAAATATGTAAAAAGATATATTTTTTTCTAATGTCGCAAGAGCCGGTAGAGATACAGAAATACCGTTAAAGTAAAAAATGTAGAAAACGTTATTTCCTTTAAATTTCGTTTGGGGCTGTCCAGAAAATATATCACTCAAATTTTCGGCATTTCATCACGCTTTATTGTGATTTTTCGCAAGGAGTTAAGTACTGTCATCACACTACCGCCGCTATCCCCGCTCCTAAAAATCTGACTTACTTTGTTTCCGGCTTTTCGAACCCCCCCCCCCCCCCCCCCCTCCCTTATTTCGTCAAACTTTATCTTGATTTCTCGTTTGGAATTTGCTACCGTAGTCACACAACTGCATATACCCCTCCCCCCTTAAAGTGCAACATGGAGCCATAGATTTTTTGCATAAAGCACATAGTTTTCAAAAAAAAACATAACAAAAGCTATATTTGCCAATCTGGCAATCATTGGAGACCCGTATGGTGATATTCGTATCAAAATTCGAACAGTTGTACCAAAATTCCACTTTGAAGTCAAACTTTCCAACAAGATTTTTTAAAATTTATTCCAATCGGATTTTGATGTATGAGAGTTTTATGTAGAATCATATCCTAAATAACTTTTGTTCTTGCACTTTTTTGATAATATGCACCGTTTTTGAGATATTCACAAAAACCGTTTTCGTTCGTATGGGGGGTACCCCCCCTAATGGTCCATTTTTGCCCATTAGCGAACTTAGCCTCGCATTTTACGAAAAACGGATCTGCGCAAAATTTCAAGTCTCTAGCTCAATCCGTGCGCCCGCAATCCGCGCCACAGACAGACGGACAGACGGACAGACGGACAGACGGACAGACGGACAGACGGACAGACAGACAGACGGACAGACAGACAGACGGACAGACAGACAGACAGACGGACGGACATGCAAAAATTAATTATTTTTATCATTCTAAACACACTGGTGTAATTCATTTTTGTATGTGATGACGGGATCTTGGCGTTACAAACGGTAAGGCAAAGTCAATATACTCTTTGGTTTCACCATACGGGTATAAAAATCTAAATACTGTAATTTTTCAAAAAAAAAAATTTTAAGGGGTGGGGTGCCCATTATAGTTAACGTTACTTTTCCAAAAGTTGAACTACGGTTTTGGAAACACTTATTCACAAAAAAATCAAATTGAATTTTTTATCATAATAGAATTTCTTACGATTCAAAGAAAAGTTCGTGGCCGAACAACATTTTTCATAAGAGTTTGAAAAGCTCAAAATTTTGAACAAATTTTTCGTTTACTCTCGGGGCCAATCTCTCAGAAATAGAAGCGAAAATTACAGCTCAATCGGTTGAATAGTTTTCGAGTTAGGGATTTTAAAAGCGAGTCGAGTTTTTCCACTTTGTTTTTCTCAGTTTCCTTTTTAAAACAAATCGAAAAATATTTCAGTTATTTAGCAGTAAAATTAAAAACACGATGTTATTTAACGTTTTTCCCGTAATTTAAAAAAAAAACAATAAAAATAGTCATAAAATTTTTATTTATTGTAGACTGAGTTCTTGATATGAATAAACAAATAATGTTCAATAATATCTACTGATTATTAGTATTATTTTTAAATATGTGTTTTTTTTAATTGCAGCAAGATCCGTTATCACATCGAATTATTGAGAAGCGTCGACGAGATCGAATGAATTCATGTCTAGCGGACTTATCGCGGCTGATTCCACCACAATATCAGCGCAAAGGTCGAGGTCGAATAGAAAAGACTGAAATCATTGAAATGGCCATTAGACACTTAAAACATTTACAAAATGAATGTGTTCATAAGGAGATCGAATATAAGCTCGGCTATACCGATTGTATGAAAGAGGCGGCCAAATTTCTGTACGAGAGCCATATGCAAGATGTCTGCTATCAGCTAATTGCCCATTTACAAGAGCATTGCGATGAGGTCATGAAAAGTATGTCAAGAAGATTAATAAATTGATTATATACGCATATATTTTCTAGTTACTGTTAAAATAATTCTAAGATATGGAAATATTTTGGAATCCTGATTTTTTAACCCTTTAATACATTTCAATGACGATAACGGTTCCAATTTAATAATAATCACGGTTCCACTTTAGTAATAACGGTTCCACTTTAGTAATAATCGATGACGTTTGATTAAAATAATCTAACCATAACATACGTCACACTTTTAGAGAGGAAGGGTAGTATTCAGTAGTGTGACAGCAGTGACGATTAAATCCCACACTAAAAATCACGATAAAGGATGACAAAAAAATCGTGAAAAAGCCTGAGGAGGAGAAAGAAGTGGTTGAGGGATCCGAAAAGCCTGAAACCAGAGTGACGTGTTTAATTGCCAGCCCCTTACAAAAAAAACTTGGAAAAAAAACTAAATTTTTATTAAAAGGCCGAATACTGAATGGGTTCCACAATCCAGATTACATTAGCTTTCGTTGAACTCCAAATTAAGGAAAAATTAGCCTTTTGCTCTACGAATACGACTGCTTTGCGTTCTTTGTAAGCAAAAAGCTCATTTACGACACCGACAAGAATGGCGGGTGTACAAAAAAATTATTATTATTTTTTAATATGAAGAAAAGGTTACAAGGCAATATTAAGTTAACGAAACTAGCGCCCCAGTAGCCCTTGATACTATGTATACCCTCAGTATTGTATATCCCATGATAGTGTATAGCTCACATTTTGTTTAACGGCACACTCATAAACAAAATTATGAAAGTTTCACTCTCCGATTTTAATGAAAGTTTGCACATTTGTAGAAGTATTAAAAGTATTCAACAGTATTCAACACGTATTTTTTTAATTTGGGCAGTAATTCGGTTTTAAGGGGTTCTCTTTTTTTGCTTATCCAATAGCATCAACATTCTATATACTTCTATATATTTCTATATACCACAGGCGTAAATGCCACCCCTCCATAAAATTAGTTCATGTATTTTTTTAAATGCTTTTTGGAACCATTTTTAACAAAAAAAAGTCATGGTTATTGATTTATTGTCAGTTCACTTCCTGGTCCACAAAGGGGTAAAAAGGCTTCACACAAAAAGGGGTTGTTTGCCAATTACTCGAAAACTAACAGTCCGATTTGGATGAAAAATAAATGTATAAATGAAATAATTTTTATAGTCTTGATACTTAAAACCAAAACATTATATTCCCCTCGGTAGCGTATACCGCCCGAGACTATATACCTATCTAGTTTGAAATTGTGTATGGTACCGAGGCTTCAATGTACTCTGGAAATAAAAAAAACACACATTTTAATCTCCTGTTTTTTTTCCAAATTCCAGGTGAATGTTTCAAGGCCCGTTGCAATACTGACACGATAAGTGCGTCCAGTGGCAGCCCCCCAGCTCACAGCTACCATACAGCGGCGCCGCTCTCCCAACTCCGTGATATGCTGACTTCCGACGTGGAGCATAGCAATAGCAACGATCACAACGACGTGAAGGATCTGAGCTTCCGAAATCAGCCCCACCAAGCGCCCGTTATCACATCAACGGCACCGGCCTCCATCCACCACGATTCCAGCAACCACGATTTCGAGTCGTCGCGCGACCCCCCCATTTCACATCCAGAAAATGGGGCGACGCCTCTACACCACCATCACAGTGACGGTATCCTGCGTTCGGCGAGGATGCGTAACTACTCGGAGTCCTCGCACGAGATCGAGCACAACAACAACAACTACAAGTACAAAAACGACATTAAACAACGGTTTCACCAGGACAGCCATAGCCACCTGCACGACGAATCCAGCGAGCACAGCATCGGCACAAACCACCTGAATAGCAACGAGAGTAGCAGCAATGACCACCACAATCAGCCCAAGATGAATCCGGAAGTGCTGAACTGCAAGAAGCGGAAGGTGAGCAGCAGTGGTGGTGCGGGGCCCACTTGCGAAGTAGTGGAGAACGGGACGTGTGGAGGGGACGAGAAACCAACGACGAATGGTGTTGTGGGGGAGATCAAGTCCGAATCGCCACTGCATCATCCCAAAGTAGTGGCGCCAGTGGGACGATCCCAATTGATCGTCCCGATATTTGCACTTCACGCTCACGGGACATATTACGTTCCTGTGAATGTCGACTATGAAGCCCTGCTGCCGTACTTGGGTACCAGCGATCTGCTCAACAAAAACTTTTGCCCAATGCCGACTTTGCATCCCGTCAACATCAACGTGAACTTCTCACCTAGCAGCCGACCGAATGGTTTTCCAAGGCCGAAAATTGAAACTATGTCCACCTGTTGGTAGACAGATGGTTGGCAAATTGTCTTTTGTGTTTTTACCTCAGGGCCACAATATTTGCATATTACTATTGTGGACAGAAAAAATTTCCAAAAATAATAACTAAAAAATGTAAAAAAAACCTAGAAAAACCTTACAAAAAACTACAAATTTTTGTGTTTTTTTTTTTAAATAAACTGCTATAGTTATTATTATTATTAACTTGTGTAATTGATAAGAAGAAACTGTTAATTTTTGTTGTTCAGATTACCAATTTTAAAATGTAAACTGTTACTGAATTGAAATGAAAATTGAAAATGAAAAAAAATGAAATCTATATTATATATTATAATAAAAATTATCGCAAAAAAAAAATTATGAAAAAGTAAAATAAAGATTATATATTTTGTACAGAGAACATTATTGCAACTGATTCCTAGTCAGATAATATAAAAGCTATATATATATATATATGTATAATATATATATACATTAAAAAAGAAATAAAATGTTAATATTTGTTTTTAATGCTTTTTAAGTCAGTTGATATATTAAGAATAAAACGTTTGTTAATATAAAAGTGAAAGAGTTTTTTTTAAATTAATTTTCGTTTAAGAATGAATTCTTTCGGTTTTATGGAAGTGAAAACCTGAACTCCAATGATTTAGGTTTTTTTAATAATCTATTAAACCTTGAAAACGCCAAAATATCATATGACCACGTAAGGTTTCATTTGTATTGGGAAAAAAATCGTGAAAGTTTTGCTCTCAGCGACACAAATTCCTAAAATATTTAAAATTGATTGTTAAAATGCGTAAAACTCGTCGACAGTAAAATTTCTGCGAGTTTTAGGTTGATTTCAAAGAAATACCTACTCCCTACTTTTGTGGAAGTGTGGCATTATAAAATTTTAACGTTTTACGGTCGTTTTGTAACAAAAAATTCTGCCGAAATAGTTGCCAAAAATTATTATAGAACAAACTTTCAAAAGAAATCGCACAAGCAATAAAATACGTACAGACTTTTTTAACCAAGATACAAAACTAATAACAAAGTCTTGGGGGCGAAAAAAAAACGAGATTTAACAATACGTATTTAACGTTATAATTTACCTGTAAAAAATTGTTTACCGGCAACAGAACTGTGGTAAACGATGTAAAGAATGTAAACAACGAAAATAATTTTTTTTTGTAGTAACTGCAGTATTCTAGTAAGTATAATATTTAATTAATAATTTTGAAACATTTTGATGAGGAAAAACATGAACAAATTGAGGAAGGGGAAATCTTTAAAACCGCTAAATAAATCGAAAAGTATGATAAGTTGAAATAGCGCGCGCGGAAAAATTATCTTACGACGAATTTTTCTCTTACTTTTTGTGGTATTTTTTACTTTGGAACACAACAGAATTTGCGCTGCAGGTAAAATTTTTATATCAGTTGTGATCAACACAAAACTTTTCTCTGCAATATTTAGTTTTGGAAAAAAATATGTTAATATTTTTTTTAAATATGTTGAGAACCGTTAGAGACACGAAAAACCCGTTAAAGCAGAAAATGTATTGTAGAAAATTTGTTGTGCTTTAAATTATATTCATTTTTTCACAAAAGCGCATAGGTTACGAAAAACAATTTAAAATACCGTATTTTTTCAAAAAAAAATGTACGGGGAATACTAGTACAGCTACCGTTACTTTTTCAAAAGTTGATAGAAAACTACGAGTTTTGTAGAACAAAAAATTGCAAGTCGCTA
This sequence comes from Chrysopilus asiliformis, assembly GCA_964034945.1. NCBI lineage: Eukaryota > Metazoa > Arthropoda > Insecta > Diptera > Rhagionidae > Chrysopilus > Chrysopilus asiliformis. The sequence continues at coordinate 21,675,421 of OZ035961.1, read as the reverse complement.
GGTCAACATGTTCTCGAGTTATTTAAGATATGTAAAAAAAGATAGACTGACAAACCGACAGACAGGCAGACCGAGAGACAAATACACGGACAATCTCTTAATTTCGCCTGAAACGGTTTTCGTAGTGATCAGAAATTTTCTATCTGCCTCCGTTCTCGAGTCGGTCGCTGTCCATTTTTTTTTTTTTTTTATAGATCCAGCCAGAGCTTAGGGGAAGACCCTTTAATGCCGAAGCACAGCTCGGGATGGTTGGAAGGACAAAAGGAGATGCCGATTTATGTTCTCCTTGAACTTCTGCGGGTTATAGTCCGGGGGGAACACATCGGATGGTAAATTGTTCCAAAGTCTTGTAGTTCGCGAAATGAAGGAACCCCTAAACTTTACTGTACGAAAGCGGGGAGGCTCAAGGAAGAAGTCGTGCGCACGTGTAGCTGCACGAGAGGGTCTAGGGAAAATATACCGTGGAGGAATAAGTTGGGAAATTTCGGTGGAACATTTCCCATTGAAATATTTGTAGAATATGCTGAGTACTCCAACAGAGCGACGATGCTCGAGAGACGGTAATGAATCTGTCAAAGACTTGTCTCCAATTACGTTTTTGGATTCGGTCCAGCAGTTGGAGGACAGTTTTTGGGGCTCCAGCCCAAATGTGCGAATTGTACTCGAGTCTCGGTCGAATGTAGCTCTTGTAAATGTTAAGGACGTCGACTGGTGCGAAATATTTTTTGCATCGTCCCAGGAAGCCTAGGCACTGCGATGCTTCCTTTGCTATTTTAAAAATATGATCACTCCATTGGAGCTTCTCATTTATTTCGATGCCCAACATTCTGATGTTTTTTGAGTCACTAATGGACTCACTCATAAATTCGACCGTTTCGGGGGATTTTTCGCATTTCATCGATAACAGCATTGATTGGGTTTTAGATGCGTTGAATTCCACACGGTTGATTCTGCCCCAAGCCAGAATTGTGTTTAAATCAGAATTCAAAGATCTAATTTGCTCACTGCGTTTCGATCGAACTGCAATGGCGTTCGATTCGGCAGGTGAACTGAAATGGTAGGAGGCGTCAAGGGAGCTGTCATCAGCGAAACAATAAAGTGGATTGAGAGTGAGAGATAGTAGATCATTGATAAATATTAAGAAAAGCGTAGGAGCTAGAACTGAGCCTTGAGGGACACCAGAGTTAATTTTGAAGAGATCAGATTTATAACCATCCAATACAACCTGTATTGAACGATCAGAAAGGTAGCTCTCAATCCATTTGGAAATTGCAGGGTTTAGACCGATAGCTCGTATCTTTGCCATCAAAGCTTTATGCCAAACACGGTCGAAAGCTTTGGAGATGTCCAGCGCTATAGTTTTTGATTCGCCAAAATTATGGAGACTTTTACTCCAACGCTCGGTCAAGCAGACCAAAAGATCGCCTGTGGAGCGGCGCGCACGAAAGCCATATTGGCGATCGTTGATAATACAATACTTTCCTTCTATGGAAGAGGAAAGTACAAATCTTGTAATGGCGATTTTTTAAAAATAAAGACACGATGGAAGTAGACTCACGAAGAAATTGCGCCGCAGAGAAAACTTTAAAATAATCAGCAAAAGAAGAGCTTTGTGATGTCATATTTTTTTTTAAATTTCTAAATTGCTTCGTTGAAAATTTGAAACATGTACTGTAGTTATCAGCTTTTGGCAAATTTGCACAGAATTAGAGACATTAAAATTCTGCACATTTTTACCTTTTTAGCGGCTTCTTAAAATCCGGAATTTCGTTTTTCACGTTGTGCTCCGAAACTACGCGTTTTTCAGTAGTCTTATGTATGACAAAAATTGACAACAGTAAAAACTTCCTAAATTTTTGAATTTTACTAGAACTAGATATCCTGACTCCGTCGAAAACTAACGGGTTTTAGGTGTTTCAATGTATGAGATAAATTGAAGAAAATCATGTTTACAAAATTGCCTTTCACCGTTATCCGTTAACTTTTACCGTTATTGAGATATTTCCATTAAAAAGTTTCAAGAGTTGATGTTTGCGAATTGCTTACAAACTAACGGTTATTCAAGAATAAAAAAAAAATATAGTTGCAGGAAGAATTAAAGATACTAAAATTCTCTACATTTTTCCCATTTGCCGTAAATTGATAGCTTTTACCGTTATCAAGATATTTCAGATTTCTTTAAAAATAGTTATTTACATAAGCCGAGCTATAATTTGCGCAAGAACATAGATTTTGTATACGAAAGTCATGTGCTGTCTACATCAGATATTCTATTTTTTCGATTTTTTTTTCTGAATACAACTTTTGTAGTTTACCTTTCACCTGTTACGGCGGGAATTAATGCTCTGGTGATCAATTTGTATCGCCGAATACCAACGACAATTTGTACCAACAATATTAAATTTACGATTCGAACCACTCGTTCGTATTCAGCCCCAGGGAAACAACATCAACACGAAATTTTAGTTTAAAAAAAAAACATAGAAATGTTTTGCAATTATTTATTTAATTCAACATGATTGAATACATTTTAGTTTTACATTTAATCGGTTTACAGATATTCAGAATCAAATCATAAAATTGAATCAAAATCATTTAAAAAAAACACAATTGGTTTGAATAAAAACTTCAAACGTTAAGATTTAAGCAAGTTTTGTCGTTTATGTGGTTTTTTTAGTGTAAAAATATTTAAGTTCGTAGTTGAACAACCATTTGTTTATTATTTATCATAATATCTTATTATTACAGTATAGAATTCATATAAAGGGATTTATCCTCTCTAGTTTTTTTATTACAAAGAAAAAAAATGTTTTGAGTTCATCTAAAAAAAATTTTGAGCGGACGTCGTCATTATTGTATTACCAATTGCATATAATTCATATTTGTAGAAAAAAAAAATAAAAAGAAAGTAAAAATGTTTTATCAAGAGTACGATTACGAGTTGGCCAGGTCTTATTTTTAAATCTCTGGATTGTAGTAAATATAAAAAAAAAGTTAATTTCTCTTCGTTCGCCTTCTGGAGGTGTTTTGCTGGGCCTGAGGATTCTGTCCACTGTATAAATTATCCAGAAATTCATCGAGAGATGGTTCACTGAAATTGTTATGAATTTAAGATTTTAAAGGTATTTTCGAAGTATTAAAAAGTTTCTGTTTTGATTGCTACTCACTTTGGTGGTTCTCTTTTTGATCTTTCCTTCTCGTATTGCTGTGTTTGCTGCTGTTGTTGTTGTTGCTGCTGCTGTCCACCGCGTACTATACGATATTGTACTGGAAAATAGTGAATGTATTTTAGACATTTTCGTGAAATTGTTGTAATTGCCAATGAAAAAACAATTTTTTTTAAATATGGGCAGAAAGGAAGACAATGGAGACTGAAACAACGTGACAGAGCGTAAAACTCTTTACGGGAAATTTGAAAAACTGGGGTACGGCGAGGCAAGAAAAGAATTATTAATAACAAGAATTTGCATTACGTATTGTGATTATAGTCAACTGGACATTTGGCGACTGAAAGTTCCAGGTCCTGTTTTTAGACCAAAATTTTTGAAGACTTGAGACCTAAATATTTGAAGACTTTTATGAAAGATCAATCTTCCAGAACCATGAGATAACCTACATTTCCCAAGCTACGCCGCTTTGTTTAAACCAAATGTTTCTTACCTGTATGAGAATTAGGTTGAAGATGAGACAAAGCACCTTTTTGGCAATTAGCCCATTCCGTTATATCGTAAACTTTTCCCTCCATCAGGGCTAGATATTTCCAACGCAATCCAAATAGACTCGTCTCAGCCCAAATATCACCCTGGAATTATTTTCCGGTACATGAATTTCGTTGTAGAATTTTTAAAATAATTTGTAAAAATAAACCAACGCACCTCTCTTGCAGAATGTCTAATTTTACAGGAACTACATTCTCTGGCAGCATAATGCGGACGTTCTGTTAACTTTCTCGGATGTCGAAGTCCACAGCTACTACATCTATTTTTTATACAGCAATTATAAAAAAAAAAATAATGAAAATTAGAAGAAAAATAACATTCTTAGAACTTCTCGGTTCTCAGGCCATAAAAATATTAAAAAATTGTGTACTATTTCTGTGGATGTTTTCACATATCCCACTGTGCTCCATATTCTGATAGACTTGCGAAACGGCAAATATATGGTAACCAGAGAGGGGTTGTAATCAGAGTTGGGCAAAATGTAATTAAATTAACAATTACAATTACGTCGGCCCTTTTTCGCTTTATTTATCAATATTTGGACAATATTTTAAGCCAAAATTTACAGTTTTTCGTATTAAAAATATAAAATGTGAACAACAAATGACTTTCTTATACAAAATCTACGTTCGAAATATTAGCTAACATAAAAATATGATTATTTTTTTTACAAAAACTGAAATATTTTGATAACGGTAAAAAGCATCGATTTACGGGAAAAGCAAATTTATAAAAAAAATTAATATCTTTAATTTCCCTTTTAACTATTTTTACGAAGAACCGTTAGTTTCCAAGCAATTCGCAGAAATCAAATTTTTTAGCTGAAAATATCTCAATAACGTTAAAAGACAGCGGCTAACGGTGCAAAACAAAATTTTGGGGGTTGTTTAACTACCAAAATAACCGTTAGTTTTCGAGATATTCGCAAAAAAACGGATTTTTTTTAGAAATAACAGAATTTCGCGTATCTCTATTAAAAGACAAACGTCTAAGAAATTTCATTGTCTTCAACTTTTAAAAGAATACAAAAAAAAAAATATGAAACAATATCAAAAAATGCGTAGTTTCGGAGTAAATTGCTCAGATTTGAGATCCATTCAAAAAAGCCACCATTTTGGTTACTTCCACTAAAAATTGATAGAACAATCGAATTCCAGGACCAAAGATCGTTGTAAAATTTCATAGCACTAGCTCTAGCAGTTTTTGAGAAATTTACTACACAGTATGACAGACAGACTAACAGACATTTTTGTAATAATGCTCCAAACGACTCAGGAGTACTCGGGAAATGTTTTTAGACAAAATGAAGAGGTCGAAATTATTCATGAATGCAATACGAATCTAATATTAGAATGTAAATAGTGGGGGACTGTTCGAGATGTTTTTAATTTTTTTTTAAATTTTAACCGATTTTTTGAACCAAACCAAAAACTACTGAACCATTAACATTTTAGTGAACTAAACCCAAACCATTTTTAAAAAAGATGGTCGCACCGAACCAAAAAATAGATTTTAAATAGTAATTCGGTTCGGTTCATAATTAAATTTTTAGGATTGTAAAATTCTTATTATTTTCTATTATTGAAAGTATTTCTGAAAAAACTCTACAGAAATTAAAATATGAAGAAGAATTAACCAAGCATTATTTCCCACCTTATAGTATTGGCAGCTTCAGCAATCTTGGATTGCAATTGAGATAAAAGATCATGAAGTTCAGACCAGGCCTTTTCAGCGTTCAACGCTTCAGCTAAACTCTGATCGTACGCATTTCGATTTTCCTAGAAAAAGGAAAATTGCTTTAAGTAAATCTATTAAAAAACAAGTCAAATTCAATCAATTACAGGTTCACCAATCAATTCAAACGCTCTTTGCAAAACTTTGAAGGCTTCTTCAGCGCCAGGCTGTTTATTTTTGTCAGGATGAACCAGAACTGCTATTTTCTTGTAATGTTTCCGGATCTGTTCCTGAGAACTATCGGCCGTGACCCCTAATATGCTGAAATCAAGAGCATTTTTTATTTGTTTAACAATTTTTTTTCTTGAAAAGACATTTTAATTACATACCTATAGGCATCCTTCCCTTTACAATTCAATAGTGAATACATTGCTTCATCACCAGTTTGTGGAAGACGTCCATTCTTATAAAATTCGGTATCAGGTTCTAATGGTTTCTTCTTGTAGAATTTACGCCAAAACGCCCAAGTCGAACCAACGGCAAACTTTCCATCGAACTGCTTGAAAAGATTCTTCAGCCAGGCGTTCGGTTTTCCTGAATTATTTTTAAATTCCTGTCGCAAATTCATGAAAACGGAAAGCGAACAATCATATCCATAACTCAATCGGTCGTAGACCATTCCGAAGCCAAGGACAATCACATCGTAGACCAGATAGAAGAGCCAATTGATTATTTTGAGCGTATACTCGAGCCATTTCTCGCCAAACTTGTACAGCATCTCGTAGTGGGCATTTTTGCGAGGTTTCTGTCGCTTACTATAGAAAGTTTGCTTCTCCAAGCGATAGGAATTCTTCTGATTGCCAGTAATACCGGTAGAAGTCGGTTTACTCTTCTTCGAACCACTACTGCTGCTGTGCTGCGATGGTTTCTGCTTACTTTCGAAACTGGTTTCGTTTTTTGTAACGAACGAGTAGAACTCCTTCTCGTTATCCTTGCTGCTATTCGTGCTGTTACTGTTGCCGAAGAATATTCTTTCCTCTGAATCACGCTTCATTGATCGCCGTTTCGAATCGTTTGCGGGCTGCTGGTTCTTCGTCTTCTTTTTGGCTGTCAGAAGACTCGGTTTCTTCGTCGACTTTCCGTTTTGATTGGAAGAGTTATCCTTCGAGCTGTCATCCGACCCAACCTTTGCCTTATCTCGCTGAGAACTTACCACAAAAGTGTAACTCTCCTCCCCTTTCGACGAATTCGACTGTTCGGACTTCTTGGTTTTCAACTCTTGACGGTCTTTCTCCTCTGCAGCAGCGTTTTGTGACTTCTTCTCGTTCAAATTGAAGGCCGACTTGCTCTTCTCGAAGACAAATTTCTGATTTTTGGTCGGATTTCCAGGGTCCGATGAATTCGAAGTGGAATTCTGTCCATTGTTGGAGACCTTCTTGTTCACTGAAACGTTCTTGCTAAGCACATCTGAATAAGACATCCGCATTGGCTTCACCTCTGCAACGATACGCTTCTTGACCTCTGGAATTATCGGTGGCGAACCACTTGCAAAGCTACCATTCGTCTTCGGTGGAGGAGTCACGATATTGATGGCGGGATTCTTCAAGTTTTTGACGCTTTCCGCGTCATTGTTGCCGCACAACACCACCGGTACATCATGACTGGGAATCATCTCTTCCGGTGCAGTTGGAAATGCGTTCGTAGGGGTAGAAATTGGAGGCTGTTCGCCAAACGGCGAATACGTGCCAGACATATTTGGCGTCCAGTTTGTTACGAGCTGATTTATTATCATGTTGGTGGCGTTATCGTTCATCTGGGGACTCTGCTGGACCTCCACGTTATTCGGATGCTGGGTAGCTCGAACTGCCGTGTGATGAGGGATGAACGAGTTGCTGGAGAAGAGCTCGTAGTTGTTGAATGGCGGCGGATCCGACTCGTTGCTATGGTAGACTTTGAGAAAGTTCCCGTTACCAACAGGCAGTACGGAGTAGCTTTCTGAAATCGTGGGAATGCTATTTGGATAGCGCCAGGGCTCCCCATTTAACTTGTCTCTTGAATCTGACATTCCGGCCTCCGCTGCAAATGCAATTCTTCAGTCACTCTTCCAAATAACAACAAATCACTCACCTTCAAAGATTGAGGATCGGGGATGAGTTTTTTGCAAGCAGGAAGAATTCTCAAATATGTTTACAGAATTTTTTCCACTGCTCGGAAATCGGCTGGCATTCTAGCTGTATTAAATGTTAAATTGGCGAGTGATTTTGACAGCACCACAAAGTCGGGATCAATTCACTGGTATTTGAAAACAATCACTATAAAAAACCTTTTCCCGACAACGCACTGTGCGTGTGCCAATAATCGCGGTTTGATTTGCAAATTGGGTTGTTTTGAAACGGCTTAAATCTCCATAATTCACTTTTTTCAAGTTCAGAGATTATTTCATTGTGTCAAACTAACACACGCGCAAAAACCGTATTGTCGTGGCTGCTCTTCAGTCATCAGACGAAATTACTGTCGAAATCCGTCCGTCAGTGCACGACGAACGAGATATTTTTGAGTAACCCATTTTGGTATTGCCGAAGTCGGGATTTTCGACGATGGGCACTGCCAAGTTTGAAACAATTAATTGGGATAAGAAAAGGATTTAAGAAAAAATTGCGGTATTTCTTTTGAAAAAACTCGATTTTAAAATAAATTTTGAGTTTTTTTTACGAGTAAAGAATTTGACTTAAATTCGAAGATTTACAAATTATCTTTTTTATTATCGTTTATAAATTATCATAAATTAAGACTATTGTTAACCCTTTCAACCAAAACCCGAAAGTTTCTCAGAAAAAATCAGATTTAGCGCTAATTAAAAGCTTTTATTAAAAGCTTTTATTTAGCTCGCTATCTTGTCTGTTTGTTTGTCTGTTTGTTTGTTTGTTTGTTTGTTTGTTTGTCGGGGTCAAATCTTGCAATCAAATTTTGACCCACTTCCACTTGTCCGATTGACTTGAAATTTTGCACAGTTATATAAGTCCGATGACAATACAATATTTTCACTACTTCGTCCTTGTAAGGATAACGGAAGGTCCTGTAAGGATAACGTGATTATCCTTTTCTCCAAATTTTCCGGAAAAAAATCTATTCTGGGGGTTTTTGGGGTCGCTGAATCCGAATCTGTCATTAAAAAGTCTGTAAGGATAACGGAAGGTCCTGTAAGGATAACGTGATTATCCTTTTCTCCAAATTTTCCGGAAAAAAATCTATTCTGGGGGTTTTTGGGGTCGCTGAATCCGAATCTGTCATTAAAAAGTCTGTAAGGATAACGGAAGGTCCTGTAAGGATAACGTGATTATCCTTTTCTCCAAATTTTCCGGAAAAAAATCTATTCTGGGGGTTTTTGGGGTCGCTGAATCCGAATCTGTCATTAAAAAGTCTGTAAGGATAACGGAAGGTCCTGTAAGGATAACGTGATTATCCTTTTCTCCAAATTTTCCGGAAAAAAATCTATTCTGGGGGTTTTTGGGGTCGCTGAATCCGAATCTGTCATTAAAAAGTCTGTAAGGATAACGGAAGGTCCTGTAAGGATAACGTGATTATCCTTTTCTCCAAATTTTCCGGAAAAAAATCTATTCTGGGGGTTTTTGGGGTCGCTGAATCCGAATCTGTCATCAAAGTCTGTAAGGATAACGGAATGTCCTGTACGGATAACGTGATTATCCTTTTTCTCAATTGTTCCGGGAAAAAATATATTCCGCGGGTTTTGGGGTTCGCTGAATACGATTCTCAAGTTAAAAAGCCTGTGAGGACATCTCAAATGTAAAGCTATATATTCGAAGACTAAAAAGAACAAAATAAAAAAAAATAAAAAATTTTTTTTAAAAAAAGCTTTTATTTAAAAAAATGCACTAAAAAGAAAAAAATAATTTTCTGGACGCTGTGTATCACAAATATAAAAGCTTTTAAAAAGCGAGATAAAGCATAAAACAATAAAATAAACATTTATCTCGCTTTTTAAAAGCTTTTATATTTGTGATACACAGCGTCCAGAAAATTATTTTTTTCTTTTTAGTGCATTTTTTTAAATAAAAGCTTTTTTTAAAAAAATTTTTTTATTTTTTTTTTTTGTTTTTGTATTCGATCAAAAAAGCCTAATTTAAGTTGGAAAACATGAAAATAGTCAATTTGATTTAAAATGTAGTCATCTTTATGTGCAAATGGTAGTTTGTGGACTAACAATACTGTAATTGGCAAATTTAGAGCCATTCCGATTTATTAGCAGCTAAAAATTTCGTCAAACCCGCCATTAAAAAAAAGTTTCAGTTTTATTTCATTTCTTTTTTATTTTCCCATTTACATCAAGAATTTTTCCCCGTTTCAGTGCTTCCTGTTTTCCAATCTCCCTCAATTGGGCCCGTAGCATTCTTCGCTCTTTTCTGGACTCTTCGCCATAAGCAAAATATCTAAAGAATATAATCAAAATTATCGATAAAAACATCCTTTTCGGCTTTAATATTTTACTTCTGCCGAAAATCGATAAACGCAAGCTCCTCGTGTTTTTCCTCATCAATAGTCTGCGAATAATTTGAGATTTTCTCATACGTCAACAATCTTCGGGCAGTCAAGGCACTTAACGTCTGCTCACTGTTTGCAATTAAAACCAAATTTGGATGTTTTGGTAAAACTTCTTCGTTGTAGTCTTCCCTAAAAATATAATTCAACATTTTACGTTTTCATTTTAGTTTTCTTAAAAAAATTTATTGCTTGTAAATCGGCAGCCAGCAAACCAGGCGACCATTCATTTTTAAATGCTTAGCAGAGAACGTCAAGAGGTCGGAATACAAATTATAAAGCGTATAGTGCGATGTGGATGGATAATGAGGAACACCATCGGTTCTAGTGTCTGGTTTACTAGTCACTTTTGTGTCGATTCTCTCTGTTGCTTCTCGAATTCCATACGGAGCTAACAAAAATGTTTACCGTGAAAAAAATCAAACCCCTGAACTGATAAAACTTACGATCCGTTATAATGCAATCGAATTCTAATTCATCTCGCCAAATAGTGTTGGAAAAATCAGAAACCAGGACGTCCAGGTATTTATCTTCGCAATTATACTGTTTGAGATTCGCTCGAACGCTTTCATCCTTTTCCCTGTACTTCTGTGTGATTCGACTGGGCCGTGTTTTCGCATGGAGCATCAAATAGTCGATATCTGCTCCAAGTACATATCCTGAAATAAAATGATTGATTTTAAATCAGGATTTCCCTTAAAGATTGTTTGGCTGACCTCCAAATTTCGCTGAGCTCACCAGCAACGAACCAGTCCCAACGAAAGGATCAAATACGAGATCTCCTGGTTTAACCTTCCCTTGATTAGCCATCAAAATACTTAATTGGGCATCCATGCTTGTGTTCCCGATGAACTTCCGTTTCTTAAGTGACAATTCCTTGATCAAATTTCGTTGACCGTCTGCTACCTAGAAAGAGTTTTGGTTAATCCAAACTTCATGAATATTAAATACAAATTAATACCCATTTCCCAAATAACACATGGTATGGTTCCGGAGGTACATCTCTAGGATTCAGTCCATAAAACTCAATGTACCACCATTCATTGTCTGGATTTCTCAGGTCCACGTTTCCCTCAAAAGGCAAATAGGTGAATGTTTCGATTTTCGCGACTTTCTCTGCCTGACTGAAATGTTTGTTGTACGTTTCTACAACTATTTTGAAAGACTTATCAGATGCAAAGTAATCTTGAACGCTGGAATGACTCAATTTTACAAAATCTCTGTTTTTCTCGTGGAATGCCGCGATGGAATTCGCGTGTGACCACAATTCAATGATGCAACGAAGTGAAATTGATCTTGAGGCTAATTTAAGAGCAGCTTCGTGTCCAGGTAGTTCTACTAGCCAAAAGGGAAGCTAATGGAGAGGAAATTAATGTGAAATATGTGAGTTAAAGGAATTAATTGAATTACTTCTTCGTCAGTCTTCAAAAGTTTCCTCCATTCGATATTAAAAAGCGCGGCTAGAGAATCGATTTCCTGAAATTTTACAGTTCTATTGATTTTTAATTTATTTATATGATATTCAATTACCGCTCTGCGGAATTCCACATGTTCTTGAGCAAACCAAAAGATATACTTTCGCATTTTGAAATTCTTAAAACAAAACATAAACTCATGTTTTGACTCACGTTTTGCTAGCTGTCAAAGTCGGATCATTCAACTAAAAACATTCATGGAGTGCGTTCCTTTATGATAAAGTTAAGGGCTTTGTTCCATTTGCGTTGGAGTAAAACACAACTTGGAAAATATGTTACTACATTCGATCTGACATCAAAATTTAATAATTTTATTCCTCAACTGCCCTGTTTTCAATGAGAATGGTTTAGTGAATTTTGGAGTAAAAAAATGTGACCAACTAGTTTTGTAAAACAATTTGAAAATTTTAGCTTAATAATTTCATCTTATAGTTTTTGATTGAAAACTGTACTAAACATGACATGGGTGAAAATCAAGAAGTACAATTTAGGGGTAAAATGAAAAATGCGAAATATGCGCCGCAGGCGAAATTCTTTTAACAGAATTCGGTGCACTGATCAAATCAAGAACTTTATTTTTTGGGCTTTAGCACGAGTTATAGACAAAAGTTACTGAAATTGTGAAAACATCAAAAAAAGTAAAATGCGAAATGCGCCCCAGGCGAAAAATTCGTGTCAGGAAAACGCGCCGCAGGGGGGAGGGGTTATGATTTGCAGCAACCGCCAGTCGAAGTAGCGTATATTTTGAATAAACGTAGTGTATAGAGAAAAAAATTAATTAACATATAGAATTTTTGTATGAAAGACGAGCTATCTTAATTCATATGTACTTTTAACATAAAGAAATAAATCAACATATAGATCTGTCAATTCATTTTCAAAATGCAGTCGGATCTCTTCATAATCTAGAAGACGTTGATTTGTTGTAATTTTCCAAGCAGTAACGATTTTGTAAAATTTTAACCATTATAGTTGAATTCTTCTCAAATATGCTGTGACATTACAACGTTTGATCTAAACTCCCCTCCCCTACGTTTTTTATGGACAGCCCCTAAAAAAATTAAAAAAAAAACTCGAAAAATTTAAGCGCTCTTAAATATCTTTATTTATAATATCAGAACAAAAATAGCTTAAAATATGTATAATAATCACAGAGATCCTATTATTATTTTTTATTATTACAAATAAATAAATTAAATTGCAATTGTAATCGTTTAAAATTCAAAAAGAAATAATCATCAATTAGCATCAGCAAGTCATTGTATTATTATTTTTTACCCTTTTATTATATTGCAATTAATAAAATTTTATTGTTTTTCTTTAGTTGTGTATGCGTATTATAAAGTTAATAAAATATTCTTTATAAACTGTAAATTCAATACTTCCAAAACAAATGAAAAAATTTGTATTTTCATGAAAATTTATTTTTTAGTTGTTGCAATGTAGAAAAGGGAGAAAGGGGAAGAAAGTCCAAAAATGACATTCAATGATGTGTATTTGATATATTGTATAAAGGGTTGGCTTCGGTCTGGAACATTATCAAAACATTTTAGGCAGTTAGAAAGAAAATTCGTTTGCTTTCTTTCAATTAGAATTTCAAGAAAAAAATTTCAATCATTAAAAGATGTTAAAATCATGAGTTAAAGTTATATGTATTTAAAATCTAAAACTATTTCAAGATTGTGAAGTAAAAAGAGAAGATTGAGATGAAATTTGAATTTTTGTTAAAAATGATTGAGAAGAAATAGTTGTCGTTCCCTGAGCGTATGAATTTAATTATTTTTGTTTTAAAAAATTACAGCCTTATTAATAAACGTTAGTTAACTTTTATCAATGGTTTACGCAGTGGATAACTCGAAATTCTTATTAATAAAAAATTTTAAGAGTTAACTGACGTTAGTTAACTCTCTGTTAGCTAACATACCGATTCCCTCGAGTTAACGAGTTGATAACTCTTGACGGCACATAACTCTTGCAATAATGACTATAAGAAACAATGATCCATTAAAAAAATGCAATTTATGTTATTATATTATATTATCTTATCACTTGAACACCACTTTTCTGATCGCTTTCCTTCAATTTTTAAATTTTCCACTTTTAATTACTTTGCAGTGAATCACAATTAAAATAAAAACATTAATTTCACTCCTATTTTAATATTGTCTCCAAGGAAACGGATTTAAAAAACCAAAATATGACTTATTTTAATATCGTCTCCAAGGAAACGGATTTAAAAAACCAAAATATGACTTAAATGTAAAAGATTTTCATATTTTTTGGTACAATTCAGCACAAGGGTTGCCTTATTCAAACTAAATTTTTACATAAAATACGAGTTAGCTATTATATGGAGGAAAAATTTTTATTAATAAGAATAGTTATCTAATGGATAAGTTTGCTATCTCGGAGTTAGTTAGCACATGAGTTATCTCCGTGTTAGGGATTTTTTATTAATAAGGCTGTTAGTGTTTGAGGAAATGAAAATTTATTTTACATGAAATATTTACTGTATAAAGTACACCGTTTTACTGAAAATTAATATTGATTTGAAGAGGTGTAAATTTGAGTCATTGTTATTTGTACTTAAAAAAATATTTGTAATTTGTCTCTTTTACGAATGAAAAATGAACAATCATGCACCGTTTTATCTTTGACTTCAATTAAAATTATGTTAAAAATGTGAATTACTTTTTTTTAAAACTGTCAATATTAACCCATTTGCATCACACGCTTATATATATGCGCTTTTTGTTTGTCTAATATCACCCAGGCGTATATTTACGCGCTGAGTAAGCTTTCATATTTTGCTGGTAGATCGGGCTAAGAATTGCTTTCCAAAATATATTTAAATGTCGATTGGCCATGGAAGCCGCGCAATGGAGTCCACTTTTATCAAAAATTTCAAACCACTATAAAATTGTTATTTTTCAACAGATTTTAAATCAATGTTAAGATTTACTATAGGGTCAAGGGGGGTGATTGTAAACGATTTTCACTTTTTGGATATTTTTTCAACTTTGTAATGGTTTTTTTTAAATTAAATCACTAACAGCGGAGTTTTGATATATTATGTTAAAATTTGTTGTCTATTTATTGCCCATTCCATGTGATTTCAAAATTATAGGTCCTTAATTTTTTACAAAATTGGATGTTTACTTTTACCCCTATATTTTTTTTCAAATTTTTGGAAAATGGGGTAAATGTAAACACCTTTTTTAGTTCTATGCCATATTGAAAGAAAAATCTCGGGGGGAAAAGTAACCTAAACAGAAAACCAAACATTTATGATATATCATAACATTTATGATATTAGCCAATCTGGCAATTATTGAAAACCCGTATGGTGATATTCGTATCAAAATTCGAACAGCTGTACCAAAATTTCATTTTTGTGTGTGATGACAGGATTTGGAGTTACAAACGGTAAGGCAAAGTTAATATACCCTTTGGTTTCACCATACGGGTATAAAAAGGGTGTTTCCTTTTGCCCCAAGTTGTTCACATTAACCCCATTATAGTGTTTACATTTGGACATGAGGTTAAAAATTAGGGGGTAAATGTAAACAGACAATAACTTTTTACAGTTTGTTTATAGACAAAAATTAACATATATAACCGATCTCAAACAACTATAATGTTCGTATATAAAGTAAAACATACATACTTTCTTTTAAAAATCACTTCAAAAACTAATTCTTTTCACTCTTAGAAAAACTGAAATCACACTAAAAAGAAGCACTTTTTTTGACAGCCCATACACAACGAACCCTCTCTTAGATATATTGTGGCACGTGTCCCCAGTGAGATAAAAGATCAATTTTTAATATATTGTCTAGATAAGCTAAGAAGGAATAGCAGTTTGGGGACAACCAATAGTGTTTACAATTACCCCTGTTTACATTTACCCACTTTGACCCTACACTTGTTACATTTCGGATCTATTTTACCGGAGACGAAGCATGCATTGTATTTCGAGAACCCCTCAATCGATTTTGATGCGGATTTTTGTTTAAGAATAATTAAAAATTAAGAAAAAATCTGGAAAATTCAGATTTTTTACAATATAAAATTATATTTAAGTTTTAAAACATTTTTCGTGATAAAAAAAATTGTGATAAAGGTGATTTTCCAACTTTTCCATGTGATGTAAATGGGTTAAGAAAATTGACTGAATTGTGTCTTTTTTTAGGGTCTAAAAAACTCTTTTGATAGAACTTAATTAAAATTTAAAAAAAATAATAGATAAATTTGTGAGTTGAATTAATTTTGTTACAATCTAAACAAGACAATCATAGGAATCTGATATTCTGGTATTGTTAATCTACCAATGTAAAAATTATTTTAGAATTATAATAATAATAAAAATGTACCTAAAATCTAATAGTCAACTATTCTATAAAAAATACAGAAAAGGAAAAAACAAGAACTAATTTTAATGTTTACAAATTTTTCATAATTTAAATTTATATATTTTTTTTCTTGTTTTTCAGTTCAAAATTATTATTGGTGTTTAGCTCATTTGCACCATTGACGTGTAAACACACGAAGCACATACATGTAAATGATTTAACAATCAATTGTTAAAATTATTCTAATCGATGACATATAAAAAAAATTTTACTCAAGAATATTCAATTCATTGCTTTAACACTCTAACTGCCACGTCAGTCAAAAAGACCTGACACCTAACTGTACACAACGGCCACAATGAAAATTATTAGTGTTTGTCAGGCATTTTTGACTGACAATATTCGAAAAAGGCTTAAAACTGTCCTGGCAGTTAGAATGTTGTTTCCACATTTTTGATTAACACAATTTTAGTGGTTCTTTGAGTTCTACTCTATGCAGAATTATGGGGATATGGGATGGGTCGTAATTCTGATAAATTTGCGAAATGAAATGCCCAATTTTTTAATATTGTAATATTGTGCCAATAATAATACAAATACACAACTTTTTTTTGTATTAAAAAGCGGCTAACTGCCGCAAAATAGACGGAGTCGTGTCGTTTTAAGTGGCAAGCTTATTAGAATTGGGGGATTGGGTTCTCCATGGAAAAATGGAAAAAATAATAATAAAAAACCGAAATTGCATTAAAAATTTATAATTTAAGCAAACCACAGAACTGTGGTTGCGGGAGTCCTTGACATTTTTGGGACCTTTAAAAACGGTCCTACATTTAAATGGTCTTTACGTTTAACAAGGGTTGTAATTTTTAGTGGGTTTCCAAAAATATTTCGACAGGGGCACAAAATAGTGGTTTCTTAGTAGTTATGTCTATTTAACACATTTTGCCAAGTATTTTGTGAAACATCTTAGGGGATTTTATACTGTTTCAGGCCGCCTATCATGGAATACGATCGGGATTCGCCTGTTGTTGTTTTTCAGTAGTCTTATGTATAACAAAAGTTGGAGACAACAAAATTTTCTACATTTATATCTTTTACAAGAATTCTGTATCTCAAGCCGTTATCGAGATATATCGTTATTTAAAAAAAAAACCGTTTTTTGCCATTATCTCGAAAAATAACGGATTTTTGGTTGTTTAATGTATGATGTGAATTGAAGAGAATGTTTGGCATAAGTTTGTCTTTTACCGTTATCGAATTGCTTGTAAACTAACGGTTTTTCGAAAAAAAACAGTTGATTAAAGGTATTAATATTCTCTACATTTTTGCCTTTCATCGTAAATCGATATCTTTTACAGTTATCGAGTTATATCAGATTTTGTAAAATAAAAATTCATATTTTTATATAAACTAATATTTTTTTCGTCAGATAAATTGTACAGAAACGTAGATTTTGTATAAGAAAGTCATGTGCTGTTCACATCAGATATTTTTAACGGAGTTAATGCCACCGTCACACTACCGAAGATCACCCTACCCTCTAAAACGTTATTTTGTGAACCGCCCCTAAATTCAAAGAAAAAATAATTTCAAATTCTCATTTAGAAAGCATTAAAACATTTGTATAAACTGGAGTCATGTAGGATCAAGAAATTTTGTCTGGCTTTGGCATAATGACATAAAAAGGACTGTAAATTTCTTAACGCTCTTACTTGAATAGAAATGGATTCAATAAAAGCAGCCAAAAAAATCTAATATGTCGTATAACCCGAAAATTGTAAGAACAAAAATCTGAAATCCTAGAGTTCGAGAAATTCATATAAAAGAGAAAAGTTAGATTGACCTTTGCATAGTGTGCGTTTTTTGTATTAAGCTTTTGTGTTTTTCGCAGATTCTAGCTGTGAAGTAATTTAGTTTCTGAGACATGCCTGAAAAAATCGTGTTAAAATCATTTTAATAAAACATTAGTTCTTGCTATTGCAAAAGTTCAGTTTCCTCAAGTTACTACGAACCCTTCAGGGGCCGATAAATCGAATTAGGCTTTTTTTAAATTGAAATCCGCCCGCTAATCCGAGTTAGCGGTCGGTAAAAATTTCGTGAAACTCGCCATTAATCTTTTCATAAATTACACAGGGTATTCACAGTCCTCTTTTAATTTTCGGTAATATTAAAAGACTGAAAATATTCTGCTGTAAACATTCCACAGCACAGATTTGAGAACAGCGCTTTTATTGGATACGTGACCAAATCATGAACTGCGAATTTGATTGTCACATAACTTTAAATCCATGTTTGATGTATTCTTTTGAATTTCTGTTGTGGCAACGGCTATCAAAATTGAAAAAAATTGCAGTCCGATGAGATTAACAAAAAACCAGAGAAAAAATTTGACAACTAAAAACATTACTAGCGCCACTCGCGGTTGATTCTTGATACCGAATAACCGGGCCGGAAAACACGACTCAAGGCATGTCTACAATTACCGAATCCGGTAATTCATTCTTACATGAACCAAATTACCGTCTCGGTAAAAATCTGTTAAATTTGACTGAATTACCGAGCGGTAAAATTACTCGCAATTTAAAAGAGGACTGTGAATACCCTGACAGTTTGTAGTAGCTGTGACAAATCATACCAAAAGCCACAATTTTTTACTATTATTTCTGAATACATATTTATTACAGTAGGGGGTCCATAAAATGCGTCATGATGATTTTCACCTCTTCAGACCTAAACCTCGCGTATTTTCTGTATACAATTCAATATGGCTGTCATAATAATGTATGAATTTTTTTATGGACAATCTTTTGAAACCAATTTCACTTGAAACTCATGCAGTGTGAAAACAATTTCCGAAAAATGATTAGAATAAACTTCAAATTCAAATTTGATTAAATTTCATCGATCATTTGAAATTACAAAACTTGCTACCAGTCAACAAAAAGTAAATAAATGAATTATAATAAAAAAAAAATTATTATTATTATAAACAATTTTAAAAAATCACAATTTTTTAGTTTTAAAAAAAAAATTCTAATTAATTAAACTGATAATAAAATCGATATAATTTATACCTGTTTATCATTATTTACAAGTTATAAAATATTCCTTTATTTTGTTAATATTTTATTTTATTATTAAAAAATAATAGTTTTGTGTGAGTTTTAGCTAAGCACAGCTCGCTTAAGTCTTTTTCTTTCGATTTCAGTACTATTGGCAACAGAAAATTCCTTAATTTTTGGAAATCTTTTTAAAATTTTCTCACTTATACTATTATGACACTTGGTTATTTACTGCTCAAAAAAGTTAATGGAAACCCCGAATTAAGGCGGAACCAGATACATTTTTCTATTAAAAACATAATAGTGATAGCAGATTCTCTGCAAACATAGACGAATCACAGTCTCGGCTAGTAGGTTAGACGCTTTTTTGTAAATTGAATCCATTGATTCGTCATAAAATTTCAGTTTACGATATAAAATATGCAATAAAATATTGACAATATCGTAAACCAGAACTTTAAGCCGGATAATCGGAAAATACGTGATTCAATTGACAAAAAAGCGTCCAATGTTGCAGCCGAGATTGTGATTCCACTACGTTTGGGGAGAGTGCAGTGGCACTACAACAAATTCGTTTCAATAAAATAAAAAAAAAAACAAATAAAAAGCAAGTATCATAATAGCATTATACTATAATTTTGAACTGAACAAAATCGAAATTGATACTTCTTATCGGGTGAACTTTCAAATACGTATCTTCAATTTTTAGTTTAATCAATTCTATTCCACAATATATATATATATTTTTTTAACAAATATTTTAAATCTTTGAAATTCATCTTAACATGACAAAAATAAAAGTTACTAAAATTGTTTAGGATTTTTTTTTTTTACGTAAAATCGATTAGAAGATTATATATGATGGCCACAGCCTTAAAACATTGTCAGGTTTTATTATTCTGAGTCTCTTTGTTAGCTGCTCCCTTTGCACCGCAGATTTTCGCTTTGACTTTTTGCAAAAGCGCCTCAAACGATTCATTGTCATTGACTGGCGGCCTGGCGGGTGTTTTGGCATAGGGAAGAACTTGAAGACTATTTGTGGCGGCCCCATCTGTAAAATGTAGTAAAAATTTTATTTTTAAGTGGAAATTTCAATAAAACTGTAAGGTGAAGGGGGATATTTTCTTAAATTTTGGATTTCCTCAAAAATTTTGATCTGTCGATTCACAATTTTGGACGGACCGAATTTTTAGAATTTCTAAAGCGTATAAAAAATACTTTATCCTGGTAACAATGGGTCCACATTCTAGTAAAAAAATAAACGGTATACAAACTCACCTAAATCGGAGTACGTTGATCTGCAGAACGCTCGACGTCCACCGAAACTTATATCGTACATGTTTATCCTAGTGTCATGCTGTCCGCTATCGATTGCTCGGTAGGCGTCCTGGGCTCTTTCGAACGTCACAAAACCATACTTCATTCTGTCACAAAAAGTAAATCACAAACAAAATTAATAAAATCACAACATAAAATAGCTTTGTTAACAGTTAAGAACTAGAAATTCTTTGCGCTTCGCATTGCGTGTGATTTTTTAGACAGTCAAACAAATTTTGACGATTTTGCTGCTACAAAAGGTTTATATTTGAATAATCTTGATTTGTTCTTCTTGGATATCTCTGATAGTGCGAATATAAGCTTTTTGTAGAAGAAAATTATGCTTGGCTGCTTTAATTCGGCAACGCAATCCATTTGATATGCCATAACTCTTACCCAGTGTCTTTGTAGTGTAGAGTTATTTGCCGTATTGGACCATATAACATGAATTTCCGTTTCAAATCTTCCTTGGATGTTTCTCGCTCAATTCGGCCAACGTAAACAATGCGTCGCTCTTCAACGGCTGTGAAATGATAAAAAAAAAAACGAATTTAGATTGAGATTTTTTCAACGAATTTTCAATACTTTCAAAATAAGAGAACAGAGTGGCAAACCAAATGGTTTTTGGATGTAGTTTTAGTTTCTAACATGTCAAAATTTGGATCTGGTTCAATAAAAATTCAATGGTTTTTGGTGCGGTTCAAAAACCCGGTTTGCAACTCTCTAATCCCCCTCCTCTCTGACTCACCTGGTGAAGGTTGTCTCTCGTGATGATGATAACTACTGTGTGACGACACCCTACCGGAGGAATACCGATGACGTGATCTGGACCGCGTTCTCGATCTAGATCTGCTCTTCGAGCGTGACTTGGAGGTGGTGGAGCTTGCTTGGCTAGGTGAAGTGCTGTATTTCCTCCGCTGACGGTCACGACTTCGATCTCGGCGCCGACTCGTGTCTGACGATTCCGAATATGTCGACGAACTCGATTTACTGCGACTGGAGCGATTTCTATCCATGTTTCGCTTACCTCGTGACAAGCTGCGACTTCTCGACATCCGTTCTCGTTTCCGACGGTGTGGACTTGTCTGATGATTACTCGAATAGCATCTGTTTTTGCGACGGTGGTGCTCGGCAGAGGATTCCCTGCGACTGTTGCTGCGTGGTGAAATAGAACGATCGCCGTCGTAAGGACTCGTGGAGCGATAGCGTGATCGACTTCGAGACTTGAAATCTTTGACATTGTCGATATCCTCGGAAGATGTATACGAAGTACTTCGACGGGAGCGATAGCTTCGTCTACTGCGGGATTTCCTCTTTCCCTTCGATGATCCATTGCACGACATTTGCTTATTCTCCTCGATTAACAAAAGTTTCAGTGGTGGAAATGTGGACGAATCATCGGTTTGCATTGCCATAGACATTGTTTTCACTCGTGGGCGATCCTTTCGCAAGTGCATAATGATTTTGTCCTCACCGTGCTCGGGCTGTGAAACAACAGCTGACGTTTCGGGATTCGCGTCAGTGCGCGATGGTGGGGCCGATTTCCTAGCGTAATTGTGAAAATCGCTTTGTGACATTCCCGAATTCTGCGGTGACAACTGGCTCGGAGGTGATGCACTGAGCTTTGGCGAAGATTGCGATGGCGCTAGAATCGGCGTGACTTTTTTAAACACCACATCCTGAATACTGGAGATGAGTGAATTGCTGGATAATTTCACCGTGTTGGCTTTCTCGATAGTCGAACTAATATTGAGTGCCTCTGCTGCCAGAGTGGATTGCTGCGAATCATGGTGGAATGGAGGAACCGTAATTTCGGTATTCACACTCGTTGATACAATTATGATCTCCTCGTAATCTGGATGCAATTTTAGTGTCTTTTTGGCTTGCTCCGCTGCCTCCTTGGCCTTCTTCTTGGCTACATTAGCCGTCATTTCTTCTAACGGAAGTATTTTCGTTACTGGACCCACTTTGGCCGATACCGTGAGATCAATGAGTTTCGTCTGGGCGGCTTTTTTCAATTCCTGCATGCGAAGGACTTTATTTTTAGCCTCAAGTATGGGATCATAGGGTTTTTTCGATTGCTGATGGTAGTCCGGTTTGAGTAGAAGCGATTTTATCTCCTCCTTTGTTATTGTTTTCTGTGACGGAGGTTTTTGTAGACTTGCTGATGTTAATTTCTGATTTAATGGGATTTGGCTTTGGATTTTTGTCTGCTGTTGAGCGCTTGACGTTGCGGGTTTCACAGTGCCAGACGAAGAAGATGTCGCTAAAGTAGCTGCCGTTGGTGGTTGCCCGTTGCCACATCTTCTCCTCTTATACTCTTCCAAGTTTAATTTTTTCTTCACAGGAACCAAGATTTCCGGTTCTTGTACCGCATTTAATTCCTGAGTTGCAATTTCTATGGGTATTTCTACTGATGTTACGTAAATTTCTGTATGCCGATTCGTCTCCAGATCGTTTGATGTGCTTCTCTCCACTTTGACACTACTCACTTTAGAATCTGTTTTTATTACAATTTCATTTGCTAAATTTTTGTTTGAATTCGGATTTCTGTTAATTTCTTCTATTCTATTGTCATATATGGCACAATTTGATTGCGTTTGCATTTTTTGCTCGCTTGTTTTACTATGGATCTTCGAAGATTTCATTTCGGATTGGAATTTTTGATTTAGCTTCTCTCCATTTGAAGTGTTTGATGTTTTCTCGACGGATGATTCTGGCTTAGAACACATCGAAATATTTTTCCCACGGCCAAGGCCAAATTTCTTTCTATCTAAAACGACATAGGAGGGCGGTTTTGTCGGCTTTGGCGGAGTTTCCGTTGTTTTCTTGATATTCCGCGTCGTTTGTTGAATCTAAAAGTAAGTTTTTGTCAAATTATTTTGATTTTAAAAAATCTAATTTGCTGCCAACAATCAAATTACGAGGCCTTAAGGAGCTGTCTATAAAATACATCGCATAGTAAGAGGAGATGGATCCCCGGCACTGTGTGGTGAAACTAAATTTACAACAGTAGAACCTCCTGATTTGAAAATTATCTAATAGAGACAGCAAATAGTCGGTATCATCGGTGTTCCGATTAGGGAGGTTTTATTGTATAAAAAATTTGAGTGTACATATGTCTGGCTTAAAGACCACTCAACCGATTTTTACGCGTCTTTTTTTGTTAAATGTAGCTTTGTTAGATGAGATTTGGAGTTTCGCTCCACGTAAAAAGGAGTGGGGGAGCGAAACACTACTTGGAGTTTCGCTCCCCCACTCCTTTTTAGCCCCGTGACAGTATTTTCCCAATTTCTGAAACATACGGGTATAACATCTAAGCTGTAGGCTCAAGACAGTTGAAAATACTTAACCATAATAAAAACTATTTACAGTCGAACCTCGAAAAGTCGAAGCTGATGGGGAGAGACGAAAATTCGATTTATCGAAGATCATTTAGTACAGAAATACAATTCAAGAGATTGAAAAAATTTCGAGTTATCCAGGTATCCGAGTTATCGGGGTTGCCAAAAAATCGGCTACACTCTGACCCCCTTTTTTAATATCTACTGAACCGCTGGAGGCATTTTAATTTGTTTTGGACTGTAAGACAGGTCATACTCCAATTTTTTTTATCGATACCTCGATCCCTACCCCTCCCCTGGCCCTAAAATATGTCATGCCCACAATTGACCCTAAAATATGTCATGCTAACCAGGGACAACCCTTAACACGTTGACTGCCAGACCAATTTTGCAAAAATGTAAGGGAGATGCCAATACATATAGACGTATGTAGAATGTACGTATATATGAATGTATGTATGTATGCATGTAGATTGTAGACCCAGCTATCAAAAATGATAGCTATGGCAGTCAATGTGTTAAAGTACGTCACACCACTTGGAGGGGAAGGGGGAAATAGCGTAAATCACTTTTATGGTACAGAATTTAACGAAAAGGAAAAATTATCGCCGCGTATTTTATGACCAACCACGAAAACATATTCCACATAAACTTACCTGCTGTATTAATTTATTATTTTTCAAATTCTTATTGTTTTTACAATTTTGACGAATTTGCCGCTTATTTGTAGTGTTGGTGGTCTTTTTATTCTCATATGTTGGAATCCACGATGGATCTCGTACTGGATCGTCTTCGACTTGCGTGAAACTCTCATTCAAATCGAATTCAGACTTTGCTGCCATGGTGGGCTTCACCAGCACGGAGCTCTCCTGCACTGTTTCAATGTCGATACTTTCATCACTATCAGAATAGTAGATTTCATGCGATATCTTCTTCCTCTTCTTGATGGGAGATGCAGCGGATTTAGTAATTTGAATAGGTTTTTTTGTTGGAGCGATTTCGATATCATCCTGTGTTATAAACGAAGCTAAATCGAAATTTTTCACATCCGATGCGAAACTGTTCAACAGAAGATCGTCCTCTAGAGTGAATACTCGATTTGTGTCTTCTATTCTATTTGTAAAATCATCATTTAGAAACGATGTTGACACCTGTTGATTGCCACCAACGTTCGCCGTTGACGAATTTAAATGATTTTGTTTGGCAGTTAATGGTTTATGATTTCTATCTACATTAGGTTTTAATTCAATACAATTTCTATACAATTCAATATTTCCTTTTTGATTCTCGTATACATTTTCCTCGACCACATTCTCGTCATCGTCGTCGTCGTCACTCGAGTGACTCTCGTAGTCTCCAATTGAGGAGCTTTTATCCGTTTCATTGTCATCATCGTAGTAATATTCGCGATGAAAACCATTTCTATTTGCAAATAAATTATGCTCAACTTCACTATCGGATATATCGTCATCATCCTCATCTACGCTTGTGGGTGAACTGAACTCACAATTGGGATCCACTGAAATAATTTCTATTGACGGTGATATACACTGTACCAATTCCGCTCTTGGATATTCGTTTATCGTAAATTCCTGTGCGTTTTTAAAACATTAATTTGAAAATACTGAAAAAAAAAAACCAAATTTCCCTTCTTACATCATAATTATTTTCCAAATCGCAATTATATTCATTTTCCGTTTTAATTCGAAAGGTTGGCTTGGACTCGATCATATCATGATCGAAATAAATTGGTTTCTCATCAATTGGTGTGGTTGGTAGTATACCATGAAGCGTCTCAGCCAGCTGCAGTCCAAGAGTGCTACAAAATTATCCGAAAATTCCGTTTTAAAAAAAAACATCTTCACAATAATGAAGATTTCGATGACTTACTCTGTTCCATCTGACCATAAACTAGTGCAGTTGTCGTATTTAGCATAGTTTCCATCGAAATGGTCATCGTGGAAAGCATTCAAAAGTCCTGATTCCATTTTACTTAATTCCTGGAAGAAAAATTGTAAACGAGAAGATTAAAAAAGTTGAATTTAATTAAATGAAAAATTTGTTGATGGTTTTTTTTTGTTTTTATACGAAGTATGTTCTATAATACGTAGTATAGTCATGAAAAATGTTAACCTCATGCAATCTCGGATCGATTGGAGTTAGGGTTCTCAGATTTCAGGGCATATTATTTTTTATTTCCGATCAGATTTCGAGATCAAAATTTTTTTGTGTTAATCTAATACCAAAACATAACAAAAGCTATAATTGCCAATCTGGTGATATGGCATTGTTCGAAGTTTAAGTTAACGGCGAACAGTTGTATCAAAATTCAACTTTGAAGTCAAACTTTTCAATAAGATTTTTTAAAATTTCTTCCAATCGGATTTTGATGTATGGGAGTTTTATGAAGAATCATATCCTAAATAACTTTTGTTCTTGCACTTTTTTTTTTTGATAAGATGCACCGCTTTTGAGATATTCGCAAAAAACGTGTTCGTTCGTATGGGGGATACCCCATGATGGTCCATTTTTGGCCATTAACGAACTTAGCCTTGGATCTGCGCAAAATTTCAAGTCTCTATCTCAATCCGTGCCTCCGCAATCCGCGCCACAGATGGACGGACATGCAAAATTCAACTTTTTTTTGCTCATTCTAAACACACTGGTGTAATTCATTTTTGTGTGTGATAACGGGATCTTGGCGTTACAAACGGTAAGGCAAATTTAATATACCCTTTGGTTTCACCATACGGGTATAAAAACGTTCCACCAGCCCTATACCAGTCTTATAAAAGAACCAAAACCACAAAAACCACTGAAAACTG
The DNA here is from genome assembly GCA_964034945.1 of Chrysopilus asiliformis. Classification (NCBI taxonomy): domain Eukaryota; kingdom Metazoa; phylum Arthropoda; class Insecta; order Diptera; family Rhagionidae; genus Chrysopilus; species Chrysopilus asiliformis. Next base: position 21,649,096 of record OZ035961.1, on the reverse strand, counting down.
AACTGAGTGAACCAAAACCAGAATCCAAGCAGAATTTTTGAAATTTTAGAAACCAAAATCAGAACCAAAGAACGATGCACGATTTTGCCCCTAAACTAACTTTTCAGTGAATTTTTCACTTTGGTTAAGGACTTTTCGGAAAGGGCACAGTCTCTAGTTTCATCCTTATATGGCTTCAAGAGCCACCGGATTGCAGGGGGATGGTGAGGGGTTAACGAACTTTCTCGTGATTTTTTACAGAAATCATGGCATAAATGGAAGTTGTGCAAATCGGTGGCTCTTGAAGTCATATATGGATGAAACTAGAGACTGTGCCCTTTCCAAAAAGTCCTCAACAAAGTGAAAACTTCACTGATTCAAAAGTTAACCCAGGGGCACGAAAAACTCTATTTCTTCAATGGTTCTTTAGGAACAAAAATCCAATTCACCCTTGAACCAATTCAAAAAAACTGTTGGTTTGCTTCTCTGTTCAAAATTAAAATTATTAAAATTTTCTGTTGTAGAAGACAAATTTAGTAAAAAGATAGTTTCTTTTAAATCACTCTATATAATCTATTAATACTGTAAATAGACCAAAATACTAACTGCGATATTTGTGTTGCCGGAAAATGCCAACAGCTAAACTCGCAACAAATAACGTGACATCATAATAAAAATAGAAATCTATCTTGACCAAATATTTATGTATAAATATCTTGTTTTATTTTTAATTTCAAGTGCTAAGAGTTTTAAATATTTATCAAAAGGAGGGCTATCAGCACTAAAATCGATAAAATCATATACAGAAATAACGAATAATTGTCAAAAATGTCTGATGTGAACAGCACATGACTTTCTTATACAAAATAAAATTTTAGTTTTTATAAAAATACAGTTAAATTCCTCTAACTCGAATTCCATCAAAATCATTTCGACTTAGAGAGATTTTTTTAAAGAAAAATTTAGGGGAGCACAAAAAAAGGTTAAAAAATTCAAGTTCGAGGAAAATTCGAATTACAGGGATTTCGAGTCACAGGATTTTGACTATAATTTTTTTGATTTAAAAAATCTGAAATATCTCGATAACGGTAAAAGGTATCGATTTACGGTGAAAAGAAAAAGAGTAGAAAATTTTAATATCTTAATAACGGTATACATATCTCAATAACAACTTGAAATACTTAGTTCTAGTGAAAAACTAAAATGTGGGAAATCGTATTGTCTCCAACTTTTGTCATACATAAAACTATTAAAAATACGTAATTTCGAAGTAAATCGCGAAAAATCCGGGATTTTAGTTACTTCCGGTTAACGCATTTCCACCAAAAGTTGATAGGATCGTCCCATTTCAGGACCCAACATGCCTATAAAATTTCATGGCGCTAGCTCTATTAGTTTTTGAGAAATCTTGTACACAGACAGACTGACATAGACTGACAGACAGACTGGCTGACAGACAGAAAGACAATTTTTGTAATAATGTTCCAATCGACTCAGAAGCACCCGAGAAATGTTTCATGAGTACAAAACTTTATTATACTTTGTATAAGAAAATTAAAAAGAAAACTCTTCAAATTGATAAAGTTTGAATATTCTTACCAAATCATTAAAATTGAAAAACCGTTACTGATATATTTTTCACAAATGTTATGGAAATGCAAACAAATTGATATCAAAATCTGAGAGATCTACCCTTTGACTGATTTATCAAACAAAAGTAAATACTAGTGACTCATTTTGCTACTACCAAAATAAATTGCTTGAAGAAAACCATTAAGAAAACACGATTTTCAAACAATTGTGAAATCTTAACGTACGAAATTGTTTATTACGATTTGTTTTTCGTCGATTAATAGAAATGAGATATATTTTCTTCAAGAATTTAAATACGATAAAGAATTTGCAAAGTAATCACTTTTGATTACCGTTGAGGATCTAAACTAAGTGCCAGAAAACGAAGCATTATACCTAATCTAACGCATTCAACATTTTCAAATTCAAAAATATTTAAAATTCTGGCGTTTTAACCACCGAAAATACCGTTGAAAGATACGAATCTGTAAAAAACAGATTGTAGAAAAAGATTAATAGCCACGAATTGACCTAATAACGGAAATTGAAGCAGATATGTGGATGTGGATATTTCAGCTGCATCGTACAAAAAGTTCATTTTTATAGATGACGAGTTTTAATTTAAAATTCAAATTCGGTTTGATTTCCAGTTTGGTGGTAGGACTTTTGTGGTTTTTGAGTCTTTCGTGATAAGACGACGAAAGATTTGAAATCGCGCCACTCCATCGATAGCCACTATGAATGCAGACGTGCAGAGTCAGCTGTGCTGGAAATGAAAATGTGGCAAACATCGAAGTACGAGTGAAAGGTGGCGATTTGACGACAATCAACCGCCCGCATTCTTTTAGGTTATGTTCAACAAATGCTCGGCATTATAGATAATTACATTTGGTATCAAGTCTATCACGTGCGAAACTATTGTCCAACAGTGATTTAATAGAAAATTGGCACTCGGACAAAGTTTCCCATGACTTTTTGCCGAGTTTTTTCGCCCAATCAGTCGACAATGTGACTCTTCTTTCCGTTTTTTGTGTGCGGCGCTTTCGAATAAAAATATAAAAACCCTCTCGTTGCTAAATATAGACAGCGAGAAGATATTTGACTTTATTGCATATAACTACGTACCAAAAAGTTTGCGTTTAGTCCTCCGTCACAGAGAATTTCAATTTCTAGCGAGTGAAGACGATAAATTTCCGAAACGTGTTACATGACGTTAACCTCACAAAAAGCACTTCTCTTTTCGGCTACTTTCACTGATTTTGATCGATTTCCTCGACCCTTTTTCAAATTTCTGTATTCACTGATTGTAGCACTAGGCGTTTTGCAACTATTTCACCAATTTTAACTTGAAAATTCCATATTTTTGCAACAAAATCCTCGACTTTCGAACGACACATGGACTGCAGCACAATTCAACGAAAAGCCTTCGTATGTATACGGAATAAAAGCAGAATGGGCTAGTGTGAGTCATCGGCTTGATGAAGGCCATGTGGTGTTTTTCGGTACGTTTATATGGGGATTTGACTTATATGGTAAAAAGTTTGAATTTTTCGTAAAGAATTGCGAAGTTTTATTAAATTACAATTAATTAATGTAAATTAAATGTAAATTAAAGTAATATTTTTATTGATTATATTTAGGAAAATATTTAGCATGAACAGCACATAACTTTCTTATACCAAAATTGCGCTCCTTCATACTTTTTGAAATTTAGTGTTTCAATTGGGGTATTTACTCCACTTCGCAAAACCATCGCAAATGAAGGAAATTCATTTTTTGACCCAGTTTGCGAGGTCCTAATTACAGAGACAAAAATTTCACTATAATTTAAAGAGTACGGCACTTTTCAATTAATTGAGCAGGAAATAAAATCCAAAGAAGCTGAGAGATCCTTAAAATACTATATAAAGTTGCATTTGAGGTTATACTCTGCGTCTGGCACGTAAAATCCTGTTCCATTGGGAACCTACTTCCCGGCACTTGCAATTTGTACGATTTCCTAAACGGAAAACGCTTAAAAAAAGAAGTAAAAACGGTAAATTTTAATTCAAACAGATCTACAAATTCAACGAATGTCATTTTTACACTTTTTACTAAATATCATTGCGATATCAATATCACAGAATTGTTTTATATAAAAATCTAAAGTTTTGGCAGAAAAAACTCATTATTTTTCAATATTTTTGAATCTTTTGGATTTAGCCATAATACAAATTCAAATCTTTCGCGGTTAACTTAGAGGTAATTTTTCGTACTCGGGTAAAGTTCCACCGAGCCCACTTCGGATCGGCCATTTTGTACAGATTTCTGATTTCCCGAGGATTTCTGTCATAAAATAGTTCGATTTTTTGCGCAATAAGCGTTTTCTAAATACTTTTAATTGTGCTGTTATTCGAAAGGGAAAAGTTTTCTGGTTTTTTGGAATGGCGAGATACATACAGCGGCCGGAAAACGCCCTGAAAAGGGCGAATGGTGAGTGCCTGGAATTCCTTGTCTGCGTTGCAAGAAATGTGGCTAATGCGATGGGAGCATGGCAAAGTCTCGCCGGTTGGGGTGTTTTTCCGACGATCTTTCGGACATCGATTTGCATTTCTTTGTCCGCTAATCTAATCGCTGCGTTTGCTAATCACGCAATTTCCTTTCAGAGTTCATCGATGTGGGGAAGCCGGCTAGGGCTTTGGATACGCTTCAAGAGGTGTTCCGCAGCAAGAAATGGTCGTACAACTGGTCGGAGTCGGTAATTGAGCCGATAATGTTCAAATATCTGTTCCTGTGTGTGGAGCTAAAGAAGTCGCATATTGCCAAGGAGGGGCTTTTCCAGTACCGGAACATATTTCAATTGGTAAGTGGACAGTAGCTGAAACTAGAGTTATATTAAATGTCAATGCTTAGGTTAATGTCGGTTCCCTGGAAAATGTCATTCGAGGCTATCTTAGAATGGCGGAGGAGCGCACCGAACAGGCGCAGCAGCAATCGTCGCAGGCAGTTTTAGATATTGACGATTTGGACAATATTGCGACTCCCGAAAGTATTCTTATGAGTGCTGTTTGCGGAGAGGACGCCCAGGATCGCTCGGATCGTACCATATTGCTGCCGTGGGTCAAGTTCCTGTGGGAATCCTACTGCCAATGTTTGGAGTTGCTACGTGTCAACACGCATTGCGAGACCCTCTACCACGACATTGCTCGCATGGCTTTTCAGTTCTGCTTGAAATACAACCGCAAGAGCGAATTCCGACGATTGTGCGACAAATTACGAAAGCATTTGGAAGATATCTGTAAGATTTCCACGCAAACAACTGGCGTTAGCATTTCCAAGTTGGAGACACAACAACTGAACTTGGACACTCGTCTACATCAGCTGGACAGCGCTATTCAGATGGAACTCTGGCAGGAGGCTTACAAAGCGATCGAAGATGTTCACGGTTTAATGACGCTATCGAAGAAGACACCAGTGGCCAAAACAATGGCCAACTACTATCAGAAATTGGCGATGGTGTTCTGGAAAGCAGGCAATCAACTCTTCCATGCAGCCGCTCTCCTTAAGCTCTTCCAATTGACGCGTGAAATGAAGAAAAATATCACTCAGGATGAGACGCAGCGAATGGCTTCCCATGTCCTCATTGCGACGTTGTCCATTCCATTGCCCTCTGCACATCCAGAGTTCGATCGATTCATCGAGACAGACAAGTCTCCATTGGAGAAGGCACAGAAATTGGCCGTCTTGTTGGGACTTAACCAGCCACCGACTAGGGTTTCACTGCTGAAGGATGTCGTGAGTAACATTTGCAATTTTCTAGAAAAACCCAATTAAGATGTTTTAATTTTTCGTTTAGGTCCGTTTGAACGTCGTGCAATTGGCTTCTGAGGAGTTCTCCAATCTATACACTTGGTTGGAGATCAACTTCGATCCACTGAATCTATGCAAACGAGTCCAGAGTGTTATTGAGTTCATTGAGAAGGATGAGAACAGTCTACTTAAGCAATACACTCAATCGTTGCAGGATGTCACCCTGATGCGCTTGATACGTCAGGTATCGCAGATTTACCAATCGATTGAGTTCGTCCGTCTTCTAGAATTGGCCAGATTCACTGATATTTTCTACCTGGAGCGAATTCTCGTTGACTGTGTGCGTCACAACGATATGCAGATTAGAATCGATCATAAAAAACGTTGTATCCACTTTGGAACCGATCTAACGGAGAGTCAGCGAGAAGATCATCAAGATGGACCAACATTGCAATCCATGCCATCCGAACAGGTTCGCTCACAACTTGTCAACATGTCAGTAGTTTTACATCGAGCGATTGCGGCCATCTATCCCAATCGAAAGAAGGCCGACAGGGAGAAATTACGCATGCAAATGGTTGAGAATTATCACGCGAATAAGGATCGTGAACATGAACGCATTTTGCAGCGTCAGAAGATCATCGAGGATCGCAAGGAGTTCATCGAGAAACAGAATTTAGCACGCGAGGAAGAGGAACTACGTCGCCAAGAGGAATTATCTAGACAACATAAGATGGCCGAACAGAAGCGCCTCGAACAGGAATTGGAAGAACGTGAACGAAAACGCCACCAGAGCGAAATTCAAGCAATCAAGGAGAAGAGCTTAAAGGAGAAAATGCAACAAATCTCTCAAACTGCGCACGGCAAGAAGATGTTACAAAAGTTGGACGAGGAGGGAATTAAAAAATTGGATGCAGAACAAATAGCCGCCCGAGAAACGGAAGAATTGATCAAGGAACGCAAGGAACTGCAAACCAAACTCAAGTCACAAGAGAAGAAAATTGATTATTTCGAGCGCGCTAAGCGACAAGAGGAGATTCCATTAATTGTGAAATTCCTGGCTGAGAAACAGGTCCAGGACAAGGACTTCTGGGAGCGACAGGAACAAACACGAATTGAAAATGCCATAGCGGAGCGCAAAAATGCGGTTTCACAACAAGAACGTTTGCAACGAATGCATCCAGACCGAGACGCCTTCCTCGATAAATTGCGTGCTGAGAGGAATTCACTGTACGAGGAGAAATTAAAGAAATTTGAAATATACCTGGAGGACGAACGCAAAAATAGGATTCTTCAACGAATTGATCAGCGTAGGGAAGAGCGTCGACAGACATGGATTAACGAAAAGGAGGAGGAAAAACGTCGCAAGGAGGAGGAAATTCGTAAGCAGCAAGAAGAAGAGGAACGAATTGAAGCCGAGAAACGCCGAAAGGAGCGTGAGGTAGAGGAGGAAAAACGCCGAATTCAATACGAAAAGCAGCGCCAGAAAGAGGAAGAGGCCGAGCGTAGAATCAAAGAGGAACGCGAACAAATCTCACGTTTGGTTGCCAAGGAGAAGGAAGAGAAGCTGTGGAGGCCGCAGGACAAGGGCGATCGTGGTGAACGTGGTGCCGAGAGGGGTGAACGCGGAGAGCGGGGTGAACGCGGAGAGCGAGGTGAACGCGGTGGCGAGCGAAATGATCGCGGAGAGCGTGAAAACGACTGGCGAAATGTTCCACGTTCTACAGGAGGTGAACGTGTTCCAACTGCTGCTGCTGGCGCCGATGGTGGGAAAACGGATTCTTGGAGGACTCGAGATCAACAGGCTAGAGCCGCTGGAGCAGGTGCTGGCGCTGCTGCTGCTGCTGCTGCTGGTGGTGGCGGTGGCGGTGGCGGTGCTGATAAATGGCGTCGAGGTCCTGACGATCGCAACCGCCGCAATGATGAGGGACGAGACAACAGAGAACGTGGTGAGTTCCGCAAGGATGATCGTGAGTTCCGAAAAGATGATCGTGAGAGGCGTGGAGATGATAGACGTACAGATGATAGACGTGACGATCGCTACAATGCTCCGAGGAGGGACATGGGTCGGGAGAATCGGGGAGGTGGCGGTGCGGGAGGCGGAGACAACTGGCGTCAGCGACGAGATGAAAATCGCGAAGGTGGAAGGAGAGGTGGTGATCGTGACGGCGATCGGGGTGGCGATCGTGGAGGCGATCGTGGTGGCGACCGTGGTGGCGATCGTGGAGGCGATCGTGGAGGCGACAGAGATAGACCAGCAGGCCGTGGAGGACCACCCGGCAAGGATGCCGGCGGCAATTGGAGACGAGGGGGAGATAGAGATGATGACAGAAAGGAACGTCCCCCACCACCAGCCAGAGCACAGCAAGACAGAGGTAGGGGTGAAATGCAATTTTGTTAATCAAAAAGAAATATTCATTAAAAAATCCTTTCAGAGAATCGAGACGATCGAGATGGTGAATGGACTAACGTGAAGAGGCGTTAAATTCGATTTAAATGTTTTGTGTTTTCTTGGAATTGTTTTTTCATCAGGCAGCAATTTCAATTTGTTTTATTTAAATCTATAACAAGAATGTAAAATCATAAAAAAAACTAATATAATCCAAGTCGAGATAAATCTCGATAATTTCATTCAATGCCTGTGAGAATGAAATTCGAGATTTATTTCGACTAAAAAAAATATTCAAAAAAAATTTATTCATACTCCGCCTGCTTATTTTGCAGGGGAGAGGTCTTGTCGAGATTAAAGGAAATAAAAACTTAAAATTAGTGGTTTTATTTTTTGGTATTAATGAAGTTGGGTGCAGTAGGTTGAGGGAACTCTAACTTCAAATGGTAAAGCGGCGGTGACTAGGATACGAAGATGATTTGGGATTGGAAACCAATTGAAGCATCGAAGAATCAAGAGGTTGGTGGCTATTGTAGCTTCTAGCATCGATAGATACGCTGTAAATTAGGTAAAAGGGGGAGTGGGGAAACATTAACAAAATAATTCGATTTATAAACTTCTTATTTCAAGTCAATTTAAACAATTTTTAAGTTTTTAACTTTTAATGAAATTAGAGAACAGTTTAAGGAACATTGATTATATCCGGGTGTTGAAAGTGAAGTTTATGTTATACCTAGCAGTATTGTGGTAGAATTTTGTTGTGTAAAACTCGTTCTCAATTTTCTATTTTTTCGTCCATAGTTGAAAACCTTGAAAACTTATTACTGACATCAATTATCTTCCGTCTTATGTGAAAACAGATGGGGGTCCAATGTTATATTGGAAAATCGGTGCTTACCTACCTGTGCGCATACAAACATGATGGCTGGTCTATAATTGATTCATAAATCATGTAAACTGATTTTGTTCCTTACAGAAATGAACTTACCGGGGGGTCGTTTTGTCGATTTCAACAAATATATGAGTGTAATATGTGTGGAATGTGTGTTTTTTTAGAATTTATGTCAAATATGTAACGCTTATTGATTCGTATTTGCTCCTGGATTTCAGTTAGATTCCATTTATGGCTGTAGAGACTTTAATAAAACCTTACAAAACTAAAATAATTGTGGAACAAAATTGTAACGCCATGTGGAATTTTCTATTTTGGCGTAATATTAGTAATAAAAAATAAATAAAAATCACTATAGTCCGATTCGATGTGCAAACATCGATAATGCAGTTTTTAGACGATAAAAAATGAATTTTTTAAAATTTATTTTTAATAAAGGCATTTGATTTTATTAATCTCCCTCTATTTACCCCCTCTTATCGTTTCGTTTTAATTTTCTTGGTTTTTTGTTAATTACTTTTTAAGTCTTTCGGATTTTAAATTTTGATTGGTTAATTGAACGCCGATTTAAATTTGAAAGCTTAATTTTGCCTTACAAATGAAAAAAAAATTTAAAATATTGAAGTATTTCTACAGATTCCGATCTGCTTAATTGAATTGTCCTTGTGGTCTCATTAATGCTCAATATTAATACGGAATTGTTACTAAAGTGGATATGAATAGTATTACATCAAGAGGCACTTGTAAGCAGACAACTAATCCGATTAAATGTTCATTTGATGCAAATTAGTCAAGGATACATGTAAATTTGTTAAAGAGTTGTTCCTGGTTTAATTGGTTGAAAAATGGTCTCTAAAAATCTGGTCCGATAATTATAAAGAAATAACTATTGTTTCTTGGAAAAACAATTTTTTTAAAGCTTAAATTGGTGAAAAATGATTTCAATGAAAAATTTGCATCTCAACTCCTGTACACCCAACAAAATAATTGAAAAATTGTTTTTGTTCTAAATTTTTGAAGAAATCAATTTAAAATTTCATAGCTGAATAACTGAAAAATCACATTAAATTTAGCTTACGGATTTTCATTTATTTATTTTTCGTCTTGAAAAACATTTGGAGGGAATCAATGCGACGCGAGAAAATGAATTTTTAATACAGTCTGAGATGGTATTATCAGTTTGAATTCAAAAAGTTCGAAAGCAGATAATAAATAGAGGATTATCGTAAATTCTTTGAAGATAGAAAACCGAAATTTTCCTAAACGATAGTGAGGTAAACGAATATGAAAAAAACTTTTTATTTTCAAGAAATTGAAGAAGCACTGAACAGAATTTCTCACAGTCGGAGAAAGAGAGAGAGGGTGGAGATAACAGCTCAATCGCATTGATTGGCTAAGAATTGAATTTCTTCTTGGTAAATCTTTTTCTCCATTATTATCATCATCGTGGATATATTTTCCAATTACTGCTAATAATCTTGTAATCCTTTTATTAGTATACGTAAAATAAAATAAAACTATATTTATTGGAAAAGAATTTCATAGACCGATAAAAAACTTATATTTAAGAGATTATCTTTTGTGCAGAATGTTTATTTTTTAAGTTAAATTATTTTCATGAATGGTTGGTTTTCTATCCTCGACAGAATTTATGACAATTGGATATTTTATGTTCCAATAATTAACATTTATTAAAAGTTTTGGTTGTATTTTACTTGTTTTACCCAAGATACAATTTGTATTTGAAACGGGGTTTTTTTTTCGAAACTCCAATGTCATTTTGTTTACCCAAGAACTTTTCTGGAACTTTTGGGTTTCTAGCCAGTTTTATTGGAGCCCAAAAAACATCGTTTTAGATTAAGTTACATAGAAACCAATTTGAGCCGGTTTTAGTGTAGTCCCAAATGAAGCAGTTTGAGTGTGTGAAAAAAAGGTGCTTTAATATGAAAAGACAAAATGGTCTGCACATTTAATAAGTTTCTTATTTAAATACTTAAACGGGTACCCGTCGTTATCGGGATAAAGTATTTTGTATACGTTTTACAAATACGGAAAATACTCCAGTGTCGAGGCCAGCGGATATTTCTCGGTCATGAGTCGGATATCCCGTTTCAATTTAGAGACAGATATCCGACCCTTTTTGTGATTACGTCCAGACAGTGAAACCGCTGACTCGACGTGTAACCACACCACCTGACCTTCAAAACTCACGTTGAGATAAAGGTGCACATGAAGGTGCACACCGTGAGACACAAAAGAGTGCTGACTCGACGTTCCTCACCTGGCGGAATTTGTAGATTTTAGCTAGCAGTAAGTTAATTGAGTGTTGTTCAAATAGTTGAAGCGGTCGGTCAATTCTCACTGAATAAAGTATATTAATTAAACGAGTAACATTTTCATTTTTTGCTCCTCAAAAACTCTTTTCAGAACTCGGACCACAACACCAGAAATCATTTTCTTAACAACTTTTGAGAAGATAGGGGTTGTCCTTCAAAATATTATCATCAGATTCGTTATAAGTGACCTCAAAAACCTTTTGATCAAAATTTTCTACCAAAACGAACAGAATGATTAACACGTTGACTGCTTAACCAATTTTGCAAATTTTTAAAAGAAATGCCAATACATGTAGAATATAGAATGTGTATATTTAAGATGCAGACCTGTAGCCTATTTCGCCAACTTACAAGTTTGTATTTACAAGTTTTTTTCAAGTGATTTTTAACTAAATTTGTAAATTGTTAGCTTATTTTGCTTTTTTTGTAATTTGTAGTTTGGTGAAATAGGCCACTGGCTAAACTTATAGCCGTGACCCCGCATGAATTTTTTTACAGCTTTTTTTTTAATTTTTCTATAAATTTAATTTCAATCATGAACTGTCCATGATATACAAATCAGGAGAGGAGGTTGGGATTGGCCTTTATACAAAAAATTCTGAAAAAGCCCGATGAGAAGGGGGGGGGGGGGGGGCGGTTGATCCGACGACCCTACAACACAACTGAGTGATGTATTTTATGGACAATTTGAAAACATAAAAGTAATCGTCATTCAACATTTCCAATTATTTTTTTTTTGCATTCATAAGTTTTTTACGCTTCCTCAAACGCCAAAGAAATCAAAGATATGGAAATTATGTGTATCTGATAAGAAGTTTTTAAGAATTCTTGTTAATGGCTTATCATATTTGTTCATAAGTTATTTAAATGTTGTTCTTTTATGGATTCTTAACATGACTGATATCGAAATTCGCTAGACACTATTATTATATTCCAAAGAGAAGCAGTAAAATATTATTTCTGCTACTATAAGCAATTCCATTTTATAGTTATAGTTCAGATCGATCATAAAAACTAATATGTTTCTGCTTTATGTTGTTTACAGTTAACATGCAAGATGTTATTGTTTTATTTTTAGTTTAAGTCCATTGAACTGAAACAACATTAAACAATTTTGTTTTGTGATTGACCGTGTACATAATAATTTAATATTTACATATTTTTGTAAACCATTCTTTAGCTTGCTTGCTATATCAATTTTGGTCAAATTGCGTTTTTTGAGAGCTTAACAATTTGTTTGACAGACTGAAATATGTGATAAATAGTAATTAGTATTTCATTGTTTCACATTAAACGATTATAGTACAGCAAAACATGATGTCGATGTGATATTAAAATTTTGTAGGGCCTATTATTTCTCCCTTCTATATACTGGCAATAATTCGATTAAAGCCGCCATTGAGGATATTAAGCTAATAAAATCATCGGACGATGACAGCCTGTCCTCCCCACATTCAGACACACCAACGATTCCTTTTCATCCCCCAAAAATCAGCCCTATTTACCCTGGTTTTTATCCTTTTCTGATTTTGATCGTTCCAGCCAGCCAAGTACTATAGCTTCCAGCTATATTTTCATTTGGCGAAGATAATACCGTATTTATTATGGTTGGAGGAGGTAACTGGGTACATATTCCGGCTGTTGGTTTGTCCCACTTCAATTTATTAGTCCGGCCCAATTCGTCAGTTCAGTGGCAAGGTGGACAATAAAATATACGCCATAAAAGAAATATTTGATATCGATTGCTCAACATGTAGTACCCCGGAGATGCCCAGTTATTGGTTCCTGATAGTCCTGGAGGTGGAAGCAATATGTAAGCATGGACACGGTTTTCAAAGTTTCATACTCTGATCAACCCCCGACCCCGAAAGTCAACCCGTTTTGGCATGCTTTCCACGATTGTGGAAATTTTGTCATTGTTGTTGTCGGATCTGGACACTGTACCTTTTCACATTTTTGTAATTCAAGAAGGTATATTTCAACACATGCGTTTTATTATTTCAACACGAACATTGAAACCCCATATAACCAAGTTGGATAGTATAATTTCTCTTTCAAACAGCTTTTTTGCAGAATTTTTTCAAAAAGATTTGCAATTTTTGAGAGATTTTCAAAAAAAAAATGGATTACGGCGCATTTTTCAAATTTTTTTTTCAGCATTTTTTACCTTCTAAAAGGCGGTTTACCATGAACATTCTTATACAGGGTGGGCCAGAATAGACGCAGGGGTTTGAAGTCTTTATAACTTTTTTTTTATTTTTATTTTTTTAATTTTGTTTCAGCATTTTGTTAAGAAGACTTGGGCAATTTAAAATGGACCTGTACACAATAGAACAACGAACCGGTGGGCGGTGGGCTCAATGGCTCTTTTACGGGACATGTTTGGCGGACGCATTATTTCGAAAAGAAGCGATTTCAATTGGCCTCCGCGTTCACCTGATCTAACGACTCCAGATTGTTTCCTTTGGGGATATTTGAAAGAAAAGGTGTACGTCAACAAGCCAACAACCATCAGCCAATTAAAAACCAACATTCGCAGTGAAATCGAGGTCATAACACGAAAGGTTATGGAAAATGTCTTGGAAAGAGCACGGATTTGCGAAGCAGAAAATGGCCACCACTTGCGGGATATAATTTTCCATGTTTAGACCAAAAATATTCCCCATCAATCAACTACATGTATTTGAAAAAAAAATTATAGGTTTCGCTAAAATAAAAAATTTATAAAGAATTCAAACCCCCGCGTCTATTCTGGCCCACCCTGTACTTTATGAGAGTCATATAGTTTTAGTAAATCGTTTGCCGGACTCAAATATGAACTACACCGCGTGTTTGGGATTACAAAAGATTATGAATTTCGCATGTTCGTCTGTCAATATCATAACTAGAGACTTGAAACTTTTTACAGCTGCGTTTTTCGTAAATAGCAAGGCTAAGTTCTTCAAAGCAAGGATTTTTTGCAATTTTCTCGAAAACGGTGAGTTGTACGAAGGACGAACGAGTTTTTTGCAATTTTCTCGAAACGGTGAGTTGTATTTTGAATCGGATTTCACAAAAAGTGTTTAGAATCGAATTTTACATAAACTCTTGCATACATAAATTCAATCGGACCATTCGTTCTCCACTACCTCATACAAATGAGATTTTTTGAAATAAAAATTTTGTCTGTCCTCGGGTTTAGCGTGCAGTTGACTGAAACTCTTGGGCGGGTACTTTTCTCAGGATTTGGGGGAGCTGCCCGACTCAAAACTAGAGAACATTTTAGCATTCTTCAAGCTGAACGGCATCATAAAGAATTAACTTTTCCACGGGTTTTGAGAAAGTGCTCTATGGATATCGGAGTCTAGTGATCGTGCCGGCATTCCCACTACGTCATACCATACCTATAAACTTTCTTTCGATAACCGAAAATTAAAAGACAATTTTTGGGCGAACCGACCCTCAAAATTTTTCAGCTATTTCCAGGTCTAACTGTACTTCACCTAGTAATACGCAACAAAGGTACACTCTACAAAGGACATGCATGGCAGATTGACACCAACCCCAATTCGATTGCTGTGGGGGTAAAGTGTAACGTAATCTCACCTTCCCAGGTGGATAGAAGAATTTTCCGAGAGATTGTCACGCACAGGACGAATTCATCTGGGAATTGAATAACTCGCTGCCCGTATATCTTTACATTTCAACGAGTAAAATATTTCTGCACGCAATTTATGGGTTAAAATCGATCCGGCTAGTCGCATCGAATAGGCTACTAAAAATACGGGGAGACTTAATGGTATTCAGGTGAGGATCATCTCCTATATCGACCTTAAAAATGACATTCGGGAGTGGCTTCCACCAACATGGCATTAGCTTTTCATGTCAATACTTGGAGAGTGCTCAAGTGTCAGAATAATGAAATCCTTCTGAATGTCAGGATACTCGTATTCTCAAATACAATATTATGGCTGTCTGTCTGTGAAGATTCCGCAAATAGAAAACCCGACTTGACTGATGTTAAAAAAATATTACTTACTTGCGATGTGCTGCTTGTATTAACACTCGTCCTCGTGTTCCAGGAATCTATGTAGTGCTACACAGGATATATTCATTTCTAATCCTTCAGGTCTGTGAGTTGGACATTTGTTGGTTTATTGCATGTCTCTTCTGGTGTTGAGTGTTTGGGTATTTCTATTTTTACAAAGTTAAAAACAGAACCTGATATGAGCAATGAACAATTTCAACTTTAAATACAAGGGTTTTGTTTTTGTTTCCCAAAATAAATTTGAATTCTTGATCACGAATGTGTGAAACTTTAACCCAAACTCTTATTTGAACTCTGATAAAACAATTTAATATGAAATTTTATATTCTGTCGTGACGGAAATGTAGAAAGGTGTTTGAGCAAATTATATTTTAGACAAATAACTTTAACTTGTTTCGTGACTATTATTAACTTATCCTTTGTCCTGCAAGTCTGATGAGAGTTTTTTAGTATTTGGCTGAAGTTTATTCATTGAGCGTGCAGAATATTTGTTGGTATTAACACGAATTACAATTATTTATTACGAGTTCAGTAATTCTGATGTAATGAAGGCTATGCGAGAAGAACGCCATGAAAACAATTAAGGGGAAAATTAATAATTGACCACGTGTTGATTTATTTCTAGATTAATTCTCTGAAACGTTTGTCGTGTGCTAGATGGAAATTTCTAGGCCTAGTAAGAAAAACACATGATTTGTAACAAAAATTTTCTTTACCTTATGGACCATTTATCATCTTATCATATTAAAAAAACTAGTAGAATTTTCAGTACTTCTATTTGGTATTAGGACAGTTTGTTATTTAGTAACAGATACGTACCAGACATGCTAGCAGAGTAGTTTAAGGTATGAATATGTTATATACTAAATATTATTTTAAAGTTTTTATATTCTATATGATATATCATTTATGAGTACATATTAGATTTAGTATACCGTTTGTAACGCATCATACAAAAGTGAATTACACCAGGGTGTTACAGATGACAAAAGATTTTGATTGCCGCATGTCCGTCAGTTCATCGGTCCGCCTGTGAAGATCATCACTTTCGAAAGGATTGAGCTAGAGACTTGAAATTTTTTACAGTAGCGTTTTTGTTTTTGGAAACCGGAGAATTACTTCCCCCCTCTTCCATACAAGTTAAACACTTTTTTGCAATTTCATCGAGAATGTTGCATTGTATCGAAAAAATTATAGAGGGAAAATTTATTTAAAACTAGCTTGCATACCCGTCGTTGTCGGGTAAAGTTTTTTCAATTTTTTTTTGATGGTCTATGTTGGAGCTAAACTTCTGGCCAATCGGCTCGGTAGTTTCCCCGCGAAAGGGTAACATAGAGGAAGAGCTAAGTTTCGAGATCACTTCACCCCCTCCCCTTACTCCCCCACCTCTCGGGCTACTTTTTAATGGGTCTATGTTGGGGCTGGACCCCCGACGAACATCTATGCCAAATTTCAGGCCAATCGGTTGAGTAGTTTCCCCGCGAAAGAGTAACATAGCGCAAAAACTAAGTTTCGAAATCACTTTACCCCCTCCCCTTACTCCTCCCACCCCTCGCGCTACTTTTCCGTATGCCTATGTTGGAGTCAGAACTACCACAGACACTCATGCCAAATTTCAATTCAATCGGTTCAGCCGTTTTTACGTGAAAGAGGAACAGACAGACAGACAGACAGACAGACAGACAGACAGACAGACAGATACCACCTAATTTTTATATATTAGTATGATATATTTATTTAAAATATAATTCCACATAGCTATAGTATAGATCAAAATACAATCGCACCATTATTTCAACTCTCCACCATGAAAATGAAATTTGTTTAATAAAAATATATAGTGTTTTTGACAATTTGCCCTTTTCTTATGTTTTCTTTTTGTAAAAAAAAACAACTCACCATAATTTAATAATAGCAATTAATTTATGCTGAATAAGTAAACAATTAAAATGAAAGTTTCATTCCATACTTCCTGTTTGAACGGCAGTTTAAATGTACAGTAGAGTTTATTTAATTTCAATATTGTTCAAACTGCATTTAAATCAATACTTTGTTAATTTCTATAAGTTGTTCATTTGAAGTTCATTTAAAGCAATTGTAATCCGCTATATTCTTTATTCAATATTCGATTTTGTATTGTATTCCATTTCTTTTCATTTGATTTGATTATTATTTAAAATCAGAATGAGTCAACAATTGTAAAAGCAGTTTGAGTTCGTTTTTATAATTCAAGCGCGACACATCGCATTCACTAACGCTGTCGTGGTAATTGTTTAATAAATTTTATCTTTCGTTTATTCGTGTTTGATTTAAGCCTGCCGGCAAATTTAGTTTCTCGTGAAACATTTCTTGGTCCTTCGAGCCGGATGGCATTATATTAATCGACATTTCACTTAATAAACGCTTATTAAACAATCTTTTATCGGCAACGTTTGTTTAACCCCTCTTAAAATGAGTGCTGCGCAATTATATAATCGAGCTTATGCTACGGGAAGTTTAATCGCAAATTTCATGGCGAATACAAAAAAAACCGCGTCTTCAAATCGTGATGAAGCCTTCCTCAGTAGTCGAATCGATTTACTCAACAACTACTGGAAAAGTTTTTTCGATACGCATATGGAAATATCAAGTGTGAGGAGCTCAGATGAAAAGGAACACGCTGCCTATTTCACGGAAAATTTATTTGAATTTACCGAGCAAAAATTCAGCGAACATTGCAGTGAATTACGTAGAATGCTGACATCGTTGCGCGAAACGTCAAATGGTAGAGGCGCGAGTGAAACTCCCAGCGAAAATCCTTCAGTCAAATCTGACTTGCAGTTGCCGCGTTTAAATATTCCGGAATTTAGTGGACTTTATACGGATTGGCCTGAATTTCGCGATATATTTCAGAGCATTATCGGTTCGCATGTCGGTTTAACTGAGGCCCGTCGTTTGCAATATTTGAAATCATGCTGTCGGGGTGACGCCGCGTCTATCTTAAGCAACATCCCCATCACGAACGCGAATTATCGAATTGCTTGGGATGCTCTTATTGAAAGATACGAACACAAAAGGCTCATCGTTTATGGCCATTTTCGCACCTTCTTCGCCCTGCCGGCTATGACCAAAGGAACTGCCACTGAACTTAAGCAACTGTTAGACGGTACTATGTTCTTCATCCGTGCGCTTAAATCCGTAGACCGGCCAGTGGAATCGTGGGATGATTGGTTAGTGTACTTAATAAGCCACAAGTTGGATCAATCCCTACGCAAAGAATGGGAAGCGAAAATTGGTGATTCGTCCGATCTTCCGGAATTTGTTAATTTTCAGAAGTTTCTCGAGTCACAGCTACGTGCCTTGGAAGCTCTAGAATCAACGAAATCTTTATCCAAAGTAAACGTGCGTAACAGTGCCAGAGTTCATCTTGCTATCAACCACATCAAGTGCGTCCTTTGTCGTAAGGATCATCCTCTTGCCTTTTGTTTCAATTTCAAGAAGAAACCTGCACCGTGGCGTTACGATTTCGTCGTAAAGGAACATTTATGCTTCAATTGTCTCAAAGCGGATCACTCCATCAGTGCCTGCCCCTCCGATAAGCGATGTCAACGCTGTCAACAGCGTCATCACACTTTAATCCACCGCGATTCACCTCGCGAACCCGATCCATCATCATCAACTGAACGCAGTGCAATTCAGCCCTCAACGAGCCATCCTTCAGGATCTTCGGGAAATCCAGCTTCCAGCAGTGCGAGCTCACATACGTCAGCCTGTCGCCACGACGAATCCGTATTGTTGCCAACCGCTTGTGCCACCATTCAAGGTAAAGATGGTCGAATCGCTACTGTGAAAGTGTTGATTGACCAAGGTTCTCAAAGCGCATTTATCACGGAACGGTTAGTTCAACGACTTGGTCTTGCGAAGCACCGCGTCCACGTACCCATTGTCGGAATAGGAGGTTCCACGAATGGTTTGTCATCGGGTGTTGCAAAGTTTACACTTCTTTCGAATGTCGACAACGAATTCAACTTGCCCATCAACGCTCTAGTTTTGAACAAGTTGACTGCCAACATTCCAACGCATTCCTTACCGAACAAATATTGGCCTCACTTACAAGGTATTCCATTAGCCAACCCCAAATTCAATGAGTCTTCTGCTATAGATGTCATAGTTGGAGCTGATGTCTACGGTTGCTTGATCAAGGAAGGTTTACGTAGAGGATCCAACACTGCGCCAATAGCTCAAAACAGTGCTCTAGGTTGGCTGGTGTCCGGACCAACTGTTGATTCCTCAATCATGTGCAACATGATCATTCCTAAAATTCACAACGAGGATCATCTGTATGACTTAGTCGCTCAACTCCGCAAATTTTGGGAAATGGAAGAACCACCGCTTACGAAACTTGCGATCTTATCTCCCGAGGAGCAACGCTGTTCAGACGTTTTCGACGTCACTCACAAGCGAGACGGTGAAGGCAGGTATGTAGTTAAACTTCCACTTTGGCCAGAATTTGAGAAATCTCTACAGCTCGGAGACTCAAGAACGTCAGCGATACGTCGCCTTCTTCAAATGGAGCGTCGCTTCAAGTCTGACCATACTTTCGGTCTACGTTATAAGGAATTCATGCAGCAATACCTGGACTTAGGACACATGCAGTTGATCCCGGACGAGCATCTTAAGGCAGACAACACGTTTTATTTACCTCATCACGGAGTTGTAAAAGAGAGCAGCTTGACGACAAAGTTGCGTGTGGTATTCAACGCATCTCTTAAGACAACTAATGGGTATTCGCTTAACGATCGTCTCTGTAACGGCCCCAAGTTACAATTAGACTTAACATTGGTGCTTTCACGTTGGCGCCAATTCCCCGTTGCCTTTTGTGCGGATATTGTGAAAATGTACCGCCAGGTAGCTGTGGACAATGAAAGTGCTAACATGCAACGTATTGTATGGAGATCTTCACCTGATCAACCGATCCAGGACTATTGGCTTCAAACTGTCACGTATGGCACTAAACCTGCTGCCTACTTGGCCATCCGATCGTTGATTCAACTGGCAGAAGATGAAGGTCATCGCTATCCACTGGGTGCTCAGTTTATTCGAAATTGTCTTTACGTCGACGATTTCCTAGCGGGCGCTGAGAACGTCTCTTCCGCTATGGAGGCCCAGTCACAACTAGTCAATATTCTAAAGTGTGGTGGTTTCGTTCTTCAGAAATGGAGCAGTAATAAATCGGAACTACTTCAACAAGCGGATTCGAACCCAGAATCTCGTTCCATGCTTATCAATGAAGCCGAAAATGAGCATGGCATCCTCGGTCTTTTATGGTGCCCTCGCACGGACCGCCTTGGATTCAAAGTGAACCTACCGCAGTTGAGCGGCACTGTGACGAAGCGAACTGTCTTATCCGATGCGTCCCGATTGTTCGATCCTCTGGGATGGTTGACGCCCGTTATAGTCACAGCAAAAATTTGGTTTCAACAATTGTGGCTCTTGAAATTGAGTTGGGACGACGCACTTCCCACCCAGTTTATTATCAAATGGTTACGCTATCGCAACGAATTACCTTGTCTTCAGGAATTTTCGATACCTCGATGGGTATTCACGCAAAGCGAGCGAAGCTATGAGTTGCACGGGTTCTCGGACTCATCTGAAATGGCCTACGCTGCTGCAGTGTACCTGCGGATAGTTCAACCTAATGGTGAAGTCAAATTCAGTTTAATAATGGGTAAGTCAAAAGTAGCCCCTATAAAGCGAATCTCATTACCACGATTAGAGCTGCAAGGAGCCGTATTGTTAACTCGTCTATTATGCAGTATTTTAAACGTTTACTCGCATCACAAAATCAAGATTTTCACCTGGACTGACTCCGAAGTGACTCTTCATTGGATCAATAATCACGCCAGCCGCTGGAAGACTTTCGTCGCTAATCGGGTCAGCGAAATTCAAACGAGTTTGCCAAATGCAGAGTGGCGCCATATTCCGTCCGGTGACAATCCGGCCGACTGCGCGAGCCGCGGAGTTTTTCCTTCCGAAATACAACAACAGGAGCTGTGGTGGAAAGGGCCACAATGGATTTATGGGAGTCCCGACACTTGGCCACGAAACCTAATTCTTCCAGAGTCAGATCACGTAAAAAGGGAGGAGAAGACTTCATGTACAACTTTGACTACAACTCGAGCGGCTCACGGGGAATTGCTGTCCTCATTTTCATCGTTAACCCGTCTGTGTCGGATCACCGCACTTTGTTTGAGATTTGTCCATAATCTTCGAGGAAAAAGAAAGGATAAAGGCGTATATGGTTACCTAACTTATCACGAATATCTCAACGCATTGAAGTTATGGGTCCGAATAATTCAACAAAACTGTTTTTGGCAAGAGTTCGACGATCTGAAGAGCAAAGGATTGATTCATCGACGAAGCCCTCTATCGAGACTTAACCCCGTTCTCGACACTGAAGGTCTTTTGCGCGTCAATGGAAGATTGAAGTTCGCACGCCTTTCTGATGACATCAAACATCCTATAATATTGCCCAAAAATAATCATTTAACTCTTTTAATAATTTCGCAGGCTCACCAAGTCACCTTACATGGGGGAGTGCAGTCTACCTTAAATCGCATTAGACGTCAGTTTTGGATTATCGATGGTCGAAACCAAGTCAGTAAGAAAATTCGTCAATGCGTTACGTGCATCCGACATCGCGGTATCGTTCTCCAACAGCAGATGGCACCACTTCCGGTCGAGAGAACGACCCCCAAACGACCTTTCTTACACACTGGGGTGGACTTTGCGGGTCCTTTTCCGATAAAGATGGCTAAGGGTCGAGGACAACGATCTACAAAAGGCTACATTTGCGTGTTCGTATGCTTTGTGACCAAAGCCCTCCATCTGGAAGTCGCCAACGACCTGAGCACTGAAGCCTTCCTCAACTGTTTCAAAAGGTTCGTCGCTCGACGTGGTCTATGCAGCGATCTTTACAGCGATCGGGGCACGAATTTCATCGGTGCTAATTCTGAATTACAAAGCAAGTTATATCAACACAACAAAGAACGCTACAGTATCGCATCCTTTCTTGCATCCCAAGGCACCACTTGGCATTTCGGCCCGCCCTCTGCGCCTCATCACGGTGGCTTATGGGAGGCAGGTGTCAAGTCGGTAAAATACCATTTAAAGCGTTGTATTGGAGATACCATTTGCACGTTTGAGGAAATGACAACCTTGTTGGCCCAAATAGAAGCGGTGTTGAATTCTCGGCCACTCTGCCGCTTAACTAACGACCCAGAGGATCCCGTTCCACTCACTCCGGGACACTTTTTGATTGGGGAACCTCTACTTTCAGTTCCCGAGCCCAACCTATTGGAGTCCAACGTCAACCGTTTGACTCGATGGCAGCTAATCGAACGTATGCATCAGCAGTTTTGGCAAAGGTGGTCGCATGAATATTTGACTGAACTTCAGCAGCGCACAAAATGGATCACTCCAACACCCCAACTCCAAATTGACGACATTGTCCTGATAAAGGATGAACGCACGCCGCCAACCAAGTGGCCTTTGGCTCGCGTTATCGCCTTACATCCTGGTCGTGATCAACTAGTACGAGTTGTAACGCTGAAGACCAAGAATTCGACCTTCAAGAGGCCTATCGCTAAGCTGTGTATCCTGCCAGTACGAGATCCCAATGAAGAACATCATTAATATATTTTGACGATTAGGTCAAGGGAGGCAGTATGTTTGAACGGCAGTTTAAATGTACAGTAGAGTTTATTTAATTTCAATATTGTTCAAACTGCATTTAAATCAATACTTTGTTAATTTCTATAAGTTGTTCATTTGAAGTTCATTTAAAGCAATTGTAATCCGCTATATTCTTTATTCAATATTCGATTTTGTATTGTATTCCATTTCTTTTCATTTGATTTGATTATTATTTAAAATCAGAATGAGTCAACAATTGTAAAAGCAGTTTGAGTTCGTTTTTATAATTCAAGCGCGACACATCGCATTCACTAACGCTGTCGTGGTAATTGTTTAATAAATTTTATCTTTCGTTTATTCGTGTTTGATTTAAGCCTGCCGGCAAATTTAGTTTCTCGTGAAACACTTCCATTGGAATTTCCTATTTTACTCTTTCAATAATGTGTATTTTGTTCGTGAAAAACTTTCCCAGGAAAAAAGTTTCAATTCACTACACTCTAAACCAGACGGCCTTTTCCCAGTAATTTCCCCAGTAAAATTTTACTGGGATTTTACTGGGAAAAACAGTAAAAATTATTTTTTACTGTTTTCCCAATAAAATTTACTGAGACACAGTAAAGATTACTGAAAAAACAGTAAAAATTACTGAAAATCAAGTGAACTATTGCTGGGAAATTACTGATTTCGTCCCAGTAAATTATATTCTTGCAGTCTTCCAAAAATTTCTAGCTGATTATGACTCATTACTGTTTGATCCCAGTAAATTTGTCTTGATGTGTATGAGGTAAGAAGCTCAAGATAACATGTAAAGCAACTGTTATGGTATTAGTTACGTAATGCGACTAAGTTAAAAAAAATATATTTTCGTGTAGTTTTCTGAAACGTACAGTTGTTAATATTTTAAAAAGATATATAAATATAAAAAAGAGTGCGAACTTTAATAACTAAAGAAAAATCTGATGCGGATAGCACTTGACTTTCTTATACGAAATCTACGTCCCAACCTTTGTTATCATCAGACTACTGAAAAAAAATATTCAGGTGGAATTGAGAACCTTTTCCTTTTTGGAAGTCGGTTAAAAATGCATAGTTTCGGAGTAAACTGCTAAAAACGAAATTTTGATTTTTAAAAATGCGCCGTTTTGGTAACTTCCAGTATTGCTCACAGATTTTTACCAAAAGTTGATTTTTGGTGATCGACCCACCTACTATGTACTTCGTATAAGAAAGTAAAAACTTAAGTTACCGCAAATATTCTAAATTTTTACTAGGCATCACAGTAATTTTTACTAGGCATCACAGTAATTTTTACTAGGCATCACAGTAATTTTTACTGTGAATCCCAGTACTTTTACTGGGATCCCCAGTAATTTTACTGGGATCCCCAGTAAACACTTTTTTCTATTTGATTTGCTTTTGGGTGACCAGCTTTAAATTTTGTACGCATAATTGCAAATAAACCTTTACATAACATTTATTGCTTCCTGTTTTTTTTTTAGTTTTTTGTATTATTTTAATTACGTTGCACCATAAAGATCAGCCTGTAATTATTTTCTAAACTTTTAGAATACTTTCAAGCGGTTTTTCACGATTTTTTTTTGTAATTTCTTTGGTGATTTTACGTTGTTAAATGTTTCCTTACAAAATATGTCAATAATAATAATAGCAGACACTAACTATCTTTTAGAAATGTTAACCAAGTTGACCCACTGATTCTCTTTTATATGTTTTTTCGTTTTCCAACTCGTAACTAGACACCAATTGTAGAAACTTTACAAAACTTTTTTTGTTCCTATTTTTGTCTCAGTATTTTTGTCTCACTATTTTTGTATCTATCAAAATTAAATCTATCTCTCCGACGTTAGCACACGAGAATTTTCTTTATTAATGTAAATAAAATATTTTTTTCCAACCGCATAATGATCAAGTGAAAAGTTTTTCAAAAAATAACCTACAACTTCTGGTAACACTACAATTTTTACGTCACGCAATATTTTTTTACGAGAAAAAAAAATTACTAGGATTCTAAGTAAATTTTACTGGGAATCCGAGTAAATTTCGAAACACATCAGCTTTGGAGAGCCAGATTCTCGTCATTCTTCAAGTGAAAGTCATTGCTGACAGATATTTTTAATCCAGTGCGCAAGTGAAATGTGTGAAAAACAAGTGGACGAATTAAGAATTTTCCTCGAAAAGGAAGGAGTTAAACAGGAGACCATTGATAAGTGCTCAGGTAAGTGAATTTCTATACTTTTTACCCCGCGAGAACACGAGAAATTTATTTAGATTTTCATGTTTCATTTGCGAACACGGGTAGCCATGCGAACACCGGTTTTTTTTCTAGCGCTCCGTTTTGTGATTGTTTATTTTGTCATAGTATTGCGAGCCCCCTTTGTGCGTCAAGTGATAGTTTTGAATGTGTGGTAATTTTGGTGAAATTTCTTTTTTAACAAAAGGTTACAATTGTAAATCTAATCGGACGGGCTTCACTGAAGGCTTTATCAACTCTCGCTGCTATCAGTGTAAATTACATTCTTGTTTTAATTTTTGCTTAGTTTTATGGGATAATTTCGTTAAAAGGTCACCTGTTAAAATCAGCTGTTAAAAATTTGGCGCAGGAAAATAAGTATGATTAAGGTTAAAGGTGACTCGGCAGCGGCGCTGCGCTCGCCAAATTTGCATGAAATTATCTTAACACAAGTGAATTTAAAAAATCTAGCTCACAAATTTCTGAATTTTCACAAAAGTGGGCTTTGGAGCATATTTCCGTTTATTTGGCCTTAAATTCCGGTCCACAATTTTGTAAATATTTTATGTTTTGCATAATTGTTATCGTAAACTGAAATTTTAAACGGATGATTCAATTTACAAAAGAGACTGATTCGTCTACTTTCGGAGAAATATTGTGGGTTGGATTCTTTTGAATTTTACTTTTGTTGTCACAGTCAAAACTCTACCCGTATGAAAAATGTGAGCCATATCCAAAATCTTTCGACCAAAACCATCTGATATGCTTTTTTTATTATTTAAAAACTTATTAATGTGTATTTTTAGTCAAAAAAAAGTCCTATTTAGACTAAAGTCGATTTTTTTTTTGATTATATAGGTTAAAAAATTGGAACTTTAACATGATTTCGTGTTTTGAATGCGAATATTCCTTAGATTCTATATTTTCTCTAAAAAAACACATAAAAAATGAACATAAGTTAAAAATTAAAGAAATTCGATACATAAAATGCTTTCAAAATAATTGCAATACGGATTTTACATCATTTACTACGTATTTACGACATTTGCGGAATAGCCATGGTTTTGTAGATAGAACTACTGAAGATGAATCTCGAAATGCTGAAGATTTACACGAAGATTCGCAGAATGAAATATTGCCTGCTTTCAACCATTTAACGCCAGTTACCGAGCTTTCTGGGGATAGAATTGTTTCTGACATTGGCGAAACTTTTGTGCGCGATATGAGATCGAAACCTTCTGTTACTGGTCCAATAATTGCGCATTCACTTCAGGCTTGCGAAGATATGCTAAGGACATATTGCAGCTATTTAGAAACAGAAACCAAAAAATTTATGGCACAAAATAATATTAATTCGGAATCGGAAGACGCTAATAGATTTTTAAGAAACTTTCAAGTAGATGATCTATTTTCTAGTCTCAAAGCCAGGAGTTCGCAAAATTCATTGTTGCGAAAGAACATTAATTTTGTTCCAATAAAAGAAATCTTGCTGGGCAACAGATATGAAAACGTTCCTAATGACAGTCTTTCAACTCAGGGACAAGCTAAAATTTTACCAGAAACTTTTCAATATATTAGTATACTTAAAACGTTGGAAATTATTCTCCAAGATCAAAATGTTCAAAATTTAGTGGACAATGAAATCAAAAATACTAACAAAGCTTATTTGACGAATTTTCTTGATGGCAGTTTTTTTAACGATTCTCCATTTTTTCAAGAGCATCCAACCGCACTTAGGATAAATATTTATTATGACGATGTGGAAATGGCAAACGCTATCGGATCTAAAAACATTGTGCACAAAATTGGCGCATTCTATTTCACAATACAAAATTTACCTCAAAAATTTTTGTCAACACTAGAAAATATTCACATATTCCAGCTATGCTATGCAGAAGATATAAAAAAGTATGGTTTTAATAAAATATTGCGGCCATTTGTAGATGAAATGAAATCCTTAGAAAATGGAGTTTCATTCAACATCAATGGTCAAAATCAAATAATTTATGGGACAATTTCTGGTGTGTCTGCTGACACTGAAGCGGCCCATTTGATGTTTGGTCTATTGAGTCCCTCTTGCGACTCATTTTGCCGATTGTGTCTAATAAAGCGACATCAGTTAAAAGCATTCAAAAGATACTCCATTTACGAAAAGCGCACTAAGTACAACTACAATTTACACCTACAAATGGCTGCGAGATCTGAGGCAGTTCCAAAAGATTTTGGCATTCGAAACGAAACAATTCTAAATGAGTTAAAGTTCTTTCATATAACAGAGAATTACTCGTTTGACATTATGCATGATTTGTTGGAGGGAGTGGCACCAAGGGATATAAAACTAGCCCTAAGATATTTCACACGTAAAAAATTTATTTCTGTGGAAGAATTGAATTCTAGAATAATGCATTTCAATTATGGATTTAAAGAAAAGAAAAATAAACCTACTGCTAATTTTACGACTTCTTCTTTACATGGGAATGATAACAATATTCGGCAAAGTGCATCGCAATCATGGCTCTTACTTAGAGTGCTTCCGTTTATACTTTGGGATAAAGTGCCTCACGAGGATGAACATTTTATGCTATTATTTACTTTATTGGAAATAACATCCATAGTATTTTCTTCTCAAATATCAAAAGAAATTTTATCAAATTTGGAATATATTATACAAGATCATCACGAACTTTTCATTTTACTTTACCCTGACAAAAATTTGATAAACAAAGACCACCACATGGAACACTATGTAGAATGCATTAAAATGATTGGTCCTTTAAGACACTTTTGGTGTATGCGTTATGAATCGAAACACACAGAATTAAAAAGGCAAACTAGCGTCTGTAAGAATTTCCGCAATTTGCCAAAATCACTGGCATTTCGTTATCAAGTTGCCTTTTCCAAGTCTCCCATAAATCTATGCAGTAAAATAAAATTTACGAAATCTAGAATAATTACAAATAGTGAACGCAAAGTCGATGAATTATTAAGAATTGTAGATTTAAAGCAGCCTGTCTTTTTATGTAAATCAGTGCTAAAGGATAATATAGAATATAGGATCCAGGCAATAGTTTGTTTTGAATTCGAGGAATTTTCATTGCCACGGTTTGCCCAAATTGAAAAAATATTCAGTGTTTCGGATGAAACCATTATTTTGAAAGTAAAGCACTTTGACACAACGCATTTCTCGTGGCAAATGTGTGCCTATGCGATACAGGATGACCAAGCTTCTAGTTTTATTTACCTACATCAATTATATTGTCGCGATACATTTTCTCTATGGAAGCAATACGGAAATGAAAACTTTTTTGTTTCCACGAAACAATACTTTTTCTAAATGTAAAAGATGTAAAAAATTAGAAAAAAACAACAAAAAAAAACAGAAAAAAAGGAAAAAAAAAACAAAAAAAAACAACGAAAAAATACAAAAAATAAGTAAAAAAAATAATAAAAGAGAAAATTGACAGAAGTATGAATAAAAATAAAAACATGTTTGTTTTAAAACAAAAAAAAAAAAACAGAAAAAAAGGAAAAAACAAAAAAAAATACAAAAAATAATAAAAGAGAAAATTGACAGAAGTATGAATAAATGTAAAAACATGTTTGTTATAGTAAATAATCAAAGAATATTATATTTAAACGCTTTTTTTTTTAGAACAAAACCTCACGATGCTCGAACTCGTCGAACTTTCTACGAGAGAAGAATTTAAAGAAATAAGCGTAACAGAGCTAAAAGATTATTTAAATTTTAAAAAAATAATAAGAAAAATACAATCGGTTAGTATTTATATACCTGTAAAATTTCAATTTTTTTTCAAATTAAAATAATGTTTTTACTAAAAACTAATATTTATTCTTGGACAGGAATTGGTTGTAGCCGAGGATTCAACCTCTGTAAAATTGCTTTACTCGTCGAAATCCAATGATATCCTTCAAAACAGGAATCCAGTACTGGAGTTTGGGCAATTAAATCAGTACCAATGCTTAGATGAGTTTCCTATTGAGATGATATCAGAACTTTCATTCAGTTCATTGCCTTATAAATCGGTAATTTTCTGCTTTTATCTATCTTGCCAAGTATTACATATAAATATTTATTATTTTTTATGCATAGGTTTTTGACTTAAAGCCCCTTTTATCTGGCAAGCTTCAACTACTTTCTGTGAAGTATGAAGCATTGAGTGGTTTGGACTGGGCGGACAAAAATGATTTAATGAGATTACTTCTGGAAGATTTTGTCAATAAGCATGGATAGTAAAAAACTTCAACTTATAAATTAGCTAATACTTTAATAAATTTTATTACAGTTATAACAATTTTGACGAGCTCGAAAATTTAGCAAAATGCATTGTCCTGTCTTGGCCTAAACTAGGAGGAGCAATCAGAAAAGACGAAAATGGGAAAGAATTTTATGACAGCGTAAGAAAAGTATTTTTTTATAAAATTGGTTTAATTTTTTTTTTTAAGAGCTGTTTGTTCTCACGGCATGGAGGCGTCAAAAGTAGATGCTATGGAACTCTCTATTTTAAATTAGAGTACATGAGAAAACAATTGTCTCCTAGCAAACAAAAATTACCGAAAAAAAGACGTAATTCGAAAAATGTTCCAGAAACCATTATAAAAAAGGGAAGAAACGTACCAAAGACTTCGAATTCTCCAATTAAAACCCCTGAAAAAAAAATCCAAGAACAGTTGGTAAGAACTACCTAGGAGCTACTTTTACTTAAAAACTAATTTACTTTTTCAATATTCCAGGAAAAAGATATTATTAACACACCTCCAGTGAAAGACAAGAAGGATGAAATAGTCAGCAAAATGAAACGATCTGCAAAATTACGGAAAAAATTTGTCATGAGTAATAATATCACAGATATTTTCAAAAATTATCCTCAATATGAGTCGTTCGAAGGAGATTTGGTAAGTGTGGAACGTTTTTTTAGAAATTATTTTCTCAAAACACTTCAACGCGGTTTTGATTGGAAATAAATCTTTTCTCCGTAGATTTGTGGTGTAAAATTTGTTTTTCCTAACGGTGGACGGTTTTGTTAGAACATTTCACTGTTAAAGATTTTTTTCAAAAGATGTCGCGCGAATATGGTAAACAATGGGCAAAATTAATTACATCTTCGAATTCTTACGCAAACAACCGGTTTTCGCGAAATATCCTAATATTACACACTTATTGAACTCAACTACTTTTTTTAAATGCAATTTTAATCAATATTTCAGTTCAATTTTCTGCTCACATTTGTATCTCATGCCCAACATCAAAAATTTCCTACAAAAGCGGTCTTCACAAAACATTTCAACTGCTGATTATGAACGAAAGCATAACTTATTTTCAATCGAGACCGAGTTTTATACAAATTAAGTACCCTAAAAGGTATTGTCATACAAAATTTGTCCTAGGGATTTTGCCTAAAACCTCGTCTTGATTATGCACCAATTGCGATTTTTCCATGGCCTCATTTAAAATGTCCCGTCGATTTTATCAGAATTTTTCTGATGTCTTGGAGAAAAATGTCAGGAAAAAATATTTCTGCAACTGTCATTTTAATGACATGCAATCCAGACTTAAAATAAAACATTTCCGGAGAACGCCTATTACAAAAATACCTTACTGGTGTCAGTATATCAGTTATCTTGAACTAGAATCATGGATTGCGGAGTTTCCGGCAATACCCTAATTTCCCTTTTCATAGTTTTACTAAAATTTCAATGTTTTGCCAATAAGCATTTTTTCAAGGATGTGGCTTGCAAATGCAATGTATTTTTCAAAATTTTTCTTATATTACGAGTTTTTTAATGCACAATAATTTTGTCTTTTAGATAAAACTTGATTTCAAATTGTTTTTTGAAAAAGCTGACGAATCATTTCTACAAATATTGAACCACAAAGAATTTTTCTTCAAAAAATTGGGAACTTCTAATGAAAGTTTTTTTAATGGTAATATAAATATAGTTACGAAAATAAAATATGAAATATTTATTCAAAATCTTTTTCAGATGAGTTCAAAATTATGTTTGCCCTATACAATCACTTCGAATCGAGAAATATAACGTCATCCGTCAATAAAAAAAAGATACGGGAAAACTTTGGAATAAATCCTGGATTTATAAAATTTTCAAATGTAAGTATTAGGAAAACTATACAATATTTTAATTGTAGAGTCTCAGAAAATTAAATAATTTGATAAAAATTATATATCCTGAATTTATTTTTAAAAGAATGTTATTTAACTTAGTATTTTCTTTTGTTTTTACTTAGAAAGACGTGAATGTTGATTCAACAATTTCAAACACTGGACTCAGTCAGCCTTATTTAGTATTGCAGGGAAATCCGGATATGGGAGGAACTTTTTACCTTGTCATAGAGACAAATAAAGTTCTTTTGGGAGAAAATTGTGCTCTCCACGCAGTAAGCGTTTTGTTACAGGCACACTACGTTTTTTCTTTAAAATACCACGACTGCAGCATAAAATTTTTCAACTTCCTCGAAAATTCTTTTTTTAAAATCAAAACATCGATGATGGCACCTAAAGTTCGTAAATTATACGACGATTTTTTTAAATATATTGATATACTGTAAATAGATGTCCGCTAATTATCAATAAACATGATCATTTTCAACATTGTAATGTACAATTTTTATTACATTTTTATTCATTTCAGAAAAGATTTCAGTAAAATTTACTCGGATTTCCCAATAAAATTTATTGGGAGTGCAGTAAAAGGGTTTCAAATTTACTGCGGCGTCAGTAAAATTTACTTGGATTTCCCAATAAAATTTACTAGGATTTCCCAATAAAATTAACTGGGAGTACAGTAAAAAGGTTTCAAATTTACTGCGGCGTCAGTAAAATTTACTTGGATTTCCCAATAAAATTTACTAGGATTTCCCAATAAAATTTATTGGGAGTACAGTAAAAAGGTTTCAAATTTACTGCGGCGTCAGTAAAATTTACTTGGATTTCCCAATAAAATTTACTAGGATTTCCCAATAAAATTTACTGGGAGTACAGTAAAAAGGTTTCAAATTTACTGCGGCGTCAGTAAAATTTACTTGGATTTCCCAATAAAATTTACTAGGATTTCCCAATAAAATTTATTGGGAGTACAGTAAAAAGGTTTCAAATTTACTGCGGCGTCAGTAAAATTTACTTGGATTTCCCAATAAAATTTACTGGGATTTCCCAATAAAATTTACTGGGAGTACAGTAAAAAGGTTTCAAATTTACTGCGGCGTCAGTAAAATTTACTTGGATTTCCCAATAAAATTTACTAGGATTTCCCAATAAAATTTACTGGGAGTACAGTAAAAAGGTTTCAAATTTACTGCGGTGTCAGTAAAATTTACTTGGATTTCCCAATAATATTTACTAGGATTTCCCAATAAAATTTACTGGGAGTACAGTAAAAAGGTTTCAAATTTACTGCGGCGTCAGTAAAATTTACTTGGATTTCCCAATAAAATTTACTAGGACTTCCCAATAAAATTTATTGGGAGTACAGTAAAAAGGTTTCAAATTTACTGCGGCGTCAGTAAAATTTACTTGGATTTCCCAATAAAATTTACTGGGATTTCCCAATAAAATTTACTGGGAGTACAGTAAAAAGGTTTCAAATTTACTACGGCGTCAGTAAAATTTACTTGGATTTCCCAATAAAATTTACTAGGAGTGCAGTAAAAAGGTTTCAGATTTACTGCAGTTTCAGTAAAATTTACTCGGATTTCCCAGTAAAAATTCTGCATATATTACTGATAGTCCAGTAAATTTTACTAGGGCTCCTAGTAATATATTACGAATTTCCTAAGATATTCCAGTTTTCCAGTGCGGATA
The DNA here is from genome assembly GCA_964034945.1 of Chrysopilus asiliformis. NCBI lineage: Eukaryota > Metazoa > Arthropoda > Insecta > Diptera > Rhagionidae > Chrysopilus > Chrysopilus asiliformis. The sequence goes on along the minus strand of OZ035961.1, from coordinate 21,616,352 downwards.
TTTTATTGGGACTCACTCAAAATATTTACTGGGAGGATCAGTAATTTTTTTTTACTGGGAACGAACAGTAAAATTTACTGTACGTCATCGTGGTTGTCTTTTTACTGGGCTCCCAGTAAAATCTGGTTTAGAGTGTATGAAAGGAAAGGATATCGTTTTTTTACGATTATCCGTGCATACAGAATGATTTATGAAGTTGTCTGCTTCTGTAATTTAATTTAAGCGCGCGCTATCTGTTTAAACAAAACTAGAAAATTGTATTCGTTGGTAATTTATAGTTTAAAATATGTAGGTATGTCTATAATGTTTTGTAACGGAATTTTTCATTCAATTCATCTTGTCTTATTGATGTATTTTTTTTCTTAGCCAGCAATTTATGCATCATAGTGAAGTGCAAACATATTCTGGGCACAGATTTCCAATAACCGTGGTAGGTACATAGCTTTGCTTGGACGGGATACGTAATAGTATAGAATCAATATTTTATGCTTTTTAATTTGAACGTATCATCAGAGAAGACTGAAAAGACGAAAAAGTAGCATAAGAAACTAAGTATAAGGACTTTAGCAGAACATCAGGTTCATGGTATTTTCCATCTATAAAACGGTCGCTTCCAAAAGATAAAAGGTTACAAAACAGCTTTGAGCTCTTTGATGTCGTGTGATAATATGTATCTATACATATACATATATGAATGTGGTTTTTAGTTTTCTAAATACCCTCATCCGACTTCCATTTCGATCTCAGCTGAGTCCGGATTTGCCTCTATTCTCATCCCTGTTTCACTTCTCCGGAAAAATTTTTTTTTCTTCTGTGAAACTTTATGCTAAGATACACAGGAAAATTGTGCATCCTCGCGCTGTATTTGCCATTTATGTATATATATATACTGGAGAGTGTTGTACGTATCCTTAACCTTCATGAGCAGACTTTATATACGGCATCATGGGATATATTGCATGAGTGCATAAGCATAAACATATCTCAGCATCACTGTGTGAGTCTTTCGTATTTTTACTACTATTATGCTAAAGGATATACAGATCCATGTACATTTAATGAAGATACTTTTTTTTCTCTTAAATTGCATAAGAAAACCTCTTCCAAAAGTGAATTCGAACCGCTTCCATATGCCACTAAATGAAAGCAGGTGCATCTTAACGCTTCTAAACCTTGGGATAATATCTTACAGGGGTAGTTCTTTCAACCTCGTTTTATAGCTTTGGGTTTTAGTTTTATCATTACCAATAAATGTTTGTGCAAGGTAAACTAACTCTAAATGGCCATGATTCTTCCACATTTTGACAAAAAACGAAGTGGCTTTTGGGTAAATTTCTTGAACGCTAGAAAGGTATTCGACATTTTAATTGCTGAGTGGATATTAGATTTATAAATATTAGGTATTCTCAGACGATGCTTCTATTTTTGGTTTTTATTGGTTTTTCATTCATTATACCCGTATGGTGAAACCAAAGGGTATATTAACTTTGCCTTACCGTTTGTAACGCCAAGATCTCGTCATCGCACACAAAAATGAATTACACCAGGGTGTTTAGAATGATGAAAAAAGTTGAATTTAGCATGTCCGTCCGTCTGTCCGTCCGTCCGTCTGTCCGTCTGTCTGTCCGTCTGTCTGTCTGTCCGTCTGTGGCGCGGATTGCGGGCGCACGGATTGAGCTAGAGACTTGAAAATTTGCACAGATCCGTTTTTCGTAAAATGCGAGGCTAAGTTCGTTAATGGGCAAAAATGGACCATTAGGGGTTGTACCCCCCATAGGAACGAAAACGTTTTTTGTGAATATCTCAAAAACGGTGCATCTTATCAAAAAAGTCCAAGAACAAAAGTTATTTAGGATATGATTCTACATAAAACTCCCATACATCAAAATCCGATTGGAATACATTTTAAAAAATCTTATTGGAAAGTTTGACTTCAAAGTGGAATTTTGGTACAACTGTTCGAATTTTGATACGAATATCACCATACGGGTCTCCAATGATTGCCAGATTGGCAATTATAGCTTTTGTTATGTTTCAATAACAATTTTGTAATTTTATCGCAGCGTCTTTTTTTTTTTTTTGATAAAATGAAAATTGTGGAAATTAATTATTATTCCGATGGGGTAGCACGATGGGTCATTAATAAATTGAAAATTGGTAATTTTTAGTTAAATTAATTAAAATTTATTAGGGGGGGACTCATGAAATCTTGGAAGTGCCTCATAATACAGGGTAAATCGAGTAAATTTACCACTACGCAAATAAACTGTCAAAATTTGTACGCAAAATCTTCTACGCGATTCTCATAACTTAACGCGACGATTTTGATGTAGTGAAATTAAACAATATCGAGGTTGTGTGCAAACGTCTCGTAAAATTACGCAAACAAACAGATTTTGAGAAATTGTGAGATTCAGCCTCCCAAATTTAAATTAATTTTAATTTTTCACTGATTCTTGGCATTTGCAACTTATATTTTTCTGGCGACTGTAAGTAGGCTGCCAAACAGCTCATTTGAATAAATTATGAAGACACCATGGAACACTTCGTGTAAAGATACGGAAATACGCAATGGGTAATTTTAGCTCGTTTCATGAATACCCTTAATTTGAAAGTAAATTATAAATTTTATATTTTTATCCACATGCAACATTTATTAGACCTTAATTAAATAATTTAATTAGAAGATCTCATCACGCAATTTTCATTTCGAAACTAAAAAGTAGTAAAAATTCTTTCTGAATTTTTTCAAACAACTGTTAAATTCTTTATCGCAAACAGAAAGATTTCGAGGGGGAGGCGGGAAGGGAATTGTCGGGAAAAAATCTCATATGGGGGTTTCGGGGGTCGCTGAATCCGATTCTAGAGTCAAAAAGTCCGTAAGTTATACCCACAGAACTATATACATAGAACGCTCAATCTTCTATCTCTTATAAGTCATTTTTTAGCAGTTCAGTGGGGTAAAAAAATTGGGCCAAAGGGAGACAAATATATATAAAATCTGAGTAGTTGTCACTTTTCCACTGTAAATAAGTTACTCGAACTGTCATATAATTTGACGGTTTTCATAACCTAAGTTAATTGAACTGTCATCATATGACAGAACATGATTCGATTTCGTTTTGAAATTAAATTCAAAATAGTTTGCAGTCAATATTAAAAGTAATTATAAAATTTATTTGTGTGAATTAAATTCTGTCGCGTCATCATGCCACGGCCTAAGAAAGGCTTATCAAATTGTATTGTCGAAAGTTGTGATTCGTTTTTGTCATTTTTTTACATTAGTTCATTTGATTTTGATATGACTGGGTTGCTAAGATTAAAAGAAATTCTTGAGTAAACATTTTTAGGAGAAATTGGGCACAAGAATGAAAATATTCAGTATATTAATTTGATTCAGTTTTGTGTTTGTCCACATCTTGGTAACAAAATCACTTGAGCGGAAGTCGGTCAAAAAGGGGGTACAAAAATCCTAACTCTCAATTAATATATAGAATTAAAACAACAAAAATTTCTAATGCGATGGAAATTTTGGATTTATCGCCGGAAAAAATTCAAATCTTAGCGCCTTATGTAGCTATACATTTCAATTTCAGTTCAGTGAATGAAAGTCACATGAAATGTCATTGAAACGAAATATAGCCGGACAGAGAAAGCAATAATTTTTGACTTACTTTTAATGCTAGGCTTTATATGGCCATGAGCGTTCTATGTATATAGTTCTGTGGTTATACCTAAAAGGCAGTGGTGGGCGGGTAATTTGAATTCGGTTCGAAGTATTCGTTAATCAAGTCTGAAATGAGTAGGGGAGACTGGGGTATTCTGGACCACGGGGAATTGCGGACCAGCGTCATTTTTTTTTCCCCTAGTAGTGGTTGGTAGCTGCAAATAACTGTAATCAGTTTGCCTCATGTTAAGCTAATTTTCCTAACAGTACTCGACTTATGTATACGCACTATCACCTCGCTTCGATAGCAAATAGAAAAGTGATACTTCGATTTTTTTTTTCACTTTGTGTTTCGCTTAAATTTAACCACATTTTTCGAGAATCAACTCAAGTAGATATATTGATAATATTCGCGGAGCCTTAAGCATTCGACACTGACAAGAAATTTTGCATGAAGTTTGCATTGTGTTACTAATAGCTGCCATATTGTAAAAAAGAGCATTCGGGGAATTGTGGACCACTTTTGTCGGGGAATTATGGACCACTCAATTCTTGACATTTGACAAGCAAACTTCGTGTATTTGATGCATATAAGTGTTTTTTCATGCAAAAACACAGCATTAGATTTTCGGCAATCATACTAATATATAAAAATGAGTTGGTGTATGTCTGCCTGTCTGTCTGTTCCTCTTTCACGCGAAAACGGCTGAACCGATTGACTTGAAATTTGGCATGAGTGTCTGTGATAGTTCTGGTTCAAACATAGGCATACGGAACAGGAGCGCGAGGGGTGGGGGGAGTAAGGGGAGGGGGTAAAGTGATTTCGAAACTTAGTTTTCCCTCTATGTTACTCTTTCGCGGGGAAACTACTGAACCGATTGGCCTGAAATTTGGCATAGATGTTCGTCGTGGGTCCAGCCCCAACATAGACCTATTAAAAAGTTTTTAAGTTCTTTCCGGTTTTCTTCGTATTCTAAAATTTAGACAAAAAGCTTAACCCGGCAACGACGGGTATACAAGCTAGTTTCTAAATCGCCCGTTTTGACATCGCCAGAGGATGTAAATGACCTTCGTGCAAAGGCTGATATGAAGCGAAAGAGATTGGAGAGAAAAGGTGATAAACCATAATCGAAAAAGCAAAAAGATCGTGTCAAATCGAAGACATCACAGAAGAAACAACCATCTTCAACCTATTGTGAGGTGGAAGAATACATCGATTTCTGCATAATTTGTCAGAAAAATATGCCAAAAAAAAATGAACCGCCGAAATACCATCCATTGCAACATGTGCGATCGAGCTGTTCACTTGGGATGCTCCGGAATGACTGCAAGTTACTGGACTTGCGAACATTGCGTTTCGGACTGATTTTCATTGCAATTTTTCACTTCATTTCACTTTGTCTGTTATATAATAAATATATGAATAAAAAAAAAAGTTTGTCTATCACATTTTTCCATTTTTTATCGATTTACAAAGTGGTCCACAATACCCCGAGATTTTTCAAAATCGCAAAAACGCCATTTTTGCACCAACTGATAAAACTTGTATAATTTAATACAATTTGACCGGACTGCTGTGACCAAAAGAAAGGTTATTTATCGTACTACAAATTCAAGCTTTGAAATTTTCAGAAAAAGTTATTTTTTTGCGAGTTTTTAGCCAAAATGAAAATGCGGTCCAGAACATCCCAGTCTCCCCTACTGAATACATTTCCAAAAATGTATTCGTTTGAATACATATTTTTTAAATGAAAGCTTTTTTTTAAAATTTTGGATTTTTTTTAGAAAATTTTTGGTTTGTTTTTGGTTCACCAAAATTTCAATGGTTCAGTAGTTTTTGGTTCGGTTCAAACAACCCGGTTTGCATTCTTGTAAAATTTTCTGTTTATCAATTTGTACAAAAAAAAAACTTCCAAATCCGGCAAATTATTTTTCTTTGTCAAATAAATATAAATATTACGACAATTTCTGAAAAAAAAAATCACAAACAGTTGTGTTAAATGTTTTTGTTTAAAGCAAAACTTTATTTCGCACTAATGGACTCTGAATCCGTAAAAGGATAACAAAATTTGAATAATTTGAATGAATTATAACCAAAGATGGTACTTTTAGTTGTAAAATATGAGATTTCAGACTATTACAAAAAGAAATTTATATTCATTTATGCCTCTCGCAAAAAAGGGAACGTTAAAGTTTTGTACAACTTTTCTATGAACAAGTGAAAAATTTCAAACAACTTGAGTGCTGAAAATTATTTGGGATAAAGTTCTAACTATGAAATTTTATTAAAAAGAAAATATAGAAATATAACACCATTTTAATGGAGCCCTTTTTTTAAAGTCCCGAGTTGGAGTAATTATAGTTTGTTGCTAAAAATTTATGAATATAAATGTTTTTTTAGAAGTTTTTTAAAGTAAAATTCATTTTGCAATACAAGAAAATTTGAATCTAAAGTTTACTAACTTCTAAAATTTACTAAGGATTACTAAATTTTAGGAGTTTTTTCTTACCATGTATTAAGTTAGTTCGAATTTTCTTTTTGTTAACAAATTTCATCAGTTAAACTTTTTTTTAATAAACTCTGAAATAGCACAATTGGTAAAAGTAAACTTTCCAAATTGAACAAAATACTTACGTAATTTTTAAGATCGAATTCCTTAGATGCATCTTCTGTGCAATCTGCTTTCAGGTATTGGTGCTTTCAATTTTATATAAGTTTGATTTTTGTAGATCGTATATCTGAGGATTTTACGATTTTTATACGTGAATTTGTTGGGATTTTTTCTTGTCTCGGAAAGTCAGAAGGGTTTCTATACTAACTTTCTTGGAAAGTACATTTCAAATTTCTATTTTTATCGTTATTGAAGTAGAAGTTTTTAGCTCTGCTTCGTGCTTTTAATCTACCATAAAGCAACAATTTCCTTTTTCACCCTTTTATTGCTTGACTGAGTTTTTATATTGTCCAATTACTTTTTTAATCTCCGCTACTAGTGATTTAATTTCTCACTCGTGTTTCCACTATAGAATTTTATATAAAAAAAACTAATTGTACTTTTCGTGAAATAATCCAATTCTTGTATTTTTTTATAGAATTTGCTTTTCAGATTATCTGAAATTTCTTTTTGAGAACAAATGTGGAATTTTATATAAAAATTTTCAACGTTTTACGTGAAACAAATGTTTTTGTCGTTAGTAATATTTATACAAAATTTTTTTCAGATAGCGGATTTTATTTTGCAATTTTTCCGCCATTTTCGTAAGACGTTTTTCTGTAATCGTTTCCACACAGGTTCTGTTCACATCACCAAGCGCAGACGGCAAAAAATCCTGGTGTTATCCAAAAATTATTTTGATGAAATTTTAATACAATTTTGAATAGAATTTAATAAATTCGAATTATTGAAAATGTTTTAATTTTTCTTGCCTTCACATTTTAAATATTGAACCTTAATACTTTTAATATCAGTGTCTGCAATTTAATAAAAATTAAACTTAAAATAAATTTAAAAAAAATCTTTTCCATATTATTGGATTAGAGTTTATCATTGGATTACATATAAGTCCAGATTGTTTACTGTGCATAAGTAATAGTGATTGTCACTTGCCAATTTTATGGACTTAAATAAAATAGCAACTATTCAAATTTTGGTCAACATTTTCTAAAAAAAAGCGACAACTATAAAAGAATATCCAAAAAATTTGTAAAACTTTCACATTGCCTAGTTCAAAATAATTGACGAGTGACAGTCAGAACCACTTGTCGCCGTACACGATTCCACCCCTGTTCCGCCTCCTCCTCCCCCCTCCCTCCCCCCTCCCACTATCCCGCATTTTCCAAAAAAAAATTAAAAAGTGAATTTATGTGTGTATGGAAATGTTGAAATTTCTTTGTTTATAATTATTTAGGGGCGGTCCATAAAACACGTCCCACTTTTAGGGAGGGGGCAGGAGAGGAGTAGTGTGACGGCGGTGTTACTAAACTCCACACAAAAATTCGCGAAATACTGTAACAAAGAGAAGAGGATTCGAAAGGCCGCATAATTTTTGCCTGATACGGATTTCGTACTGATCAGAAAGTTTCTATCTGCCCCCGTTCTCGAGTCGGTCTTCGTCACGAATACAATACTTTCCCTCTATAGCAGAGGAAAGTAAATATTATGCGCCGCAGGCACATTTTTTAGGAGTAAATACCTCACAATCGAAAATCATATAACAAAATTCGGCGCAGGCAAAAGTCTTGAATGTCCATCTGAAATTAGGCATAGTGGTGGTTATAGCGCCGGCCATTAGGGCTCACCCCGGGCTTACTGTCTCCCTCCAGGCACGCCCCTGATCATGCGTTTACTATAATTCAAAAATGTTGAGCTCTTAAAGGATTATAATTTTTTGTTTTAATGAGTTTTGTAATTAAAGATTTTTTTTGCGGTAAAATTGCTTTTCTACGTTTAGTGAAAATACCATAATGGCAAATAATTATTACTTCCAAAGTTGTTTTCAAAGGTGAAAAACGCAAATTAAGGACTGTGTCATAAATCAAAGGCTAAAAGAAGTAAATTCTAGTTCTCCTCTAACACTGGTGTCAGATAGGAAAAAAAAATGAATAACAAAAAAGAGATTTTTCCTCCACGCTTTTCCTTGAAATGTAAGAAAGGATGTTTTTAAGCACAGTGCGGTGAAAGCTTTAATTCGTCGAATTGATTTATATTTCAGAGCTATATTCCATGTGGTTTTATGGTTTTTGCAATGGTGGAAAAAAACGGCATAACAACAGGGAAAATAAAACACAAAAATACAAAATAAAACCCAAAGGAAAAAAATGTGTAAATAAAGTACAGAGAATAATGAGCGGGAGATTTCCGGCACCAGTAAAACTCACAGACGACCGACCTATCCTTTAAGCTTACCACAGTAATTATTGCAAGACTTTCGTGGAGCTTAAAATCATCATCCTGACAGCACCTCCCACCGGAATTTTACACTGTTTACTTTTTAGCATGGGAATGACTTTGGTCGATATGGACTTTGGTCAAATCATTTCTGCCTTGTAATTTCTCGCCTCTGCACACCTAAGAAACCCTCAGTACCAGAGATCAAACAAAATGAAAGCGACTGTAAAGAAGAATTTAAAATGCCGGCAATTAACAAATTTCGTATAAATTGTTATGTACTATCGCCTCTATTTTTATACTGTAACGAAATATTTGATCATACAAATTAATATTAATTTTAATTAACACATTTGTACGTTATTCGGAGACTCCCAATAAAAGGTCTTTGAAAATTATTCACTTGTTTGGTTCCGCTCTCGTTATTCCATACAATTTTCAACTTTTGATATTCATGCTATGGAATGAAACCACCTGAGAATTCCGTATAGTAACCAGATATAAATATTCCTGTAATTTAAGGACTCTTGGATTCTCTGTTACCTTGCCTTACCTCAAAATTGTCCCAAGGAATGTAATGTTGAAGGAAGTTTAGCTTAATTAACCTGCCAGGATGTTTATGATGTGCCACAAGAGTAAAATGTCGGTGAATGTTTGTTGTACGTTTTATACCATATCCGGTTAGAAAGTCATTGATTCCTTTAAACATTAATTTGGATCAAGGTGATACGGATGTAAAACTTGGTGTAAATTATTTGCTTGAGTTCACTTTAAAAGCTTGAAAATGTCGATTTATTTAAATATGGTTTAGTAATTGAAATATGGGTTATTAATTTCCATTTTTTTTGTATTTTTTTTTCAGATCATTATCTTTAATTTTATATCTATACACATATAAAAAAAATATAAATTTTGTTTGTATCTCTGTCTATCTTGTTTCTGCGTCATGCGAAACTGGCTCAACCAATTTCTATGAAATTCTGTACAGATGCAAAGTTACTTGCAGAATACAGAATAGGATAATTAATGTGGACACTTGCCCCCGCCAATTCGATGCCTTTCACCTTGTAACTTTCGAACCGTTCGACTGATTGGGATCCGGTTTTCCGACTTGGACATAAAATCTCACAGATATGCATCTGCCATTAAAAATTTTCCACTTTGCCCGGCGGTCTTTCACATTTCGATAGATCGTACATTGAACAAAATACTTTCCACTCAAATCGACCCACCCCTTTGCCCGCAACGCGAGAAGGCTGAGGAGGTTGGCAATATAGCAAATATAGCAAAGTTCTGTATGGACAATACAAATTTCCTTTTTTTTTTTTTGGAAAAATTTGTAGTAGAGGTTTTGAGATTGCAATTTACGAATCTGTTGTCAAAATTTTGAAATTTGTAATTTTGAAAGGATTACGGTTTTTTCATAGGTAGTCACCAAAGTTTTTTTTTAAAAAAGCTTTTATTAAACTTGCATTTTTGTCTGTTTGTTTTTCAGGGTCAAATCGTGTAACCGAATTTTGACACACTTTACATATCCGATTGACTTGAAATTTGGCACACACACACGTAACTACGATGACAGCACAATATGATTTAGTCTAGTCATAAATATGGAAAAATTGACGCTGAATTAGAATGCAAAAAAAAATATTTGTCTCGCTTTTATTTCTGATACAACACGCCCGAAATTTTTTTTTTCCATTTTTAGTAGGTAGGTACATTTTTTATTTCTGTTTTTTTTAAATTTCTAAAACGTTCACAAAATATTTTTTGTACACCATACCAACATTTTACTATAATTAAAACACTCAGGCCCCTTTTTTACGCCAGAGGGTAATATTGAAAAAAATCGTAAAAATGCCTAGGTCAAATACCCCTGGTTTCATTTACTTTTTAGGTACCATCAATTTGAGTTAATTAGGCAAGTAACGAATTTATGTACCTACTTTTTAATATAAAATTAATGTCAATTATTTTTGTATGCCGATTTATAGCATTATCTAAAATTATGTTAGTGAATACTATTTTCGTAACATATATTTTAAAATACTCAAGTATTAATCGGCGGGACTGAGGGAGTCCGGTGAACTCTGCGTACCACGCAAAAGTTCATATTTTATAAATACCGTTCGTTGGTTAGAAATAATCGCAAAAAGTTTTATTAATCCGAGGAGTAAAAATAACCTAAAAATAAAGCGAACATAACTTAGATTGGAAATATAGGACGTTCGGTACCGTGCTATAAGCCCATCGTCGTCAGGCAAGCAGTTAACAAATATAGCAATTAACCCGAAAAAGGGATAGCCAAGGGCGGTTAGCGGTTTTCGTTTATAATTTTAATTACGCGTAAAATAATTAGCGAAGTTTCGCCTAAACGAGAATAAACAAAATGCAAAAAAAAGGAATGTTGAGAAAAATCTAGAAAATTTGGTCAACGTCACGCAATTCAATGCTTTATAAGAATCAACCCACATAGGACGAAATTTTTTTACGAGGTAACGTTACAAAAAAAGAATTTGCAAAGGGTGTTAATTTCATTCCCTACGTGTGGACATTACGTATATCGGGCCAAAATACGTAACTTTTGATATAAACAGGTGTTTTATATGGGTGGGTTTTGTCAAGACTTGTTCTCTGTTAGATGGTAAATACTATAGAATTAGGAGAGATTGGGATATTTGGAATTTTTTTTTGGCGATCGATTTGGAAATGGGTTGAGTTTTATTGAAATGTTTCAAATATAGCGATACTTTTCAAAACATATACTTCAAAGTTAAGTATGTCACAAAACACATAACCAGAAGTTATCGTTGTTGTTTAATTCTTTTTAGTTGATTTTTGGGTTCTTTTAGTCAATTTTTTTGATTTATTTGATATGTTTTTGCATTCGGAAAATTCTACCAATTGATTTTTTTCGGGCTAGTCAGCCTAGCTGAAAAGGTGGAAGACTTCCATCAGGGGCGGTGCTCATCATCTTCCATATTGTTTTCCATAGAATTTTTGATTTTTTGTGTATGCGAGGTTGAAGGTTGCTCATTGAAGAATGGAGCGGGGGAGGAGGGGGGTGTAGAAGTTTGCGGTTGCGACAAAAAACAGTAAAAATATGTTTTTGTATGGAAGAGAGGATCCGATTGGATTTTGATGTAGGTAAGAGTTATGTAGAATCATCTTATAAACATATTTTGCCGTTATCAATTCTTTGATACGATGCCTAGTTTTAGATAAAATCGTAAAAATCGATTTGTTTTGTATGCGGGATGAGGGAAGGAATGGTCCAAATTTTTTTCAAGAACTTAGCCTTGCTATATACGAGAAACGTAATTGTAAAACATTTCAAATCTCTATCTCAATCCTTTCGACAATTATTTTGTTCACGGGCGGACAGATATACGGTATATAGTCAGCGATTTTTTAAAATGTAAAATATTGTAGAATTACCAACAACAATAGAAAAATTTATGCACCCTTAACAAATTCGGGGTCAAAATACAGTTTTGGGTTCCTGTTTATATTTTTCAATTTCTGTCAATTTATAACAACTTTTTAAAAATTGCCGTTTTCGAGATATCACTCTCCTTCAATATTTTCTTTTTCTGTAAAATGACTACAAAGTCATGTGAATAACGTTAAAACGCCGTGAATAATTTTTTTTATTTAAAAATACCCACTTGTCCTTTATGTACAAAATTTCGATATGAAAAATTCGCGACTAGAAAGTGGGAATGGGTCCGTGGAGTATATCTGGGCCGACAGGACCGTTCAAGCAATTATTCAAATATATGAACATACAAAATTCAAATGTGAAGACCTTTCTTCCTTTTTATAACCCCACTTTTTGTTCGCATGAATGTTGGATTGGATGGGCGATATGTCCTGGTATGATGGTATTATCAAAGAGTTTTACACAGAATTTGATAATGAAATATTAACAGTAAGGTACATGTTCAATTTGCCTTCAGAGTGCCAAAGGGTAGCCAAATTTTGTAACCCCATTGAAAAGGTTTTTTTCGGGTACCAAAGTGTTTCTGTCCTTCGTTTCAAGTGAATTTATTGGGATGTTTCATACAGGTGAGGTTGGTGGGATTGGCAAGTGTACCTGCATGTCGAGATGATCCCAAAGGATATCTCCAAAAATGTGAAATCTTTTTTTTTCTTTTTAATTTTGCTTTGATAAGTAAAAGGCCCTAGCAGGTGAATTATATCTGCTCGATTTAACGATTTATGCTTGTTATGAGTTCCTTGAGGCTTGAGTTTGTGTTTTTAAAGTACATAACAAAAATCCATTTGTTTTGACATTTTTGTATGTATATTAATGTAGCTTGCTATAACATTTCAATAATTACTTAATATTGATTTTATTTTATTCAAGTTGTTTAGTGAAAAATGTTCTCTGAGCGAGGTGTCCCACTGGCCATCAGCTGCTGCAGCTGACTGATCCCGATATCAGTTGCACATGTAATCCAATGGCGCATGGCACACTGCAAAAAATGTGCAGCTTCATGTCTGCGACACAAAGCTGACTTTTTTGAACTGATCTAAATGTAGCTGATATCTGGAACATGTCGGGTAGTTTCTAATGTCATTTTTGTTAGATTAAATAAAATAAAATGATAATTTTCAATATTTTTTTCGTCTGGCGGTAATAATTGTCATCAGTGGCACAGTCTATAAAGGTAGCATGGCCACTCTCTAGGTTATAGGCTCTCTACTTCATATAATGTTGACTTTACAATAATTACTAGTTGGGGACATCATAAAATTTTGACAAGTCTGTTTAACTAATAAACTGTTGAACAAGTGGAAATAAATACGATGTCCATCGAATAGGAAAAATTAAACACAGGAATCGTACAAGCTGTAGGAAAAGGTAGATGTTTGTAAGATTGCACAGATTCAGTTTTTTTAGCAGAGAAATAAGGAGAAATTCTTCCTCCGAGTCCGACATTTTGACGTTTGAGGTCAGCTGATCCCAGTTCAGTGTGTCATGTCAACTGATCGAAATAGTTCATGCAGCTGCGCGACCTGATGTCGGGATCAGTCAGCTGCAGGAGCTGATGCGCCAGTGGGACATCTCCCTGATACTGTGAAAAATATTTAAAAGCACTCTTTGGAAAAATGTTTTGAAAAATCTTTTTTTTAATTAAAATTACTTTTATTCAAAAATCTCTTTGTTTCGGGTCACTAATTAGCAAGATCAAAGGCGAATAAAATTTCCAAATTAATTCAATAAGGTTTTTTTAAAACTTAATCGGCATCATTGATGAGAATTTTCCGAATTTTCTCAGCAAATTTTACTCTGGATCGCTTCCGCGAATTTTATTCATCTGTCGTGGAGAAAGTTCAATTGTCAAAAGCTCTCAGAATTTGAATTTATACCGGCGGTTTTATATGAAAAAATCGAGTTCCGGTGTCTATCAGGAATAAATTTCAGAATTTTGTGCCGTCGTATCAATGGTTGTTTTTTTTTAGTGGCGCATTCTCACATTCCCAATTATTGTTAGGGAATCGAATCTCTAAAATTCTACAAAATCATATTTTCCCATTTTTTAGGAGTCCCTGTCAAACAGTTTTTTCTGTGTAATAACTGTCTTAAAATGTGTCTGCTAAATTAAAACTTTTCGGCACATTTTACGGGGAAACGGGTGGGAGGGGGGATGATGGAGGAAGGAGAAGGCAGAGGGGGTGATCAGCCCCTTTCAAAATATAGGAAATACCCTTTTCTAAAAAAAAAATAAAAAAAAAATTCTAAAAAAAAAATAGAAAAGGGTATTTCCTATATTTTGAAAGGGGCTGATCACCCCCTCTGCCTTCTCCTACCTCCATCATCCGAATGAGTTGTTTTTTTGGTTGCTGATATACTAGAATAGAGTTTGTTCAAAAAAGGTGAAAAAAGTATTTTAGGAGTTGTCGAGCATACAAAAAAAAGAATCTAAAGCTAAATTCTAAAAATAATTAACGATATATGTATTAGTTTGATTTATAATATCCATTGCGAGCATTAAAAATTTCCTTTCGTCCTTTATCACATTTGATAGGTCCTTTTTTTCTCAACAGTATAGTTTAAAGTTTCACCTTTTATTTTATCATCTTGTCTTTTGTTTCTATTATTTTCGAAAAGGATATTATTATGTGTTTTTAGTTCAACATAATAATATACTTTGTAGCAAATTCGGACAATTATTAACTAACAAAATGGATTTTATAGCATCATAAAACGTGTTTGTTAGAGTTGAGTAAAAGTTTTAGTCCATCCTCTATAAAATCTCTTTATTAGTACTTTGAGAGTAGCCACAACAATAGTATAGCATAGCACAGGTCCCTTCGAAAAGGTCATAATATCTGTTAACCTGACCATAACAGAATTTGTAACAAAAAATTACTAAAGGCCAACCCAACCTGCTAGCCTCTTTCCAAATCTTCCACACAATCCTCTAGTGTATATTAAAGTATTTTCTAATGTAGTCCATAGAACAACATAATTAGATTTTTCTCCGATTTTCAACATAGAGGACCGGCCCGACTGAATGTCCAAAATTTGTATCTATTATTCAATATATATCTGCCTTCTATTATTTAGAGCATATATAATTCTGAAAACTATTTCGTAATTGTAGGCTAGGGTTATAACTACTCCTGGAAGAATGCGGCATGTAATATGGTCAGTCGGCTATTATTAATTTAAATTTACCTCGAAAGACTTTAAAAGTACATACCACTGTTTTATTAAATTTATAATGCGATTTGGCCAGAACGAAATTTGTCCATATGTTGGTAAAGTAACTACCTGGATCATTAAGTTCAATTCTTGTTGCAATTTGGCGCTAGATTTCTGTTGAAATATCTTCCGGGTAGTAATCAAAAGACACGAAATACATCAATCAGGGACTTCATATTTGTACCTTATTGCCAGGGACGAACTTAGTTTTTGATAGCTTCAAATTAGAAACAAAAGTAAAAAGCAATTATTTTTTTCAAAATTTGGCTTGAAAAAATTATTGAAAATAAAATTTTCTGAAGATCGGTTCGCCAAAAAAGGTTTTCAAATTTTCGGTTTCCTAAAAAAATTTCTAGTTTTGGATCGTCGAGCGAAAATTTTTCAAATGTACTCACAAAAAATTGTTGTGAAATAACAAAGATTTGGATTTTTTTCCCACAAAATTTGTCGAAAATGATAATCACCTGCGACTATTTTATTTGCAGGGCAATTTGATGGGTATTTCATATTCCAGCAAAGAACAAAATAATTTGATTTTACAGCCCAATATAGTTATTTTCACTGCCTTGTTATGCCAATCACTTATAAATTAAAAAAAAAGCTAAAGCGGACTTACTGTGACGGACCTCAAATTTTAAAAGAAAAATCTCATTTGAAAAATAAATTAGTCGCGTATGAAAGGCAGGGCAAATTTTTGATAAATGCTGTTTTACGGTATTTGAAAAACTATTAATTTTAAATACAGTGGGGAAACAAATTTCTTATTTTTTCATTAAAACCCACTGTTTTTGATTGACCTGCAAGCAGCTTGGCAAAACTTGCCCTGCGCATGGAATAGACATTTCCCACGTTATTTCTTACAGGATCTTGAATTATACTTAGAAGGACAATGTAGTGAAAATATTGTATTGTCATCGGAGTTACGTGTGTGTGCAAAATTTCAAGTCCATCGGATGGGTGGAAGGGGTTTAGAGTTAGATTACGAGATCTGACCCTGACAAACTAAATAACAGCTTTTAAAAAGATGGCAGCTATCGGTCAAATTTTGGTGTTTGTCATAATTTTGGATGAGTCTATCTCCGATATAACAAGACCGGTTAAAAATTAGCAAATTACTCACCTTAATTCACCCCTGTTTCCCGCATATAACAAAACATTAAATTATAACATTGATGTTTGCATTGTTGGCGGGCGTTGTCGATGACGACCTAAATCTCTTGCTACCACCAACAATAATTGCGGAACTCGAGTATTTATTTATGAAATATTGGCTTTCAAAAATCTTTTATTGTGGTAGAATTGCACTTTAACGTTGTAAGGAAAACCAAATTATGCTAGACACGAACCGCGGAAACAATGCTCCGGTCTATGAATGATGAATTTTCCAGGAATTTTCGCAAATGTGAATTTTTCTGTTTGCCAGTTTAACTATGATTTCTTACAAATTACACTATCCTGGTTTTGTGCACGTTGTATACGAGAAGTGCATGAGTCAGAAATTGTTGACTATTTTGTACAACAATTGAACTAAATTGTTGCAAAATGTGTAGAAAAGTAAAAAATTAAATTGTATGATGCCAGCGGGTGTAATTCATTCACTATAGAGGCAAATATAAAGTAATATGAGCCGTTGAAATTGGAGCACGTTCCCGTCCATCCTGTGTGCATGTTTTCGATACCATCTGTACTCTTAAAGAGGGGTTTTTAGGAGTGGTTTTTCCAAGGATATGTTTAGTGCTAATGTTTTGCTATCGCTGGTTAGGTTTGCGGTGTGGGACGTTGTGCCGTCGCGTCGTCCTACATCGTTTATGGTGACTTTTACTTTATTGAGTTTTAAACCTTTAAATGTTGTAAAATCTTTGATGATCGTACAAAAAACCATAATTTCCTGCGATAAATGATAGAGTAAAGATAGTTATTTATCGAACAGCCAGGTCTTCAACATTGTATCAATTTTATAAGTTAATTACGGCATGGAAAACGATTTTAGAGTTTTTTAATTGAAAATTTTTTAATGTTGCGTTTTTTAATGTCGCGAGAATTGTTTAAAAAGTTTAAAATTGCCCTGGTAAAAATTTGAATATTTTTTTGAGAATACTAACTTTAATCTCGTCCCTTCCCACTCACTCTTCCTCCTCATCCCCTCCAAAGAATTTCCTGCCAACAAATTTAATGACAGAAAATTAATCAAAACTAAGACAATCGTTTTGATTAATTTTCTGTCATAAACTTAAATTTTCCGGCCTAAAAACATGCCATCTGCTGCTTTGCCTCTCAAAGAAAAATAAAAATGCTTAAACAAGTGTCCTTTTGCAATTAAAAAGAAATGCCCATGATTTTAGGTCTAGATTAGACATAAATTGTGATTTTTTGCATGCCCTGCCGTTAAAATGAGACTTGTAAACATATTTTTTCCGAAAATTTTCGGCCAGGATATCAAAAAAGAATTCCGACAAATGCTGTCTCCTCGGGATATTTTAATGGCAATGAAAAAAGCTCAATTTAAGTCTAATCGAGGTTTAAAATATATACTCTTTCAGTAAGGTATCATTTACCATATTTTTTGGAATTTTATTGTTTATTATTTCATTAAGAAATCAAGACAAAAAGTTTTTTTTTAGAAACAATGTCTTATCTACGTTAGTTAAAATACAGGGTGGGCCAGAATAGACGCGGGGGTTTGAATTCTTTATAAATTTTTCATTTTAGCGAAACCTATAATTTTTTTTTCAAATACATGTAGTTGATTGATGGGGAATATTTTTGGTCTAAACATGGAAAATTATATCCTGCAAGTGGTGGCCATTTTCTGCTTCGCAAATCCGTGCTCTTTCCAAGACATTTTCCATAACCTTTCGTGTTATGGCCTCGATTTCACTGCGAATGTTGGTTTTCAATTGGCTGATGGTTGTTGGCTTGTTGACGTACACCTTTTCTTTCAAATATCCCCAAAGGAAACAATCTGGAGTCGTTAGATCAGGTGAACGCGGAGGCCAATTGAAATCGCTTCTTTTCGAAATAATGCGTCCGCCAAACATGTCCCGTAAAAGAGCCATTGAGCCCACCGCCCACCGGTTCGTTGTTCTATTGTGTACAGGTCCATTTTAAATTGCCCAAGTCTTCTTAACAAAATGCTGAAACAAAATTAAAAAAATAAAAATAAAAAAAAAGTTATAAAGACTTCAATTCAAACCCCTGCGTCTATTCTGGCCCACCCTGTACCTAAAGAGCTATATAGGCATCTACTCATAGAAAATTCGACGTGCTGCGTATTAGGTAAATCCAAAATAAAGTAATAATAAAAATACTGTAAACAAAAAATGTCCTGAAATTCAAGATGTCCCGTTCGTATCCATAAATAACTCAAAAAATATTTCCTAAGATGCCCCAATCAAATCGAATTAAAGATCTTTCACTATTATGTTATCAAGTATTGAAACGAAAAATGGTTCGTCCTTTTGCCTAATGAAATCCCCAAAATTTATCAAAAATGGTAAAAACGTTTTATAATTTTACTGCGAAAACGTTTATGTGTGTTTACGGTATTTTTGCGTATATGTTTTTCAACTAGTCAAATGTAAATCCCTAAATGTGTACTTAAAAGATTGACCTTTTTATGTATGAAAAAAAAATTGAGTTCAAACATTTTAAGAAAATTGGAGGGAAACATTTAAGTGAAATATGTTTCACAAAGACGAACAAAAATATGAAGAGGCTAGAATTTTTTTATGTTTGCAATTATGGAATTGTGTGGAGGTAAAACTCTTAACGTGCATTACGATGTTTGTGACAAAGTCTTATTTGAATGTGATTCGATTTTATTTTTGATGATGCAAAGGAGTTTTTTAAAATCATTGTGAAATTCCGATAAAACCTAACATACTTTAAACCAACAGTCGAATAAATGAAACATATTCAAATCATATTTTCATCATTGATTTGTTAAAGAGGTGAAGTCTTTCTTCTTTTCAATCGAAATTCCGGAAAAGGATTTAAAGGGTATGAAAGTCTGTGAACCAACGCAAATGTACAAAAGAAAGAAATTAATGAGTATCTGTCTCCATTTCCTTTGTATATAAGGATATAGAATGGAAAAGGGGGTTAGCGGGAAATTTCGAATTTGTCAGCTTCCTTGTCTTCGCATTTCCGGAGATTATTTTCGCCTTTCATCACCGGATTTCAATTCTTTTGGATTGGAAATGTTAAGCAGTATCCTGAGCTCTTTGAACCTTTGATTACAATTATTTTCCATGTTCTTTTATTGATACCTTTTTTGTCAGACTCTGCCAAATGTCTCTTGCGTTAATCAGGAAACGTGTAGTAAAATAGAGTGTTCACAGATAAATATCTGTATGTGTATCTACGAATTAATAAAATAGAAATGAATTAAAGGACATTTTGATTGTGTTTGAAGCTTTAATCTGAGCTTGATTCTTTCTTAATTTTACATTTTGAATATGATTTTCTTTGGTTTCTTTTAATAAAGAAACGAGAAACAAAATATCTAAGTTGGTTTAACTTCAAAATTTTGTATGAAAATATTTCCAAGTGCTTAAAAAAAAATTTACGTGCCGCTAGGGTGGAAATTGGAATTCACCCAATCCACCCAGCTCCATCTCAGACAATAAAAAGCTTATTTGATTGGATTTGATGGGGCCAAGACAAATATCAAAACATAACAAAAGCTATAATTGCCAATTTGGCAATTATTGAAAACCCGTTATGGTGATTTAAGTGAACGGCGAACAGTTTTATGAAAATGCCACTATGAAGTCAAACTTTCCAATAAGATTTTTTAAAATTTGTTCCAATCGAATTTTGATGTATGGAAGTTTTATGCAGAATCATATCCTAAATAACTTTTGTTCTTGAACTTTTTTGATAAGATGCACCGTTTTTGAGATATTCGCAAAAAACGTTTTCGTTCGTATGGGGGGTACCCCCCCTAATGGTCCATTTTTGCCCATTAACGAACTTAGCCTCGCATTTTACGAAAAACGGATCTGCGCAAAATTTCAAGAGTCTAGCCCAATCCGTGCGCCCGCAATCCGCGCCACAGACGGACGGACGGACGGACAGACGGACGGACGGACGGACATGCTAAATTAAACTTTTTTTATCATTCTAAACACACTGGTGTAATTCATTTTTGTATGTGATGACGGGATCTTGGCGTTACAAACGGTAAGGCAAATCTAATATACCCTTTGGTTTCACCATACGGGTATAAAAAACAAACATAACAAAAGCTATAATTGCCAATCTGGCAATCATTGGAGACCCGTATGGTGATATTGGTATCAAAATTCGAACAGTTGTACCAAAATTCCACTTTGAAGTCAAACTTTCCAATAAGATTTTTTAAAATTTATTCCAATCGGATTTTGATGTATGGGAGTTTTATGTAGAATCATATCCTAAATAACTTTTGTTCTTGGACTTTTTTGATAGGATGCACCGTTTTCGAGATATTCACAAAAACCGTTTTCGTTCGTATGGGGGGTACCCCCCCTAATGGTCCGTTTTTGCCCATTAACGAACTTAGCCTCGCATTTTACGAAAAACGAATCTGCGCAAAATTTCAAGTCTCTAGCTAAATCCGTGCGCCCGCAATCCGCGCCACAGACGGACAGACAGACAGACAGACGGACAGACAGACAGACGGACAGACAGACGGACGGACATGCAGAAATTAATTATTTTTATCATTCTAAACACACTGGTGTAATTCATTTTTATGTGTGATGACGGGATATTGGCGTTACAAACGGTAAGGCAAAGTTAATATACCCTTTGGTTTCACCATACGGGTATAACAACAGTAGAATTTTTATTCTAAAACATAAGAAAAACTACAATTGCCGTCAAATACTCTATATATGGACAGACAAAATGTTTGTTTAATAAAATCCATTTGTATAGGAGACAGGGAAAGAGTGGTCTGATTGGATTTGATGTATGGAACGGTTATGTAAAATTTCATTCTAAACACATTTTGCCTTAAAAAATTTTTCAATACGACCCACCATTTTCGAGAAAATAGAAAAAAAAGTATTCCATTTGTATGGGTGAGGGGGGAAGGATGGGGGAAGGAGGGGGAAGGAGGGTGGAAGGAGGGGGAAGGAGGGTGGAAGGAGGGGGAAGGAGGGGGGAAGGAGGGGGACAGGCCAATTTCGCTCGTTCAAGAACTCAGCCTAGCCATTTACGAGAAACGTAACTATACAAAATTTCAAATCTCTAGCTCAATACTTTCGAAAGCTTTCATGAACGGACGGACAGACATACGGAAATGAAAATCTTTTGTCATACCTAACACCCTGGTGTAGTTTATTTTTGTGTCCGATGAATGGTTCGATGCCTTACAAACAGTTTACTAAATCTAATATTTTCCTATATGACATATCATATAGAGTATAAATGAGGCGATGAGAGCAAAAGTGGACCAAGCCACATAATCGAGTTTTTGAAGCTTTTCCACTTTTGTACTATTATTGACTGTAAATTTTTGGAAAAAAAACATTCTGTGGACTTTATTACTCAATGTTGAAATGTTCTTTTGTGCATCCAAACAATTTTATCTAAAAACTCACTCGCAATAGTGATTCAAACACAAAAAAACTCACGATTTCGACATGTGGGTTAGTCCACTCTGGCTCTGATAGCCTTAAATAGTACCGAAGGTAAATATTTACCACTGTTGTTTTTTCGTGAAAAGATATCAACCACATTAAATTTTAAGAACGTACACGAGCAATCTTCCAACACCAACTCAATTTTTTGGGAAAGATTATTTTTGTTGTTGATATACTTTGTTTGAAAATGCCCAAATCCTTTTTATTTCGAACTTTTGATTGACATATTTTCGTATTTTGCATCTCTTTTTTTGAATATCGAGTAAAAAAATATTGTATAAGCATTAAAGCGTAACTAGAATTTACTTCTTGTGATAATAAACATCGTTTTTGTTGGGGCTTGAGGGTAAAGTTAAAGTCTAAGTAAGCCACAAGCTTAAAAAGTTTTATTAACAAGGCAAACACACACACACACATATATATTTAACAGGATGAATTGAGTGAATGAAAAATAAAAGTATAGTCACTTTTTGCGTGGGATTTGTGGTATCAAAAAATAAGCTGAAATTATTCACAAAGTTTCAAAGCCACAATATGGACTGGACTTTCGGGAGATTTATTTCATATATTCCTTAAAACTATTAACAAACTAACAGAAACTTTCCGACCGAAAGCACAACAAAGCCGTTGTGAAAATCGTAAGAGAATACGAAAACCCAAACTTTTGGGGGCTAAAAAAAGGATGAGGAAAATAAACTTTTCTCGTTATATTTTCATCACTTCAAAAACAGATGAATGATATTTAGATTTTATCCCTTTTGTCTCAATTTCCATTCTACTTTATTTCCATTGAGTCGAGTTTCCTACGAAGAACTGCTGTCAATTTTTTTCCGCCGTTAAATGGAAAACTTGTGCATTCAAAGATGAAGACAATTACGAAGATGAACAAGAAGACGATAAAAGAAAAGCTAGAGTGATGCAAATTAATGGTATGACACAGGCTGAGAATTTATTGAAAGAGCTTTTAATGAGATCTTATTTTCTTGGATTTTTTTTTCTTTAAGTTTTACTTGCTAAGTGAAAACTTTATAATTTTTTTTAGGTTCGTGGAACGAAGAAAAATATTTATGAAAAGATCCTTTCAAAAGAATCTGAAGAAGTTAGTAGACAAGAAAGTTGTCTGCATTATTTAAACACAAACTACTGCATAAATTTGGTAGCCCTTTGCATTGAATAAATTTATTTTTGCTTTAAAAACTATATGCCAAAAAGTAGGTTGGTTTGCGGTTGAATTTCTATTTGATGTTCAGAGAAAAAAACGGTGCTTCCAGTTAAGCTTTTACTTGATTTTTGGTTTCGGATTCAATATCGCTGTAACCTTCCCTAAAAGTGTAAGGTCTTTAACACTCTAACTGCCACGACAATTTTAAGCCTTTTTCGAATATTTAGTTGTCAGTCAAAAAGACACCAAGAGAAAAAAAAATTTAAACAAAATTATACCTAAAAGTTATTTTATTACCATAAAATGTGTGCAACTACAAAAAATCGTTGTGGTTGCAGCGAACACTTTATAATTTTCATTGTGACCGTTGTGTATAATTAGGTGTCAGGTCTTTTTGACTGACGTGGCAGTTAGAGTGTTAATGGACAGCGTTTTAACACTTTGACTGCCAAAAAAGAAGACCTGAGAGTCACGCTCTCGTTTCGACACAATTTTAATATTTGATTCTCTGACAAAAGAACCGTCACTCGATTTCAGGTGACATGGCAGCCAAAGTGTTAATGGAGTTTTTTTTAATCCACCCCCCATTTTTAACCTACTCTGAAACATATTGGACGTGGATATGTTCGACGTAGTTTGAACTTTTTGTTTGTCTTCAGTACAACACAAGTAAATACTTTTAACATATCTTCCCCCTGTGACGCTGCCACGTCAGATCCTCCCGGCTGCTAGATTCTATATCGTTAGAGATATCAAGTTGAATATTTTTGTGTTGTGTTCAGCTGAATTATAGGTTAGTCTTTTACAATCTTTTACAATCTTTTACAATCTTTTCACCTTACCGAATAGAATTTTACGCAAATACTAGCCCGAATTTGCGGCTTTTCTTAACAACCCGCTTTAGTATGGCACTTACGTAAGTTATAGCTGCGCTGAGATTTATTCTTTGTGAAACAATTGATTTGGTGTAGGTGTTGAATCACTTTAATATAAGAATCGCTACAATTGCCAGAAAATATAAGAATCGCTACAATTGCCAGAAGCTAATCGTTTATATAAAAAAATATAAGAATCGCTACAATTGCCAGAAGCTAATCGTCAAATACTCAATATGAGGGCAGACAAAATTTTTATCAAAAAAGTTCATTTATTTGGGAGAGGGCGAAAGGATTGGTCGGATTGGATTTTGATGTGTGGAATTGTTATGCAAAATAATATTCTTAACATGTTTGAAAGTCTCTAGCTCAACCTTTTTGAAAGTTATACTGTTCACGGACAGACATGTGGAAATGTAAATTAGCGTATTGGGTATTATTATCCTTTAAAATATAAAGTCGATAGAACAACTTAAATCAAATTAAGTCTCAAAATTACTTACGATTTTCCTTCATATAAACTATTATAGTCAAATAGATCTCTAACAATTTCCCTCATAAAATAAACCTGTAAGAATAAATTGAGATGAAAAGTAATCAACGAATAATTGATAAAATTCAAATTGATTTCCATTTGGTTGGGTGAGAATGTTTTACGCATTCAGAAGTGTGTTATTGACATAGGGTAATGTGCGAAATTAATTTAAATGCAAAATATTTGATAAATTTTATCCCTAAACCAATCGAATATGTAAATAAATTAAATGTTCTATATCGTTGTACATTTTTGTACAAATATTAAGTTAACCAATTAAACGTAAATTGATGGAAATTTATAATAATTTCATTCAGAAATTCAAAATTCAAATTGACTATGAGAGTAATTTTATGTAATTGTTAAATGGGCAAATATATACATTATTGAAATATCGCATTTCCGCGATTAACATTTTTTGTATGAATTCGAGATTTCATGTAGACTTTTGTGTGTAGTTAAATTCATAACGATTAACTTTCGACTCGTTATATGTGCCAAATTTTCATTTAACGTAATTAAAATAAATTGATGGTTCAAATAGATAAAATATGTGAATTAAATTTGAACACTTATTTATAAAATAACAAAAATTGCATTTACAATTCATTTGAAATTTTTAAAATAGTTTCCTTTTGATTTTAATGTATTAAGAAATCTGGTAAAAATTTACTCAAAAATGATTCCGGATTTTTTTTTTTGCGTTTGTGATGTTTATAGTGAAAATCATACTATATTACATTAAGTATCGGTTTATACTATTTGTTTATAATATCATCATATACTCATCATACTAATATATAAAAATAAGTTGGTCTGTCTGTCTGTCTGTCTGTCTGTCTGTTCCTCTTTCACGCAAAAACGGCTGAACCGATTGACTTGAAATTTGGCATGAGTGTCTGTGGTAGTTCTGGTTCCAACATAGGCATACGGAAAAGTAGCGCGATGGGTGGGGGGAGACAGGGGAGGGGGTAAAGTGATTTCGAAACTTAGTTTTTGCGGTATGTTACCCTTTCGCGGGGAAACAACTGAACCGATTGGCCTGAAATTTGGCATAGATGTTCGTCGGGCGTCCAGCCCCAACACCGATTCATTAAAAAGTAGCCCGAGAGGTAGAGGGAGTAAGGGCAGGGGGTAAAGTGATTTCGAAACTTAGTTTTTGCGGTATGTTACTCTTTCGCGGGGAAACAACTGAACCGATTGGCCTGAAATTTGGCATAGATGTTCGTCGGGCGTCCAGCCCCAACACCGATTCATTAAAAAGTAGCCCGAGAGGTGGGGGAGTAAGGGGAGGGGGTAAAGTGATCTCGAAACTTAGCTCCTCCTCTATGTTACCCTTTCGCGGGGAAACTACCGAGCCGATTGGCCTGAAGTTTAGATCCAACATAGACTATCAAAAAAAAAAAATTTGAAAAAACTTAACCCGGCAACGACGGGTATGCAAGCTAGTTAATAATAAAGAAATATTTTACACCAGTTTTTCATACATCAAAATTCCTTTGGACTTCGCTTCTCCATACAAATGATAAAAATTCTATAAAAATTCGGTGTGTTTTCATATATAGTATTAGCTTGCCTACCCGACGTTGCCGGGTTCAAGGTCATTGTATAAGTTTTATAAATATCAAAAGAATTCTAAAAATTTAACATGATCAATGACTTCAAAATGTAGAACCTTCCGTTTCGAATTTTGGAATTCTAACACCAGATAAATGATCAGTGACCCCGAAAACCCTCGAGTGACATTTATCAGTCTCCTAAAGACCAACTCCCTACGCACCCTTCGTTTACCCCCTTGGGGTGGAATTTGGACAAACTCCACCGTAGTGATTGTCTCGATAGTGTAAGGACTATGGAAGAGACAAATAAAATACGTCCGAATCGTTCGACAGTAGGTACTTAACTACTTTTTCTTTTATTAAAACCTTACAATTCGGCGATCCTGACAATTAATCGCCTCGATTAAATATTACGACAGGTATGAATTACCTTACAATTGCTATAATTCATTTAATCAAATTTGAAAGCTATTGGATACTTTTCCAAATGAAACGTAAGTAATTTACATTACAAAATCATTTTTCCACCGCTTTTTCTTTTACATAATCGTTTCATCAAAATTAAGTTCTTTCTATATGAAAGTACATAAGATTTAAAATTATATCACAGATCTATCGAATACTATGTTTACATATAGTGATCTTTAAATCTCTTCTACAAACATAAAAATCTTGTAAGAAACTATTAATATAAACATCTTAACATAAGCATAAATATACTCCGAATGATTAGATCCTCGATGCATAACTTAAATTTTACCGATTCGTCATGTATATTACATGAAATTTTTAAACCATTGATATCCTTTACTTTTTGTCTTAAGGCTGTTAAATGCCGATTTTTTACAGATTTATCAATTAAATATTCCATTAATCCGTCGTAAGATATCCCTTTTTGGTTTGCACCCAACAAAATTCGACTTGGACTGGAATTAATGCTTTTATGAAACGTATTATTGATGGCGAATTCTACTTTTTCCAAAACTTTATCCCGGTTACCGGTTGTATTTTCCTCTACTTCTTTGGCTTGTGTTGACTTTACGTTATATATTTTAACAAATTTGGTAAACGCGTCTACCGCTAAGAGTAAATCTAAAGACGAAAAGTATTTTTTGTTTCTGAATTTATCAATTAAGTTCTCAATGTGAGGCGAAGGATAATTTTCGCGGTCAGTTATCTTATTTAATTCCGTGTGATCCACAAATAAGCGTAATTCTCGATTCTTTTTTTGGGTAAGTACGATGGGAGATGCATACGCGGAATTACTCTTCCGAATAATATTTCTTTTTAGCGAGTCATTTAAAATTTTTTGTAATTCGTCCTTATGAGCAAAGGAAAGTCGTCTCGGATTACAATAAAATGGTTCGGTTTTTGTCAAATTAATCTCCATTTCCCCAGATGGAGGTAAAATTGTTTCAATATTACAGAAATTCTCGGTCCAAGTTTTATTTGTTATGTCTATTATTTTATTTTTAGCTTTAACATTTTCATTAATTTTCGACTTTTTTTTAAAAGTATTGTCTTCAAAAATATCAATGTTTAAAATGTCATCAAATTCCTTAAAATTTTCGCCATTTGTCATACCTGAGTTGTTGTTAGTTTCTTTTATGTCTTCCTGCATGCATCGATTATCTATGACATTTGTTTCCGGATTATTTTGTAATACTAGCTCCATTTTAATTTCTTGCATGAAATCCCTCCCTAAAACAACAGGGTTATTCATGGTTTCATTATTTACAACGAATATTGGCAAAATACAAGAGCTGCCCTTATACAAAACAACTGAATTTACAGTACCTAGAATATTTAATCTACTTTTATTTATGCCATAAAATTGATACCTATTTGATTCTACTGGTGAAATTAGATGATCGGGAACATATTTATGCTTCATAAAAGTGATGGGGCTGCCTGAATCAAACAGTGATGTGAGAGATGTTCCATATTTAACTTGGCTGTCATCTTTAATTAAGTCGAATCGTACTTCATCTTCAAATGGGTTGGTTGCTGGTAATACATACGGCGTTGACCACTTTTGCGATTGTTGATTACAATGACTATTTGCATGTGAAGGTTGCACTGACATCACTACTGCTCGATGGTTGCAGTTGGAGGATTTGTGGCCTTGTTTGCCACAAGTGAAGCATGATCCTCTTTCATGGCGTGGCTTAGTGCATTGTGTGCTAAGGTGGCCTAACTCGTTGCAGTTGAAACAACGCATTTGTGGTTGACTTTGAATTTTTGGCTTAATTAACTCCACACTTCTAACCACTTCAGGAACAGTTCTTCGCTGAAAACCATACTGTTGCTTCGAACGTTCATATTTTCTTAAACCAAGTTTAAGTTCGTCTAAAGTGTCGCAACTATACAAAATCATTTTATTCGCTGGGGTGTCGTCAATACCACTGATAACATAATTAACGAGATCAGTTTCATTAATTTCCGCGAATGTTGCAATTTCTTGCATACAAAGGAGATACTGCTGGTAGGTTTCGCTCCTCAACTTTTGACGGCGACGAAGCTGATTATGCACGTCCCCAGTTGTTACTCTTGTATGAAATTCCTGAATCAGCTTTCTTCTAAGCTCCTCCCAGGACTTCGTACTTGTTGATCGAAGAAAAAGTTTAGCGGTTCCGGTCATAAGCCGTTTCGCGTACACCAAGCGGAGCTGTGAATCCCATTTTAGAGTATCCGCGTGTTCTTCAAAGTTGGAAATCCATTTGGCTACAGAGTAATGGTCATCCCCGCTGAAGTTCGGCAAGGCATTCTCAATATCGCGATAACTGAAATTATAAATTTTGCCTTTTGAAGTGTCGTCCTCCGTTAACAATGCCAATTGTCTTTTCAAATCTGCAATTTCTTTTTTCTTGGCAAGTTCAGCTCTCAAAGTTTCGATTTGTTCGTCCAAATGATTAACAGCCGCATCATTCAAGTGACTATCATCATTGTTTTGAATTGTATGGCTAACTGGTCCATCATTCCCCATTTCAGTTAGGTTATTATCAACGCTTTCATCTTCTGTTGATTCGAAATATATACCTCTAAGTTGTTCATCTAATGCGCTTTTTTCTAACGTCTTCCATGCGTCCTCAAGCCTAAGAAGCAACGCTGATTTATAGCCAATAGTGCTAAGATCTAATGCTTCTAACTTGTCCTTTAGCTCACTAACTGTGGCACTCTTCAAAAACAATTTTGCTCGTCGTAAAGATTCCTCCATTTTTTCACACATAATATAGCTTTGAAACTCTACCTATAGAGTATTCACAAATATGATCACCTATGATCCTTAATAATCCGATAAAACTTAAAACTTCACAAAATATACCGAGCCGGGTCAAATTCCACTTCTGAATTTGTAAGGACTATGGAAGAGACAAATAAAATACGTCCGAATCGTTCGACAGTAGGTACTTAACTACTTTTTCTTTTATTAAAACCTTACAATAGGGATGTAACATATTCAGCCCTATTCCCGTAACCGGCGGGAGGTGTACGCCGCGGGATTTGGCGTTTCCCGCAGAAAATTTGCATTCTGCTAAACGCAATTGTCCCGGCGTGTGCCGTGGTGCTGAAAACGTTTTACTTTCGGTATTACACTAAACGCACCCGCGAATGTTTTGACTTTTCCATGCATTTATTTCCCGCGAGTAAATCGTTGCGGGACCAATCAATTAAATAGAAAGTTTGAATAAAAATGTGAATTTTATTTATACATTCAATGAATTTTAAATAAATATAAGTTTTGAAGGTCAGGAAAAACTAACTAGACGCAGTACAATCATTTAATTGAACAAATAAAACTTCATGCGTATCAAATAAGCAAAACTGTCAAAATAGTCAGCGCGGGGCTGAATAAAACTACGTTTCTACGTCTACTAGAATAAGAAAATTTCATTCTATCGAGATAAAACTTGCGTGGCGTATACACGTCCCGCCGGTTACGGGAATAGGGGTGATTGTGATAATTTCAGGATTCTAGGGGTTGAGGCAGATTCTAGGGGTTGATGCACTATTGCACCATTTCAAATTCCAAAGTCGGTTCTTGCATATTTTCGAAAATATGCAACAACCGACTTTGGAATTTGAAATGGTGCAATAGTACAATATTATCTAAGGACTAGAGAATGTAGTAGTAATCACCGCCATTGAATATATCGAATACACTATAATATTTCTCACTACACAGTATTCAATTTGTGTGAAAAACTGTTGAGTAGTGAGAATAACGGTCGAAACTGATTTTGAGGACGAACCCGAAACCGAAACTCCCATTTTTAGCCAAAACAAGCCGAAAATCTAAACAGTCCGAAACCCAAACCGAAATTCCGGTTTGGCACTTCTGTTGAGGAAACTTCCTTTAACCCTTAAAGGCTTGGTGGTACATTCGATTTACCACCTTTTTCACAACAAATGCTGCATGGTGGTATCAAAATTGTACCACCGATTAAATCGTCTTCCATTGCCGCATGAAACTTTGAACTGACACCACCAACAAAATTCAAAAAAAAAAGTTTTTTTCGGTGTGCCGGACGGGTAAAGATATTTGCTAGTTTTCTGTGCCTCTAAGGGTTAATAATGGTACGACTATCATCACTTGAAATGCCCTTCAATTCAGATATGCAGTTTTTCTAATGGACTTTTCATTTCCAAGAAACTAAAGGTGGCATTCTAAACCCTGGCACTTTTTGCCTATCCTACCCTAACCTGTAAGAACCGACTTGTAATAAAACGGAGAATATTTCTCTGACAACCAAATTCGAAAATATATTCGGCATTAATAGATACCAAGTTGCCCGTCTCAATAACAAATTCAATTAGATACAAAAGTTTTCCGAAATTTCCTAAACATAATAAAAAACACCTCCAATAGCACAAAATTCGGGGCCATTTCCCATCGGTTACCAAATTCTTGGGATATATTTTTAGTGATTGTATGGTTATATCTTTACCTTTAGCTAACAAAAAAAAATTGTTTAAGATATTCTAAAAATGGTTGATCAGTAAAAGCAGATAACGACTTCTGAATGTAGAATAGCGAATTTCGACTTAAGTGGACTTCCTTATCCCACGGGATAATTAATGAGTTAACAGTAAACTTTTTAATAATTCAAAAATGCGAAAAATACACAAGAAGAAAATGATGAGTAAAAGGAAATTTTCAAAATATCTTAGAGTAGAAATCGTTTTTTTTATATACATTCATTCACTCAACATAATAGCATAACATCACTTGGAAAAGCTTTTCGCCATTCGAGCTTAATGGTAAAAGTTAATTTGCCACAATTTCAAGCATCGTTGTGTTTTCGTATTAAAAGAAAACCGTTTTTCAATTTCCTATATAACAAATTTTTCCTTTTTTTTGCTTTTCTGGACGCTCTTGGATTTTTCGGTTGTTTATTTGAACATAGGAATTGCGTACAGTTGAGTAGTCGATCCTCCATTCCCAATGAGTGTCTGCGAGGATTTCGTTGAAGCTAAAAACAAAGAAAACAAAATAATAAAATTAGAAAAGAAATATAATAAAAAATGTCTTTCATTTTCCATTCAATTCCCGCAATATTGTTGTATATTTTCGAATTGATTTAAAGGCGGAAATGGGATTTCACCACACAGAGGCATCATCTCCGTCTCTGCAAATGCCAATTGATTACTTTCGTTTATTGGAGCAAATATTCCAGCTGAATGTAATTTGCTTAAATAAGCAGAAAAAAAAATGAATTTTGGATTTTATCTTTTTCGATTCCTTTATCTGAAAAGACTTAGAAGAGAGATTTTCTTTAAAATGTTTTTAAATTACATTCGAAAATATTCAAACGATCATGAAATTAATTCTGAATTTCAATTTCGAAGCTATAAATTGTTTTGCTTTTATCCGACAATAAATTAATTATCTTAATATGAATATGTAAGTGGAAAAAAATTGCTTTTTTAAAATAAACAACTAGAAAAACATACGAAAGGAGGAGGAAGGGGGCGGGCCATAAAACTTTTGCATTGAAAAATTTGAAAATTTGAATTCATATCGTTATTAAAAAAAGGTTAAATTCAGATAAATTAACTGCGTTCCAATTTCGTTAAAAACAACTAATAAAAATGCACCGCAACCCGACTTTTGGCTGAAAATGCGCCGCAGGCCGACGAAATACGCCGCAAACACTTAATTCAAAAGCTAGAAAATTCCAACCGCAAATAAACTTCAGTTTTCCAAATTTTTTTAAATTCAACAGTGAAAATAGCAACCAATACAAATGCGTCGCTGGAATTTTTTTTTTGAAATATGTGTCCTAGGTGAAAATTTTGAGTATCTTTTGCATATTTAGTGACCGGGTTTTCTAGCGTTTGATAAATTAAATTGAATATTCCGGACAAAAATTTAGTTTCCGGGACGACATGCCTAAATCTGGAACTGTCGCGGCCATTTCGAGACGCAAGAATGGTCGCCCCTCTTTGGAGAAGAGCAACTTGAGATTTTGAGGGATACCTATCTGAAGCTTGATTAGAGACTTAAATTGTTTTTCGAGAATTTAAGCCGTTTTCGAGAAAATCTAAAGAAAAAAAAGGGTTAAGTGAAATCATAATTGATGAAAACCACAAGACCGATTGATTCTTTTGAAACACAGGAAAAGCAGGCAATTTTGTTACACGCTAATACTTCTTTTCTACAGGTTTTACAATGGCCAAAAGCCTTTATTTCACATTCGAGAACACATGAAATAAGTCACAAAATTATTATAATCCATACAAAAAATCGCTGAAAAAAACGAGGAAGCTAGTTGTGGAACAGGAGGGGGAGGGGTTGGATTGAAGAAGCGTTAAAAAAGCCAAAAATTATCGTAACACTTGTTATGTATATTCCCTTACCAACGATTTTATTCTTGAATATTATAAATTCGCTTTGTTGAAAAGTTTCAAAAGCAATGACTTAAATACTGAAAGCATTTTTCTTAACCATAACCGACATGGAATGCACATTAATCATAGATAAAAGTGTTTGAATAATTCCTGTAAACCCAGCAATGCTTGAGTGTATAAGGATAGGATAGTGAATACAAAATGTGGAATATATAAATGCATTAAAACGTTTTTATCTCATTTTCCGAGTAAAAAATTTGAATTTATGCTGCAGCGCTTGCATTTGAATATGTCAACGTTCAGCATGAATAAAAGTTTTTAAAAAAATATGGAAGCATGGAATCGAATAATTAGGGTTATCAGTATACCAAGAAAGTTATAATCCTAATTGTAATTCCGGTCACGAAACTGCATTAGAAATCGATTTTCTCGCGTCAAAGCGAATTTTTTACGGATGCTGTAAAAATATTTAATGACACACTGAGAAATGAACTTTCAATTCTAATTCAAAGTTGATAAATTTTTAACTATGTGTGAGGTAAAATCATGTTAAATTTTTTACATTAGAAAAAAAAATTTGAAAACAATTTAACCCTAGCAGTTCTAATTCAAAGGTAGAATTTGAGACCTGAAATGCAATTTATTACCTGTGTGTAAAAAAAGAGGAAAATTGGAATCTCTTAGATGAAATAAGAAGACCAGCCTAAAACGTTTAAGCAACTGGAAGAAATGCTCATGGGTTACCTTATTTTACACGAAAATTGCCTAACAAAACATCCGAAGACGCCACTTGAAGCTCAACTCGACTTCATTTTTGAGGACACTTGGCGATAGAAGTGCCCTGTCAGCAATTCCTTTGGTATACTTGACGAGATCGATTTATTTTGTATTCAGTTCAGAAAACATTCCCTAATTTGGGATGGTTCTATTAATCGTCGTCAATACAGTTTTTTGTTGCTTTACCACAATTTACATTTACATTTTCCCCTTCGTTTTACGTGTTTTAAAATGCGTGCCAAACGAATAAATGAAACGGAAAAAGTTTTATGAAAGTATGAAAAATCTAAGAAGATTTGATGTAAACAGCATATAATTTTCTAATACTATAGCTTCGTTTTTGCGTGACTAACGCTTCAGCTTCTTTAATAAGAAGTTGTAAAACAGTCCGAATTTAGATTTGTCATAGATAGATATAAAGAAAAGTTGAAGATTCTCCAGTGTAGCAATCATTCCAAAAACGGTGAGAATTTTCATTAAAGTTGAACACATTAGAAATCGATTTTCTCGCGTAGGAATTTTGTGTAATAGTGTTCGTTGCGACATTTGAAAGGTTTTTGTAAATTTCCTCCTTCGAATTTCGATACGGTTTTTTTTCTCACGTTTACTGTAGATTTTTGCAGTATTTTTTGAAAACTACTGGTACTTGACTCGAACTACTGGTACTTTTTTTTACAGTGCCAGTTCAAAAAAGGACTGGTATTGGTGTACAGTAAAAAGAAGAGAAGGACAA
Source organism: Chrysopilus asiliformis (assembly GCA_964034945.1). NCBI lineage: Eukaryota > Metazoa > Arthropoda > Insecta > Diptera > Rhagionidae > Chrysopilus > Chrysopilus asiliformis. Next base: position 21,581,959 of record OZ035961.1, on the reverse strand, counting down.
AAAAGCAATTTCAGAAAAAAAACTAAAGGACATGGGAGTGAATGTCGGATTGCCCTGTGAAATAACGGATGTCTGGTCACCATACCTATATAGCCAGAAAATTATCAAGATGACAATAATAAATATACATAAAACAAATTTTCAGCTTTTGGGTTATCCAAAAAACACGTTACGCCAATTTTCGACATTTCGAACCCATCCTACGCTACTTTTTATCGCGACTTTCTGTATGGAGTTAAATACCTGCGTCACACTTTAGCATACGGGAAGCTTCCCTAAAAATGTGATGTGTTTTATGGACAGCCTCTAAATTTGATTTTGATTTGGAGATATTGTGATGTTAAGATTGACGAAAAATTGTCATCGGGATGAATAATTTTTAAATTAATGAAAGGAATTCTAGTGAATAAAAGCTCTTTATGGATACATACTGAAACAATTTGAATAAATTAAAAGGATTGCACTAAATAGAATTGCAAATCTCCTCTCCGTAACTTGTGCTATCTTCATGATAAGACGTCTTACACTTTAATGGAGTTAAAGGAGGGTACCTAGCCAAACGACAGGTATTTTCAATATCCTCGACAAATATTTAAAACCCTCATGCCGAATCGCTAAGAATTCCACATTAGCAAGTGGTAATGTCAAGGTGAGTTTAACGTTGTTGTAAAGCGATTTCTTTTCGTTACTTTGGTACATTATTTTTATACCTTTTGTACCTATTTTTTCGTTTTGGTTTTTCTGTTTCGTTTTCCTTGGGTGTACTTGTTGGAACAAAGGTAAAACGTGCCCTCGTAAAATTTTTATGTTCTGTGCAAACTACCCCGTTTCTCAAATACGATGCGATCAAAAAGTTTCTTCTCTTTTGTGGGTTAGTACTGTTGGGGTTGGGGTTAGAATTCTCGACATGCCAATATTGTTGGTGTTGGATTCTGTATCCAAAATATGTACAACGAACGAATGGACGCATTATAAAGTTTCATTGTGCTTACGTGCAACTTTAATTTTAAATAAGTTTCTCTTACTTTAATATTGTGATTTAAGTGATACATTGTTGCGAGTATTAAGTATAGATATATAAGTTTGTATAAGCAGATGAAGGTCTTGTAACTTTAGACGAAGATTTTGTTCTCTGCTCTCAGGTCCAACAAGATTAAAAGCTTACCTAGGAGACTCTCCATTTCAATCCTTAGCCGTCAACGAAGTTTACCAGCGGGCTGTAAGAAGCACGCACAATGCTTAAACTGTGAAAGAATAAAGAATTCATAATGATCTATTCAACGTCTTTAAGATTCTCTTCCTGGAAAAAAGTAATGATAATGAAAAAATCGAAAAAGATGTTCTGACATTTTTCTTCTTTACGCCTTCACAATTTCCCTCACAAGTTGAAAATGATAACTAAGTTGCTTTTTACGATATTAAGAATTTTGCCTGTAAATAATAAAAATGACTTGTGATTAATTTTAGAAAGCGCTTACCCAGTTTTTGCTTTCCTCTGTTATAGAGGGAAAGTATTGTATTCATGACGGAAACCGATTCGAGAATGGGGGCAGATAGAAACTTTCTGATCAGTACGAAATCTGTTTCAGGCAAAATTTTGAGGATGTCTATGCATCTGTCTGTCGGTCTGTCTGTCGGTCTGTCTGTCGGTCTGTCTGTCGGTCTGTCTGTCGGTCTGTCTGTCGGTCTGTCTGTCGGTCTGTCTGTCGGAAATACAATTTTCTACATGTTTTCCTTGAAATACCTGTTAAAAATCTATAACAAGTTATAGCGTCATTTGTATTCTAATCTTTTTGCACATTGGGATAATGTAACCTTTGTTATAAATATAGGGGTCCATTATGGATAACGATCGTAATCGCAACGATCGAGATTCACCTGTTGTTGTTGGTATAAAACACTAACAACAACACACAATTTCTGATCGTTACGATTACGATCGTTATCCATAATGGACCCCATATATAATTGCAAAATTTAATCCCAATTTATTTGATGTCAGTTTTTTGCATTTTTATAGGGTATGCTAAAATGTTTTTAGTGTTGGCTTAGCCCCCCTCTAGTTACGCCCATGGCTACAGCTTGTAATTAAAAATAAAATTCCAGATATTAGACGACGGGAAAAGTTTTATTAAAAAACTGTTATATAAAGTTTTTATAAAAAAAAATCAAACTTTTGTGACGTTTCGTTTTTTTTTCTGGTGGATTTTTCCAGACGAAGAAACTTTTTGACAAAATTCAAAAAATAGAAATGTCTTTAAGGAAGGAAAGCCCCCATAGACCATTAGCTCAGAACACTTGTAAAATTTTTGTAGTGAAAAAGTTTTACTTGTGCAACATCAGATGCTTGTTGTTTAGAATCGCTTCTGGCGAATTCTTGTAAGATCCTTAAGTTTACCACTGGGATACGAGATTCTTGTGTTAAGCTAATGATATTCTATGGTCTTATAAAGTTTTCAACATAAGCGAAAATGTTTTAATTTTTTTTTGTTGCAGTTAATCGGGTCAAAGATAAAATCTCATAAGCGAGAGTGGGTTTCTCTTATTATTATGTTTTTTTTCATTTTCAGAAACTTTTTTGTAGTCTGAGGTAAAAAACTTTTTTTTATACTCTATATGAGAGTCATATAGAAGTATATTAGATTTAGTGTAGGGTAGACCGGGGCTAGTAGACCCACTTTTTATAATCTACTTTATAAAAGTTTTACTGTAATTATTTCAGGTGTAGTAAATACGTTTTTGGTTGGTTTATTCAATTGTGTTTCTTAGTCAATCTTTTATTTTGACTAATTATAAGTGTTTCAAATATTTTTTTTTCATTTTAAAAAAAGTTGTTTGATGAGTCGACTAACCCCGTGTCTGGGGCTTGTTAACTCTGTGAACGGGGTTATTTGACTCTATACTTTTTATGAGGAAAATGTGTTGGAACATATTAAAAAACTATTATAATTCTGAAAAAATTTATTCTTTAAAAAATTAATAACATTTCAGATTAACATAAATAAACACCCCGATTGCGAGTGTCGTGTCGTTTTCGACAAGAGTCGTTTTACGTGTTGTTGTTGGTAGAAAAACACTAACAACAACAAGTAAAACGACTTTTGTCGAAAACGACACGACACGCGCAATCGGGGTGTAAATTTCATCTAATTTAAAAAAATAAAATTAATTAACAAAAAAATATAGGTAATTCATATCGAGCCATTTAACCCCAGTATACTGTGAGTCAACTAGCCCCAAGCCGCCATTTTATTTTTAACACACTCGTGAAAAAAAATGAAAAAGTATGGGTCAGAAAATGCTTCACTAACTCGTTAACTCATACATAAATTTTCACTTGAAATCACTGACGAGTTCAATACAATGAAAGTGTAAGCTACAAAACAATTTAATTAACAAGAAAAAAAATTACTCACACGCTTGAAATTTCGTTTTTTCCCCTCACAGTTCGTTCCAAGGGCTTTGTGGTCTAACGACATTGGTTCACTGATAGCTGTCAGTCGACTGAATAAACAGTCCAATTCACGCAGGTTTGTTTTCAACCGTGGTTGACTTAACCGCAATGAGTCTACTTACCCTTATAGCCAACTAAGCCCGGTCAGCCCTACATCGAACCAATCGCCAGACACAAATATGAATTACACCAGGGTGTTTGGAATGACAGAAGTTTTTGATTTTCGCATGACTGTCCGTGAACACCATAGCTTTAGCTTTCAAATCTAGAGAGTTGAAATTTTAAAAGGTAAATACCAAGGCTAAGTTCTTCAACGGGCAACATCGGGCCGTTCCACCCTCCTCTCCAACACAAACGAAACAGGTTTTTTTGAATTTTCTCCAAAACGATGAGTCGTCTTGGAAAGTTTATAAAAATAAAATGTGTTTAAAATAGGATTTTACATAACTCATTCATGCATCAAAACCCAGTTGAATCACCTCTTCACCCTTTCGTCATACCATTGATTTTTTACTTTCTTCTACGGAGTATAATAAAGTATTGTATTCATGAAAAATTTCGACCTCTTAATTTTCCCTAAAAAACATTTCCCGATCACTCCTGAGTCGATTGGAGTCATATTAAAAAAATGTCTGTCAGTCTGTGTACAAGATTTCTCAAAAACTAATAGAGCTAGCGCCATGAAATTTTATAGGCATATTGGGTCCTGAAATGGGACGATCCTATCAACTTTTGGTGGAAATCCGTTAACCGGAAGTATCCAAAATGGCGGTTTTTCAAAAATCGCAATTTCGTTTTTCTCAATTTACTCCCAAACTACGCGTTTTTTAGTGGCCTTAAGTATGACAAAACTTGGAGAAAATAAAATTTCCCACACTTTTGTCTTTAGCTATAACTCGATATCTCAACCCGTTATCGAGATAAACCGTTATTTCCAAAAAAAAACAGTTTTTTGCGATTATCTCGAAAACTAACGGGTTTTTGCTGACTGAATGTATGAAGTGAATTAAGAATGGCATTCTGCACAGTTTTGTCATTTACCGTTATCCGTTATCTTTTACCGTTATTGAGATATTTTCATTAATATGTAAAAAATCATATGTTTGCGAATAATTTGCAAACTAACGGTTTTTCGACAAATCAGTTAAAAGAATAATTAAAGATGTTAACATTTTCTACATTTTTGCCATTTACCGTAAATTGATATCTTTTACCGTTCTCAAGTTATCTCAAATTTTGTACGTTTTTGATATTTTTGGATGAACCAACAATTTATTGGGAGGTCGTCTTAGGTTGATAACGCGACAGGGCTCTAGCGTAAATTGCACAGGGTCGTAGATTTTGTAGAAGAAAGTTTTGTGTTGACCACAACTGATATTTTTTTAAAATATTTTTTGTTCGCCCTCAGATAAAAAAATTGGCGATTGTCTCCTGGAAATTGTAGTTTTTCTTATGTTTTTATCTTGCGATTTCCCCATCCTATATTTCCACAAGAGAATTTTACCATAAGTTTTTCTTCCGCTCCCAGTTGTTGTCAACATTTTTTAAAGCGATTTTTTTTCACCAAATATTAATAAACTAAGCGGCGAAAACCAAATCAAGTTTAATTAATTTTCCGGAAATTAGTCTGAAATATAATACAAATGATAGACGCTGTCAAGCAAATTGCGCTCGACTCCAAAGCGTCACTTCTATTTATTGTCGCTAGATTCTACTATCAGAATTGAAACCAGTAGAAAAGCTTATCAGAATCGTTATGTTAATCATAATTAATTTCCGGACAAATCGTAAATCGAGTAATAATTCATATTGCCTCCTCAAATTAGTACTTAGTATAGCAACATAAAAAAATATATAAAATTTCCTGTAAAAACTTTTGAAGAGCATTCGTAAAGAGCATTCTTCCGATATGGACTCGAAAACTAAATTCATATACAATTTCGTATCTTTATTTTATTGCTTAGCTTTAGTAATGGGAATTACAAACATTTTCATATCGGATCGAAAAAATTTGCGTGTAACAACAAATCGATTTCATAAATTTTATTTGGTTCTGTCGATTTTATACGTTTTGATTGCAATGCCTTATGCATTTATAATATTGACCGATGAAATAAACTTAAAGGATGAAAATCTTATCACGGGTCTTGTGGTTGTGCTAGAATATTGTATACAATGCCTAATTTTAGTTGTAGGCAGCATTTTTCGTTTACTGCGTATAAATCTAGTGGTTCCGCGAATAGACACAGTTAGTCAGCTTGTTCTAAGAAATCGGGATAGATTTATTGATAAATATTTTTTGAAAAAGATTGCTTTTACAATTTATTTTTTCATGTCTGATTCGTACGGTTTAGTGAAATTCCTGGAAATGCGACAAAATCAAAGTCAACAATATATCAGGGGTTTCCCATCGTATTTTTGCACCATAAGTTTAATTTTAATGGAGTTTCATGTTTCATTGTCGATTAGTATCTTTTACATGATAATATTGATGATTACTCAAAATACCAGACTAGTGCGAAAAGATTTTCAAAATTTATTAAAAAATTCAAAACGTTTACGAATTTGGAAAAACGATGATGTAAAATATTTCATCGATGAATTTCAGAAACACAAAACTTATTACGGAGATTGTTGTAGAAATGCAGAACTTTATTTGAAATCCTTAAGTGAAGAATTGATTATGCATTTGATTTTTTCAGCATTTTGTATAATTTCTCACATGTTTATATTACATAAATGTATTTATGATGGCCCGTCTTATATGCCCTTACATAACGGGTTTGCAGATAATTTAATAAATTTCTCCATTGTGTTTTGTGTGATGAACTTTTTTCACGCGTTCTCGATGTTTTTTGCGTCTAACGCTCTGAAATCGCAAAATCGAAATATTCGTGATTTATTTATTGACGAGTTGATTCAGAAGCATCATCCTATTGTAACTACACAGGTAAGTAAATTGATAATTGTTTAATTAATTTATGATCCTAACAATTTTTAAAGCTTTATGGGGCCTATAGATGTTGAAATTTGTTTGCAAGGTCGCTAGCTTTCATACTAGGGAAAAAACAGTAGCGAAGCTTTTTTTTATTTGTTTATTAACACTAGATTGCCCAAGCAAGGCATTTTGACTGCTTGACTTCCTTGGGCAATCTAGTGTTAATAACATAGGGCATGGTGCCTTTTATAACGAAGTTACAATTGATTAACAAACTATGAATCACCAACCAGAATTTTTTTTTTTACTTATTACTATTAAAAATCGACGCCTCAGTGCAAGACTATCGTAACTTGACTTACGACATTTTTGAGTTATTGACACTGTAAAAATACTGTGGGAGTTTTATGTAAATAGAATCATATCCTAAATAACTTTTGTTTGTGCACTTTTTTGATAAGATGCACCACTTTTAAGATATTCGCAAAAAAACGTTTTCGTTCGTAAGGGGGGTACCCCCCCCCCCTAATGGTCCATTTTTGCCTATGAACGAACGTAGCCTCGCATTTTACAAAAAAACGGATCTGCGCAAAATTTCGAGTCTGTAGCTTAATCCGTGCGCCCGCAATCCGCGCCACAGATGGACGGACGGACATGCAAAAATTAATTATTTTTGTCATTCTAAACACACTGGTGTAATTCATTTTTGTGTGTGATGACGGGATTTTGGCGTTACAAACGGTAAGGCAAAGTTTATATACCCTTTGGTTTCACCATACGGGTATAAAAAAGCACGTCAACTCTTGGAACTAAAACATGGTTTCTACATTTTCACGATTTACGATATGGTCGCGAGGCATTTGCAAATGGTCTCTGTGCCTTCTACAGACTGTATTGTCACCGAAGTTCGGTATGTGTACTAAGAGTCAAATCAATCGAATATATGAAAAGTGGGTTAAAATTAGGTTACAAGATTTGACCCTGACAAATAGACAAAAAAGCAAGCTAAATAAAAATATTTCCAAAGGTCCGGCCATCTCTTTTTATTGTTTTAGACAAAACCTGGTAAAAAACGTAGATATTTATCAATTTATCAAAAATCGCTTTTTTTTCAAATTTCTTAATTATATTCCAGTTTAATGATAATATCTGAATAAATGTTCAGGGCTGATTCGAAATAGATAGAAATAGTAAATCGAGTATAATATATCATTTTCCCTATCCAAGTTATAATCCATTAAATATTTACGAGGGAATTGATAAATATATCTCTAAAACTTTCTAACATTAGGGTATTTAAGTAAATCGCTGAATAGTATTCTCTTGAAATGGATTTAAAAGCAAAATGTGTCTTCGCTTTCATAATTTTTTTTTATTTAATAGCATTAATAATGGGAATTACAAGCATTTTTCTGAATTTTAAAAATTTTCGAATAATAAAAAATCGATTTTATAAATTCTATTTGATTTTCTCGATTTTATTAATGTCAATTTCAATGCCTTGTGCATTTTTTAAATTTAGTGAAGAAATAAGATTAATGGAAAAAAATCTCATTGTCGGTATTTTAATTGGATTAGTATATGCACAGCAGTGCCTAATTTTAATTTTATGTAGCATTTTTCGGTTATTTAGAATAAATGAGTTAGTTGTCGAGTTGGACATTGGTTCACAATACATTTTTAAAAACAGAAATACATATTTTGATAAATATTTTGTAATAAAGGTCGCTTTTACATTTTATTTCGTAATCGTTGATTTCTATTGTTTAAAAGAATTTATTCAATTTCGAAACAGTCATAATGAAAATCAAAATTCGGGTTGGTTAACATACTTTGCTACATCCTGTTTAATTTTAACGCAATTTCATCGTTCTCTGTCGGTAGCGATATACTACGTTTTAATATTGTTCCATGCACAAAATATAAGATTGGTGCGAAAAGATTTTCAAAATTTGTTAAAATATTCAAAATTAATTCGAAAAAGGCGAAAATTTGATGTGAAATATTTTGTGAATGAATTTAATAATAATGTAGTTAATTATCGGCATACTTGTACATCTGTCGGGCATTTCTGTAAGACTATGACAGAAGAGACAATGTTGCGTTTGATTTTTGGGGCATTTTGTCTGACTTCACATATATTTTTAATATATAATGGAATTTTCTACTATGCACCGAATATAACTTTGAAGTCGACATTTTTACAGGAATATGGGAATTTCTCAATTGTGTTTTCTTTAATGAATTTTTTTCATTCATACGCGATATTTTTCTCATCTGCCGTTTTAAAATCACAAATTCAAAAATTTCGAGATTTTTTTGTGGAAGAGCTGATTGAGGACCATCATCCAATCGTTAGCTCGCAGGTATGTTTAAAGTATATTTTTTGAATAATTTTTAAGAGCGAGAATAAAAGAAAAAGAAGTCTCAATTTTAGTACAGTAGAACCTTTGGTGCGTGAATGCCTTAGTTTGAAAACTACTTTTGAGTTCAAAAATTTTCAAATTGTATTGTATGTAAAATTCTGTGGTCACAAGGAAAAAAAGTTAAAAAAAAAAATTTTAAAAAAAGCTTTTATTAAAAAAGAATGCACTAAAAAGAAAAAAATAATTTTCTGGACGCTGTGTATCACAAATATAAAAGCTTTTTAAAAGCGAGATAAATTTTTATTTTATTGTTTTATGCTTTATACACAGCGTCCAGAAAATTATTTTTTTCTTTTTAGTGCATTCTTTTTTAATAAAAGCTTTTTTTAAAAAAATTTTTTTGAATTTTTTTTATTTTGTTCTTTTTAGTCTTCGAATATATATCCTTACATTTGAGATGTCTTTACAGGCTTTTTAACTTGAGAATCGTATTCAGCGACCCAAAAAACCCCCAGAATAGATTTTTTTCCGGAAAATTTGGAGAAAGGGATAATCACGTTATCCTTACAGGACCTTCCGTTATCCTTACAGACTTTTTAATGGCAGATTCGGATTTAGCGACCTCAAAAACCCCCAGAATAGATTTTTTTCCGGAAAATTTGGAGAAAAGGATAATCACGTTATCCTTACAGGACCTTCCGTTATCCTTACTGACTTTTTAATGACAGATTCGGATTCAGCGACCCCAAAAACCCCCAATAGATTTTTTTCCGGAAAATTTGGAGAAAAGGATAATCACGTTATCCTTACAGGACCTTTCGTTATCCGTACAAGGACGAAGTAGTGAAAATATTGTATTGTCATCGGACTTATATAAGTGTGCAAAATTTCAAGTCAATCGAACAAGTGGAAGTGGGTCAAAATTGGGTTGCAAGATTTGATCTGACAGGCAAACAAACACGAAGGCAAGCTAAATAAAAGCTTTTAAAAACTGCTTAAGTCGAAAAAGCGTGTTTTGAGTAATTTGGGTTCTTTTTTGAAAGCAACACTGACTTAGGTGATATGGTTTTTGCTCTGCCATTCCTCATAGAGGGGTACAGCATGAAAACCAAACTTTGACGGAATATAGAACTGGATAAGGAGAATTCAAATATGCACCAACCTTTAAAACTACATAATTCGACTTAAGCGGTTTTTCCTTGTGACCACAGAATTGTTCAGAGGTTCAATAAAAATAAAAATCTTTGGAATCGGTCGATCCGTTGATTTTCTATAGATTTTTTTTGTGGCTGGGGTGTGTCGCACCCCAGTACACTATTAGTGTTAGTATTTCAATCCACAGTGTGAAGGTTAAACGATTTTTGGGGTCGCTGGTGACGAATATGATGTTGAAATTTGAAAATTCGAAACCGAGGGTCCTATTGGGGTAACGTTTTAGTTTTTAAGGTACACTGTAGAAAATCGAAGTCAAAATACTACACTTAGTGTAGTGATTTTTTACATTAATATTGCGTAAAAACACAATGAGTGTGTAAAATCACAGCTCTCAAAGTGGTAATCGCAAAAATGATGAAAATTTTACACATTTTTTATGTAATTTATTGCGTTTACGTTAAAAGAATGTAAAATTAAATTCAATATGTAAAATCACACAAGTTCTATGTGATATTCCATTCGTTGATGTAATTTCACCACTGTGACACCACGATTATAAAGCAATAACTGTTAGACTAGAGAGGCGAGTCATTTTGTTGGCGGCGTGCGTCGAAAAGACAGGTTAAGTTAAAAGTGAGTCAAACAAAAATATAAAATTCCCAATGTTTATATGTTTAATGTGCCAAAAGTCGTGTTTAAATACCGAAGAGCATAATCGGCATCAATTTAGTCAACTTTATCAAATATACAGCCGTCGGGACCCTTTCCATGGCTTGCAGAAGTTGGTGAGTTTGGATATCCAAATACTTGAAACATGTATGTTACAAAAATTATTTATTCCACAGAAACTGAACATGGACCAGTGTATTACGTGATGGGATATAAAAATATAGTCAATTCAGAGTCATCCGATTTTAAGGAGGCATTCACCCAAACCTTCATTGTATACTATGTTTTAAACATCGAATATCCCAAAGAGGTGTCGCAGTCATTTGAATTTTTCCAAAGATAAATGTTTGAAATGTACAATGATTATTGCAGGGGTCAAAAAAAAGGAACTGACGATATTATGTTTATTATAGAAGCTAATGTGTAACGTGATTTGATATTATTATAAACCGAATATCCATAAGCTAATTAGCAATTAGATAAAATCAATATATGAAACTTTGATACAATTGTACCTGGAATATAAAAATATTTTTGTTTATTTTTTACTGAAATTTTGTCTTTTTATTCTTATATTTAAGCATGTTTTCAGGCAATAAAATCCGGCACTGAAAAATGAATAAACGACAACACGACAATAGCGCGATAAAAAATTACATAAAAGTAGTGGTAAATTTCACACTATGACAATTGTAATTTTCCTACTAGCAATGTGGTAATTTTACACATTTATTGTGTAATTTGTATTGATTTTTACATTCAATTTGTGTGAAATTACATATGTTAGAGCTGTAAAGTCTTTTACATCAAAAGATGGAATTTTACAACCAATATGTAAAATCACAACAGTTGTGTAATTTTACAACACTTAGTGTTGGCAAAAGTTTTGCCAATGGTTACTGTTGTAATTTTTTATTACTGTGTATAACTGGTTTTATTGTGCGAAAAAACTTATGCAAAATAAATTCAATCGGAATTGATGCTAGTTTCCAATATTTGAATAACTTTTTTGGGTTAGGATTTTCCAAAACGTGTCGATAGGGATCGCAACCTCCCTAGTTACGTCACTGTAAACAATTGCGACCATTTCCAAAGTTTTCATGACTTTTTGATATTATGTGGATAAGCTTAGTGTATTGAGTGAATAGCGAGAAAAATTAGAAATCATTAAGATGCCTAATATTTCACTGAATATCAACTAATTACCTATAATTAATAAAAATTCGGGAATTGTGAATTTATTTTTCTTTGGGGCCTTCCATTTTCTCAACATTAGAATGGAATGTAGTGCAAGGTGTATACCCTCGAAAAATGGATATAAAAACAAAACTGATCTTAGCATTTACACTTTTCTTTTATTTTACTGCTTTGGTATTGGGAATTACAAATATTTTGGTGGATGTCATAAATATTCGAGCAACAACGAGTCGATTTCAAAAATTTTATTTAATTTTGTCGGTTCTGTATGTGTTAATTACAGCTCCACTTTCACTATTCATATTATCTAACGAATTATATGAAGTGTTGAAGAAATTAAATGTTTTCATGAGTCTGTTTATTATTGTAGAAGGTGCTATCGTATATTTAGCAGTTTTGCTAAATAGCATTGTTCGGGTATTTAGAACAAATATGATCGCTTCGCATTTCAACATAATTGTGCAATCTATTTCTAAAAATCGAAATAGATTTGTGGATTATTATTTCTTGAAAAGGTTCGCCTTTACATTTTACTATGTGCTGTTTGATTTTTCTGGATTGGGAACATTTGTTGAATTGCGGCAAAAACAAACGCATAATCATAGCGGAGGTTTGCAAACATACTTACCTACGATTAATGTAGTTGTATTTGAATTTCACATTTCATTATCGATAGCTATTTTTTATGTTGTAATTTTGTTAAATGCACAAATAACAAGATTGGCCCGAAAAGATTTGCAAAATTTGTTAAAAAACGCAAGACTGATTCGAAAGTGGAAAAATTCTGATCTAAATTATTTTATGATAAAGTTTAAGGAATATACAGCTGTTTACACACATTGTTGTAAATTTGCAAAAATATACGTGAAATCCATAACCGAAGAATTAATTATGCATTTATTTTTTGCGGGATTTTGCTCAATTTCACATTCTTGTCTATTACATAATTACATTTCCTATCGTGCATCGCAAACAAATTTACAGTCAGAATTTCAAATCGAATATGTGTATTTCTCCGTGGCATTTTGCGTTATGAACCTTTTTCACGCGATTTCAATGTTTTGTGCGACTAGCATTTTAGCATCAGAAACTCGAAAAATTCGTGAATTTTTTATAGAAGAGTTGATCAAGAAGCATAATCCAATTGTTACTTCACAGGTATGTAGCTTACAATTCTTTAAGTGTGAAAAAATTAAAAAAAGCACCTGGATAAGTCGAATCTGAAACCGATAGAAAAAAATTAAATTAAAGGTAGTCCGTAAAATACATGCTGATTTTCGGTCTTTCGAACCCTCCCCCACCGTCTAACAATACATTTTTTTGTATCGAGTTTAATACCGCACGGTTGTCACACTGACGGCGAACCACACCTTTCCTAAAGTGTAACGTATTTTGTGAACATCTCTTTATCAAGGAATTTGAGATGATCGTGGTTTGACTTATAGAGGCCCATTATATATTAAAAGTTTCTATACTAAAAACACGAAAACTCTACAGTTAATAGAAGTAGAAACTTGAGACTTTTCCCATTAAATAGAAATGTTTTCAAAATCCGCGCATTTATGCTTTTTTATACGAAGTAAGTATTGTGACCATGAGAAATTTCGACATCTTATTTCGCCTCGGACATCTTTCCCGAAGGAAATCTTTAGAGCCATATTACAAAAATGTCCTTCAGTCTGTCTGTTAGCTTGTCAGTCTATGTTCCACATTTCTCAAAAACTACTTGAGCTAGAGAAACATTACAGGGATGTTTGGTACTATAATGGGACAATTCTATCAATGTTTGGTGGAAATCCGTTAATCGGAATTACTCGTAGATCGTGGCTTTTCAAAAATCCCAATTTCTCGTTTTTCGTGATTTTCTCGGAAACCTTAATAGTCTTATGTATGACAAAATATTTCATGGCAAAAAAAATCCCAAACTAGTAAAAAAACTCGACATCTGAAACTCTTATCGACGATTGGGAACAGAATGAGAAAATTCGCTTAAAGATACTCTAAAATTCACACAAAGATGTTTTTGCTCAAGTATTACGGGTTATCCTTAATGGCGCCTCGGACCACGGAACAATCGGTTATTTAAAAAAAAATAGTATTTTCTCAATAACCAATTAAGGGTTTTCGCGTCTATTTCATACGCAGGGCAATTTCAGTCATGCTGCTTGCAGGTCAATCAAAAACAGTAGATTTTGAAAAAAAAAGAAACGTGTTGCCCTGCTGTTTCTAAAATTAATAGTTTTTGAATTATCGTAAAACTAAAAACATAACAAAAGCTATAATTGCCAATCTGGCAATTATTGAAAACCCGTATGGTGATTTAATTGAACGGCGTATCAAAATTCCACTTTGAAGTCAAACTTTCCAATAAGATTTTTTAAAACTTATTCCAATCGGATTTTGATGTATGGGAGTTTTATGTAGAATCATGTCCTAAACAACTTTTGTTCTTGCACTTTTTTGATAAAATTCACCGTTTTTGAGATATTCAGAAAAAAAGTTTTCGTTCCTATGGTACTC